>JALMGJ010000003.1:140391273-141071273 GCA_023362775.1 Charina bottae
TTAGAATATACATATTTGGGCTATGCATATTAACCTCTTTTCAAGCATATGTCTGAACATGGGACAGATTGCTTTTGGTTAAAGAAAGGGGCATGTGTGCAGCCCCTCTTTCTATTCTCCCTAACTTTTACAGTTTAACCTGGGAACTTTGAAGAGGAAAGGGAGTCCATGCCAATATACATGGAAGGAAAGAAAAAGAATGGGGAGAAAGAGAGAGAGAGAGAACGAACATTTGGAGGAGCTGTATACAATGTACATTAGATCCATGTCCATCCTGGTTGGCTAAGGCCAGGATGTGAATTCTTCCTTAAGTGAGGGGGTTGTCCCTTTTCCTCTTAAAGAGGCAGTAGTTGACCCCTTCCTCAAGAAGCCACTGTTAGACCCAATTGTTCTGGACAATATTTGTCCAGTCTCCAACCTTCCCTTTGTAGGGAAGATTGTTGAGAAGGTTGTCACACAATTTGGGGGTTCTTCTGGACTCACATCTCTTGTTCAAAGAAAAAGTGGTAGCCATGGCCAGAGAGCCTTTCTACAAGTTGCGCTCATTCCTGGATTGGGAGGCCCTGTTCAGAGTCACTCATGCTTTGGTCACCTCTTGTATAGATTACTGCAATGCACTCTACATGGGTCTGTCCTTGAAGAGCATTTGGAAGCTTCATGTGAGGTTCACGCCGCTCACCTGGATGCCGGCCAACATGCTGGACTCCGAGTCGGAAGAGGAGCCAGCCTCCGGAAGTAGCAGACATAGCACGAACCCGACCGAAGAACCAGAGACACTGATTGGCAAAGGCTTGGAAGGAAGGACGCCTCCACCAATCAGCGCATGCCAGAGGAGAGCAGAAAGGCGGGCCGAGCAATGCGAGGCTCGATTGGCCCCTGCTCCCCAATGGCGTGAAAATCAATTTAAAAGGTCGGCGCGATGAACCTCAGTTGCTGGAGACAACCGATCCTACCCGCGACCTGCATGCTTACCCGTGGTTGATCCTCCCGCCACGTGGACTACCAGAGCCGGGCCTAGCCGAGAGCCTTATACAGACTCGATCCCAGCAACCAGCCCGTTCACTGCTGAGGAATCCGATCTAAGAAACAGATCCACCTACCTGCTCTCGCCGAGAGCTGAGCCACCTCCTGCCGCCATGCCTTCGCCCAGCGAACCTCCAGATCTCAGATGCCACTCGGAGCTCACCCTGTCCCTTGCGGAAGAGGCCACAACCGGGGTAAGCACCGCTGCATTGCCTGCCCATCCCGCAACTGCCCGTGCCTCGGATTCCCCGCTGAACCAGAGCCGCTTCCGCCCACGCCACCGCCTCCAAGTGTTGCCTCTGGGTCTCCTTCAACAGGGAACATAACCAGTCCTCAGTTGAGTCAAGCCGACACTGGTTATCAGTGGGCTGCTTTTGTCGGGCCCCGGTCCTCCCAACCCCCCACCAGCCAAGCTAGCTCCACGCCCGCTGTTGCCTTACCTGCCACCTCCAGATCGCCGTCGGTTACAGCTTTGACCGCAGAGCCTGCAAACCCTTTGGTCCTTTCTGTTGGTCCAGGAGTGTCACCCGGACTTGTTGGTATCCAGCCTGCAGGGGAAGAAGAGGGCAGTATAAACTGGGCTGCTTGTGTAACTGTGTAAAATAAAGTTAATTCCAGTAACGCTTCCGTGTCAGTCTTAGTCGGAACAGGACACTTCAACTGGTGCAAAATGTGTGCTCCACTATTAGTGCACTAACTAAGATAGCTTGTGGAGCATTATATCTCTGCTGCAAAAGCTGTATTGGTTGCCAGTTTGCTTCCAGGTTCAATTCAAGTACTGGTAATAACCTGTAAAGGCATGGGAATGAGTTACTTGAGGGATTGCCTCTCCCCAATTACATCTGCCTATCCCATCAGGTTCAGCAGGATGGATGGGATGCTGCAGGTCCCATCAGCCAGGGCGAGCCATCTGGTGGAGTCCAGGAAAATAACCTTTTCTGCTGTAGCACCCCCCCCCCCATGGAATATGATCCCCCCCATGGAACATCATCCCCCCATCACCCCCCTAGAGATCAGATTGGCCTTTCACAAGGCACTGAAACCATGGTTTGACAAACCATGGGGCATGGGGACCCAGTATTTTTACTGCTGGTACAGTGGCTGTACTGAGGGTTTTCATAGATGTGATTATGTCTATGAATGGATGTGATTACCTCGGCTGTGATTTTTATGTATTTTATGATAGTTTTTAATATGCTTTTAATATTTTTCCCTTGTTCTTAAATAGTTGCATTGTTTTTTGCTGTTTTTGTACTTGTCTCTAGCTGTTTGTAAGCCAAGCAGATCCATAAACATGGGATGGGTTGGCTATATAAATTTGATAGATAAATAAATTTAACATTGTATGTGTGTATATCCATTTCTTGAATCTGGATATTAGGCAGTTAAATGGTTATCTACCTATGAACATCTGCTATAAAAATAGACTTGTTTTGGCAGCCTCATTTATATTCAAAGGTATATTTAACATTTTCTTTAAAAACTTCATTTAAGGTAAATCCCCTTGGATACTCATAAAACTTTTTTTTGTAGCACCTCTCTCTCTCTCTCTCTCTCTCTCTCTCTCTCTCTCTCTCTCTCTCTCTCTCTCTCTCTCTCTCTCTCTCTCATACACACAGATATAAAAATAATATAAATTATTTCATGGTAGTGAAAAGATGGCTCTTTTACAAAATTGGCAATTGGCAAATAATTGCAATGTTGGTATTTCCAAATTTGTTCCATAAGTGAAATATCATTTCAAAGAACCTCAAAATGTACAAAAAGTACATGGCTACTGTACTTGATTGGCCATCTGTGAAAGTGCGCTGAGGCAAGTGTTTTTTTTAAAAAAAAAGTGATTAAAGCATCACTCCTGGACTTCAGGAAAAAACTGAAAACCTGGTTTTGCCACCAAGCCTGGGACAGGAGGGGAAATAGTCATTCTTGGGGATGGCAAGCGCCCTAGAATGGATTGAGAACGGCCCTTACGCTCAGGATTTGAGGAAGAACTGTAGCCATCAAAAAGCCCCATGTTCTAATAGTAGACCTGATCTCTTTGCAAAATAGAGTTTTTTTCTCTGCTGCTTCTTGAAATGGAAATCCAAAATGGACAAATTTAAAACGAAAACAGTCAACAGCAAACAAACAAACCCTGTTCTACTCATCACTTGTTGCAATTCTCAATATACCTCTTGGGTGTTAACTCCCTTTGAACTAATGCTAGTCTTCATATGAGTAAACATCCATAGTATTGAGATTCTAACCCTAGTTCTCCACCTGTGCTCCCTTTGTTTGATCTTTCAGGCAGAAAATCAATTGGAGTAGGATGGTATGAATATGAACAGAAAAAATATTGGCAATAAAAGAGTTAAGAGTCCTCTTCTCAGTTTTCTGCACAGTCTAAAATCAGTCACAGCTGCTTTACTTGATTTTTTTTAAAGCCATCAGAGGAAAAGATTGCAAGGAGGTATGCATAAAATGTAATTTGCCATTACGTGAAAGTATTCATCACTATACGGGAAGTGTTTAAGGATTAAAGTTGTTAATGTTTTGTTATATCTCCGAAATCTGGAATCTTTCAGTCTATGAATAACTCTGAATATATCTAGTTTGAACAATTGCAAAGCTCATGGAAGAATGCTTGTGCGTTAAACCCTAAATGTTGACTTGATGAAATTTGTCAGCTCTCAGCCTTTGCATCAGCTTTGTGGCAAAAGAGACACAGCAGGGGCAATTTATTTACTTATTTATCATATTTATATCCCGCCCATCTCTCTCACAAGGAGGGACCCTGGGCGGTTCACAATAAAATCAATAAAAAACCATAAATAACACCAATAAACAGCAAAAATGCATAATTACAGTCAGTTCCAAACAATGGTAGGTCTTACTTAACCCATGAGCTAGTAGGGCTGGTTGAGGCAGATCTAAGAAGCCAGCCAACCCCAAGACTGGCTATTCCCCTCCCATCCCCAAGCATGGTGGCAAAACCAGGTCTTTAGGTTTTTTTCTAAAGTCCAGGAGAGAGGGGGCTAATCTTATTTCAGGGGGGAGAATGTTCCAGCAATATGATTCCATAAGGTCTATGTTTAATTCATTCTTTAAAGTTTAAATAATAAACCTGAAAAGGTTTAAGAAAGTTACTTAATTTTAATAATCTGAGACATATAGTCTGAGATATACCTTAATGTTTTTTTTTTATTTATGTTTTCTTATCTTCCCCCCCTCCCTGCATTACTTTTTTTTCCCCCATCCCTGGAGGAAAGAGTAAAATCACTGCAATTCAGTGTCCCCTGGTCCCAGCTCTCAGAGATAGTTCAGAAGCATACCATACAATTCAGGGTACACTGAATTGATATTCAGTGATGGCAAGAGATCAAGCAGGATCACAAGAGTCATCCTGGTCCTGGTCCCACTAGACGTCACCCACAAACATGATCAATGTTGTCTCAGTGCTATATCCAGGCCTAAATCCTGACTAAATAGGGACTGGAGAACCTACTTGCTCCACAGCCCTCTGAAGTTATAGTCTACCACCATATAGTCTACATAATCTTCCTCAAGAAAGGGAGGAAAGTTTTAAAAATATCCAGCACTGTTGGGTCAGCAATGAGAGAAGACGGTAACACCTGCAGTGTCACAGGTTCCCTACATCAGCACTAAAACTTCAGTAACACCTGCAGACTGCCATGGACTCTCTTCATATGGAGCCATCTTGTCTCCTTCCCCATGGTTAGAGTCTGAAAAAGACAGTGTGACAACCATTTTTGGGGTGATTAAATCCATTGTGCAGATGCCACCTGGTGGATGGATTGTTTATGGTTGGTGAAGTAAGGTTTGGAATGGTTTCCCCTGGTAGGAATTGACTGCCCTCCTGGGTGAGAGCCAGGGGGAGGGAATTGGGTTGTTGGGATGGTGATTGTGGTTGGAGGCTAGACTGGTGAGAGCAGCTGGTGTTGAGGTCAGCATTGATTATGGATTGTAGAGGGGGGTCTCTCAGAATTACTAGACTTAGGCTAACATGCCCAGGGGACTCAGTTTCTCTGCCCCTTTGGGGTGTGTGTTGATATGTTGGGATCCCCTGTTTTGGGAGCCAGAGAGTGAGGGGTGCAGGGGCCTTCAGGGTACCAGGGGCAGGTGGAAATATCATGGTGGTGATGGATATGGGAAGATATGGCGGGAGACTGGGGACGGGCCACTCGCAGGGAAGGCAGGCCCAGTGTCTTGTTCACATTCCATGTTTCAGCCCCCAGACTTGGTCCCATTTCCTGCTCAGCAGACCTTCAGAGGCTCTGGCTTTTGGCTCCTGCTGCTAAATGCCAGGTCAGTCTGTAATAAGGCCTCCCTCAGATGTGAAAGTTGACCTGGCATGTATTACTGAGATTGATGGGTCTGGGGGAACAGTGTCCCCCTTTCAGAAATGTGCCCAGCTGGGTTCTGGGTATGGCATAAGCTGAGACTCCATGGCAGGGGTGGGGGTGTGGTGGTTGTAATCCGGGACTCTCTTACGGCTTTCAGGGGCACTGCTCCACAAGTTGCCATATGTGAGACCCTGTTCTTTAAGTTGGGCTCTAGGGATCATTTGGGATTGTTCTTTCTGTACCAGCCTCCCTGCTGCACAGAAACCTCCCTGCCTGAGCTCCTTGGTTCAGTCTCAGGGTTGGCAGTGAAACTCCCCAGGCTTATGGTCCTGAGGGACTTCAATCTGCCTTCCCTGGCGGTGGGGTCTGAGGTGGCTCAAGAGTTCATGGCCACCATGACAGCCATGGGCCTATTTCAAGTCATCCAGAACCGAACACTGGGTAGTGGTCATACCCCTGACCTGGTTTTCTTGTTGGAGCAGTGGCAACAGGATCTGAAGTCTTGGTGTCTTGGGGGAGTTCTTGGTATCTCCCCTGTCATGTTCAGATCATGCCTTGGTGACCATGAGATTATCTGATGCTGCCCCCTGCCACAGGGAGGCAGGACCTATTAGATTGGTCCACCCTCAGTGACTGATGGACCCTGATGGGTTCCAGAGGGAGCTGGGGATTATTCCTCATGGTCTGCTGCACAGTCTAACTGAAGCCTTAGCCATCGCTTGGCATGAAAGGGCAGCTGAGGCCTTGGATAAGATCACACTCATGCAACCTCTCTCCTCTCATGGATCCCGCAGCTCCCCATGGTTTACAAAGGAGCTGAGAGAGGTAAAATAAGAGAAGAGACATCTAGAGCATTGCTGGAGGACAACAAGGGACAAACTAAATCAAACACAGGAGAGCCACAATTAAGACCGACCTTGTAATGGTAAGGATGGCAAAGCAGCAATATTTCTCTGCCCTTATTGTGTCCACAGATAGCCAAATGGCAGCCTTGTTTAAGGTGACCTGAGTCCTCCTGGGAAAGGGGGAATTTGAGGTCTACCTACAAGGCCACGTGGATAAATTTGCAGAGCATCTGTTGGAAAAAATCACTCGCATTCATTCCAAGTTGGATGCCAGCTTTGGTACAGGTCCAGGGGAGATGATTGGGGTAATGTCTTGCCTGATTATCTGGGAACAGTTTGATCTTGTTGTGCCTGAGGAAGTGGACAGTGTCCTTATGACTGTGAGCTTAGCCACCTGCTCCTCAGATCCATGCCCCTCCTGGCTAGTTAAGGCTGCCCAGGGGGGTGTCGTGTGGTTGAATCCTAGCACAATTCTTTGAGAGAGGAGGTTGTTCCACCCCTCCTTAAGGAGGCATTGGTTTGCCCCATCCTGAAGAAGCTGGATCCTACCATACTGGACAATTTTTCTCCAAAATTGAACCTCCCTTTTTAGGGAAGGTCATGAGGAAGGTGGTTGCACAGCAGCTTCAGCGGGTCCTGGATGAAACAGATTATCTAGACCCCTTTCAGTCAGGATTCATGCCTGGACATGGGACAGAGACAGCATTGGTTGTGCTTTTAGATTATCTCCGGCAGGAGCAGGATGGGGTAGTGCATCTGTCCTTGCTCTTCTTGACCTCTTGGCAGCCTTCAATACCATCAACCATGTTATCATTCTGGATCAACTCCGTGGGCTAGGAGTGGGTGGCATAGTATTGTGCTGGTTCACTTCCTTTCTGTGGGGCCAGTACCAGGCAGTGTTAATTGGGAGTGAGAGGTCTTGCCCTCAACCTTTATTATGTGGGGTTCCACAGGGTTTGGTACTCTCTCCACTCCTATTTAACACCTACATGAAGCCACTGGGTGAGATCATCCATCGCCATGGGGTGAGGTATCATTAATATGCTGATGATACTCAGTTATATATCTCTGCCCCTGGTGAACTAAGTGATGTGGTTGATGTCTTGCCCCGGTGCCTGGAGGCTACAGTGGTATAGGGGTTTAGATGGGGAACAACAGGCTTCAGTTGAACCCTGGCAAGATTGAGTAGCTTTGGGTTTTGGGGCCTTCTAGTTCTGGGACTTTACCATCTTTCTAGCAGGTAGTAGTCATAGCTAGGAGGGCCTTTGCACAGTTTCATGTTGTGTGCCAGTTGCGCCACTTCCTGGACTGTGAGGCTCTACGCACAGTCACTCATGCCCTGGTCATCTCCAGAATGGATTAGTGTAACATGCTCTACATGGGGCTGCCCTTGAAGAGCATCTGGAAGCTTCACCTGGTGCAGAATGCAACTACAAGGACATTTATATGTGCCCCTAGGGGGGTACACGTTACACCTCTGTTACGTGAGCTGCATTGGTTGCCAGTTTGCTTCTGGATGCAATTCAAGGTGCTGGTTTTGACCTTTAAAGCCCTTCATGGCATGGAACCAGGTTATTTGAGGGGCTCCCTCTTCCCAATTACATTTACCTGTCCCACCAGGTCAGGCAGGAGGGGTATGCTGTGGGTCTCGTCCTCAAAGGAGCTCCATCTGGCAGGACTCAGGTGGCGTGCCCTTTTTGCTGTGGCCCCCGCCCTCTGGAACATCATTCCCCCTGAGGTGAGGTTAGCTCCATCTCTGTTAGCCTTCCAGAAGACCCTTAAAACATGTTTTTTTCACCAGACTTGGGGATCCCAGGGAGAGCATGCAAGATGGCTGTATGAGATTAAGTGATGTTTGTTCTCCCGCTTTCTTGGGCTTTATTTGTTTATTTTATATGTTTATTTTATTTATTTTTGATTGTTTTTAATTATGGAGTTTTTAACTGTTGTGATGTATGCCACCCAGAGTCACGTGTTTGTGAGATGGGTGGTTATATAAATATGCTAAATAAAATGATAAAATAAAACAAAATAAAACAATATTCCCCAACCAGTTCCTCAGATCTGTTGAACATACTGCCTAGAAGAGATGTGAGCTATAGTCCAAGACATCAGAAACAGGCCTATTTGGGAGACAAGGCATCAATGGGTGAGCTACTGTAGATATTTCTTCAGAATAAAATGGAATGTCACACTCTAGATTCTGTCAGATTTCTTATACTATATGATATTGGTAAATTGGATTTCTTTTCAATGCAAAAGTGTTTTGGCAAATTGCATCTTTTACAAAGCAAAGCAAAGCATTCTCATGGTGACGTGAATGCCAGGTGGCTGGACAACAGAGAAGCCTTGACGTTGTTTACATCTTCATGAGATAATGAAGCTAGAAGGTACCATTATTATGGCTAGCAATGGATCTTCCCATGAAAGTGAAGCCTCCTGATATCTTTCCGTGGGAAGCCTTCCTCTGGCCCCCCCTGAGCAAGGAAGGGGGGAACTCAGTGCGTAGATGCAGCACTGCTAACCAATAGCAACTCATGCTATGTGCTTTAGGCCTAATGCTTTAGGCCTAGTGTGTGTGTAACAGCTAACTTCCAGCCAATCAGAATGCTAGAAGAACTGAATATACAACCATGCAAAATGGTGTTCTATGTCTTCTTGATTTCTAGTGTCTTTTAGCTATGTAGTTCTTCACGTGTTCACTTCCCGTGGACTGGGCAGAGTGAGCTATGCCTGGCTTTGGGTATAGGCCATGGCAGGAACTCTGGCCCTGGGATCAATACACGGAACTCTGCTTATAAGTTCTAGTTTTGTTTTTCCTTTTACAATGATGTATCCTGTATATTCATTTTTTTGCATTTTTGCGATAATGTATTGTATCTGCATTATTGCCCTATGCTAAACAGTAAAAACTGTTGGCCCTAACAAGCTGCATTCTTGTCTGTTTATTCTCAAGCCTCAGTTTTTCCCCTTTAAGCCAGCATATACCCCATCAGGTTATGGTTGCCCAGAGAGAAATTTGCGTTTTCTTTGCTGCGTTGGACCTGGCTGTAAAAGGGAGTTTGTTTTAGAGGCTGTTTTTGGAATAAACATGTTTTCTTTGAATGGTCAGCAATAGCTGAACAGTGTCTGGTCAGTCTGCCGTTTGGGGTTTTAGATGGCACAAACTATCTGACCTCGTGTGTGGAGTTGGAATCATTCTTTTTGTAAGAAGATGATTTGTGGCAGTAAGTGGCAAATCCACTTCCAGAGATCCCTAGAGGATTCGGAGAGAATCTCTCTGAAGAAGTGCAAGCGTGTTTGGACTGTGCTTATGGCATTTTTGCTTTTGGGACTCAACTCCTCTGAATGGAATTATATTAGCAACTCAGGGACTGAGAAATGGGTGCTGAGAGCTGTTGGAGCCTTTGATACATAGTGGAGCTCTGTTGCCCTTGGTGGTCTATTAAGACAGCTTTATAGTTTGAAGCTGCAACCGGTGAGACTGTGATGACCCACCTTGGTGAGTTCAAGACTTTGTTTGCTGCATTTGAACAAGAAGGCTTGTTTTTCTGGCACTGTGAAAAAGCGTGCGTGATTTTTGTCAAGCCTGGACAGTAGTTTTGAGTTACTGGTCGAGATTATTTGCTGTGGATTATTGTACAAGCCACTTCCAGGAGCCGTCTGAGAGTGTTCCAGCTGAAGTAAAACCTGATATGGAATTTACATTTGCCGTGGTTTGCTGTGATTCTACAAGGCTGTTCCCTGCCCCGATGTCCAGCGGTTGCTGTCAGTGCAATAAGCCTGATTTACGAAGGGAGGGGAAGCCAGAAGCCAGATGCCAGCTGAACAACGAATCCGAGTTTTCTACTCTACCGGCTGCTGTGTGTAAGCATTTCTACAGAGACTCTGTTTTTGAATTCGGCTCGCTGTAAAGTTTGTAAACATGGACAGTTATTGTTACAAATTTTAGCCTTGAGTTCAGCAAGTCATTTTAGCTGATATTTCTGTGTAAGAATGTATATGTGTACACTTGTAGTTTTTCTCTCCTCCAGTGTTTCAGCCCTGGTCAAGTCTGACTGTACTAGGTGCTGAATGTTTCATTGCGATATGAAACTGCTTATGATATGTGGCTGAGTGTGTTAGAGACAAACCTGTAACATCAAGTGTGTGAGATGCTGTGGAGATTGTGTGGACAGGACATTGTATGTTTAATGTTCCCCACATCATGAATGCATCCATAAAGTTTTCACAAAGTACTGGGGTAATCCCGGGATGGGAGAGTGTGTCTCAGATAGCCAAATTGCATTCTGAGTTAGAACCCAGGAAATGTGCAAAAGTTTCTTGATTGTACTGTGTGTAAACAATCTAAAAAAATCAGAACTGTGTCTGTTGCTAGTCAAAGTGACAGAGTGTTAACTAGACCATTTCAGTTGGTTCATAGAGACCTAGTTAGCCCCCATGTCCCAAGTAATGGTGGGGTGCGAGTTTCATGTTCCTTCTGGTTGATGATCATACCTGCTTGTGTTGTTGCTACTTGTTGAAGTCTAAAGCGAAGGTCTGTGCTCGCTTTGAAGTGTATGTAGCAATGGTAGGATGAAAATAAGGTCAGTTTCAGTCAAATTGTAGTGGAGTGTTCCTGAGCCATTTGTTCCAGAATTGGCTTTGCAGGAAAGTATTCTCCCAAAGACTTGCCAATGTTGGAATTCTAGCTGAGTATTGGTGTTGTGGATACCATTAAAAAATAGCCTGCTGTTAGTTGCTCAGGTGCCATCCCATGTCTGGGGAGAGGCTGCCTTGATTGCAGTGTGTTTCTAACTAACAGGGTGTAGAATTCAACTAAAAAGAAATTGTTTTTCTTTGGTATGGCAAGCGCCCTTCACTGAAGTACCTGCATGTCTGTGAAACATTTGCGTGTGTTCACAACCCCAGGTCACAGAGAAGGAAGAACCAAGGAAGCAGAGTGCTTCAGGTTGTTGGTTGTTGGTTGTTGATTAAAATCCAAGGCTTATCGTTGTTTCATTAAGCCATGGTCAAATCCAAATCTCCAGAAGTGCTTTATTTTTAAGCAGCCTACTGGTTGGGAAAGGTTACATGCTAAGGTTGCAGAAGTGTTGCTGCATTGCTAGTGTAAACCCACTGTCCATGGTTCAGTAGATGGGCAAAAACCAGTTCAGGTTTCTTCTGTTCCCCAGTCTCCGAGTGTGAAAAGGGCCCCTCAGGTGAAGGAAGTGGAAATTTCACCTGAGCAGTTGCAGGGCCTGGAGGGGGAGTCAGGTATTAGGGAAAAGAGATAGTGATGGAGGAAGCACAGTGGTCATTCCTCATGGGTCCTCTTATTCCAGGGTGTGAAGCCTGACAGATTTGTGATTTAGCAGGTGACAGTGTGTCATGTTACCTGAGAAAACCCAGTCTTTGCTAGATGTGTTGCTCCTGCCTTTGAGAGGCAAGGAGAGCGTTGGAACACAGCTGTGGATAGTCAGTTCGAGTTTTGGTGAAGTGTTAAAAGTAACCAACCTATCCTTTGCTTTAATAAGCTGTAGGTTCCAGATGAGTGTTCAGAAAGACATTTCTTTCTGATAATACTCTGCAGTGTAAAGCCAGTGTTGCCCAGGGATTTATTTCACAAAAAGGAGTTTGTGAACTGTGGATCTAGTGTATGCACCCACAGCTAGGCCAGAATATTTACGTGTGGTGTGTTTTCTGGTTGCGTAGCGTGGAAACAGGTGTCCATTTACATATTGTGATATTGGCACAGCATATTTGAATGTAGATCTCCCTGAAACGGTGTGTGTAAGGCAAGCGTTTTGGCTCTGCATGTGTGGCAGTTCCCAAACAATTCATTGACTTCACAGGGTGCTTTATGGATCTTAAAGCAGGCCAGTCATTGATAGCATGGTGCAGATGCTAACTGGGATGTGAGAACAGTCCCGTGCTGTTTTCTATGTGTACATAAGAAAGTGTAGAAGTTTGTGTAGGACTTCTTACTTATGTGAGTGGTTTTCTGCTTAGAAACTGAAGTTTACCACCTTGAATAAGAATTTGTCAGTCAGCTGAAATAGAATTGCCAGCTGAAGGAGTTCATCACAAATTCAAACATTTATCTTGGTGTTGAAGTTACAAAAGCCCAGAACAGAGATAGTTCTTGAGAGTGTCAAATGACAGAGTGTTACAGAGTGTCATTTGTGTAAAGGGAAGCTTATCCTTAATTTGTTGTACAGTAACGCAGTGGACATGCCCTGAATTAGTTTTGCCCAGGTAGGGTACCAAGCTTGCAAAATGACTTGGTCCTCCATGTGAGCTTGCAAATGGGTGAAAAAAAAAAGTCCTGCGAAAAAAAAAATCCTGCGGCAGAATTGGAATTCCTTATCTATGCTGGCTGCAATTTTTTGCAAAGGAGGGGACAGGACGTTTGCGGGCAATGTTTTTCTGTTTCTCTGTACTGTTTCTGTTCCTGCATAAGTTGTATTATTATGTATTTGTATGTATCTGAATAAAACATTACATGAAATGTATATTATGCATTATACATATGTGTAACAAGTGTTTTTAAACCATTTTCTAGTGTTGATACTATTGGTTATAAAAACTGTAACTTGAATAGTGTGATTATTACATGCATTAACCTTTGTTGTTTCTGTTTCTGTACAAATGTATTTTAAAGCTTTGAACAACTTCCATCATTGTTTGCATTGTGTCGAAATCCAATGTGGAGGGGTGTCAGATTTCTTATACTATATGATATTGGTAAATTGGATTTCTTTTCAATGCAAAAGTGTTTTGGCAAATTGCATCTTTTACAAAGCAAAGCAAAGCATTCTCATGGTGACGTGAATGCCAGGTGGCTGGACAACAGAGAAGCCTTGACGTTGTTTACATCTTCATGAGATAATGAAGCTAGAAGGTACCATTATTATGGCTAGCAATGGATCTTCCCATGAAAGTGAAGCCTCCTGATATCTTTCCGTGGGAAGCCTTCCTCTGGCCCCCCCTGAGCAAGGAAGGGGGGAACTCAGTGCGTAGATGCAGCACTGCTAACCAATAGCAACTCATGCTATGTGCTTTAGGCCTAATGCTTTAGGCCTAGTGTGTGTGTAACAGCTAACTTCCAGCCAATCAGAATGCTAGAAGAACTGAATATACAACCATGCAAAATGGTGTTCTATGTCTTCTTGATTTCTAGTGTCTTTTAGCTATGTAGTTCTTCACGTGTTCACTTCCCGTGGACTGGGCAGAGTGAGCTATGCCTGGCTTTGGGTATAGGCCATGGCAGGAACTCTGGCCCTGGGATCAATACACGGAACTCTGCTTATAAGTTCTAGTTTTGTTTTTCCTTTTACAATGATGTATCCTGTATATTCATTTTTTTGCATTTTTGCGATAATGTATTGTATCTGCATTATTGCCCTATGCTAAACAGTAAAAACTGTTGGCCCTAACAAGCTGCATTCTTGTCTGTTTATTCTCAAGCCTCAGTTTTTCCCCTTTAAGCCAGCATATACCCCATCAGATTCTTGTCACCAGGATTGTTAAATTGTTCATTTGAAGTTTGAAAGTAATAGCGCTGAAAGTTGTTTATAACTCATTTGCTTTCCCTTTCCTTTTTTAAAATAAAGGCTGATTCACACACTCTCAGAATAGGAACGTAATGAACACAAATTGCTAGGGGTTTTACATATGAAATATCCTCCTATGTTCTAAATTTAAATGTAGTTGGGGAAAAAAGTTTGAAAATCTGCTTCTGTTGATATTTGATCATGATCAGTTGTCATGGATCTGAACTTGTTTTCCTATATCCCTGCCCTTTGGATGAACCACAGATACCCAAATCATTTGAACTGAAATGCATCTTAACCTGGAAAAGGGCTTCTCAATTCTAGTGCTTTAAATTTGGGACAGTCTTTACTAGGAGTGCTTATGAAATTTTAGATATTTCTCCCCGCTCCACTCCCTAAATTTCACTGCTTTGTGTTATTGGTTGTGCTCACATTTTAGTAATTATCACATCCAAACTAAATTTTACCTAGCTGTTGTGGGTCTTCCGGGCTGTGTGGCCGTGTTCTGGAAGTTGTGGTTCCTAACGTTTCGCCAGCATCTGTGGCCAGCATCTTCAGAGGGCAGGAACACAGATAGAAGCAAAATCTCTGTGCCAAGGTAGAGTGGCAATGTTCTATTTATAGAGCTAAATTATAGGAGATTAGGTGGGGTTTTTTGTTGTGTTGAAATGTTAACGAGTGGCTGATGAGCGTGATTAGCATGTTCATTGTGAGAAGTATTCCCATGACCTGGTGGTTGGACTGAGTTCGTTAACCTTTTGTAGGCTGTGTTTTTCAGGACTGGTAGCCAGGTTTTGCTAATTTTTAAACTTTCTTCTTTTTTATTGTAACTGTGCTGGTGTTTGTGAATTTCAATGGCTTCTCTGTATAATCTGGTGTAGTGGCTTTTGGTGTTGTCCAGTATTTCTGTGTTTTCAAATAGGATTTTGTGTCCCGTTTGCTTGAGAGCATGTTCAGCTACTGAAGATTTTTCCGGTTGCTGTAGTCTGCAGTGTCTTTCGTGTTCTTTTATCCTGGTGTGAATGCTTCGTTTTGTGGTTCCGATGTATACTTGTTCGCAGCTGCATGGTATGCGGTATACTCCTGCAGCGCTGCGGGGGTCCCTTTTGTCTTTAGCTGATTTTAGCATTTGTTGTATTTTTCTGGTGGGTCTGAAGACTGTTTGAAAGTTGTGTTTTTCCATCAGTTTTCCCATGCGGTCAGTGACTCCTTTGATGTTGGGCAGGAATACTTTGTTTGTGTGGGGCTGTTTTTCTTCAGTTGGATGTTGTTTTCTTGGTTTGATGGCTCTTTTTATTTCATTCTTGGAATAGCCATTTTCCTGTAGGACCCAATTCAGATGGTTAAGTTCATTGTTGAGAAATTGGGTTTCACAGTTTCGATTAGAACGATCCACCAAGGTTTTGATCATGCCTCTCTTTTGTCGTGGGTGGTGATTGGAACTTTTGTGTAGATACCGGTCTGTATGGGTGGGTTTTCTGTATACTTTGTGTCCTAGTTTGAGGTCCGGTTTGCGTATGACCAGCGTATCTAAAAATGGAAGTTTGCCGTCAGTTTCTTTTTCCATAGTGAATTGTATATTGGGGTGGATGCCGTTTAGGTGGTCCAAAAATTTCTCCAGTTCTTCTTCAGTATGACTCTAAATTGCGAAGGTGTCATCCACGAACTGGAACCATACTGTTGGTGTAATGGGTGCCGATTCCAAAGCCTGTTTTTCAAAGTGTTCCATGTAAAAGTTTGCTATGACTGGGCTCAGGGGGCTTCCCATGGCAACGCCATCCATCTGTTCGTAGAACTCATTCTCCCATTGAAAGTAACTAGTTGTTAGGCAGTGTTGAAATAAAGCTGTAATGTCTTCTGGGAAGATTTGCTTGATGAGTGCCAGGGTGTCCCTTACTGGCACCTTGGTAAACAGGGAGACCACGTCAAAGCTGACCAGTTTGTCCATGTGGTTGAGTTTTAGGGTGCTGATTTTGTTGATGAAGTGTCCTGAGTCTTTGATGTGTGATGGAGTCTGTCCGATGTGGGTCTGTAAAAGGGTTGCCAAATGTTTGGATAATTCATATGTCGGGGAGCCAATGGCACTTACAATGGGTCTGAGTGGGATAGAGTCTTTGTGGATTTTGGGGAGTCCGTATAGTCTAGGTGAGAGAGCTTCTGTCTTGCAAATACATTGTAGTACGTTGGGATGCAGGGAGGAGCTCTTTATCAGTGTGTTGGTTTGCTTCATGATTTTGTTGGTCGGATCCTGTCTTATTGTTCTGTATGTGGTGGGGTCTAGTAGTTCTCTGATTTTGTCTTTGTATTCATCTATGTTCATAATTACCGTGGCGTTGCCTTTGTCCGCTGGAAGGATGATGATGTCTGGGTCCGAATTGAGGGTCTCTATGGCGTTTCTCTCCTTCTTGGTAATGTTGCTGGTGGGGGGCTTTGCTTTCCTCAGGATTCTTGCCACTTCACCCCTTATTTCTTCTGCTTCTTCCTCTGGACGTTGGTGAATGGCTGATTCCACATTGGCAATGATATCTTCCACCGGAATTCTGGTGGGTGTAATTGCAAAGTTTCCTCCTTTGCTTAGGATGGAGGTTTCTTCAGGAGAGAGTAGGCGTTCTGTCAAATTGATGACAATGCGTGAAGTATCCAGTGACGGTTTTGGTTGACTGTTTTGGCATTTGTTGAATTTTTGCTTTTGTCTGTTTGTGTAGTCAAAGATGTCCTTTTCCATTTTTCTGTAGGATATGGTATCAATCTTGTCCCAATCCTGGCTTCTCATTTTGTGACTGAGGCTCATATGTGTGTCGAATAGATCTTTTTCTGTGATGGCAAGGTTTTGGCGGGTTGTGTGAATTCTCTCGCGCAGGAGGGCTTGTTCAAGCCCGGAAGACCCACAACAGCCATCGAACTCCGGCCGTGAAAGCCTTCGACAATACATTAAATTTTACCTATTTTTATTAAATGAACAGGGGAATCTGCAGGGAGGGTGGGGATACAGTGCATTTAAAAGGAGATAAATAGAGAGATAGTTCGACCTTGAATTTCTGCAGCATTCAAATTCAGCGCACTGTATAATATGGTCCTGAATTATTGTAATTGATCTGTCCAAATCGATGGAGATTAAGCAAAAGCTAGTCCATCAAGCCAATCACAATTTAGATTGTTCGTCATGTCACCCAGACCATGTGGTTTATAATGTGCCCATAAATTGGACAATGAAGTAAGCCATGGTTCTATATCTAAAAAACCCCCACAACCCCCAGATAAAACAGGAAGTGCAGGCTGGCCACCGCAGATAAGGAGGAGAGTAGGAAACTATAACATACCAATGTCAAAAAGGAACAAATGTAAAAAGAGGTTTTGCTCACATTGTCACAGCTTCCATCTTAGCCTTTTTACCCTCCAACCCACAAAACCTGATGCCCCTGGCTGGAAGGACTTTGTCCTGTTATCCAGAACAGCTTCCATTGTTAAATCTCTCAGCCATGGTTAATGATAATGCACAGTGTTGACCACTTTATGAATTGTCTTTGTGAACACAGCAAAGTGCATTGAATGCTACGAATCATCAATAATTGATCTATTTTTGTGATATCATTTCAAGTTTCGGGCCTGTTTCAAATGATCTTACCAGTTCAATTGGAATTCAGTTTTTTTTTTTAACCTTCTAATTTTAATCTCAAGGGCTAAAACTTGACCTGCCTCTCTCCCAGGTCAATTAGTCTTCTTGTTTGTAGAAAACATAACTGGAAATTTTCCAAACAAGTCAAATCATCTACAGAGTTGAGTCTGTCTCAGAAGCCTGAAAAGAAAAACCACATGTATGCTCACATACACCCACTTACCATGTTTCTGGTTCCCCAAAATGAATTATTTCCACCTGTACAATGAAAAGTTATCTGCAGACTTTGTTGCGGGAATTATACTATATAATACATAATCTTATCTAGTGCACAGCTTAGAAAACTAAGAAAAAATGATAAAGAGCAGTGGTAAACTGGTAAAATATTCCCTTTGTCTTTCTAACATAGAGAGGGAACATCTGTTGGTGAATCTTTTTATCCATTTCACCCATAGTACTAAAGTGACTTTTTCTCCAGAGCTCAAGAGCATGTTCATTTCATTTGAAAGAGTGAAGTACCTGTGGCAACTGTTGCTCAAAGAACTGATGGAAACAGGATGATTTTAAGTGGGCAACAAGAGACAAATGCAAATACAAAAGCTGCTCAGAAACACAATAGATACCCATGGAAACTCTGGAGACAGTTCAACATTGTGGAAAATTCTGAGAAAATATAAAGTTAGTGTCTGCTTACACCATGTTGGCATCTTTCTGTTTCTCCCACGTCTGAAATTGTCTCCAAGTGTATCACTGCTTTCTTCACCCGAGGTTTGTTGTCATTGTCTTCCATAACTTTTCTCACTCGCTGGATCGTCACCTTGTTGTGGTGAGTGGGCTTGTGTGTTCCCAATGAACCCTGTGAGCGAAGCCGTCGGGAGTCATGTACTCCTGGCAGGGTCACCCATGGCAGTAAGGTCCAGGGGGAGGAACCAGACAAAGAACGATCCAAGAAAGTCCTCAACGGCAGAACAGGCGGAAGATAACAAGGTGTATTGTTACAACGGCTGCGAAGGCGGATGAAGGCTGCAGCAGACAAAAGGTCACCAATCGTCATGGTATCCATGCCATTGGATTAGAGCCTTTTTCTGTGAAGGTTGTGTGCTGATCGTTGTGCACCGATCTCCACACATAAAACAAATTCACGCACAGGCGTCTTCCAAACACACCAAACCCAAAACAACCAAAAGTCCCATGGCGACTGACGAATGGCAACGGGGGCAGGACTGTGAAATCCGGAAGCTCCTAGTCATGGACCAACACATGGGCGGTGGATACGGATTCAGTCGCCCTGACTCAAGGATTGAGGCAGTTGAGTAGTTCGGCAGCTGTATCCATGACTGAGCAGCCCTATTTAGGATCCACTCTGCTCACCCCATATGGGGAGGGGGCTAGAAAAGGTGCCCTAAACATAGTCTGCCTCATTTTCTCCCTGACTGGATTACCGCGACCAGTGGGGTCACCATCTAGCAGTCGTAAAAGACTCATGAATTTTGGAACATGGAATATACGGACACTGCAAGACAATATGGATAGTGAACGACCTGAACGTAGGACTGCCATTATTGCAAGGGAGCTGAGACGTTTTAATATTGATATAGCAACACTCCAAGAAACTCAAAGAGCAGGAGAAGGACAGTTGAAGGAAGAAAAAGGAGGTTATACCTTCTTTTGGAAAGGACTGCCTGAACAAGAACGATGAATACATGGGGTAGGCTTTGCTATCAAAAACGACATTGTGAAGCTCTTGTCAGAAGTTCCCACTGGGATTAACGAACGACTCTCAACTCTGCGAATAAAACTCGCCAAAAACCAACAGGCAACTATCCTAAGTGCTTACGCACCAACACTAGATGCAGATGAGGATATCAAGGAAAAATTTTATACCCAGCTGGACACCATCTTATCAGAGATACCAAAGGAGGATAAAATTATCCTCCTAGGTGATTTCAATGCAAGAGTTGGGCGTGATTTTGATTTGTGGCCAGGGATCATTGGGAAAGAAGGAGTTGACAACAGCAACACAAATGGAATCTTACTTCTGACTAAATGTGCAGAGCGTAACCTTGTCATTACTAACACACTCTTTCGCCAGAAAAATAAATTTAAAACATCATGGAAGCACCCACGGTCGAAGCACTGGCATCTTTTAGATTATGTAATTGTCCGTGCTAGAGATCGCCGTGATGTACTTCTCACCAGAGCCATGACGAGCGCCGATGACTGCTGGACAGACCATCGATTAATTCGATCCACGATGGCCATAAAGATTGTCCCTCATCGTAGGCTCCAAGGAAGAAAACCAGGGTGTAAAATGAATACACTGGCCCTTCAAGATCCTATTAAACGAGCTTGCTTTCAATCAACTCTCAAGGAACATCTGCCTATGGAACTTCCTGAAAATGTTGAGGAACACTGGATTAAATTGAAGACCTCTATTATTTCAGCCTGTGAACAAACTATCGGATACCAGACTAAGAGACATCAGGACTGGTTTGATGAGAACGATAGTGAGATTGAACATATTATTGACAAGAAAAGGAAAGCCTTCCAGATATGGCAAAAAGATATTAACTGTGCCGTTAAGAAAAAAATCTACGCCAGTGCAAAGGCAGAAGTCCAAAGAAGAACTAGAGAACTTAAGAACATATGGTGGATAAAAAAAGCCCAAGAAACCCAACATTTTGCAGATGCTCATGATGCACGGGGCTTTTTTAATGCCATAAAGGCCATCTATGGACCAACAAACCATGGTACAAATCCCTTACACTCAGTAGATGGTGCTAAACTTCTAAAGGACAAAGAGTCTATTGCACTGCGCTGGAAAGAGCATTACTACAATCTCCTTAATCGTCACTCTATTGTGGCTGATGAAGTCTTCTTGCAAATCCCGCAAAAACAAATAAGAAATGAGCTTGCATGTCTATGAAGGTTCTCAGTCATCCAGGTGGAATTGTCTGTAGCTTGAATCATGTCAACTGGATTTCTATTTTCTTAGTGGAAACGTTTCGCTCCTTATCCAAGGGGCTCAGACTGAAGAAGCCCCTTGGATAAGGAGCGAAACGTTTCCACTAAGAAAATAGAAATCCAGTTGACATGATTCAAGCTACAGAAAATGAGCTTGCAGTACCCCCTAGTTTGGAGGAAGTCAGCAAAGCCACTAAACAAATGAAAAATAACAAAGCTAGTGGACCTGATGGGATTCCTGCTGAAGTCTTTAAAGAAGGCGGGCCTGAACTTACACAACAACTTCATAAGCTCATCGAAAAAATCTGGATGAGGGAGGAGATTCCAGCAGACTTTAGGGATGCCATAATTATCACTCTCTTTAAAAAGGGTGATAGAACAGACTGTGGAAACTATCGAGGCATCTCCCTTCTAGCCACAGCAGGCAAAATCCTGGCAAAGATCATCGCAAACCGTCTCCTATCTGTATCAGAAGACATCCTCCCTGAAACGCAAAATGGCTTCCGCCCTTCCAGGGGAACAGTGGATATGATCTTCACTGCACAACAGCTTCAAGAAAAATGCAAGGAGCAAAACCGCCCTCTGTACATGGCGTTTATTGATCTGACTAAAGCTTTTGATACTGTAAATGGTACTGCTCTCTGGACCATCCTTCTGAAAATCGGATGCCCTGATAAATTTGTGAACATCTTGCGGTTACTCCATGACGACATGATGGCAACAATCCTGAATAACAATGGCTCTCAAAGCGATCCATTTAAAGTGGAATCCGGCGTTAAACAGGGATGTGTTATTGCTCCAACCTTATTCGCTATCTTCATCGCTATGATTATGCACCTTGTTGAAGAGAAACTTCCTACTGGTGTAGAAATTATATATCGAACAGATGGAAAGATTTTTAATCTTAGTAGGCTGAAAGCAAAAAATAAGGTAATTGCAACTTCTGTTATAGAATTTCAATATGCTGATGATAACGTAGTCTGTGCACACTCCGAGGAAGATCTTCAAACTATCCTAAACATCTTTGCAGAAGCATATGAAAAGCTCGGCCTCTCGATTAACATTAAAAAAACCAAAGTGCTTTACCAGCAAGTTCGAACCAATCCCTCCGCAGCGCCATCAATCCAGCTTAAAGGTGTGTCACTAGAAAATGTCGACCACTTTTCTTATCTCGGCAGCCATCTATCTACAAAAGCCGACATCGACGCTGAAATTCAGCATCGCCTGAGCTCAGCGAGTGTAGCTTTCTCCCGAATGAAGCGTAGAGTGTTTGAGGATCGGGACATTCGCAGGGAGACCAAAATGCTTGTTTACAAAGCCATTGTACTACCAACCCTTCTGTACGCCTGTGAAACATGGACCCTCTACAAACGCCACCTCCAACTTCTTGAAAGATTCCATCAACACTGCCTCCGAAAAATTCTGCAAATTACTTGGGAAGATAGGCAGACTAATGTTAGCGTATTAGAAGAAGCGAAAACCACCAGCATTGAAACAATGATCATCCAACATCAACTTCGCTGGACCGGTCATGTTGTTCGAATGCCTGACCATCGTCTTCCAAAGCAGCTACTTTACTCCCAACTTAAGAATGGAAAACGGAATATTGGTGGACAGCAAAAGAGATTCAAAGATATTCTCAAAGCTAATTTAAAAAAATGTAATATCAGCATTGAGAACTGGGAAGCCCTAACTTATGAGCGTTTCAATTGGAGGTCATCCTTTATTAATGGCGCTATGGACTTCGAAGAAGCACGAGTACAGGGCGAAAAGGAGAAAAGAGCTAAAAGGAAGGCACGTCGGGCAAACCCTCATCATGACTGTCTCCCACCCGGAAACCTATGCCCTCATTGTGGGAGGTTGTGCGGATCCAGAATTGGCCTTTATAGCCACTTACGGATCCACCGTTAAAATTTTACCTTTGGAAGACAATCTTACTCGGCTACGAGTGATCGCCAATGAATGATGATCCATAACTTTCATATCTTAAATGTTAATTCTACAAATGAAGAGAAATTCTGAAGAATTTCTCAAGCAACCTGGGAATATTGTAGGAAAACAGAAGGTTCTTTCCTTAGGAAACTTCTGAGAAACTACAAAATATACATACCATTCATAAGAGACAATAAAAAAGCCAGGAGACCAGAACACCTCCTTGCCAGCAATCAACAACCAGATAGGCAAAGATTAACAGCAAGATTAGCACCAGAGGAGCAATCAAACAACACAATAGACCGTAATCAAGGAACTATTAACTCAGTCAACCAAGCAGCAAACAACAACCCAATCAAGGTACTACCAAGGATTGTACAACACCCCCACCAACACAGGCAGGACAAGTCAGGGTATATAAACAGAGAGCAAGCCCCACTCCCTTTTCGCACTGAAGATGTTGCCTAGACTGGCAGTGAAACGTCTGCAAGAAAACAACAAGGGTCAGAGAGCACCAAGGACTCCACAGTTCAATCCTGAGCTACAAATATTCTCTTCAATTGAAACTACAAAATACGGCACAGGAGCAATAGTGAGACTGCTTATCTCCAGTCATTTCCACCTCTCCCACTAGGTCACATAGGTATACTCTAGGCATACTCCAGTCCCATCTCTGGAGCAGTGCCATCTAATGAAACCTTATCTGTTGCTGCTCTTGACCTTTGGAATAAGATTTGGGCAGCCCTTTGTACAGCTATGAAGACCTGGCTTTTCTCCCATGCATTGGGCCAGAGTTGTAATTGAGTCTAATCTGTTGTGAGTGAGTGAGTGTTAGTTATGCCCTGCCTCATCTGTGTGTGTGAGTGTGCTTTGTGATATTGGTTTTATATTTTTTTGTTTGATTTTGATTTTTTTAATTGATATATCCCACCCAGAGCCATAAATTATGAGTGGGATGGCCATATAAATTCCTTAAATAAATAAAAATAAAATAAAGCACAACATTACCTATGAGGCACAGTAGTGATGAGATTCTCACCCCCAGTTTCATCAGGATTGCCTGCTAGGACATTGCTCAGAAAGAAACATATACATATTTTCAGGGTTGTCCAGGTTTTCTAGTATTGTACCTGGATGGAGTCTGGGACAACCTAGACAGGACTGTAGACTGACATAACCTGCTGTGTCAATAGTAGAATGAAAACAAAACTAGAACTGTCAAGGAGAAACAGATCTGGCAAAAATGTGCACATCATGACCAGGAGCTTCAGGATCCAGAGGGACCAGAGCAATGATACTTGTTATGCCAATTCTACACAATTGTTTAATTTTCTAGCCTCTGAACCTCATTACTAGCCATATGCCTTTTCACTGATTGGCACAATAAAATAATGAACATTTGCCAAATCTTTCTTTTAGAGGTTACTGATGCTCAAATGCTCTGCACAGATGGCAATAGGGCTTTTGCGGTTGTGTCATGTGCTCTGGCTTATGTCTAGGAGGCCTAGTAGCAATTTCAAAACCCAGTAAGTACACCTACATTGGTTAAAATGCATAACACTGTCTGACAGTTTTGATCCGAAGAATAATGAACAGAAAGAAAATGGTTGCTCATGCTATTCCTGTATGAATATTTGCACAATACATAATACTGTACTGAAACTAGTAGGATCAGGATCATGTTTCAGTTGAATGAAAGGTTATCTAAGGAAAGAGAGAGGGAAGAAAATCCTTTGGTTTTCATTTCAGCTTTGTCACACGCTGAACTAATTCAAGGCATAAGAATTCCATGGTGTTCATATTTGACAGTCAGAATGTGTTTACTACTTATCCTCCACTGCTTGGGTGAGATGCCTGTTCAATTGGTCTTGACAGACAAGTAAAATGGGCAATTCTTTTCAGAACAGCTAATTTTTACTGTGTTTTGGATAGTTGTCTGTTCAGTGATAGCATCACTGACTGACACCTTTCCAGGTCATCTTGTACAAGTAAAGCCTTAGCTGGAAATGGAACTTTAAGGAGAAAAACATGTGTTATTGATTTTTTGGTTAAGTTGCACACACATCTCCTTTTGTTATCTTCTCAGGACAGATCACATCTCCTTGAATCCTTCCTCTTCTTGCCCTTTCTTCTGTGTGATCGTTGGCAAAGTAGACTAAATGAGTTTTTGAATTCTCTTTCATCAGAAATAAGCTTCTAGAAAGTCAGTAGAAATAATTCTAATGTTTACAGGACATGGGAACATTGGATTTATATGATTAAGCCCAAAAATAAATGGTGGTGTGGTATAAAAAAGAAAATAGTAAAGAAAAGCTTTATAATTTTGTCTAAGCTAAGACTAAATTGTGAAGATAGCAAATATCTTTTGCTATAAGAGGAAAGATGGGAAAGTATCCAATAGTAAAACCAATGAAAGAAATCCTGATTTCATTGCAATGTACAACCAAATACTATTATTGTAGTTGTACAAATCGCTGCACTATCTGTCTTACAAATCATTCCACAATTCACCCTACAAATTGTTGCACAGAATGTAAGACAGTTTTATAGGCTAAGTCACAGATGCATAACCTGAAATCCTAAGGCACCAAACAGTCCTCCAAAGCTTTAAATTTGTCCTTAGCAGCAACTCCAAAAGTAGTCACAGGGTGGTTTCTAATTTGAACAGAAAAAAAATAAAGAAATGGGTATAATCCTGTTAAATGCATCTTTAATGTTAAAACTGAGAGACAGTTTTGTTTAGTGGTTAAAGGTATCAGGCTAGAACCCAGAATCCTGTGAGTTTTAGTCCTGCCTTAGTCACAAAGCCAGCCGGATGACCTTGGGCCAGTCCCCCTCTCTCAGCCCTAGGAAGGAGGCAATGGCAAAAAACTTCTGAAATCTTGCCAAGAAAACTGCAGGGACTTGTCCAGTCAGTCTCCAGAAGTCAAGACTGACTCAAAGATGCACACACAAATACAAAAGTCAATATAAATTAAATTGTATATAAATCCCATTTTGTATTTTTTCTGGGACCACCCACTTCTTCATTCTATACAATTTTGGAAATGCAGCCCTTTACCTGACACACATGCACAAGTGTGGCCCTTAGTAAAAATAATGTTGTGCATCCCAGTCTGTGCTGTTTATCCAAGTTGGACGATTGTTCTACTAGCATAAGTCAAGTAGTAGTCGATCAACAGTACAGAAAAGAAGATAGATGTATGAAAATATTCCTGATGCATATTAAGCTCCTCCTCCTCCTCCTCCTCCGCCTCCTCCTCCTCCTCCTCCTCCTCCTCCATTGATTAACTAAAAAAACTCAGTAGTTACAAAATTCTATTCAATAAAATTAGTTTACGACTTATTTATTTATTTGTTTGTTTGTTTGTTTGTTTATTTTATATATCAAATTTATTCACCACCCATCTCACTCAGAGAGCAACTCTGGGCAGTTTACATAAAATTGGGAATAAAACATTAGTTAAAATACAATAGTTTAGTTTTTAATTTGGTTCTGTTCTGTTCAGTTTAGTTTATTATAGGGAACTATTTGCACAGGAGGAGGAAAGATTATTGGGATGGGATTAAAGATAACCTCTTAATTTTTCTTCCTAAAGTTCCTCTGGTAATTTAAGATGGACTAGACCTTGAAGATTTATGGTTTTAATAAAGAACAATTTGGGCTGGCAAACCTGAGTTGGATTGGTCAGTGTTTACACTGCTGAAAGTTTGTTTAATCTGGAGATGTGTGCAAAGAGGAAAAAGAAATGCCACAGGACCTCTCCACCTAATACAGGTGGCCTAAGGGGATTCAAAGCTGATGGAAGATCAAAGGTTTTACCAGCTTGATTCACAGAAGAGAATTGCCATCAGCATTTGTAAGCCCTTCCTTAACTCCATATTTCTACAATCTAGAAATATAATATTTGCATATATAGAAAAAAACTTACTCACTCTGCAGTATAGCATTTCAAGTCGCTGCTCTTATCTCAAAATGGGTAGCAGATTAAGAGTAATTCAGTGATCTGGTTGTAAACTATACTTGCAGAACTCTGGGAAATAGAAAGTAGATGCTATTTGTTTGATAAAAGTGAAAAAAATGAAATAGTGTGTAACACTATATTTCTATCAAATCCTGAGAACCCCTAAGAAGCTCTGTTTTTCCAGGTCATATATTTGTTTAATAGTGGCTGATCTTACAGAGAAAGTGCTAAGTGGGGCCTAGAGTTTGTTGCAAGCCCACTAGAGAAACAAGTAAAATAAAGTATTTAAAAAATAACAATAATCTTAGAAGAAGACAACGAGAAGGCAATGAGAATTTCTGTATTATTACCAAGAAAATTACCCACGTCTATGATGTCACCACAAGCTTAACTTGAAAAAGACTTTACTTTTTTTATGTAGCCATTGTTATTAATTTTTAAAAAAATGTGCAGTTGCTCCTCAAAGAGGTTAACATCTGCAGATATGAAGTGGATATGCTCCAACATATTATTATATTTATTATACTATAATTTATATTATATTATATTATATTATATTATATTATATTATATTATATTATATTATATTAATTATATTATATTATTATATTAATTATATTAATTATATTAATTATATTATATTATATTATATTATATTATTATATTATTATATTATTATATTATTATTATTATTATTATTATTATTATTATTATTATTTATATATATTTCCTATAGAGACAATGAGTATATCTCAAGTAGAGCTGCCTTGGCCAGCCACATCACTTCTAGAAGAGTGTTTTTTTCCCCCATGCTTTTTTAAAAATGACACTCCACTGCTTAGAAGCAAGAAGCCAGAGTTTCTCAACCTTGGCAAGTCCCAGAATTGCCCACAACCATTCTTAATTCCTTTATATTTTATTTATTTTACTTCTGAGTCTAGCATACAGCTCTGAGTTTCTCTAGTGGGCTTGCAACAAACTCTGGGCCCCACTTAGCACTTTCTCTGTAAGATTAGCCACTATTAAACACTCCAATCAGGCCATTGGAACATCACCTTCATCAAAATGAAACACCCCTACAGAGCTGTGTACATTCCTAATTAATGCAGGCAACAGTAGTGCTGCATCCCTACTACAGTGAAAAACAATGTTATCTAAAAAGTGATACAATACCTAAAATATGTAACAGAAATATCAGAAATACTTTATTCTTGCTTTTTATGATCTATTTTAGTGTGAAATCACTTTTGGTTTATATATTTTGCCAAGAATGCCTGACATTGTTGTATTGCCTTGAGTTCAGTAACTTATTTGTCACTCCTTTTGTATTTAATCTTATGGTCTACAGGGCATTGATCCATTTGTAAGTTACAGCTCTGTCTTTTATATAACTTTTGTGTCATCCAAGCATCATTTGACAATGAAAAAAGAGATGAAACTCATCCATCAAAAATCTACACTTATCAGAAGTTTAAAAATAAAGTGGCAGATGTTGCAATCTGTTTAAAACATATAGAAGCAGGAAGTAGACAGTAAAAATAAATGTTCACATATGGAAAAGTTCTTTTTGAGAGAGAGAGAGAGAGAGAGAGAGAATATTACTCCCCTACTTTGTGAACACGCTTGTAGACTTAAAAGACACATTCAACTTTCAATTGTTGTAACCCGCCCAGAGTCCCTTGCAAGGGAGATGGGTGGGGAATAAATTGAAATAATAAATAAAATAAATAAACTTGCTGTGATAAGATAAACACAGAAGTATGGTGTATTTGTTTTGCTGATTCAGCAGCAAGGCTCTGGCTATATATTAGCCGGGATAGACTGTCAAAAACAAAATCCCAATAAAGTGTTCTCTCTCTCTACTGTGCAACATTCTAGCATACTCAATGTGTGTCAGATTAGTCTTTCCTTCACCTTTTAAATTACATATATTATTTGAGTAGATAGAGAATTCAGTAGAAAGCATCTGCTTTGCGAGTAGAAGGTCTCAATTCAATCACACCAGCTCCTGATGGGAGCGTAAAAGAAAGGTTCTCATCCAAAATTCTGGAAAGCCACTGTCTAGAAGGGCGCATGGTATGATTTAGTATAAGTATTTTCCTGTTCCGGAGAATCAGGATTGTACGTTCTAGCTCTACACTCAATGTTCTTGTATGCTATGTACAACTGTGTGAAACTGTGTTTGAGGCTATCTCTGGGGTTATGGAGAAATCCAGACAATGTACCCTTTGTTAGGCCCATAGACTAATTCTGCTCCAGAGCTGGCCAGGGGGGGTTTCCAAGCAGTACTGAGAAGCACACTTCAAAGTGATGAAATATTGAAGAGATTGGGGGGGGGGGGGAGGATCAAATTAATGACTTCAGAAGAAAAGGAGAAAAGGTTTTTTATTCCCCCCCCCTCTTTCTTTTTCTTTTTTTCTTTTTTGCTCCCTACATGCTTCTGGAAATAATGCTAATAATACAAAGAAAAACAGTCTATGAATACAAAGCATGAATTTGTGCCATACCATAGACACCCAAGTTGTGCTTGGGAATAATGTTATATCACCACACAGAATCATTCTCTGGGGTAATCTGACCAGAAACAGGCAGTGGGAATTCCCCTGTTGCTTAATCTTTGTTGGAAGGAAGGAAGGAAGGAAGGAAGGAAGGAAGGAAGGAAGGAAGGAAGGAAGGAAGGAAGGAAGGAAGGAAGGCCCAATGTTATCATTATTTAGGTAAAATATTAGACATTTACATTTTTTAATTACCCTTTTTTTCCACCCCACAAATAGGTGAATATTCTCTCCCACTTTTGGGGTCATACATAGAGGGACAGGTCAATAATGGCAATGGAGCCAATATTGCGCAATCCTTTTTTTACATGTACTACATGGTTATGGCAACCATCTTGACTTTTTTGACCTCCCACAAAGGAGGCTTTTTTTCCCACTTAGAGAATAAAATCTGAAACTTGTAAACTTGGGATGTTTTTCCAGAGATCTTGGAACCATAGGCTGGAGGGGGTTTATAAGAAATAGTGTTGATCCAACATAAATTTTCAAGTTTCCTTCCTTCTAACAAAAGATTTCTAGTCCATTTAGAGAAATTTTGCAACAGTTTTCAACTCATTCTCATTCACAAGGTAGCCCTAAAAATAAACAAACAAATCAAATAAAGAAAAACCCTTAATCATTTTGATGAAAAAGGATTTCCGTTAAAGATACTTCAAAGGAAAAGAGAATTTATGGTAAATTATAATAGGTAGATAATTTATGTAACTGCACATACTTGATTATATCATAAGAGATATATATGAATATCCTATTTTTCACTGCACAAGCACCCCATCATTGGTCTATGATCTCCCTGGCATCCCACACTTCAATTAAATCCCAAAGGAAGTCATCGTGAAGAAACTCAAAGAGGTGTTTTTTTCTCTCCAGTAGCTTTCAAAGGAAAGCTACCATTGAGAAATTGATGAAATTTCTTTATCCTCTGGAGAATTTCAAAGAACTTGTCTATCCAGTCTTCTTCCTATAAGTTTAATGGAAAATTGCAAAAGGCTATTTCTACCCAGCTCTATAGATATCTCATGGAAGTAGGAATGTAGGAAGTATTGAAAAGAAAAGAAAAAAGCTTGCAGTGTGGCTTACATTCTGTTTAACAGGTCGAAAGCGTCTGTGAAAATTCACAGATGCGTGAACTTCAGGCTGCTTCCCTGTTTTGAAATATGTACACTGATTACACATAATCGGAAACCTCATAGTACAATTTTACAGATATACATTTATTTATTTAATAAATTTATATGGCTGCCCAACTCTCACAAAATGACTCTGGGTGGCTTACAAAATTAAAATCCACAATAAAAAAACCCATTGACCCCTCCACCCCCCACGGCGGCTACAAACACAATCCGATCAGCCACTTGATCGGCTCAATCTGGGGTCCCCAGGCCCACTGACAGAACCACATCTTCAGGGCTTTTCGGAAAAGCATCGAGGTGGGGGCCAATGTAATATCCAGGAATAATGATATTCCATAGGGAGGAAGCCACCACGGAGAAGGCCCAGTTTTGTGGTCCCACTAGATGAACTTCCCTCATAGAAGGGAAGTATTTATTTACTTATCTAAATTTAGAGGCTGCCTTTGTTGGCACAACTCTGGGTGGCTTACAAATAAAAAAGAAAAATGGCTTAAGGAGATACAAGTATTGAAGAACCTTAGCTGACCAGAGAGACAATGCAGAAAGCCATTCAACTGACAAGCAAACATAATGAAAGGGCCCACCTGCAACCACCCTACCCCAAGGAGTGGGAGACCAACCTGGTTTTTAATGGTTTCCTAAATATCACAAGAGGGGGAGTCATGGGGATGATGTAGTTCCAGAGGGCAGGCATTGCAACAGAGAAGGCATCTTCCTGGGTCCTGCGAGATAACACTGAGCACACCCACTCTGCCTGATTGAACTGGGTAAAAAAAGGCATCTAATACTTCAGCACTTTACTAATAATTCATTCTGACTTTTGAGCATTACTGTAACTACTGAATCCGGGTTCTCTGCCTGAGTATTAAAGACTTGTTAAACAGGCATTCAGAGACAAAAGAAATTCACCATGTATTTCTGCATTACCAAGCATGATATTAATATTCCACTGGTGAGCTGCTAAACGAAAAGCTACACTGGTTAGGAGCTCAAAATGCTAAAACTATGTCTTCATTGACTGTAACTGCATACTAAAAGCATTGCTCCATCACATAGGAGAGAAGAAAGTTCACAATCCATTACAATATGATAACTGTCTAAGTTTAAAGAACTCACGCTGAGTTCCTAAAATTAATTAAAATCTTGCGCACACTAAAGGAGGCAACAACAGCTCTAGCACATCTCCACCTACGTACCTCGCAGTGCTCTCTGTGTCATGAAATTAAAGTTTGGATTAGCTTTCAGATTTGATTAATCAGTGTTCAAAGAGTTTTATTTGTGCAGTGGTTGAAGCAGTTGAGTTGACATAAATTAATAGAAGCTTTTCTATCCATCCTCTGTCTCCTGTAAAGATCCAGACTTGACCTGTGAAATATCTCAAACTATAATTGTTAGTCCTCTTAATTCTTGATTTGTTTGATCTACTTCAGGTATTTTGCAAAAAGTATAGATAGTGGTTGCTGGTTGGTGGTATATTAGTCATTCTTGCAGATAAAATAGATTATAGTATTTGTTAGGGAAAGAAAGGGTTGTGCTTCCCATTGACTAGTGTGGGAAACTAAAACATGATTGTAATCTTCTTTTCCCTTTTAACAAACTCAGAATGCATCTGCAAGCACAATACATTTTTCTGATGCAATGAAGCACGTTCAGGAATTAGGCTGGTATAAATTTTAACTCTTTCAAACAGAAGTAATGAAGATGATAAAGATGAAGATGATAAAGATGATGAAGATGATGATGATGAAGATGATGAAGATGATGAAGATAAAGAAGATAAAGAAGATAAAGATAAAGATAAAGATAAAGATGATAGATGATAGATGATAGATGATAGATGATAGATGATAGATGATAGATGATAGATGATAGATGATAGATGATAGATGATAGATGATAAAGGTAAAGGTAAAGGTAAAGGTAAAGGTAAAGGTAAAGGTAAAGGTAAAGATGATAAAGATAAAGATAAAGATAAAGATAAAGATAAAGATAAAGATAAAGATAAAGATAAAGATGGGGGAGGGGAGGGGGAGGGAAGTAAGGAAGGAAAACACACATGCAGAAAACTACATTTATTACAATATACAGTATATGTCTTCACTTTCTTCTGAAATGTACTTCCCAGTCTAGCCAACAGCTCTGTTATTTCTTGGTGAACTCTCATACCAGTGTGAACCAGGACCAACCTGCTTAGCGTTCAAGATCAGTCAAGGCCAGCTCAGTAGTGTCACCTGCTAAGATAAACAAACATACTATATACACTGGTAGGGCAAGCTACTGTATAGACACAGGGAGCAAACCCCACACTCACTCACACTGATGACATTACCTAGTCGGGTCATGACACGTCTGCCAGAAACAACCAAGCTCAGAGAGCACCAAGGACTCCACTGTTCAACCCTGAGCAACAGATATTCTCTTTTATTGGATACTATACAATTGTACAAATGCATAAAGCCACCCCACTCACTAACTCTCGGTGGATTTCAATAAAAACTACCAATACAACTCCCCCTCACTCCAATGCAAAACAAAACAAAACAATGCAACAAACCAAGACCAGATTAAAAGGACAAAAGCCAAAATGAAAAGAAAAAAGACATTTGAAAACAAGTCTTCATCCCAAGGGCTGGGGAAAGAGCTAAGTGTTTAAAACTCACTTAAGGGACAGCATGGGAAACTCTGGAGGATGCCATTCCAGACAGCAGGTACCATGACAGTGAAAGCCTGAGACACATCAGGTGATATTGTTTCAAGGATGGAACTTGAGGATGCCCACTCTGCTGGATCTTACAGAGTGGGCAGAAAGAATGGGAAGAAAGCATTCTCTCAAGTAACTAGCTCCTATGCCATAACATAGCTAGTGAGCTGGCCAGCTATATCAGTTTACTGGGGGATTCAGATATAATGACTAGGGAAAATCTGGTTTTAACGTCTAATACTTATTCTGTATTAAAGAACATATACAGTATATCACTGTTGGAGCTTTTAGAAGTTCCTTGCTCTAAGTCTCTGACTTGATCCTTATTCTTTTCCTTTATTTCTTTTCACATTGTCTTCTCTTTCTCCTTTACCTTGTTCCTCCTTTTCCTCTTTTTTCTACTACTCAGTGAATGTGGCTCCGTATGTTTGGATTTTCATTGTTAAGAACTGAGTTTCTAGTGGAAACATACTGTATTCTGATTCCATCATTCTTCCAAAGAGCTCAATATATAGAAATATTATTTCTTTCTGTTCTATCTAGCAATTATCCCAATATTATTTGGGGAGCCTTTTGCTGAATAGATAATTTAAATGTAGGATTCCTTGCTGTTGTTGGAAACGTTTCCCAGGACTTCACACTTGGCCTTTGAGGACTACTTTATTTTGTTTTTAATACAGTGTGGTTCTGCTTCCCCAAGTCACCCAACAGCCTGGCTTCTGAACTTTACATCCTGTAAGAAAAATGACAGCCTGAAGTCTTTGCAGTTCCCCCTCAGGACTCCAGACAAGATGAAGAGATATGAAATTGACAAGTGATGTTGTCAGTTTCCTTTTTCTTGAGTGTTGATGAATTACCCATTAGGGTAACAAGGGCAGATATCTAGTTTCCCATACGAAAATCACACTTGCATATGTTCTGATATGGAGGTTGAATTTGTATCACACATACTGCTAAAATAACTGTAGTGTACACTCAGTGGTGAATGGTTCTCATAACAATTGTCAGAAAAGTTAATCTCATGATCATGAGATTATTGTTCTCCTTTCATGTGACCAATTTCCAGATACCTCCAAGAAGGTTGCAAAATTTCTATCAAATTGGTATGGCTTATAGAAGTTGTTCGGTGCCTTCCTTATATTACAGTATATATGCACAGCATTTGATGAATTCTTATCATTGGTCTTGGCTGCAAACAATCAACTCCTATCCTTGTTTTTACGTGTTGGGTAGACTGCTGTGCAAAATCCCTGACTACATCTTCCTTTGGTCCTTCCTTCCATCCTTCCTTCCTGGGAATGAAGATGACTATTGTTTGGTGGGGGGCAGCTGCATGGTCTACCGCAGCTCATGATTTCTTCTCAGCATTTCAGCATAAGTGAAGATGATCACAGAGCACCTTTCATCTGCTTCTGAGGGGCTTCAGAGGTACTATGTTGGTGATGTAGAAGTATCTCTACTGCATGCAAAGATAATACAAAAGTAAGTGATGGTCAGGATGTTATTAGGATGTGTATAATTTCAAGATGCTCCTTGAAATTCAGCTCTTTCTGTCCTCCACTTTGCAATGAGTAGCTTGCAGTCATTAATGCTTTGTGCTGCATGATATAAAACATTCATCAAGCCTTCTAGGCCAACTGTCCATGCAACATCTTTTGACACTGACATTCCAAGTTATTGCCCATCAAATTCCTTTAATCCTGACTTCCTAGTAATCATACTGGGGGAGGGGGGCAGGAAGAATAAAATGTAATTCCTATACTAGCTCCTGCTATGTTTTTTTGTGAGATGGGAATTTTTTTAACAGTTTGTCACAGCCTAAGCTAAGCTAATAGTCATTGACTTTGATCAATATTTTAAAGCTTCATCAGTGATTGAAAGAATGGGAAGCAATTATACAGCATTAAAGTTGAAGTTTTTTTCAAGCTTCAGCATGTCTTTAAAATCTTCTGCCTTTTTTCCAGCATCAAATAAGATGTTCTATAAATATGCTGGCACAAGGAATCACTTTTTACACTGTGAACGTGGACAGCATTTTTCTTCAAATTAACAACTATTGATAAAGGATTCTTTACCATTCAGTACAGTGGCTGTGTTTATAATTTCCATAATGCTGCCTTTTTTGTTTTTTGCTTTTTTTAAATTCAGTCTTCTCCTTTCAAGGCATTGAATAAGCTGTTGGCTCTTCGGTTTCTTGCCAAGCCATTTATTCCTTGAACTATCTGGAAATGCCCTTGGTAAATTGGAAGAATTCTTCACTAACCGGAATGACCTTCTCTCCTTACCAGAGTCTACAATCAAAATATACCCCTTTTAAGCATGGCAAAATTATATGTTTTTAGCCAGAAAAAAAGACTTGATTTAACAGATTCAATTCAGCTCTATTTTCTACAGTTCAGCTGCCTTCCAGATCTTTATATAAGTTTTTCCAAACTTTTGATGCTAATAATGTTGGAGTGAAAGAAAAGGAAGGAGAATAGCTAAGACCTTTCAGAGAGTTTAATAGTAGCAAGCCAAGTATAACTATTATGAAAGAAGAGAGGAGGTTATAAAAAGTGGTGGAAATGTTACTGATTCATGTTTAGGCATGGAAAGGTTTTCAGTTCGTCCCTCATTTTGTCATACAGATACACAAACATTTTTTTAATTAACACATAACACATTGTCATCCTGGTTTTGATATTGGAGTTGAAAGTAAGATTCTTCATACACACACACTTTTTTTTTAATCCGTTCAATCATGTCTGATTCTCGGACACTGCCTGGACACGTCCCTGCAGTTTTCTTGGCAAGGTTTTTCAGAAGTGGGTTGCCATTGCCTTCTTCCTAGGGTTGAGAGACAGTGACTGGCCCAAGGTCACCCAGCTGGCTTTGTGCCTAAGGCAGGACTAGAACTCATGGACTCCTGGTTTCTAGCCTGGTGCCTTAACCACTACACCAAACTGGCTCTGTATACAGTACATTTGCACCATCCCATATATGATACATGCTGTAGTACCATCTGTGTTCATTCTTGGCAAATTAATATATAGAGGTGGAGACCATATTTCTTGATATTTTATGCCAAGTAGACTCCATCTCCTTTGACAGCCAGATATTCATCAGAAATTTGATGGGGAAACAGCTGTACTGTAATTGAAGAGTGCAGCATGAACAGAGCTTTCAATTATACCCTAAACTGGGACACAAAGGTCAGTCTTCAAACTTTCAATGAATGTACAGGAGACAAAGTGGCAGATTTAGAATATGTAGGCAAATTCACTCCAGCAAAGGAGATCGTTACCTTGTCGTGGTGCTGGAGCTTGAGCACCTCAATGAAACCATGAGCTAAACCGTGAAGGGACACCCAAGACGGGAAGGTCGTGGCAGAGAGGTCAGACTAAATACGATCCCTGGGGAAGGTAATGGCAACCCACCCCAGTATTCTTGCCATGAAAACTAAATGGATCAGTACAACCAAAGATATGTCGGTATACCATCGGAAGATGGGACCCCCAGGTCGGAAGATGGTCAAAATGCTACTGGGGAGGAACAGAGGATACGTTCAACTAGCCCCAGATGTGATGACGCAGCTAGCTCAAAGCCGAAAGGACGGCTAGCGGCCGACGGTGCTGGTGGTGAACGACGAATCCGATGTTCTAAAGATCAACACACCATAGGAACCTGGAATGTAAGATCTATGAGCCAGGGCAAATTGGATGTGGTTATTGGTGAGATGTCAAGATTAAATATAGACATTTTAGGTGTCAGTGAACTGAAATGGACTGGGATGGGCCACTTCACATCAGATGACCACCAGATCTACTACTGTGGACAAGAGGACCACAGAAGAAATGGAGTAGCCTTCATAATTAATAATAAAGCGGCTAAAGCAGTGCTTGGATACAATCCAAAAAACGATAGAATGATGTCAATTCGAATTCAGGGTAAGCCATTTAACATCACAGTGATCCAAATATACGCCCCAACCACAGATGCTGAAGAAGCAGAAGTAGATCAGTTCTATGAGGATCTGCAGCACCTACTGGATAAAACACCAAAAAGAGATGTTATTTTCATTACAGGAGACTGGAATGCTAAGGTGGGTAGTCAGACGACACCTGGAATTACAGGCAAGCATGGTCTGGGAGAACAAAATGAAGCAGGACATAGGCTGATAGAATTTTGCCAAGACAACTCACTGTGCATAACAAACACTCTCTTCCAACAACCTAAAAGACGACTTTATACATGGACTTCACCAGATGGTCGAAACCGAAATCAGATTGACTACATCCTTTGCAGCCAAAGGTGGCGGACATCTATACAGTCAGTAAAAACAAGACCTGGAGCTGACTGTAGTTCAGATCACGAACTTCTTATTGCAAAATTTAGAATCAGACTAAAGAGAATAGGGAAGACCCACAGATCAGTTAGATATGAGCTCACTAATATTCCTAAGGAATATGCAGTGGAGGTGAAGAATAGATTTAAGGGACTAGATTTAGTAGATAGGGTCCCAGAAGAACTATGGACAGAAGTTCGCAACATTGTTCAGGAGGCGGCAACAAAAAACGTCCCAAAGAAAAAGAAAACCAAGAAGGCAAGATGGCTGTCTGCTGAAACACTGGAAGTAGCCCAAGAAAGAAGGAAAGCAAAAGGCAACAGTGATAGGGGGAGATATGCCCAATTAAATGCAAAATTCCAGAGGTTAGCCAGAAGAGATAAGGAATTATTTTTAAACATGCAATGTGCGGAAGTAGAAGAAGACAATAGAATAGGAAGGACAAGAGACCTCTTCCAGAAAATTAGAAACATCGGAGGTAAATTCCAGGCAAAAATGGGTATGATCAAAAACAAAGATGGTAAGGACCTAACAGAAGCAGAAGAGATCAAGAAAAGGTGGCAAGAATATACGGAAGATCTGTATAGGAAGGATAATAATATTGGAGATAGCTTTGACGGTGTGGTCAGTGAGTTAGAGCCAGACATCCTGAAGAGTGAGGTTGAATGGGCCTTAAGAAGCATTGCTAATAACAAGGCAGCAGGAGACGATGGTATCCCAGCTGAACTATTTAAAATCTTGCAAGATGATGCTGTCAAGGTGATGCATGCCATATGCCAGCAAATTTGGAAAACACAAGAATGGCCATCAGATTGGAAAAAATCAACTTATATCCCCATACCAAAAAAGGGAAGCACTAAAGAATGTTCAAACTATCGAACAGTGGCACTTATTTCACATGCCAGTAAGGTAATGCTCAAGATCTTGCAAGGTAGACTCCAGCAATTCACGGAGCGAGAATTGCCAGATGTACAAGCTGGGTTTAGAAAAGGCAAAGGAACTAGAGACCAAATTGCCAATATCCGCTGGATAATGGAGAAAGCCAGGGAATTTCAGAAAAACATCTATTTCTGTTTTATTGACTATTCTAAAGCCTTTGTTTGAGTAAACTCCGAGAGACAGTGGAGGACAGGAAGGCCTGGCGTGCTGTGGTCCATGAGGTCACGAAGAGTCGGACACGACTGAACGACTGAACAACAACAACAAAGCCTTTGACTGTGTGGATCATAACAAATTGTGGCAAGTTCTTGGTGGTATGGGGATACCAAGTCATCTTGTCTGCCTCCTGAGGAATCTGTATAACAACCAAGTAGCAACGATAAGAACAGAGCACGGAACAACGGACTGGTTTAAGATTGGGAAAGGAGTACAGCAGGGCTGTATACTCTCACCCTACCTATTCAACCTCTATGCAGAACACATCATGCGACATGCTGGGCTTGAGGAATCCAAGGCTGGAGTTAAAATCGCTGGAAGAAACATTAACAATCTCAGATATGCAGATGATACCACTTTTATGGCTGAAAGCGAGGAGGAGTTGAGGAGCCTTATGACGAAGGTGAAATAAGAAAGTGCAAAAGCTGGGTTGCAGTTAAACCTCAAAAAAACCAAGATTATGGCAACGAGCTTGATTGATGACTGGCAAATAGAGGGAGAAAAAGTGGAGGCAGTGACAGACTTCGTATTTCTAGGCGCAAAGATTACTGCAGACGCTGACTGCAGCCAGGAAATCAGAAGACGTCTACTTCTTGGGAGGAGAGCAATGGCAAATCTTGATAAAATAGTTAAGAGCAGAGACATCACACTGACAACAAAGGTCCGCATAGTTAAAGCAATGGTATTCCCTGTAGTAACCTACGGCTGCGAGAGCTGGACCATAAGGAAGGCTGAGCGAAGGAAGATAGATGCTTTTGAACTGTGGTGTTGGAGGAAAATTCTGAGAGTGCCTTGGACTGCAAGAAGACCAAACCAGTCCATACTCCAGGAAATCAAGCCAGACTGCTCACTTGAGGGAATGATATTAAAGGCAAAACTGAAGTACTTTGGCCACATAATGAGAAGACAGGATACCCTGGAGAAGAAGCTGATGCTAGGGAAAGTGGAAGGCAAAAGGAAGAGGGGCCGACCAAGGGCAAGATGGATGGATGGTATTCTGGAGGTGACGGACTCAACCATTGGGGAGCTGGGGATGGTGACAGCCGACAGAGGGCTCTGGCGTGGACTGGTCCATGAAGTCACGAAGAGTCGGAAACGACTGAACGAATAAACAACAACAAAGGCAAATTCAGTGCAACAAAATTGAGAGAGAAGCTATAAAGTCTCATTTCCTCATGTATTTTATTGGGGGGTGGGGATGTGCAGATTACAGGGCCTTAAATTAACCATTCAAGAAGTCTGTTTATTCAACAAGAAACCCGAAGTGTCTGTACCTTGAATGTTGTCTGTATATATTTATTTATTCAGGTTTTACACCAGAATCCAGAATTCCTTACCAATACTTGCACCTTTCAGATCTGAAAGGCAAATATCTAGCAGATAGCAAAGCAATGATTATTTAAAAAAGAATACAAAATGGAACATATGCTTCTGAATCGAGTTTTATTTACTCATTCCAATTAGTCTGTATGTGAGGTGGTTCTATTTTACCATCTGTATAAGAAGTTCTGTAAAGAAAGCGGGGGAAGGGGGAATAAAATATTCAAATTAGAAAAAATGCTCTCTGAAATTAGTTCTGATGACAAATGCTATTTTTCTTTGTTTACAAATGTTGTGCATATGCACACACACAAATACACCCAATATTTTATATTCTGAGAGAACTGGGATTTCCCTTCTAGATTTAATTTTATATTCTATAAATATTGCAGAAAGATCTGAGAAACAAAATCTTCATGCTCCTAATCTGGAAGAAGTAACTATTTTCTCCATGGCTGATATTCAAAGCTTCTTTGTGCATCAAAGAACCTATAAGATTACCATATATCCTACCAAAGTGCAGAATATCACTTCGTGCTCTGTGATTATACAGGTTTAGATTCCTGTATACTGTACTTTTGATGCCTGGATGGACCTTTCAATCCTGTGGATCGAAGTGAGACTGACAGTGTGAACTTCCTAGTGATGTTTATTTTAATGCTCATCCTACGGAAGAGGAAGAAAAAAGAGAGTAATAAAATCAGAGAGCCCTATAGTGCTGACTTCTTTTATTTTCAGACAAATCACTCCAATCAAGCTTCACCAAATTTTAAGCTGGCAGGTAGGGGAAGGGATCCATAAAGAAGAGCATTCTCTTCCCATTTCTTGTAATTTGTACATGGGTTTATTTGATAACTCCATTGGTTTTAGTCATACTTAGTACGTGAATTAGGATTCCAATTTCTAAAGATTGTGTCTCATATATTAATATAGGATTTAATCTACATTGCCTTACACAGGCAATGCGTAAATCTACATGCTTTACACAGGGCTACCCTTGAAATGTATCTGGAAATTGCAACTGGTGCAAAATGGGGTAGTTTGCTGGCCTGTTCGAGGTACAAGGAATACATGATGCCTGTACTGAAAGAACTGCACCAGCAACCTTTTGCCTACTAAGCACAATTTAAGATGCTGCTGGTGTTAACTTTTAAACAGCTTAGGGACCACTCTCAGCAGGACCACCTCTCACTCTATGAACTTGCCGAGTTGCTTAGGAGAACCCCTTTGAAAGCTTGATTGTCTGGTATAGAGGAGTAAATTTGAAGCAACAGAATGCAAAGGTAGAAGGTTTGGCCTCCTTTCTCCTAGTATTTAAGAAAATTGCAAAACCAAATCTCTTTCCTCAAGCTTTTGCTGCTGCAATTATTTTAATGGTATTGATTTCAAATGTTTGTTTAATTGGAAAGATTTTACCATGCTGTTTCATAATTTGCTTATGTGCATTGCTAGTGTTTGGATTACAGCTGCTGTAATCCTGGACATGCTTGGCTACATGATCAAGAACAGAAGTACATAACCCCCACCCCACCCCCGGAAAATGAGGTTGGAGACTAAGATCAAGGCACTTGGAGAGGTGTTAGTCAGCTGGTGGAACTACAGAAGGGTGTGGAGATTAAGATTTGGCTATTAAAAAAATTCAAGGGCCTGACTCCATCTGAAGCCCTAGAGACTGCTAAACAAAGGCTCACAGCACTGGCTAACAGACTAAGGAGATACAGTAGAGAAGCAGAGACCAAAAAGATGAATGTCCTGTTCTCCAAAGAACCATCCAAGGTGTACTCCCAACTACAGTGCAACAACACAGTAATAGCAACAGCAACAGCAGAAACTGAACAGGAATGGAAGAACATAGGGGAGAAAGGGAAGACACATAACACCAGTGCAAAGTGGCTGCAGGAACTGAGCAGACCACAGAAATCTCCCAGGGCAGGAACCAGTCACCATCACAGTAGAAGACATCCAACAGCGGGTCAAGAACATGAAGAGCTGGACAGCACCTGGCCCAGACATGATCCGTACCTACTGGCTAAAGAAACTAACAGCAGTGAATGAATGCCTAGCAGCACAGATGAACCAGCTGCTAGCAGCAGGCTCCCACCCAGACTGGCTAACACAAGGAAGGACAGTGCTGATCATGAAAGACCCCCAGAAGGGAACAACACCATCCAAATAACCTGCCTCCCCACAACATGGAAAGTCGTATCAGGCATCATAGCCACCAAGCTACAGGACCATATGTGCCAGTACATGAGCACAGTTCAGAAGGGAATTGGGAACAACACCAGAGGCTCAAAACACCAGTTGCTCATAGATAGAGCAGTCGCCCAAGACTCAAGGTCTAGACAGACCAATCTGAACACAGCCTGGATTGACTACAGGAAAGCCTATGACTCAATGCCATATGCATGGATCTGTGAATGCCTGGCTCTATACAAAGTCAACAGGACACTAAGGACCTTCCTCAAGAACTCAATGGGACTGTGGAAGACAACACTGGAAGTCAACTCAAGACAGCTCGCACAAGTGGCCATCAAGTGTGGTATATACCAAGGTGATGCACTGTCTCCACTGCTGTTCTGCATGGGCTTGAACCCCCTCAGCCAGATTATCACAAGAACTGGATATGGATACAAGTTCAAGAGTGGAACTAACATCAGCCACCTCCTCAACATGAATGACATCATGCTGTATGCTAAGAGTGAACAAGACATCAACTCACTGATCCAACTGACATGGATCTACAGTGAGGACATTGGGATGTCATTCAGACAAGAGAAGTGTGGTCAGATGGTAGTAAAGAGAGGGAAGGTAGTTAAGACTGATGGGGTGGAACTACCAGTGGGTCACATAGCAGACATACAGACCAGTCTGTCTATATGTCTATATACACCATCAACCAGTACCCCCTGCCAGTCATCAGATTTGTTGTTTATTCGTTCAGTCGTTTCCGACTCTTCGTGACTTCATGGACCAGTCCACGCCAGAGCTTTCTGTCGGCCGTCACCATCCCCAGCTCCCCAATGGTTGAGTCCGTCACCTCCAGAATACCATTCATCCATCTTGCCCTTGGTCGGCCCCTCTTCCTTTTGCCTTCCACTTTCCCTAGCATCAGCTTCTTCTCCAGGGTATCCTCTCTTCTCATTATGTGGTCAAAGTACTTCAGTTTTGCCTTTAATATCATTCCCTCAAGTGAGCAGTCTGGCTTGATTTCCTGGAGTATGGACTGGTTTGATCTTCTTGCAGTCCAAGGCACTCTCAGAATTTTCCTCCAACACCACAGTTCAAAAGCATCTATCTTCCTTCACTCAGCCTTCCTTATGGTCCAGCTCTCGCAGCCATAGGTTACTACAGGGAATACCATTGCTTTAACTATGCGGACCTTTGTTGTCAGTGTGATGTCTCTGCTCTTAACTATTTTATCAAGATTTGCCATTGCTCTCCTCCCAAGAAGTAGACGTCTTCTGATTTCCTGGCTGCAGTCAGCGTCTGCAGTAATCTTTGCGCCTAGAAATACAAAGTCTGTCACTGCCTCCACTTTTTCTCCCTCTATTTGCCAGTCATCAATCAAGCTCGTTGCCATAATCTTGGTTTTTTTGAGGTTTAACTGCAACCCAGCTTTTGCACTTTCTTATTTCACCTTCGTCATAAGGCTCCTCAACTCCTCCTCGCTTTCAGCCATAAAAGTGGTATCATCTGCATATCTGAGATTGTTAATGTTTCTTCCAGCGATTTTAACTCCAGCCTTGGATTCCTCAAGCCCAGCACGTCGCATGATGTGTTCTGCGTACAGGTTGAATAGGTAGGGTGAGAGTATACAACCCTGCCGTACTCCTTTCCCAATCTTAAACCAGTCCGTTGTTCCGTGCTCTGTTCTTACCGTTGCTACTTGGTCATTATACAGATTCCTCAGGAGGCAGACAAGATGACTTGGTATCCCCATACCACCAACAACTTGCAACAATTTGTTATGATCCACACAGTCAAAGGCTTTAGAATAGTCAATAAAACAGAAATAGATGTTTTTCTGAAACTCCCTGGTTTTCTCCATTATCCAGCGGATATTGGCAATTTGGTCTCTAGTTCCTCTGCCTTTTCTAAACCCAGCTTGTACATCTGGCAATTCTCGCTCCATGAATTGCTGGAGTCTACCTTGCAAGATCTTGAGCATTACCTTACTGGCATGTGAAATAAGTGCCACTGTTCGATAGTTTGAACATTCTTTAGTGCTTCCCTTTTTTGGTATGGGGATATAAGTTGATTTTTTCCAATCTGATGGCCATTCTTGTGTTTTCCAAATTTGCTGGCATATGGCATGCATCACCTTGACAGCATCATCTTGCAAGATTTTAAACAGTTCAGCTGGGATACCATCGTCTCCTGCTGCCTTGTCTGTAGCTTGAATCATGTCAACTGGATTTCTATTTTCTTAGTAGAAACGTTTCGCTCCTTGTTATTAGCAATGCTTCTTAAGGCCCATTCAACCTCACTCTTCAGGATGTCTGGCTCTAACTCACTGACCACACCGTCAAAGCTATCTCCAATATTATTATCCTTCCTATACAGATCTTCCGTATATTCTTGCCACCTTTTCTTGATCTCTTCTGCTTCTGTTAGGTCCTTACCATCTTTGTTTTTGATCATACCCATTTTTGCCTGGAATTTACCTCCGATGTTTCTAATTTTCTGGAAGAGGTCTCTTGTCCTTCCTATTCTATTGTCTTCTTCCACTTCAGCACATTGCTTGTTTAAAAATAATTCCTTATCTCTTCTGGCTAACCTCTGGAATTTTGCATTTAATTGGGCATATCTCCCCCTATCACTGTTGCCTTTTGCTTTCCTTCTTTCTTGGGCTACTTCCAGTGTTTCAGCAGACAGCCATCTTGCCTTCTTGGTTTTCTTTTTCTTTGGGACGTTTTTTGTTGCCGCCTCCTGAACAATGTTGCGAACTTCTGTCCATAGTTCTTCTGGGACCCTATCTACTAAATCTAGTCCCTTAAATCTATTCTTCACCTCCACTGCATATTCCTTAGGAATATTAGTGAGCTCATATCTAACTGATCTGTGGGTCTTCCCTATTCTCTTTAGTCTGATTCTAAATTTTGCAATAAGAAGTTCGTGATCTGAACTACAGTCAGCTCCAGGTCTTGTTTTTACCGACTGTATAGATGTCCGCCACCTTTGGCTGCAAAGGATGTAGTCAATCTGATTTCGGTGTCGACCATCTGGTGAAGTCCATGTATAAAGTCGTCTTTTAGGTTGTTGGAAGAGAGTGTTTGTTATGCACAGTGAGTTGTCTTGGCAAAAGTCTATCAGCCTATGTCCTGCTTCATTTTGTTCTCCCAGACCATGCTTGCCTGTAATTCCAGGTGTCGTCTGACTACACACCTTAGCATTCCAGTCTCCTGTAATGAAAATAACATCTCTTTTTGGTGTATTATCTAGTAGGTGCTGCAGATCCTCATAGAACTGATCTACTTCTGCTTCTTCAGCATCTGTGGTTGGGGCGTATATTTGGATCACTGTGATGTTAAATGGCTTACCCTGAATTCGAATTGACATCATTCTATCGTTTTTTGGATTATATCCAAGCACTGCTTTAGCCGCTTTATTATTAATTATGAAGGCTACTCCATTTCTTCTGTGGTCCTCTTGTCCACAGTAGTAGATCTGGTGGTCATCTGATGTGAAGTGGCCCATCCCAGTCCATTTCAGTTCACTGACACCTAAAATGTCTATATTTAATCTTGACATCTCACCAATAACCACATCCAATTTGCCCTGGCTCATAGATCTTACATTCCAGGTTCCTATGGTGTGTTGATCTTTAGAACATCGGATTCGTCGTTCACCACCAGCACCGTCGGCCGCTAGCCGTCCTTTCGGCTTTGAGCTAGCTGCGTCATCACATCTGGGGCTAGTTGAACGTATCCTCTGTTCCTCCCCAGTAGCATTTTGACCATCTTCCGACCTGGGGGTCCCATCTTCCGATGGTATACCGACATATCTTTGGTTGTACTGATCCATTTAGTTTTCATGGCAAGAATACTGGGGTGGGTTGCCATTACCTTCCCCAGGGATCGTATTTAGTCTGACCTCTCTGCCACGACCTTCCCGTCTTGGGTGTCCCTTCACGATTTAGCTCATGGTTTCATTGAGGTGCTCAAGCTCCAGCACCACGACAAGGTAACGATCTCCTTTGCTGGAGAGTCATCAGATACCCTGCTAGTATAGTGAGCTGGCCAAAGGAGAACATGAAGGCTGCTGATGTGAAGATCCATAAACTCCTCACATTGTACAGAGGTTTCCACCCCAAGTCCAAACCTAGTGATTATACACCAGCCGGAAAGAGGGTGGGTGGGGTCTGATAAATGTCAAAGCCGCTATCCTGGATGAAACCCAAAGCATCCAGGAGTACATCAATAAGATGGCACCTAAAGATGAGCTGCTGGAGAATGCCTGAGGAAGTAGCAGACATGGAAGGAAGGTCAAGCAGAGGAAGTGCCATGGCAAGACAAGACCCTGCATGGGATGTACGATTGACAGATAGCTGAGGTGTCTGACATTGAGAAATCCTACCAGTGGCTGGAAAGGGCTGGACTAAAAGACAGCACTGAGGCACTGATCATAGCAGCACAAGAACAGGCACTAAGCACCAGATCCATAGAAGCAGGGGTCTACCACACTAGACAGGACCCAAGGTGCAGACTATGAAGAGACAGTCCAACATATAGTGGAGGTGTATAAGATGCAGGCAGGAACAGCATACACTGAACAGCACGACCAAGTAGTTAGCATTATGTACAGGAACATCTGCACAGTGTATAGGCTAGACCCTCCCGAGTCCAGATGGGAGATTCCACAGAAGGTCATGGAGAATAACAGGGCTAAGATTTTGTGGGATTTCCAGATCCAGAAGGACAGTCAGGTATTGGCCAGTCAACCAGACATTGTGGTAGTAGACAAGGATCAGAAGACAGCGGTGGTGATAGATGTAGCAGTGCCAAGTGACAGCAACAGCAGGAAGAAGGAGTATAAGAAGCTGGAGAAATACCAGGGCCTGAAGGAGGAAGTAGAGAGGATTTATTTATTTCTCCAACTTATATCACTGCCCATCTCCCCCCACAGAGGGGACTCTAGGCGGTTTACAACAAGTTAGCAATTAAAAGATATAAAAACATATAAAATACAATAAACAATATACACTGCTCAAAAAAATAAAGGGAACACTGAAACAACACAATGTAAGTCCAAGTCAATCACATTTCTGTGAAATCAAACTGTCCACTTAGGTAGCAACACTGATTGACAATCAATTTCACATGCTGTTGTGCACATGGAATAGACAACAGGCGGAAAGCATAGGCAGTTAGCAAGACATCCCCAATAAAGGAGTGGATCTGCAGGTGGTGACCACAGACCACTTCTCAGTTCCTATGCTTTCTGGCTGATGGTTTGGTCACTTTTGAACGCTGGCGGTGCTTCCACTCTAGTGGTAGCATGTGACGGAGTCTACAACCCATACAAGTGGCTCAGGTAGTGCAGCTCATCCAGGATGGCACATCAATGCGAGCTGTGGCAAGAAGGTTTGCTGTGTCTGTCAGTGTAGTGTCCAGAGCATGGAGGCGCTACCAGGAGACAGGTCAGTACATCAGGAGATGAGGAGGAGGCCGTAGGAGGGCAACAACCCAGCAGCAGGACCGCTACCTCCGCCTTTGTGCAAGGAGGGACAGGAGGAGCACTGCCAGAGCCCTGCAAAATGACCTCCAGTGGGCCACAAATGTGCGTGTGGCTGCTCAAACGGTCAGAAACAGACTCCATGAGGGTGGTATGAGGGCCCGACGTCCACAGGTGGGGGTTGTGCTTACAGCCCAACACCGTGCAGGACGTTTGGCATTTGCCAGAGAACACAAGATTGGCAACTTCGCCACTGGCGCCCTGTGCTCTTCACAGATGAAAGCAGGTTCACACTGAGCACATGTGACAGACGTGACAGGGTCTGGAGACGCCTTGGAGAACATTCTGCTGCCTGCAACATCCTCCAGCATGACCGGTTTGGCAGTGGGTCAGTAATGGTGTGGGGTGGCATTTCTTTAGGGGGCCGCACAGCCCTCCATGTGCTCGCCAGAGGTAGCCTGACTGCCATTAGGTACCGAGATGAGATCCTCAGACCCCTTGTGAGACCATATGCTGGTGCAGTTGGCCCTGGGTTCCTCCTAATGCAAGACAATGCTAGACCTCATGTGGCTGGAGTGTGCCAGCAGTTCCTGCAAGACGAAGGCATTGATGCTATGGACTGGCCCGCCCGTTCCCCAGAACTGAATCCAATTGAGCACATCTGGGACATCATGTCTCGCTCCATCCACCAACGCCACGTTGCACCACAAACTGTCCAGGAGTTGGGGGATGCTTTAGTCCAGGTGTGGGAGGAGATCCCTCAGGAGACCATCCGCCACCTCATCAGGAGCATGCCCAGGCGTTGTAGGGAGGCCATACAGGCACGTGGAGGCCACACACACTACTGAGCCTCATTTTGACTTGTTTTAAGGACATTACATCAACGTTGGATCAGCCTGTAGTGTTCTTTTCCACTTTAATTTTTGAGTGTAACTCCACATCCAGACCTCCAGGGGTTGCTTACATTTGATTTCCATTGCTTTTTGTGTGATTTTGTTGTCAGCACATTCAACTATGTAATGAACAAAGTAATTAATATGAATATTTCATTCATTCAGATCTAGGATGTCTTATTTCAGTGTTCCCTTTATTTTTTTGAGCAGCTTATATAACCAACCATAAGTTAAGTTAATTAAAATATATAGAACCCAAGAGGCTCTGATGTCATATTTAAAAGAACTCTATGGCGCAAGCCATCCCCATGAGGAGCTGTCACTCTTCCCATCCCAAGTGAGGTGGCAGAGCCAGGTCTTCAGTTGCTTTCGGAAGGTCATAAGTGTGGAGGCTTGCCTCACCTCTAGGGGCAGAATATTCCAGAGGGCGGGTGCCACTGCCGAGAAGGCCCGCCTCCTGGACCCCGTCAGATGGAATTCTCTTGTAGACGGGGTCCGTAGCAAGCCCTCAATGCATAACCAGGTGGGGCGGGTCGATACTCTGAGGATGAGGCGGTCCCTTAGGTAACCTGGTCCCATGCCATGTAGGGCTTTAAAGGTGACAACCAACACCTTGAATTGGACCCAGAAGCAAACTGGTAACCAATGCAGCTCGCGCAGCAGAGGTGTCACATGTGCCAATCTTGGGGCATCCATAACTGGGCGCGCAGCCGCATTCTGGACCAGTTGAAGCTTCCGGATACTCTTCAAGGGTAGCCCCATGTAGAGTGCATTTCAATAGTCTATATGGGAGATGACCAGGGTATGAGTGACTGTACGGAGGGCATCTCGGTCCAGGAAAGGGTGTAGCTGGCGTACAACTCGAAGTTGCACAAAGGCCCTTCTGGCCACGACTGCCACCTGCTCTTCCAGCAGGAGTCGTGAGTCGAGAAGGACCCCCAGGTTCCGCACTGTATCTGAACGGGGTAGTGCCACCCCATCCAGATCTAGAGATGTGGAAAGTGAAGGCCAAGGTGGTCCCAGTGGTGGTAGGAGCACTTGGGACTGTGACTCATAAGTGGGAGAGGCTCCAGCAGATCCCAGGAACAACATCAGAGCATTGTGTCCAGAAGATTGCAGTGCTAGGAACAGCTAAGATACTGCACAGAACCCTCAAATTCCCAGGCCTCTGGTAAAGGAGCTGAGTTAGAAAACATCCATAGTGTCTTAGTTCCTCTATAATTACAATGGAATTGAAATATTCACTAATTTAGTCCACTATAGTTTCTTCTGCAGGATGATTCAGTTTTGAGTTTTTATTCTTTTCCCCTTCTTCCCATTTTGAGGATGCACAACTTTATTGAACTAAGATCACCAGTTCTCATCAGAACAATCTTTGCATATAATTCCTTATCTGTCAAATATTATTCCCATTCCTTCCCTAAATCATGGTGAAGGTAGACTGAAATACGATTCAAGGAGCAATAAATGGGATTAATTTTTATCACATGAGTGAATACTAGAATTTGTATTCCCTCAGTTTACTCAAATTACATATAATTTACCAGATGAAAATTTGCTGTATCCTGACAATATGTTGCACATATGACAGTGGGGTGATATTTGATATCTCCTTCCAGGAGTATACGGGAGTATACGTGTAAAAAGGGGGAGAGCTTTGATCATATGGTTGTATCTACCATATTGATTTTTTGACACCAACCTCTGCCTTTGTAGAGGCTCCTATCCCAGGCAAGACATAAATCCAAAATCTGGCTTACTGACCCTAAAAAATACCGATTATAAGCTTGAGGGAGGGACAGTCATCTGAGAAATCTGGGTTGAACATGAGATTTAGGTCTACAATACTGTATGTTTAACCAAGGTCTAGGAAATGTCTTTACCTGAGCAATCAATTACAATACCAAATGCTTTGTTTATAGTCTTCATTATAGCTATTGTTTTAGTTGCATGATTTATTTAGCTTAGAGTGAGATTTTACAAATTTGCACAAACATACGAAAAGGCTTTCTCTTGCAAATCTCAGCCCTGAATGCAAATTACAGCAATTTAGAAAAATTTGGACCTAATTTACCATTCATTAATTTTTTCTGTGTAATTAGTGAGCCATTTACTCCAGTGAAGGAGTGTTCCGCCTTTTAAAGCTGTGAGCCAAACTTTGGTTATCAGTTTTATCTTCAGTTAAATAAGAGTACATAGGCAACTTTTCTACAATATAATTTACCTTTGTCTTGAGTGGACTAATTGAAAAGAGAGAGAAAGAAAATCTCCTCTGTGATATAATTATTCCAGCCTGGTCCAACCTGATGTATTGGGACAATAACATCCATAGTTTTCATGCCTCTGCTATACCATTTATTTCTACTGATGATCAAAAGAGTCTTCAAATCCCTTCCCAAATACATTTACTTTTATGGACACCTTGCACAAAATGTGATTTTTGTGGAGGCGGCCAGGAGAAAAAAAATCAGCTATTTGGCTGAAAACTGCTGTTCTGATGCAATCGGAGATGTAATAATAGACTTAGAAGAGAGAGTGGGTGGAGGTTAGCGGAAGATCACAGAAAAGAGAAAATTGAGTGGAGGAAAGAAACTGCAATAGGTATGGTGAGGTTCCATGCATATATGAAAGCCACTGGAAAAGTTTGTGCCAAGTCAAGTGAAATTAAATCCATACATATTTCAACAACAACTATTTAAAATTTAGTTATATCCAGTGTTGAGTAGATAGTTCCATGTCTTTTTACATTTGTTCTCCATCGCCCTGACCTACGTCTACTCACTGATTAGCCATGCTTACCTGTCTTATGAAAGTAATGTTACAAGATGTACAAATCTCATAAAAATAGTTTTTCAGGATAGTCAGAGCAAACATATAATTAAATGAATGGAAGAGTCATTCTAAAACACAAGAGTGGCTTTATTTGAAAAACAATTAATTAAAGTATAAACTTAAAGACAGGTGCACTTTACCAGAGTAAAAATAATCTATAAAAGTATATATTAACTTGTATTATACAGTGGCTATTCATTATACTTCTATTTTTCCGTAAGTGTATCCATTCTTTTCTTTTGCTCTCCTATAATGTGTTAGCTTAATTAATAAAAGTACATTCGATTCATCTTAAACCAGCCTATTATAAATGGCAGTGATGTAGATAGGTTAGCAACAGTTAAGTATTCTCTGCTTAACCCCCTATTAAAAGATGAAGTATCCCACAAGTCAAGCCAACTCCTGCGGATGACATGGAAATATACTTTTCTTGACAACAATACAGAATGGTTTGGCATTGCTCTCTCTTGGGATTTTTTTCAATTCCCTAATCTAATCAACAGCACTGCAGATTTTATAGTAACCTCCCAACCAAGTATTAACAAAATCTCACCCTTCTTAGGTTTTTGGGGGATTGGTTTATTTCAGATCAGATAAGGTCAGCAAGGTTCTGCCACCTACTACAATTCAATGCTTGATTAGATTGTGTAATTTGTTGTACATTGGACTGCTAGTCCATTTTCAGCTGATTTCAAAGTCTGGGTGATAATCCTTGAAACCATGAATGTTTTACAGCCAAACTATCTTATGTTGCTCTCATAGGACATTCCCTGCACCCTTCTAGAAAATATACTTAGGTAGATAGCTCCAAGAGATAGAACCATCTCTATTGTGAGGCTTCACTTATCCAATGCCATTTTAGGAAGACACTAGCCTAAACTATTCCTCTTCTCCTAGGCATGTTTATAATTACTTCAGACTTTTACTGCTCAGATTACACTGCAGGTACTGTAATCTGAGCACTACATACAGATTTATATTTTTTTCTGTTCTATTTATTAAAATATTGATTTTTAAACATTCTTTTTAATGCTTTAAATAATTTTGTAATTCACCCAGAACTCTGACTACTGGGTGGGTTAAAAATATAATAAAATATAATTATATCTGCTTGCAGCTGAATGCTTCCTGGGCAAAATCTAGCAAAGTGAATAGGTCAATGTCTTACAACATTGTCTGGGATTCTTTTGCTATTTACAGGCTAGATCTATGACCAAACTAGCTTCTTTAGGCAATTGGAAAGTGGGTAACACATGTGCTGGAATTGGGATGTGATTAATGCCTCTTTGAGATGGAGGAGGTGCAATCAACTTTGATGTGGTCTTTAAGAGTCTTTCTCTTGATCCAAATGTATGGGACAACTTTTTCTCAGTCTCCAGTCTTCCTTTTGAAGGAAAATTTGGAGATCACCACATTGCTGCAGAAGAACCTAGATCCAGTCAGGGTTCAGACCTGGGTTTAGTAGAGAAACATGACCTCTATTAGGGCCCGGATGGAGTGAGTTTTAGTGGTCCTTTTAGATTTCCTGGTGGGGTTTGATACTATCAATTTTGTTACCCTTCTGGACCACGTTTGTGTAGAGGGCACTGTCCTGAGGTGGATCTGCACCATAAGCAGGTGGTTCTAATCAGTAATTCTGGGAGGAAGTGGTCAAACCCATGGTTGCTCCAATGTGGGATGCCACAAGGTTCAGTTCTTGCCTCATGCTATTTAGCATCTACCTGAAATCACTGGGACAGATCATTCATCAATGGTGTGAAGTATAATCAGTATCCAAATGATAATCAGTTCAACAAATTAACCAGACTAAGCTGGATATGTTGTGGAGTTCTTTGTTTGGAAGATGTGGGATGAAAGAACCTCAAACTGAATCCTAGCAAGATAGAGTTATTGATTGTCCAGAAAAAAATTGGCTTCGGTTCAGTTCCAGTGATTGCTTTAATTGGGGTTGTACTCCCCTTTCAAGAATGAGGCTCTTCTGGACTCCCATATCCTGCTAGAAAAGGTGGAAACGTGGCCAGGCAAACGTTTGTCCAACTTAGACTGGTGTACCTTGACCTGACTCATGTCCTTATCACCACACTGATCACATGTCAGCCCTCCCAGGTAAACCAGACAGGAAACACGACCAGACAAGCTACTTCTACTTTATTGTTAGGCTACATTAACAGAATCTTACAAGCTTGAAAGTACAAATCTCCTGCTGTCCCTTTTTACTGCCTAACCAGTTAGGGCAGATCCTTTCTAAGTTTCTTTCTCTTCCCATTACTCAGTTGTGGGCTCCTTCCCCTTTTATCTGATCATTCCCTAGGCAGCGTCTCTTACCCCTGTCTTCCAAGGTCATTCTCACATTCCATTACATCACCAGACTACTGTAATGCACTCTATGTGGAACTGCATTTGAAAAATGACTTGAATAGATTATAGCTGTGAGACTACTGCAGGGGTGAACTGCTATTGAAACATAACACCCATCCTCCAATTGCTTCACTGGTTGCTGTTTTTAATTGTATGGTATCAAATTTTAAACTTATTGGTTTATTATTTAAGTGTATTGTTTAAATAATGTATTTTTGTTATAATTAAGCCATTGTACCCTGCCTTGAATTGGTTTGTTAGGTGGCCTTATACACTGAAACAAAAATTATGATTATAATAGTAATTCTACACAGAGTGCACCTATCTTAGGAACTGACCATCAAATAGATTTTGCCGTTCCAATGCAGTCATCAAGGGAAGGGGTACATGTGGTCCTGGCCCTACCTGAGGTGGGGGGAATGTGGACCTTAAGGCAGCCCTTCTCTGTGGCAGCCCCAGCATTCTGGAACACCTTATCCCTGCAGGTGCTCCTAGCCTTTTCCTATTGGTGTTCTATAAGGCTGTTAAAACCATCTTGTTCAGGTGAGCTTTTGAATGTTAGCCGTAACACAGAGCTGCCATTTTCATTTATCTTGTTGACCAAGGTTTGATAGTGCCAGTGTTTTTGTTTTCTATTATTTTTATGCAATAATAATAATAATTACATTTCATCTTTATAATCCACTGTTCATAAAAGATTATTATTTATTTATTATTGATGGGATTGCACGCAGCTTTGTAAGAGATGATGAACAAGTAATTAATTAAAGGTGTTATTCTCCGATGATTTTAATATACCTTAGGAAATATTCTTTGGACAAATTATGCAAAGACCTACAGTAGCTCTCTGGAGAAGATTATAATGCTGGAAAAGAAGGAAGGAAAAAGAAGAAGAGGATGACCAGCAGCAAGGCAGATAGACTCAATTACAGCAGAATAAGTGCACCAATAGAAGACCTGAAGGAGCAGGATAGGGGACAGATCATCTTCCTGGAGAAAATCTATCTATCTGGTCGCTAAGAATTAACACCAACTCGATAACACATAATCAATCAAAAGGAAATATTCATATATTTATTTATTTTACAGTACTTATAACCCACCCAATCTCAAAGGACCCAGGATGGCATGCATCATCAACAAAAACAAAACACTCCGCATAATAACAAATAGCTAAATGAGAATTGTTTAGATAAGATCCCAAATAAAATGCAAAACAGGTGCTACAATCAGTCAGCTGGGACTGATTATATGCTGCAATAATGTTAATGTTGGGCTGAAAGTTATACCTGCATGCTTTTGTGTGCCTATCTGTACCTATAAAAGCAGGGAGAAAAAACAACAATCATCAGAGTACTTCTAATTCTCTTCCTCTCTCTGTTAGCCAATAATTCATCCTTCCTAATCATTACCCCCTCATCCCACTAGCACTTACTAAAATGGCAGCATTTTACCCTCTCTGTTAAAAATAGAGAAAAAAAGAAAATAAATAACATGCAGGCTTTATAATCTCAAATTAAATACCTTCTCCATATCATCTCATTCACAGACACAGAGAGAAAAACACACAAATGCTTAAAAAAAATAGAAATGAATATTTTCATCTCAGACCTAATTTAATAGTCTTTGGATTTATTATTATTATTATTATTATTATTATTATTTATTATTATTATTATTATTATTATTAAATTGGGCTTTATTAAAAGGAAGCTACTGGGATGAAAAAATGGGAATAAAGTTATTTTTAATTAAATAAATGAAATAAATCAGTAACAGAGAAAATAAATATTTAGCACACGACTTGGTGAACATAATGGCTTTATTATGTCAGCAAGGAAGAAAGGGAGCACTTTGCTGGCTGCAAAATTATTATCTTCAAAGGTCTACTGTACTGATGCTATGAAAGGAAGGTGAATAGTTTTGTTAGTGCTCTGTGCTTAATGAACAAAACCCCTGAACGTTAAATCATATTTTAGAAGCTGCAGGGAAGGAAAGCTTGTTAAAAGAAAACAGATATTTCTTTTAGTTTTGTGGGTTTATTTTCAACAAATAAGCCCTCAATAATATGTGTCCCATTCCATAGCCTGTTACGGATTGTTTAAAAGCCTATCTATCTGCAGTGGTTGGTTTTGCCCATGACTGTAAACATGGGATTAGAATTGTTTGGGGACTTGGCATAAAAATACATATAAAAATACATGCCAAATACATACAAGAGAGAAGAGAAAGGGGAAAAAAGACCTTTCTAATGATGGAGCAAAGCTAAAGGATCATAGAATTGGCAGAAGGTATTAACTAGCCAATAACTGAATATATGAACGAACAGATAATGGTTTATTGAACTGTAGGAGCAATATCAAGGATTAGTGAATTTTTCTGCTATAAAGGAGTTGCTAATAAAAGCAGTGCTGCTCAGGAACTGTTGCTACTGGATATGCAGATGATGATCCTATAATGGTCATTGAATGTTCTAAATTAGTATAATTTTAAGCTGTACAGTTCCAAGGACAAGTCAATGCACCATGAAATTGGTATTATTTCTTGACTGATAGAGTCATTTAAAAGGGACTCTTTGCAAGCACATGCTCTCTAAAGTCTTACATGTAAAACAAAAGCGCATTATAAAATCACATTGACCTAACCAACATTTTAAAATTATTAGTTTGATATTATTAGTTATAGATTCTCACATATGTGTACAAGCAGCATACCTTGAAGTTAGGCCTAAGTGAATAGGAGGCCAGATTAAATGTTAAAGTTAGAGAGAGTTCAGTGTCATCCTAGGCCAGGATGGAACAGCCTTTTGGGGGCAGCAAGTTTTATAGACAGCAAACTAGTTTCAAACCTCCAATCTGGTGCTTATAAAGAGTGTTATATCAAGACACACAGATTCTCTGGAAAGCAGTTTGGTTGATAGATATACAGTATTTCCCATCACTTGCTGTTTGACTCATTTAACTGGAAATGCCATGAAAGGAATGTGAAATCTTCTCAATAGTCAATAAAAATTGATGTATAATCCTGATGATGCAAATTTTTGTTCTTTTTTTTGTACCAGAGAAGCAAACAATCTTATAAAGAGACTGAAGTACAGTATGTAATCACAAGAGAAGGCGTAAGCTTAGGTAGATTGGTAAAATGAGTGTGCTGCCCTGCAAATTTGATTAAATAATGAGAGCTGGATTGTATTCATTTTAAAATGCTGTCTAAGACATTACATCTGCCTGTTGTCCTGTTTTGGAGCACCTGAAAACATAGCTGTCTTTATCTGCCCTTGAACATGTACGCTTCATACTTTATTCATTTACAGCCAGAGGCCAAAAAACTGTACATGAATTATAGGGTTTGCTATACAAGATTTGGCACTGACTGGTATGTCATTTTCCACCAAGATCTCTAACTGTTAAGAAAGGTTGACTAATCCTATTCACAAGCAAACAAACAAATAACAAAGTTGCTGGGAGTTGGGGGGCATAAAAATTTAATAAATTATTATTAGCAGCATTACTATTACTACATAAAGGTTGATCTGTCCTATTTACAAATAAAGACATGAATAAAATGCCAGTAAAAACAGTCTACTGAACTGCACGTGTAATAAATCATCCTTGGAAATGGAAAGTTTTATTAAAAATAGGAATTCTCCAATAAGATGTCTTATTTCTAAGAGCAATTCAGGGTGCTGGTTATCATACGGAAAGCCCTTTATGGTTTTTGGCCTGAGTATTTGTGAGAATATTTATCCTGTAGTGATTCTGCCTGCCTATTCCAGGCAAATAGAGAATATTTGCTGGAGCAAATATCATACTCACCTATGAACAAGTACAATGGGAAAAGGCATTGAAACACAGTATATTCTCCCCTCCTCTAAAATACCTGCCATCCAAGGTGAGAGGACTTCTATTCTCATGGTTTTCTGGCAGTTGGTCTAGATTTGGCTTTACCAGAGGATCTTTAAAGACTGGATAGTTGTGTGAGGCTGACCCCGGAATGTGAGGATGCTACCAATTGATTATTGTTTTCCTATATCAATATTGAAATATTATTGCTTATTTTTATTGTTGTACACCACTTAGAGCTCCACTGGACTAAAGTGGTATATAAATCCATTACATATATCCATTCATATCTTATTACTTTATATACTAGAAATGCACAAACTGAAGTCCCAGATATGTACCCTTGACTGCAGCTTCAAGAAGTTGCAACCTACTTGCAATTCTTAATGTGACTAAGAAAGAATACATCTATATTTAATTTTAATGTGTTAATATTTTAATATGTTTAATGATAATATTGTTCAGGAGGCAGCAACAAAAAACGTCCCAAAGAAAAAGAAAACCAAGAAGGCAAGATGGCTGTCTGCTGAAACACTGGAAGTAGCCCAAGAAAGAAGGAAAGCAAAAGGCAACAGTGATAGGGGGAGATATGCCCAATTAAATGCAAAATTCCAGAGGTTAGCCAGAAGAGATAAGGAATTATTTTTAAACAAGCAATGCACAGAAGTGGAAGAAGACAATAGAATAGGAAGGACAAGAGACCTCTTACAGAAAATTAGAAACATAGGAGGTAAATTCCAGGCAAAAATGGGTACGATCAAAAACAAAGATGGTAAGAACCTAACAGAAGCAGAAGAGATCAAGAAAAGGTGGCAAGAATATACAGAAGATCTGTATAGGAAGGATAATAATATCGGGGATAGCTTTGATGGTGTGGTCAGTGAGTTAGAGCCAGACATCCTGAAGAGTGAGGTTGAATGGGCCTTAAGAAACATTGCTAATAACAAGGCAACAGGAGATGAGGGTATCCCAGCTGAACTGTTTAAAATCTCTCTTCGATTGGTACCACATATCGGCGTCAAACGCTCCAGATAGCACGCAAATGGGAGAAATTTGCAGGTAGGCAAACTTCCACCAAAGAACAGCTGTTTTTTCTGCATGAATGCCTACGACAGCATACCCTGCCCGCCAGTGTCAGATACAAACCTCCAATCAACTGTACAGCTGGATGGAAGATTGCACAACAAAGTGGGCGAAAAATGATACGGCTAATGATCATGGACGCCCACCTTAGATTAAACAAATATCAACACACAATGGACAGCCTCAAAGAACAACTAGAACTGACTATGACTCCTGAACATATCAACAGGCTGACTACTACAATCAAGACCACAGCTCTGAGACAAGCAGAAAAAAGGAAAGCTAAACTTCAAACTAAACTACTTAAATTAAACCCCAGAAACAATGAAGTACAGGAACAGGAATGGGTGGTCAACATGTCCAGCCGCCCATTATCCACTACAGAACACAGTATCTTGCAGAGAGGCCTCAATTATAACACAGAGGATGCAAATAAATTAGAATTCTTTGCAGCTTTCGAAGCAGCAATGAAAACTACAGGACTTACTACAGAAATCCAAGAGAATGTAAGACAAATAATCATACCACAAACCAGAAGGACATGGAAACAGAACCAACTGAAAGCAGAGGAAAGAGTAGCCCTCAAAAACCTAAAGATGGACCAAAGTATCATCATCCTCCCAGCAGACAAAGGCCGCACCACTGTCATTATGGACAGATCACAATATATACAAAAAGCCAAAGATTTACTGGAGGACAAAGAAACCTACACCCCAGTAAACTCCAATCCAATACAGAAACGTGACAGCCAGGTAAAGAGAATCCTCAACGACCTATCCAAGAAAGATCAAATCAGTAAAGAAGAACAGAGGCGGATGAAAAGCAGTGGACCTATCATCCCACGCTTCTATGGACGCCCCAAAATACACAAGCCTGACATACCACTCCGTCCAATTGTATCATTACCAGGCACCCCCACATACAACATAGCTAAAGAACTTACAAGAAAACTTGGGCATCTCACAGAGGAGAGTGAATACTCTATCAATTCCCCACTACAGTGCCTCCAGAAAATCAAAGACATAAAAATAGACGAAGATGAAATTATGGTGTCATTCGATGTCACTGCACTCTTTACATCCATAGACCAAGCACTAGCGATTAAATCCATGGCAGCAGTTCTACGTAACACACCCGACCTAACAAGATAAACCAAGATCAAAATACCCAGAATCATGGACCTCATCAACCTCTGCCTCACCACCTACTTTCAGTTTGATGGACAAATATTCCAACAAATCAAAGGAACACCTATGGGATCACCACTCTCAGGACTCATAGCAGAGATAGTAATGCAACGTCTAGAAAGGATAGCACTCCCACACATACAACCCAAAGTATGGATCCAGTATGTAGATGACATCTTCGTCATAATAAAAAAGGATCAACTGGAGGAAAACATGAAGCCATCAACAACATCTTCAAAGGAATAAAATTCACAAGGGAAGAAGAAAACAACAACACACTACCCTTCTTGGACATCCTCATCAGTAGAGGAAATGATGGCATTCTAGAAACACAAGTCTACCGGAAATCTACCCACACTAACCAAGTGCTCCACTATCAAAGCAATAACCCACCCTCACACAAGAGGAGCTGTGTAAGAACACTATTCAGACGAGCACAAACACACTGCAGCAACCCAGAACACCAGAAAAAGGAAACAGACCACTTATATAGCATCTTCCAGCAAAATGGATATCCACACAACTTTATCAAAAAGTGCCTGACCACTCAACCCACCACAGCAAAACCAACAGAAGCTATGAAAAGGATTACACTGCCATACATCAGAAACATCTCAGAAACTACTAATAGACTGTTACATCCACACGGCATCACTGTAGCACACAAACCAACCAAAACCCTTCAGAACATTGTAAGTAAACCAAAAGACCCAGTAGCCCAAGAAGAAAAAACAGGAGTTATCTACAACATACAGTGTAAGGACTGTAACAGCCACTATGTAGGACAGACTGGCAGAAGACTAGCAGAACGCATCCACGAACACCAACTAGCAGTCAGAAGACATGATGAAAACTCCTTAATCTCACAACACATGGACAGACTTAACCATACTTTCAACTGGGAAACTGTGAGCATATTAGACCAGGCCAAATCCAAAAATGCTAGAGAATTCCTGGAAGCTTGGCACTCAGACAAAGCAGCCATCAACAGACACATAGAGGTTAACAACATTTACATACCATTCATAAGAGACAATAGAATAGCCAGAAGACCAGAACACCCCTGGGCCAGCAATCAACAACAAGATATGCATAGATTAACAGCAAGATTAGCAGCAGAGGAGCAATCAAACAACACAATAGACCTTAATCAAGGAACTATTAACTCAGTCAATCACCCAAACAGCACACAACAGCCCAATCAAGGAACTACCAAGGAGAGAACAACACCTCCACCAACACAGGCAGGACAAGCCAGGGTATATAAACAGACAGCAAGTTCCACTCCCTTTTCGCACTGAAGATGTTGCCTAGCCTGGCAATGAAACGTCTGCATGAAAACAACAAGGCTCAGAGAGCACCAAAGACTCCCCTGTTTAAATCTTGCAAGATGATGCTGTCAAGGTGATGCATGCCATATGCCAGCAAATTTGGAAAACACAAGAATGGCCATCAGATTGGAAAAAATCAACTTATATCCCCATACTAAAAAAGGGAAGCACTAAAGAATGTTCAAACTATCGAACAGTGGCACTTATTTCACATGCCAGTAAGGTAATGCTCAAGATCTTGCAAGGTAGACTCCAGCAATTCATGGAGCGAGAATTGCCAGATGTACAAGCTGGGTTTAGAAAAGGCAGAGGAACTAGAGACCAAATTGCCAATATCCGCTGGATAATGGAGAAAGCCAGGGAGTTTCAGAAAAACATATATTTCTGTTTTATTGACTATTCTAAAGCCTTTGACTGTGTGGATCATAACAAATTGTGGCAAGTTCTTGGTGGTATGGGGATACCAAGTCATCTTGTCTGCCTCCTGAGGAATCTGTATAACGACCAAGTAGCAACGGTAAGAACAAACCACAGAACAACGGACTGGTTTAAGATTGGGAAAGGAGTACGGAAGGGTTGTATACTCTCACCCTACCTATTCAACCTGTACACAGAACACATCATGTGACGTGCTGGGCTTGATGAATCCAAGGCTGGAGTAAAAATCACTGGAAGAAACATTAACAATCTCAGATGTGCAGATGATACCACTTTGATGGCTGAAAGTGATGAGGAGTTGAGGACCCTTATGACGAAGGTGAAAGAAGAAAGTGCAAAAGCTGGGTTGCAGTTACACCTCAAAAAAAACCAAGATTATGGCAACGAGCTTGATTGATAAATGGTAAATAGAGGGAGAAAAAGTGGAGGCAGTGACAGACTTTGTATTTCTAGGCGCAAAGATTACTGCAGACGCTGACTGCAGCCACGAAATCAGAAGACGTCTACTTGTTGGGAGGAGAGCAATGGCAAATCTTGATAAAATAGTTAAGAGCAGAGGCATCACACTGACAACAAAGGTCCGCATAGTTAAAGCAATGGTATTCCCTGTAGTAACCTATGGCTGTGAGAGCTGGACCATAAGGAAGGCTGAGCGAAGGAAGATAGATGCTTTTGAACTGTGGTGTTGGAGGAAAATTCTGAGAGTGCCTTGGACTGCAAGAAGATCAAACCAGTCCATACTCCAGGAAATCAAGCCAGACTGCTCACTTGAGGGAATGATATTAAAGGCAAAACTGAAGTACTTTGGCCACATAATGAGAAGACAGGATACCCTGGAGAAGAAGCTGATGCTAGGGAAAGTGGAAGGCAAAAGGAAGAGGGGCCGACCAAGGGCAAGATGGATGGATGATATTCTGGAGGTGACGGACTCAACCATGGGGGATCTGGGGATGGTGACGGCCGACAGGAAGCTCTGGCGTGGGCTGGTCCATGAAGTCACGAAGAGTCGGAAGTGACTGAACGAATAAACAACAACAAAAAACCTATGGCTGTAAGAGCTGGACCATAAGGAAGGCTGAGCGAAGGAAGATAGATGCTTTTGAACTGTGGTGTTGGAGGAAAATTCTGAGAGTGCCTTGGACTGCAAGAAGATCAAACCAGTTCATACTCCAGGAAATAAAGCCAGACTGCTCACTTGAGGGAATGATCTTAAAGGCAAAACTTAAGTACTTTCGCCACATAATAAGAAGGCAGGATACCCAGGAGAAGAAGCTGATGCTAGGAAAAGTGGAAGGCAAAAGGAAGAGGGGCCGACCAAGGGCAAGATGGATCGATGATATTCTGGAGGTGACGGACTCAACCGTGGGGGAGCTGGGGATGGTGACGGCCGACAGGAAGCTCTGGCGTGGGCTGGTCCATGAAGTCACGAAGAGTCGGAAGCGACTGAATGAATAAACAACAACAAAATGTTTACCAAAACATAAATGAAATCAGAATTATTAGTTTTGTCCTGGCTCCACCCACTAATTTTTGCAGTGAGTTGTACTTAAGGACATTGTGGGGTCCACTGTCCAGAAAGGTTGTGCCATCTGAAAAATATGTACAATAACCTAAAAGTAGAAGAGGGGGAGGATGTGACAGAATAACTGTCAAAGTGGTCATTATTAGATTCATAAAAGAGACATCACATTCCTAACCATCTGGAGAAAATTTTATGCATATAGATTTTTAGATTATAATCCTTCAGACAAGCATGAACAGTTGTGAATCTAGAAGGTTCTGCTCCACTTTGTTGCCTGAATCTGACAAACAAGAAAACTTGGCACTGGAGATAAATACAGTAATTCCTTAGAAAGTACCACTTTATTTTGGTACCCCAGGAAAGTAGGTGAGTGCTTACACCAGCCCAGTTAGCCAATGCTTCCTTATACCTTCAGATGAACACACACACAGGAATCCCCCTCTGATTTCCAGCTGAGTGTGGGGAAGTCAACACAGGGATGGAACTAGGGTCTGTGTCACCCGGGGCAAACATGGATTCCTCGCCCCCCACCATGGGTTATTTTGTCATTTTGGTGCACCCCTTGCACGGCGCCGGGGCACACGTCCCACTTGCCCCCTCCCCCCTAGTTGCAGCCCTGAGTCAACATTTGGAAGAATCAGAAAAAGGAATATCTGAGAGATTGTTATATCATTTGTGTACCTGCCCAGGTGTTAAGTTGACTGGAGATGTCCTCTTGAAAGCTTCACATTAATGAAATATTTGGCATGCAACAATTTGAGCAAGGATGTTTTGAGTACAGGAGTCCAGGTTTCCTTGTCTTGTCTACAGGGGTCAACTGAACATGTTAATGTTTACAAGGGCTGAATTTATACTGCTTTTGTTGTTGTTGTTGTTTTGGTATCCTGATCCTATTTTACAATATTATTTTTTTTAATTTTGTAATGGTTTTTCCCTTTGAAAAATACACAAACCTCTGAATTTTTGTATGGTTTGTGTGGTTTATTTTATTGTACTCTATTTTAGGAATATTTTTAATTGAAAGTGGGCTAAAATAAATCATTATTATGAGCATAGCTCAGTTTACTCTTCCTTATATTAAACATACATGCATGTTTTGAACATGCTTCCAAGGCTTCAGTCAAATCAATACCATAAAGTATTTTGTGCTGAATGGCTTAATCTGTAGGGTAGCTAGGTCAATAATCTCTGTATTTTGCTAAATATTATAAGGTTGATTTTAATTCAGGGAAGAGGTAGTCAACAAACTTGGGATATGGTAGAACATAACTTATTTAATTTAAGGGCATGAAGCTAGAATCATTAAAAATAAAGAATTTATTACTGTTTATGCTTGAGATGTTGTTATTTTGCCTTAAAGGTGCATTTCACAGGGAAATTTTCTTTTAATTTACTTTCCGCTAAAGCTAAAGAGGCCAACTAATTTCCATGTAGTGTAGTGAAATCTATCAAATAAAGTGGAAATGTTTTATAAGCTGTTCAAACTGCAATTAATTTTAGGAAATGCAAACAATTACTATTTTTGAAGATACAATATTAACACTTCCCATTTTTGGAAAATATAGTAAAGGTGTTAAACTTTTTAATAAACAATTTTTAATAAACAAGTAAAACCTCTGCCAAAGCTGGCTGAATGTTTTCTGGATGTAGTGGAAATATGTTTCTGAAGACAGGACAATATTAGCACTTTTGAAACCCTCTAGTATCCTGCAGAAAGGTTTACAGACTAACAGGATACCATAGGTAGTATTCCCACAAAAGAGGCATTTCTGTGGCATTTTGGGAGCAGCCTGGATTCTCTGGACCCAAAGCTTTTTTGTTCTCCCAACACACCTTGGCTAAACCCCCAAAGTGCATCATCACAATATTGTATGTCCTGTTTTCTTGACCGTGAACTATGGGAATCTTAGGGCAATGCAACTTGAAGACATCATATTTAGGCAACTACAGTCCTTGTTTAGTGACTGCCTCATACAGTGACTGTTTGCAGTTACGGCACTGATGAAGAAGTAACTTTGAGACCAGTCCTCGTATTTATGACCTTCACAGGTCTGTAAAGCAAAGGAAAACTGAAGTAAGATGATAAGGACAGTCGTGATTTCACTTAGCGACCACTTCACTTAACAACCAAGTTGCACACAAATGTGCAGGGGGATCTTTACCTTTACCTCTGGTTTGCATACCACCAGTTAAAAATCACTAATGTAGAGGACTCTCCAGTACAGTTGCTATGTGCCCATGTCTCTTCTCATCCTTTGTAACTTATTCTTTCTTGTTCCAATATTTCTTCTAACCATGTAGCAGCTAGTGATTAGATAATGTAGGCAGCAATAATAATGAATGTTGGGAAGAAGGAGACAGACCAAGTGAGAACATATAGAAACAGGAGAGGCAGTCTATGTAATCTCCAGAAAGTGTCTTGCACAGGACCCTTTCAACTTTGATAGACTACTACAGTATGTACAACTTATTTTTTGCATATTTTAAGTCCCTTCCCCCAACACTGAAGGTATCAGCCCTACAAGGTAGACCAGACCAGACCAGGAAACTGACTGCACAGGAAGACTAGAACTATACTTTAGCTCAGGGCTTTCCAAAGTTTTCCCATGGCGACACACCAACCACCGTTGGTGTGTCACCGCGGGAAAACCCGGAAGCGCTGATGATGATCAGCACTTCCGGGTTGTGTGGCAACACACCAGACTGTGTGTGGCGACACACTTTTGTGTCGCGACACACAGTTTGGAAAGCTCTGCTTTAGCTCATATAGCTAATATAGCTAATAAGCTATAGTAATAGAATCGTGCAAGTCTGACTCTGCTTCGCCTCCTCAACCACAGCCTCTCTTTCATACTCTCTCCCTTCCCAGGATATAAGGAATGCTTCTGTCCTTTTTATTTACATAACAGTTTTATGTCGATGAAGGTTCTCAGTCATCCAGGTGGAATTGTCTGTAGCTTGAATCATGTCAACTGGATTTCTATTTTCTCAGTGGAAACGTTTTGCCCCTTATCGAAGAAGCTTCTTCAGTCTGAGCAAAGTTTGTAAGGGAATCCTTAAATATGTTTCTAGGGTGGCTGTGTGACCTTGCACCTGGGGCTAGGTCATGGTTATTAATGTTCACATTTTAGACAGGGAAGATAAGTGGTTTGAAAGAGGGGTCAAGGAATCCATTTATGCCAACTTGGAAAATCCTTCCTTGAATAGAGGTGGGGGCCTCAGGCACAATCTTTCCCCTATTTTCCTTCCTGCTTTGTCTTCTGTGCCTAGGAAGATTAAGACCATTTCTCAAGCTCAACAACAGCAAGGTAATCTTAACGATCCTCCTTTGGATGATAAAGGGACTTAGAAATAGACATCTCAAATAACCATGACCTAGCCCCAGGTGCAAGGTCACACAGCCACCCTAGAAACATATTTAAGGATTCCCTTACAAACTTTGCTCAGATTGAAGAAGCTTCTTGGATAAGGGGCGAAATGTTTCCACTGAGAAAATAGAAATCCAGTTGACATGATTCAAGCTACAGATAACAGTTTTATGTTTATGTTTATGTTTGGTTATTTGTTTATTTATGATTATTTATATTTATTTGCTTCAAGGCTACCTCCCTGGCTATTTCCAAAACGGAAAAGAAGGATCCTTTGATATATATTTTTTTGAATTTTGATTTTGCCTTACCTATGATTTTCTTGCTAAAAAGAAATAATGGACCTTGAACATTCAGAACATTCAGATAGGTTTCCTGCTTATATGCTGACTATTAATTGGTCAGTATGAGAATTGTTTGATGGGTACCGCCTCTTCCTGATTACATCTACCCATCCGTCAGGTGCAGCAGGAGGGGTATGCCATGGGTCCCGTCTACTAAGGAGTTCCATCTGACTGGACCTAGAAGACATGCCTTCTCCACTGTGGCTTCCTCCCTCTGGAACATCATTCCCCCAGAGGTGAGGTTAGCCCTTTCCCTGTTAGCCTTCTGGAAAGCCTTTAAAACATTTTTTTCCAGTAACCTTGGGGATCCCTGGAGGACCCTGCAAGGTGGTTGCATTATATGAGTTGATTGGTATTCTCCAGCAATCTTGGTTTTTCTATTTTTTAAATTTTTATTTGCACTTTAGTGTTTTAATGATTTCCATACAGTTTTAATTGTCACTGTGGTTGTACGCCTCCCAGAGTCACATTCTGTGAGATGGGTGGCTACCTAAATCTGCTAAATAAATAAAATAAAAATAAATAAAGGTGTTATTTTTTTTAACCTTTATCTTCACTGCAAAATTGAACTGGAACATTTTTCTTGCTTAGATCTCTTGAGAGAAGGGCAAAAGTATGTACGTATTTAGTGAGATTCACACTCAGAAGTACTTTGGGTATGCAAGAATAAATAAAATTCTATTGATAATATTTATAAATAAGTGCTGCGAAGATATAGGAGGTATTTTTATCGCTGCAATGCATAAACCTCCCTTCTCCTTATCATCTAGTTCAGTGATGTGGGCACTTCAGAGTTCTTTTTGTTGCACTGTTCACTCGGTTTCGAAGTCAGCATGGCAGAAGCTAGTTAAAAATCCTAGACACAACTTCTTGCCCTGGAGATTCTACTGATTCATCATCTCCTCTGATATTCTGCTATCAAGTAGGAATGCAGCTGTGTGTTTAAAAAAAATCAGGAAGAAGATGGAGCCTTCTTTAACACAAAAGAAAATGTTCACATAAAAAGGTTTGCACTTCACAGTATGGTTCTTGTTACTCTTCTTTTTAGCACAGGTTTGATGTGCAGACATCTTGAAAAATCAGCAAATGGTGCTCATGACAATGTGTCAAGGTCCATGTACTCCAGCTCAAATTGATGGGTGTAATTTAACAAAGCAAATGCCAAAGTTGCATTTGTGCAGGAATCTTGTACTGTACATTAAAGTGGCTTGTATATTGAGTTCTAGCCTCAAGCAATGCACATTGACCAAAATACCAAACATCAAAATGGGGGATTTATAATGAAAATTCAGAGATAACTGTGCCTGCAAAAGCACAGGCAACACAGCTGAAATAAGTTAAGATAATTTTGCAAGTTATGTTATCTTGAGATGGTATTGCCTATATTTTATTTATTAATTTAAAAGATTTGGACGCCCTTCTTTAAACACAACTCTGGCCTTCAGCAACCCCGGCCCCCAACATTGCTTTAAAACATCATCTATATTTCTTTATTATGTACCCTTCACATCTAAATAGCTGAACAAAATACCACAGAGCTTGGCAAGTTAGGAAGACTGAAATTACCAAACGTAAGCCAACAACTTGGAACATTTCAGATACATTGATGAATTAGATTGGGAAATCACCTTTGCTCACTTGTTGTAGAGAATGAAGTTACACACAGGATTGATTTTTCTTTAAGAGATATCAATTACGCTTGATAAAGCAGTTATTGTTCCTGTGGTAGAGTCATTCCTATAGATAGACCTCACTGTTTTTATAAAAAAGATACAGTACATTGGAAATTAAGCCATTAGATTTAAAGCATATCTTTGTCCTATTCTATATAAAATCCTTAAATTCTGCATGCCACCTCAGAGCAGTAGAAATAAGCAGTGGAGAAATATGTCTATTTTTTCTTGAAATCAAATTTTATAGCAGAATCAACCTATCAACATCCATAGCTCTGTCAGGTTTCAGCTGTTATATATGTATAATATAGCTTTCCTGCAGTATTTATATTTTATTTATATTTTTTAAATCTAGAATTTTATTTATTCATTCATTATTAACATTTTTATTATTTTTTCTGCTCTGAAGCCATCAGAGCAGCACACAATAAATAAAAACTAATAATATTAAAGAATCATAAATCCCACAAATTACCCTAAAACATTAAAGCAGCAATAAAACACTGAACATAATTTTAAAAAAGAAAGTTAAATATATTGGTGAATATTTTTTTTTAAGTAAGAAGGGAGCTTTTGTAGTGTTGAAGAGAATGCATTTTACAATTTGGTAACAATAAGGGAGATACTTTTTTCAGTGACTAAAAACTGCTGAAACTTTTTGAGAATCAGTGGAGAACTGCCTTTGTTCTTCTGTTACCTGGTTACTTATTTGTGGTCAGAGACCTGTTTAAAACAAGTAACTGGATTCACAAGACCGACATTACTTCTATTTAATAGAATATGAAAAGCTGCTTTTCAGAGGTTTCCCTGGGAAATTATGATGCACAAAAGGCCTTTTCTATCTAAAGTTAACATGTATTTTAACAGTACTTTTCAAGCTGATTCTAGGCAGCATTTGCTAAAACCACTAAGAAAAGACTCAATATTGACAAACATAAACCAACAGCTTGAAAAGTGACAGCCAATGGGACCAATCAAAGAAAGATTAAGTATTGAAGACACTTGAATACAAATCATACTGTTTATCAGGTTTAAGACTAACCTTGCTAGATGCTATAGGGCCAAAAGCTTAAGAGAGGCAATAAGAAATTTGCTAGATGGTCTCTGACCAAGGGCAGATTAAGTTTGAAACCTATGCAGCTGCAAAGGGAAACAACATGCAAAAAGATGAAGCTGGTAAGGACTGACTGACCAATTTTATATCTCCCTATTTGATAAAATACCCGGGAAATTCTGATCTTTTTAATGTACATTTGTTGCTATCTGATCAGTATGATTCAGTTTCTTTGAACGCAACTAAATTTTGTTATACCGTCTGTAAAATTAGGCAGACTTTGATTGCCCACTGATGATCCCTCCATTAATATTATCATGTTTTGTTTTATTTTATTTTAATGCATTTTATCTGTATTTGTATAAATTTGTATTTTATTTGTAATTCTGCTCTGTGACCATAATGAAATATTGATTGATTGATTGATGAAGCTGGTTTAAAGAGTTGCATACAGGTTCTACATGAATGCCTCACATGCTCCGCCTTAGGCATGAAAGCCGGCTGGGTGACCTTGGGCCAGTCCGTCTCTCAGCGCTAGGAAGGAGCCAATGGCAAGCCAGGAGATTGAGAGTTCTAGTCCCGCCTTAGGCATGAAAGCCGGCTGGGTGACCTTGGGCCAGTCACTCTCTCTCAGCCCAACTCTCCTCACAGGGTTGTTGTTGTGGGGAAAATAGGAGGAGGAAGGAGTATTTGGTATGTTCGTCGCCTTGAGTTATTTATAAAAATAATAAAGGCAGGATAGAAAATAAATAAAATAATAAATAAAAATAAATACCATTTTGCTTTCAAAGGTAAAGGGTGCACAGCCCTAGTGGTCATTCTATCCTGAGCTAATCCATCTGACTGCAAGAAAGCAGGTTAGCCCCAAAGGCATTTCGAGCAGATTGCATGCATAACGCAAAGGCAATGATCATTGGAGAAGATCCTGATGCTTTGTAAAGTTGAAGGCAATTTTAAAAATAGCCAACAAAAATCAAAGTGGTTAGATGTTATCACTAATGACACAATCTTGAGTTTTCTAGATGCCACTGAAGCAGTTACCCATAGACAATCCTGGTGAACTGGTGTCCACAAAGAATCAGAAGGAACTGAATGACTGAAGAACAAAGTTCTAACTATTTTTAGAACCAACCTCACTTTATAGAAACTGTTTCCAAACAGCCTTAATGTTAAAACTCAGAAACCCACTGAATTTCCTGGAAAGGAATGTGGGACTTTGCAAGCAGAGTTTTCTAACTCTGTTCTTAAAGGTGAAAGACTCTCAATATGTGTCAACTTTAGAAAAATTAGCACAATTTATTTGCAGAGTTGCTGAACATTATACTGTCAAATATTATAGGGAATTCATTGTCTGGATCTAATCCAACTCTTGGATGTATATTCCTTCCAACTGAGATTCTGCATCTCAATGAATCCTCCATAAAAGTATAGACTTCTTAAAAAATGTATACTGAGGACACCACTGCATGTCATGAATACTATTTATCAGTCATTTCAAGAGACTTGTCTTGATATTTTCTTTATTCATTGATTTCATATTGCATAATGAAGTTGAATCAAGACAGAAGGGAGGAGATTGACCAATATATGGATGCTGTTCTGTTTAAGAAAAACAATGTCTCTCTCTCTGATCTGCATATTCACATTGCTTCATCCACTGTATCTCTCAGCTCCCCTTCCCAACCTGATTCCTCACATTTTCTGCAATCAACAACCACCAAATAAATATTTGCAAAATGCAAGGATCACCTAGTTAAACAAATACTTCCAACCTAGTTTTCTTATTTCAAGAGCATAGGGATCACATTTTGAATGAATACTTCATAATTAAAGTTGCATTTGTGCATGTTCTTCCCATCTCTCCATTTTTAAAGGCCTTTTAAAACTAATTTTGTACCCAAAATTTACCCCAAAGTTAGGTATTTAATTGCAAGCTAAACTATTTTATGCACTCTGTGTCATAATAACAATGCCTTCTAGTACAAGAAGGTTCAAGACAGTTCTTCAGCAGAAACCTGTGAGTTCTAAGATGTTAAGGGCAAATCCCACCTTCACTATCATATTTCTTACTCACACTTTTCTTCTGAGGTTGCTTGGGCAAAATCAGTTCCACAGCACACGTGGACTCGTGTGCATGCTTCCGTGATCCAGTTTTTAGCTCCTGATCCATTTTTGTGAACCATCTTACTGGCAGTGAACATGGAGAGGCCAGGTTTGAGGCAGCAAATGGGCTATGGTCCAACTATCTGACTAGTGATGAAGGTGGGGAGGCTATGGTAGTCAACTTAGTAGACCTTTACAGACCACTAGTACTTTGCAAATCACAGTCTGAGAATTACTTATCTAATACCACAGTTGCTGTGTTAATTCTCTTGAATGTTTTCTTCTTAATCCTTGAGAACTTTAGTTGATTGTATAAACAGAATTTATTACGTGCTACTTAAGTTTCTCCACATTCTGTGGCATGTATTATGTATGTGTGATTGCACTGCATTCCTTTCACCATTGTTAAGTGGGGAAACTATCTCCACCTTGACCCTGCCAAGGACATATGCACACAGTGACCCATTGAATACAGGAGTTTTATCTGGCAATGTTCCTTCTGGGCCAGTGGCTGGATTCAGTAAAGGGTATTTACTGTGGGGCGCGGTGGCTCAGAGGGTTAAACCGCTGAGCCGTTAGACTGCCGACCATAAGGTTGGCAGTTCGAAACCGCGGGACGAGGTGAGCTCTCGTCACTAGCCCTAGCTCTCTGCCAACCCAGCGATTCGAAAGCTAATATAGCAAGTAGATAAATGGGTACCACTCACCTGGGACAATTTGCGGGCGTCCAGCGGAGGGTCGTCCTCAATCCAAGAAAGACCTGGAAGAGCGGTGATGACGGCGGAGGACGACGGAGGACGACGGATCCGGAAATACCAGCTCCTGGACGTCAGCAGCCGGCGCGGAGCGAGGCATTCTGGGACTTGCAGTCCAATGCCTGCAGCGGAAGAGCCGGTTCCCTTCCTCTTTCCTTGTCGCGCGGTAACAAATTGTAAAATGTAATAAATGATGATGTATAACTGTATAATTGGATTTGATATATATAACATTGTAAGCTGCCTAGAGTCCTCCAGTAGGGAGGGGATAGGCGGGGTATAAATAAGACAAATAAGACAAATAAATAAAATTTTGGATCATTTAAAAAGTGTTGTTTTTGTTCAGAAATATTAGTTATCCACACAAGGTTTCTGATGCTTCTGCTTGACATATCCCTTCTTCCATGCTTACTTTTAAACCCACGCTCAAAAATATACTGGTTGACAGGTAGGAGGTGATGAGGAGAACCATGGAGTGAAGTGAGATGTAACAGAAGGAAAACAATTATTCCTTCAACTCATGCTGCAAAGAAATGGCAGTGCTGGCAGCAAGTAATAAAGGAGTCCGCTTCTGATCTTGTGGCCAGCAGAATCCAGAAGTAGACAGTGGGTGGCTATGAAGAACATGCAGTTGCTATTGGCCCCTTTGTCATAACAACGATCTTCACTATGACATCTAGTGGTGCCAAAGTGAAATGGAATGGGCAAAATGGAATCCCCACAAAATAGTGAAAACAGTAAAAAGTATGGTAGCATGAAACTCCTTATCAGCAGAAGTAGTGGAAAACCTATAATGGTAAAATAAATCACAGCTCATAGCTGGCAAATCAGATATTCTTTCCTAGTTTACACTGAACGTTTTTTGAAAGAACTAGCATTCTCTCAAAAGAGCACTGCATCTATGGATATAAGGAGCCTGCAAAAGACCTGACAAGAGCTTTGGAAAGCACCCATCAGATATTATATGGGTAGTTGGATGTGCAGAAGCCAGCTATCTGGTTTCTCCTGTAGCTTACACTAAAATGGCCATGGAAAGCAGTTCTCAGTGGCCAGAATGAAGAAGTCATCTCCACTGAATTTAAAATGACCAATAGGATCAAGGAAGGTACCAACCCCTGACCACATCATCATACACATTGGGGTAAAATGTGCCAGGTCATATCCATGACAAAAATGTTGTCAGGAGCAATGAGAAAACTCACTTCTACACCTCTTTTAAGACACCAGTTCAAGATTTGGTGAAAACCTGACTTAGACAGCTTCTTTCTTACTTTGTGAAACTGCCTCTGAAAGAAACAGGTTTTTAGTTCTCCACTTTGTATTTCAGTGACATTGTCTCTGCAGCCTGCCTTAATTGCTACAAAAGATTTTAAATATGATATGGAGGCAAAAGCTAAGAGTACAATGATGTTGTATGAGAAACTGACATGGATTGATCTGTCTGTTGCTTCCAGTTACCATCAGTCATGATGAATGTTTTCTGGAACTGCAGAAGCTGGCTGTTTCATCTTGTATTTTTAACATATGAGTTGCCTAAAATATATTATAGAAAATATAACCAATTACACATGAAATGTAGGTGGTAAATTTATCCAATTGACCAGCAGAATCTTAATGCATAAATTCATAAAATGCATAAATTCACCCCCCCCCCAAAAAAAGGGGGGGAAGTTACCATGTTTTCAAACTTCCTCCTTTTTTCTCTCTGGCAAATTTCAGCCAGCCCATCAAGAATAGTTCATTCATCTAATGTACATTGGAATATGTACATAATATATAGAATGACTTTGCCCAATACAACCACAGAAAACAGAAAGGAGATTAAGGTAAGCTTGCCCCTTGGTGTAGCAGTTTTGCCATGGATACTATTCAAAACTGAATCAGGCTTGCTCTAAATAAAATGATGAACAGTAGAGATAATCTTAGCAGGGCAATTAAATAGTCCTGTAGAAGACATTGCATTGAGGGTTAGAGAGGAATGTTGCTAAAAGGGATGTTATACATCCTAGAGATCACATTTACACCAGGGAAAAGTTCTAAGGTCATAAATCTGCTATTTTCTCACTGGTAGTAGGCTACAAAATAAGATTTTATAGCCAAAAGCTTCTCCATCTCACCAGTAATGGCTAGATAAGTCCCCTAGCTATTCCAGCTGTGCTAACTATATTGAGGAATAATTTCTAAAAAGGAGAAGAACAAAAAGAAAAGAAAAAAGAAAGAACTGCCAAGTGAAAAACTGGGAAAAGTAATCAGACACCTGTATCTCCCTGACTGTGCAACCTTCAGAACCTGGAAGATGTAATGGACTTGCCATTTTACTCCCTGCATTCCCACTTAAAATTGCTCTGCCCTTGGAAGTACATTAACGTTGGTGTATTATTCCTTGAGGAGTAAGTCACAGCAATAAAACCTTCTTAGTTAAGCACCTGCAGACTTTAAAAGGTCAGGCAACACATGATCTAGGTTGAAGAGTATAAAAGAACCTGCCCTGCTTCTGCTTCTACTCCTGCTTGCTTCCTACTACTTCTTATCTTTTCTGGTGTGTGGATTTGTAACACTTCCAGGGATCTGGAAGAGAACTGCAAACATTATCTGTTTGTATGAGTAACTAATACAACTGCAACTGATTTACTACAATGACTGGCATCATTTATTGGTCTCTAATGCCAAGCGCTTTCTGAAAACTCTGCATATGCAAGAAAACACACAACCCAACAATTATGTCACATATATATATATATATATATATATATATATATATATGAAGTAATCTTATATTTCAATTGGATCAATGGAAATTTTCTCCTGAAATTTACTTCCAAGGAAAAGATAATTTTTATGACAGTCTTCTAGGTAGAGGGTGGCATTCTTATAGAAGAGATGACCAAGGGATATTCAATGTGCTTATATTTACATTTACATTTACATTTACATTTACATTTACATTTACATTTACATTTACATTTACATTTACATTTACATTTACATTTACATTTACATTTACATTTACATTTACATATATTCATTTCTCCAGCATTTTTCAGCCTCCCAAGCCTTCTACACTTCCATGAAATCTGGACAAAATGCATGAGGGAACTTCTCATAATAGTGCTACCACCACCACTAAGTGGGAATCTTGGCCTTAAGAAACTGTTGGAGAATTTATCCTTGCCTAGAGAAACCATCTACCCATTTCTCTGCACATAACTCTAATGGAGAATTCTGAAATGCCATCTATGCCCAGGTCTGTCAGCCATAAAAGAAGCTTAACAGTGTTTAAAAACTAAATCCTCCCAAACATAAAACTTAAAATTTCACTTCCTCTCATGGACATTTTATATCATTGCCCTAAATGCTGTGAGGAGGAGAAGGAGACGGAGGAGAAAAGTTATGTAGCATCAATGCTACTAACAGATGAGTATCTTATCAGTTCAGACATCAAACAAGGCCACCTATGAAGGTAGTGGGGGTGGGTGGGGACTACCATAAACATCCATAAATATCCATAAACATCAACATATTATTTTTAATAACAGAGAAAGCAACAACAACAAAAGTTGCTTGAAAAAACAACATGCTGGCTTCTCTGGTGTGTATTAGATGTTGCATGTCAGTTGGAAGAGAAAAATAAAATGACATAAATTACAGAGAAGAGAATATATTGCTCAGAGTATCCCCCCAAAAAGAGTGCAGCTTGTTAACACCATTATGAGTTGTTTGCTGCAGTAGATAAGGATATACTGTAACATTTTGTTGCAGGTATTTCTTATATGTACCTGTCTTAAACATATTTAAATATTTTCATGTGTAACACTTTTAAAAAAGCAGACCCTTTCCTCCCCTCCAAATTTATACATGAACCTTTGAAACACAGAATTAAGGAAAATGTTGATAAAATGTAACACACACACACACACACACACACACTGCTGATATAGTACAATCTACAACTCTTGAATCTCTGATTCTTGTTATCTGTCTTGTTGATACTTTTGGTCTTTTCCCCTGACATTATATTTCTTTTAAAAAGTAGCCATGGTGACCGTGAACGAATAAACAACTAAGTAATTATCTGTAGCACACCTTTCGACAAGGCACAGAACAAACAAGTAATTCAAAGAAGCATACAAAAGACAGTCATTACAAATCTTTACATAATAAAATTGCAAAAACACAACAACCTAATAAAACCAACTAATTTATAATCACTGAAACAGCAAAACCATTTAAGATACATGCAATCCAGTGCCCTAAGAAGAGAGCAAAATTTTAAAAATCAAATATAAATCCATAAGCAACAAAAAATTGAACTTCCGTATCTTACTTAGTGGGCTAAATACATTTTACAATATTATTTTATTTATTTATTTATTATTCGAATTTATCACCTCCCATCTCCACGACAGTAGACTCTATTATATTAACCATGTTGTTTCACCCATTCTCTCTTGCAGAGCTCATGCCACCAAAGAAGACTGAAAGTAGCCTTTTCTGGTGAGCACCAAGGGAGAAGGATGAAGGAGCCTTCTCCCACAGTGCTGGCTGGAGGCATCTCCACTGGGTTGCTTTGGTGAATGGTGCAGGATTGTCTACAAAATGCATAGAAGGCAGCTATTGTTCATCCCCCTTGGCATGTGCCAGATAGGGCCATTTATACACACATTAAGGACAAATCTCCCTGCTCCCCAATCTGAAAGCACCTTGGCAAAATGAATCTCACCACCTTGATTTACAGACACTTTCACAGAACTGAATGTGAATCATTTCACACAGATCTAGTACTGTGTTTTATGATTCTTTATTTTCTTTATCTTGACTACAAGCCAACTTTGAGGGCCTGTCTTGACACCGGGGTTCTATCACCTGGTTGGCTTGCTCGTCTGTCTTCATGCTTTCTTCCCTCAGCATAAACCATTTCCGAGAAGGGCTAACTACTATTCACATGAAAAGCATTTATAAAATACTGAGGAATAAAAAGCAAACTTTACTGAAGTGCATAAAGAAACATTAAACTGTGCTTCTTTTCTGCCAATGCTGTTCTGTGTCTTGGTTCCCAACTTCAGAGATCTCTGTGGGTTTTTGTGGTTTGTTTTCAAGGAAAGCGACAACTTCCTGTGCCTGCTCCTTCTTAAACCTTTTAGCTAACAAAAATCATGCCATTCAAAACAATCCAATGATGAACCTTCTCAACTGCATATAAGCATGGAATCACAATCCCCATCTTTCAGTGTCATAGTAATTGAATCTGAATGTCAAATTTAGACATGCTGGCTCTCATTTATTGATGGAACAAAAAACATATTTATTTTGCTATCTGCACATTAGAGTGATCACCTATAATGGAACACTGCTCCTAATTATTCCTTAAGCTTTGATTTGCTCTTTGTTTGATTGTATTTCTTTTATTTAGGGTGGGGGTGGCTGAGTTTGCTATTCCTGATGTTTACAAAAATATCCATTTCATGGTTTTGGCTTTTCAGTATTATTTTCAGCCTCAGTCCCTGCATTGAGAGAATATGAAGCAAAGGACCACAAGTAGTAGAAGTTCACAACAACAAGGGAGGCAATTTTATGAATTCCAGATAAATCCCAAGGCATTTCAAGCAAATTGGACTTATTAGGTAATTATATCTATCGTAGAAATGATTATCTCCAAAAAGAAACACCATTAATTGGTTTCCAATAGCAAGTGGTCCTTTTGTTTATGTTTTATTTATTGAATAAAGGTCCATATTGTACCTTCATTGTCAAAGAAGCCAAATTAGTGTACATAAAATTATAAAAAGAAAACATAATGTAACAAGAGACAAAAAAAGAAAAAAATCCAAACTATGAACAACAAATTATCCTTCCAAAAGCATCTTTCAAAAGCCACCAATGAATTTGCCCAGCAGCCCAATATACTGATGGTCAAAGTCTTCTAAGGTTTGCTGAACATGTATGATCTCTCTCTCTCTCTCTCTCTCTCTCTCTCTCTCTCTCTCTCTCTCTCTCTCTCTCTCTCTCTCACACACACACACACACACACTCACTCACTCCCTTGCAAGCACATTTTTCCTCTGGATGGAGGCAAGGAAAATATCCAGTCCATTAAATAAAACAAATTTGTATTTTCTGCACAAAGAGGAGCTCCTAACAAGGGATTAGTTCTGACAACATCTGGGACCTTTCCCTGAAGTCCTTGGGCAGGCAAACCTGTAGTCTGGAGCCCAGCCATTTTTACCTCTGTTGATTCCCTTGCAAGCATTTATGAGCCAACACGAGTGTGGAGTTGGTAAGGGTTCCTGGTATGGAATTTGTCATTTTAATTTATTTATTATTATTTTTTATTTATCACATTTCTTCACCGCCCATTTTGGTAAATGACTCTGGGAAGTTTACAAGCAAATTAAGAGAATAAAAGGTTAAAATATTGTTAAAACAGATTCATTATTAAATATAAATATACAGTACAGAAATATAAAGATATAAAATAGTATGAAATATAAAATCCAAGATGGTGAAGCAATCATCTCAATAAAATTTCCCAGGGCCACATCATGGTGCCAACCACCCCCATGATTGACTATTCCCCGTCCCACACCAAGCAAGGTGGCACAGCCAAGTCTTAACTCCCTTTTGGAAGGCCAGGAGAGTGGGGGCCTGCCTCACCTCTGGGGGTAACCTATTCCAGAGGGTGGGGGCCATGGCAGAGAAGGCCCTCTTCCTGGACCCTGCCAATCGACAATCTCTCATGGACAGGGTCCATAAAATTCCCTCTCTGCCTGACCAGCATGGACGGGTTGATGTAATGGGGGTGAGGCGGTCCCTCAGGTAACCTGGACCCATGCCATGTAGTGCTTTAAAGGTGATAACCAACACCTTGAATTGCACCTGGAAGCAAACTGGCACCCAATGCAGCTCGCACAGCAAAGGTGTTATATGTGCCATCTTTGGGGCTTCCAAAACTGCTCGTGTGGCCACATTCTGAACCAGCTGTAGCTTCCGGATACTCTTCAAGGGTAGCCCCATGTAGAGCATGTTGCAATAGTCTATGCAGGAGATGACTAGGGCATGAGTGACTGACTGGAGGGCCTCCCGATCCAGGAAGGGGTGTAGCTGGTGCACAACACAAAATTGGGCAAAGGCTCCCCTGGCCATGACTGCCACCTGCTCTTTGAGCAGGAGTCATGAGTCCAGGAGAACCCCCAGGATCTGCACCAGATCTGTCTGGGGCAGTGCAACCCCATCCAGAACCAAAGATGGTAAGTTCCTGGATGCCGAGGAGCCCATAACCCACAACCACTCCATCTTACCAGGGTTCAGCTGAACCCTGTTGTTCCCCATCCAGACCCCCACAGCCTCCAGGCACCGAGAGAGGGTAGTAACAGCATCACTTAAGTCACCCGAGATGGAGATGTATTATTGGGTATCATCAGCATATTGATGATACCTCATCCTGTGGCAATGGATGATCTTACCCAGTGGTTTCATGTAGATGTTAAAAAGGAGCGGAGAGTATACCAAGCCCTGCAGCACCCCACAAAGGATGGGTCCTGGGCCAGATCTCTCACTCCCTATCAACACCGATTAAGACCGGCCTTGGAGGAAGGAGGTGAACCAGAGCAAAACCACACCACCCACCCCCAACTCCCACTTATGCCCCCAAGCACTGCCCCCATCCCACTTCTGCCAGAGATCATCCAAAAGTGCGACCAAAGCCGTTTCCATCCCATATCCGGGCCTGAAACCCAACTGAAAAGGGTCCAGATAATCTGTTTCATCCAGGATCCCCTGGAGCTGCAACACCATCACTTTCTCAACTTAAATGTGGAGGTGGGAGACTAGACAAAAATTGTCCAGCACGGTGGGATCCAGTGATGGTTTCTTGAGGAGGGGGCGCACCAGCACCTCTTTAAAGGCCGCCGGAAACACTCCCTCCTCCAAGAATGAATTCACCATTGCCTGGACCCACCCACATGTCACCTCCCAAGCTGCTTTCACCAGCCAGGAGGGACAAGGATCTAGTTGACAGGTGGTGGCATTTACAGTCTGGAGAACCCTGTCCACTTCCTCAGGCCCAACAGGATCAAACTGTTCCCAGATAACTGGGTAAGTATACTCCCCAGGCATCTCCACAGGCCATGTCGCACACTTGGCATCCAACTTGGAATGGATCCAAGCAATTTTATCCTCCAGGTGCCCAGAAAACTCCTCTGCATGGCCCTGTAGGTGAGTTACTAGACCCACCTTCCCCAAAAGGGATTGGGTGATCTTAAACAGGGCTGTCAGACAGCATTCTGCAGATGCAATAAGAGTGGAGAATTATTGACATTTTGCTGCTCTTACCGCCACAAGGTAGGCGACTCTAGCTTGTGTTTGGTTAGGTTCGGTCCTTGTCTTCCTCCAGCAGTGCTCTAGACATCTCTTAATCCTCTTCAGAACCCTCAACTCCTCCATAAACCACGGTGAATGTCGGGTTCGATTGGACAAGAGAGGTTGCACAGGCGCGATCCTGTCCAAGGCCTGTGCCACCTCCCTATTCCAGGCGGCAGCCAGGGCCTCCACTGGACCATGCAGCAGATCCTCAGGTATAACCCCCAGCTCCCTCTGAAACTCCATCGGGTACATCAGTCCCTGGGGTGGACCAATCAAATGGGTCCTGTCTCCCTGCAGACGGGGGGACATAGGAGAATCTCAAGGTCACCAGGGCATGATCTGACCATGACAAGGGGGACAGATGTAACTCTCCCTTCAGATCACATTGCCACTGCTCTGACAAGAAAACTAAATCTGGTGTGAGGCCACTGTCTCAAGTCAGGCCCCGAATAATCTGGGAGAGGCCCATGGCAGCCATGGTGGCCTGAACTCCCGAGCTGCCTCTGAGGCATGCCCCAGGGATGGCAGGTAGAAGTCCCCCAGAACCATAAGTCTGGGGAACTTCACCGCCAACCTTGAGACAGCCTCCAGCAGCTCAGGCAGGGAGGTTGCTATCTGACACGGAGGCTGGTACAGTAGCAACAATCCCAACTGTTCTCAGGAGCCCAACTTCAAAAACAGGGTCTCACAACTGGCCACTTGTGCAGCAGCACCCCTGAAGGCCACTAGAGATTCCTGGATCACAACAGCCACCCTTCCTCCCCTGCCCTGGGGTCTTGGCTGGTGCCATACTGTAAACCCAGCTGGGCACATTTCCAAAAGGGGCACCCCCCCCCCCTTCAGGGCCCATTCAGGTCTCAGTAATACATGCCAGGTCTGCCCCCTCCTCGATGATTAAATCGTGTAAAAGGGGGGCCTTATTCTTAACCGACCTGGTGTTAAGAAGCAGTAATTGAAAGCCAGGGCCTCCATGGGTCTGCTGTGGATTTCCACTGTGGATTCAACTTGTAAGGTCCCACTTTATGCTGGTCTAAGATAGTACTAAAGATGATTTGATTTGATTTGATTTGATTTGATTTGATTTGATTTGATTTGATTTGATTTGATTTGATTTGATTTGATTTGATTTGATTTGATTTGATTTGATTGGTGGCCTCTGATCAGGTGGCTTTCGATTCAGCCTTCAATGGCATCATGATATGCAGACTCTGGTGAGCCTTGAAGCTTCTGCATCTGTATCTCCACATCTCCTGATTTGGTAGAGCTACCCAGACCTTGGCATCTGATGTTGGAGTCCAATGGCACTTTTTACTGGGAATGCAAGTTGTAGCCATTGGGGCGAGACAGTTGGTTTTGGGTTCTTATCAAAATGGCACAGGAGGAAGAGAAGCTGGAAAATAATTGTATCTCTGGTGGCTGCAATAAAATTATAGAATGAAATGCTTGGAAGAGACCTTGAAGGACATCTAGTCCAACTTGTTTCCCAGTGCAGGAAATCACTACTACAGCATCTTTAGTAGATGGCCCTCCAGCCTTTATTTAAATATCTCCAGTGAAGGTCAGTCCATTAATTCTGGAGGCATTCTGGAGGATGTGTTGACTGAATCATCTTCCCATTATTTTCCCCATATTTAAAATCTCCTTTGAACTGCTTCTGTTCCAGATTATTCCAGGAATTATTTTCATCTTTTTCAGTCATTTTTCCATAGTTTTACTGTGCTATAGATTGTGGTGTTCCTTGATTATGGTTAATTAAAACTAACTGCAAACCTAATTCCAAAATTAGTTCACATATGTGCCCCCTATCTTGACAACCAATATGTACTAAGACCCTAGAAAAAGTAAACACATGCAAATACAGCGTGATGTGATTATATGTACTGTGTGACTCCATCCAAATAATTTTTGCTTGATGTTTTATGTGTTTTTGTGCATTGATAAAATAATATATAGAAAGAAGACAGGGTGGGGATCAGGATACCTAGCTATGTTTATTATGGTGTCATAACTTGTATGGGGGTGTGGTGCCTCAGCGGGTTAGACGCCAGGCTTGTCGGTCAGAAGATCGCAAGTTCGGAGGTTCAAATCCCTAGCCCCGCGTGACGGAGTGAGCTCCCGCACTCGCCCCAGCTCTTGCCAACCTAGCAATTCGAAAGCATGCAAATGCAAGTACAATAATAGGTACCACTTTGGTGGGTAGGTAACAGCATTCCACATGCGGCATGCCGGCCACATGACCGTGGAAGCATCTTCGGACAACGCTGGCTCTTCGGCTAACAAACGGAGTTGAGCACCGGCCCCTAGAGTCGGACATGACTGCACAAATGTGCGGGGGGGAACCTTTACCTTTTAAACTTGTATCAGGATAAATTGCTCAACAGGAATCTGGCAGGGGAAGCTTAAGGGGGAGAACTGGACTCATTCCTTCTCTCTGTCTCTCTCTTCCCCCACACCCAATTCTCTCCCCTGTCATACCTCTCCTGTTCTTCTCTCTTTAGAGGTTTGGAAAGGGAAGAACAGATCATTCTACATAAAGATCTGAAGTTACTGTTCACAGGGGGCACTTGAAATTAAGCTAAATCTAGAACTACAGGTTGCTCACCTCTCTTGTACCCAAGAGAGGTACTATGTTATAGTACAGAGCTTTCCAAACTGTGTGTCGGGACACATTAGTGTGTCGGCTGCAGTGTCTGGGTGTGTCGTGACTGCTGCTGCCTCCGAGCCCTCCCAGGATTCCATGCAGGTCCTAGTGCCTGCCTTGTGCCTTGCTGCCTCCAAACCTGCTGTGATTCTGCACAGGTCCTAGTGCCTGCCTTGTGCCCTGCTGTAAGAGTGTGTCGCGAAATGATGCATGTCTAAAAAGTGTGTCACCAACATGAAAAGTTTGGAAAGCTCTGTTATAGTATCTTGACTAAATGGTCCTATAGAGAGGTTAAGGAACTATTTTTGGATTATGGTATGTATTACTAAGCACCATTTTTTAGGGATGCATAATATGCTTATTGGAAGTAAGGATTAAAAAAAACCTATTGTACTTTGGACACATCATGCAGGCTGAAGAATCTATGGAAACAATCATAATACTGGGCAAGTATTGACAGAAGACAGATGGACAAAAGAAGAAGAAGGGGCAGCAGTACAGAGTAGTTTGAGTTGGGTAGCATACAAGTTTAATATATTAATATTATTATGTGTGGGTAATCTACAGTTAGATTCACAATCTAAGACTGGTGGAAACTTAATAATTCAAGTCCTAACCAAGGACCTAAAAATTATTAAGGTAGTGTCTAAGAATATAGGCAGTTACAAGCAGGGTGGGTTTTTTTTTTTTTGTAAAATTAGGGTGTTCAGGTCCGATAAATGAAATATTTCCAGATATCAAGGAGTCCTTTAGTTATTGCTCCAAGGGCTCCAATCATGATTGGTTTAACAATGGATTTCCTTTTCTTTAGGTGTTCAACTTCAATCTGCAAGTCCCGTTATTTTGTTACTTTTTTCCAATTGTTTTTAACTCAATCCTAGCATCACACGGTATAGCAACATCAAAGGACCAGACTTTCTTCTTTTCAATAACTGTTATATCAGACATGTTATGGACAAGATGCCCATCTGTTTGGATCTTAAAGTCCTATAAGATCTTAACCCACTCATTTTCCAAAACCTTCCCTCCTCCTCCTCCTCTTATTTGAATTTGAAGTGACTAGATGGAAACTATAAAAATGCAGCTGTACAAACTGTGTAATGCAGAAAGAAACAGGACAATCTGGAGAGATTTCAGTCATAGAGCCACCAGGAGTCAATTATATCTTGATGGAACATAGCATAGCATAGCATAGCATAGCATAGCATAGCATAGCATAGCATAGCATAGCATAGCATAGCATAGCATAGCATAGCACAGCACAGCACAGCACAGCACAGCACAACACAACATAAAACATAACATAACATAACATAACATAACATAACATAACATAACATAACAACAGACATAACATAACAACAGACATCACATCACATCACATCACATCACATCACATCACATCACATCATACCATTTCTTGTTCATGCAAAAGAAATATGGCTGAATTGAAATATCTCTGAAGCAGTAATGTCTGAAATTACTAACTACAATATCAACACTGTCAGTAATAATGTCTGCTTCTATGAATAGACTATGTCCAAAAGATGTTAATGAAAGAATGACAGATGTGGAACAAATTTTAACTGACAAGACAGAGAAAGTACCAAAAGTGGAACTACAAATGATAGGCCAAGAGAATGATTTGGAAAAGGATGCTTTACTGGATATACAAAAGAAACTGGCTGAAGTTTTAAAAATTAAAAGGGAAATACAAATGATAAACCAAGAGAATGACCTGGAAAATGTTTTCTTATTGGATTTAGAAAAGAGGCTTTTTAAAGAATTGAAGAAATCTGTGTGATGAGATAATGAAGAATTGAAGGGAAATCAAATCCTATGACAATATTTAATTGAATTAAAAATTAAGACTGTTAGAAGTAAAAGGAAGGAATATAAAATTGGTTTATTTGATCAAAGTTAAAATAATACTTTTTTTTTTTTGCAAAGTTCTGGCAGCCCTTTATGGACTTTTTGCAGAAACCAAGATTGAAAAGTTGATATTTTATGGATTTGCTTACAGATAAGGGATGGGATATGGGATGAATAGATATCTATTTCTAACCTTATAGGGGGTGAATAGTTACTAAATTTGTTTATACTTGTTGTGATGAAGGTTGGAAGTCCTTTTTTATATATTTTCTTTTCTTTTTCTTCTTTTTCTTTTTTCCTGCACTTTCTCTTTTTTTCTATTCTATTCTCTTTCTCTAAGTTTAGTTTGCATTAGTTTTTACTATTGTAATCAACATTCTTAATAAAAATTATGTTAAAAATATATATTGAAAATAATGCCTGGACTTATTTTCTACCGGTTCTCATTCATTTTACTGAAAGTAAATTTGTGAAATCCTCTTTAAAGGTTATAATTTTTGAAGTATTCTCATTTAGGCACTCATTTAGTTCTGAGGTGTCCCAGGGTGTGTGTAAAGGTTCTGTCCTTCCTTGTACATTGGTTTCTCCATCTGTCTGCACTGTCCGCAACTTCCCATCCTTCAAGTGATTCCCAAAGAGAGACCTCATGAGAACATTATTCCTATTTGGCATTTTCAGGAGAAGTGCTCGTGTCACTGCTAGCACTATAAGGGTAAATAATAAGGGTGGTTAATCCCGTAATTTTATAATGCCCTTCTTTTATTAATACTATCTCCCACTTGGATTTTTATATTTATTTATTATATTAATTGTATAAATTGTTGGTTTATGTATGTATTTTATATTTAATGTTTTATCTAATTTTATTTTGTTGTAAACCACCCAGAGTTCCCCGTTGGGGGAGATGGGCGGTTATATAAATTAATTAAATAAATAAATAAATAAATAAAATAAATAAGGGTAGTCATGCCTTTGAGTAATTTCTCTTCCCCTGGAGAAATATGTGGAAATTGTCCACACAGTTTCTGTGTCCCAAAACATGGTGGAAAATTTTGGAAGGTCATTTGTAGCCACCTTTAGCTGAAACTCTTATTACTCAATATGGATCTCATCCAATAAAGAAATAGCTGTGTCTTTCTGGCATAATGTACTGTATGATCTCTGCAATCTTCTCCCTCCCTCTTTCTCTCTCCTACTTTGTCCTGGCATAAATGACCTGCTCTCAATATTTATCAACCTTTCTTTTGACCAACCATAAGCTATATTCTCTGGAGAGAATCACTAGGCCTACTTCCCATAGAAAGCTTCTCTCAGCACAATGCAAACTCTGTTAGAGGCATAGACACAAACAAACAGAAATATGCTAATGAAATTGTTAGTTTGGCAATTATTCTTACAGACCATCCCACTATACTTATTTCATTATCCCAACTGACATTTTCTTCACTTAGTCACAATTATAATTGTACTGTAACTATGCTATCATTCCATAGACGGTGGGAAGCGGGAGGGAAAACAGAACATCCCACACTTCTACCCTTTAGCAATCAACAGTTTAATTCATAAAATGTTAAATGCAGAGTCTTCCAGTTCCTAAATGATATAAGCTGAATCTTTGCAACACATTGCGTTTGAATTCATGAAATAACCACTCTTATGATGCACATTAAAAAGGGTGGGGCTTCAATCCCAACTGCCATCTTAACTTTTTTTTTTCTCCTTGGGAGGCCTCCTGGCAGGCAAGGTGATGTTTTATGGGGACTGCAGAATAATGAGGGGCATGGGGGGCAAGAGGGAATAAAGAGCTGAAAAATGGACACAGTCAAGTCAAGCACATGGACTGAACCAGGACTTTCCACCATTTATCCTTGAGGGTTGTTCCCCTGCCCCACCCCACCCACAGTATTAAACTCATTTTGTTTCAAAGTAACAGGAAACTACACAAATTCTTCCACTGAATTGTCAAATGTGGTTATTACTTTCATTAAAGACAGAACTGAGTGTACATATTCCTTTGCACATACTGTACATAACTGGCCTTTCCATTAAAATGGCAGCATATGGAAATCCATTCAGATCAGGAGACAACTATCTTTTGAAACACAGACCAGCCTCAGTATGGAGAATGATGGAATGTCATTATTTAACGAACAGAAAATTTAAAAGATATATGAATCTCCCTTAAAGGACTTTTAACCAGTTAAGGACTTATTTTAATTTCCAGCCATATCCATTTTAAAAAATTCAAATTCAAATTTGGAGATAATGTTTAATGCCTGTTCCTAGCATCTTTTAAATCTAAGCAGAATACTTTTTTTTTATCTAGAAGACTGGCAAATGCAGATTTCAGAAGATCCATGGGACCAAATTTACACTCTAAAAAGAAAAGAAAGGAGAAATGAAATGAACACTCCAAAGAGCTGAGCTGTAGTTCAGCTGGAAAATTCAATCAGTGTCCTTTTGGGGAATACAGGATCTGTCTGCCAAAGAAGCTGTCAGGTAGAAAAATGGGAAGGGGGGCTGTTCTGTGTATGTGTATAGCTCAGAAATGATGGTATGCTATATTTGTGTTTTACTGCTGTCAAAAGAAGTGAAGAATCACAGAAAGATCATGAGTAAGATGGTGCCAGAACTATAGTATATCACATTAAGGGTTGAATGCCTTCCAAGTAAATTATAACTATATCCCGTCTTATACAGTTCCAGCAACATTCTGTTGATACAATGTCTGGACCATGTTGTGTGATATATTTCCTCCCAGTAAGGAGACAGGCACGCGTTATCTAAAGCAAACCCTTATTATTTTTATGAAACAATATTTCTGAACCTGGTTTCCTTCTTGAGTATTTTTAACAGGTGTTGTTCCCTCTATACCTATCATCTCACATTGAATTCAGAAGGTAGATAACATAATAAACTGGGTCTATGCAGATATCATTAATACCATCCTTATAATTATATAGGCAACATTCTTATTAAAGGTATATTATAACACTTCAAGCACATAATAAAAATATAATTTGAATCAGCACCTTGTCTTCGGATCTTAGTTCATTATTCCAGTCCATAAACCTTTTCCTTCAGTGTCCAAGAGGCTCTCTGGACCTTGAACAAAAGTAGCAAGTGATTGCTGATGCCTAGTTTACATGGTGTTTCTATTTTGAATTTTATTTCATTTTAATATATATATATATGAAATAAAAATAATTTAAAATAAAACACACTAAAAATACAATCTGAGAAACATATAACATATATGAAATAATTTTATATATACATATGTACACACACACATATATTTCTCAGATTGTATTTTTAATGTCTCCTTCATGGATCACTGCCTTGTCGTGGCGAAGGGGCTTGCGTAACTCAATGAAGTCAGGTCAAGAAGAACAGGTCATGACGGAGAGTTCTGACAAAACGTGGTCCAAAACTGGAGGAGGGAATGGCAAACCACTCCAGTATCCTTGCCAAGAAAACCCATGGACAGTATCAAAAGGCTAAAAGATATGACGCCGGAAGATGAGCCCCTCAGGTCGGAAGGTGTCTAAAATGCTACTGGGGAAGAGCGGAGGGCAATTCCGAGTAGCTCCAGAAAGAGTGAAATGGCTGGGCCAAAGCCGAAAGGACGCTCAGTTGTGGATGTGTCTGGAAGTGGAAGAAAGTCCGATGCTGTAAAGAACAATATTGCATAGGAACCTGGAATGTAAGATCTATGAATCAAGGTAAGCTGGATGTGGTCAAACATGAGATGACAAGATTGAACATCGACATCTTGGGAATCAGCGAACTAAAATGGACAGGAATGGGAGAATTTAATTCAGGAGACCATTATATATACTACTGTGGGCAAGAATCCCTTAGAAGAAATGGAGTAGCTCTCATAGTCAATAAAAGAGTGGGAAAGGCAGTACTGGGGTACAACCTCAAAAACGACAGAATGCTTTCAGTTCGAATCCAAGGCAAACCATTCAACATCACAGTCATCCAAGTCTATGCCCCAACCACTGATGCCGAAGAAGCTGAAGTTGACCGGTTCTATGAAGACCTACAACACCTTCTAGAACTAACACCAAAAAAAGATGTCCTTTTCATCATAGGGGACTGGAATGCTAAAGTAGGAAGTCAAAAAATAACCAGAATAACAGGCAAGTTCGGCCTCGGAGTACAAAATGAAGCAGGGCAAAGGCTAATAGAGTTTTGTCAAGAGAACACGCTGGTCATAGCAAACACTCTTTTCCAACAACACAAGAGACGACTCTATACATGGACATCACCAGATGGTCAATACTGAAATCAGATTGATTATATACTTTGCAGCCGAAGATGGAGAAGCTCTATACAATCAGCAAAAACAAGACCTGGAGCTGACTGTGGCTCAGATCATGAACTTCTTATCGCAAAATTTAGGCTTAAATTGAAGAACGTAGAGAAAACCACTAGACCAATCAGGTATGACCTAAATCATATCCCTTATGAATATACAGTGGAGGTGAGGAATAGATTTAAAGGATTAGATCTGGTAGACAGAGTGCCTGAAGAACTATGGATGGAGGTTCGTAACATTGTACAGAAGGCAGCAACTAAAACCATCCCAAAGAAAAAGAAATGCAAGAAAGCAAAGTGGCTGACTGATGAGGCTTTACAAATAGCTGAGGAAAGAAGGGAAGCAAAAGGCAAGGGAGAAAGGGAAAGATATAAAAAACTGAATGCAGAATTCCAGAGAATAGCAAGGAGAGATAAGAAGGCCTTCTTAAATGAACAATGCAAAGAAATCGAGGAAAACAATAGAATGGGGAAGACTAGAGACCTCTTCAAGAAAATCGGAGATATCAAGGGAACGTTTTGTGCAAAGATGGGCATGATAAAGGACAAAAAAGGCAGGGACCTAACAGAAGCAGAAGAGATTAAGAAGAGGTGGCAAGAATACACAGAACTATAGAAGAAAGATCTTAATATCCCTGATAAATACGATGGTGTGGTCACTGACCTTGAGCCGGACATCCTAGAGAGTGAAGTCAAGTGGGCCTTAGGAAGCATTACTAACAACAAAGCTAGAGGAGAAGACAGTATCCCAGCTGAGCTATTTAAAATCCTAAAAGATGATGCTGTTAAAGTGCTGCACTCAATACGCCAACAAATTTGGAAAACTCAACAGTGGCCACAGGATTGGAAAAGGTCAGTTGATATTCCAATTCCAAAGAAAAGCAATGCCAAAGAATGTTCAAACTACCGTACAATTGCGCTCATTTCACATGCTAGCAAGGTTATGCTCAAAATCCTACAAGCTAGGCTTCAGCAGTATGTGAACCGAGAACTACCAGAAGTGCAAGCTGGGTTTTGAAGAGGCAGAGGAACTAGAGATCAGATTGCCAACATTTGCTGGATCATGGAAAAAGCAAGAGAGTTCCAGAAAAACATCTACTTCTGCTTCATTGACTACGCTAAAGCCTTTGATTGTGTGGATCACAACAAACTGTGGCAAAGTCTTAAAGAGATGGGAGTACCAGACCACCTTACCTGTCTCCTGAGAAACCTGTATATGGGTCAAGAAGCAACAGTTAGAACCGGACATGGAACAACCGACTGGTTCAAAATTGGGAAAGGAGTATGACAGGTCAGTATATTATCACCCTGCTTATTTAACTTATATGCAGAGTACATCATGAGAAATGCCAGGCTGGATGAATCACAAGCCGGAGTTAAGATTGCCGGGAGAAATATCAACAACCTCAGATATGCAGACGATACCACCCTAATGGCAGAAAGTGAAGAGGAACTAAAGAGCCTCTTGATGAGGGTGAAAGAGGAGAGTGCAAAAGCTGGCTTGAAACTCAACATTAAAAAAACCCAGATCATGGCATCTGGTCCCATCACTTCCTGGCAAATAGAAGGGGAAGAAATGGAAGCAGTGACAGATTTTATTTTCTTGGGCTCCAAAATCACTGCAGACGGTGACTGCAGCCATGAAATTAAAAGATGCTTGCTCCTTGGGAGGAAAGCTATGGCAAACCTAGACAGCATATTAAAAAGCAGAGACATCACCTTGCCGACAAAGGTCCATATAGTTAAAGCTATGGTTTTTCAAGTAGTAATGTATGGCTGTGAGAGTTGGACCATAAGGAAGGCTGAGCGCCAAAGAATTGATGCTTTTGAACTGTGGTGCTGGAGAAGACTCTTGAGAGTCCCTTGGACTGCAAGGAGGTCAAACCAGTCAATCCTAAAGGAAATCAACCCTGACTGCTCATTGGAAGGACAGATGCTGAAGCTGAAGCTCAAATACTTTGGCCACCTAACGCGAAGAGAGGACTCACTGGAAAAGACCCTGATGCTGGGAAAGACTGAAGGCAAAAGGAGAAGGGGATGGCAGAGGATGAGATGGTTAGATAGCATCACCAATGCAATGAACATGAATTTGAGTAAACTCCGAGAGACAGTGGAGGACAGGAAGGCTTGGCGTGCTATGGTCCATGAGGTCACGAAGAGTCGGACATGACTAAACAACTGAACAACAAAATTTTTAATGTGTTTTATTGTAAATCACCTACACAACTTTGTCTATTGGGTGGTTTAAAATAAATAAGCAAGTAAATAAAGCAAGCAAGCAATTACATAAAAATAATCTTGGATGTAACTTGAAATAGATTGACAGTTAAGCAAAATATCTCCCAGAGAAAGATTATTTTGTAGAAGAACGAAACAACGATGACACATTGGATATGATGAAAAATGAATAATGATAGCAGTTAAGGGATAATGGGAAGAGACTATACAAAAGAAAGGAATTTGCAGCATCTCAGGGGGGGTATAAATGAAGATTTGAAACACTGGAATGGATATATTGCTTAAAAGGAAATGTGTCAACTTTTGACTATTTGCAGACTGTTCTTCAAATTCAGTCATTTACTGTAGCTTGAATCATGTCAACTGGATTTCTATTTTCTCAGTGGAAACGTTTCGCTCCTTATCCAAGGAGCTTCTTCAGTCTGAGCAAAGTTGGTAAGGGAATTCAGTTGGTAAGGGAATGATTCAAGCTACAGACAATTCCTCCTGGATGACTGAGAACCTTCATAGACATCAGTCATTTACTGCATTTATAAACAGGTCTTGTTGAAACCCATTAGTTCAGAAGCAAGCTGCATATTGAGCAATGTGCATACAAGATGAGCCATTGTTTTCTGTAGAATATATATATATACAGAACACACACACACAAAAGTGTTTGCAGCATTATAAAAATAATATGAGTTGAAAAACAGGGAAACATTAGACGAAGTTACTAAGTTTGGGGGATATAATGTTGTAGCTAAAAGAAAAGAAAAACTGGAAGAAATCCAGATAGATAAGTGAAGGAATAATCTAGTATTTCATTTCCTGACAACAATAAGCAATATCAATGACAACTGTATAGCAAACGAAGTTTAACTTTGCTTAAAAAGAGAGATGGAGGAGACTGTATCCAGACTTTATGTTTGGAGAGGCCTAATGAAACTAATAAGAATCAAATTTGTCTATTCTAGGCATGACTAAATCTAGATCTAGCCTATGACCTGAAATGCATATGGGCATTTAGTGTATTTACCTGAAAATAGAGAACCCTGCTTTTAAATTGATTGATTTATTAAACAAATGTATATGGCTGGCCATCTACCAGAAGGAACTCTGGGCAGGAAACAAGAGCAAATATACAATACATTTATTATTTGGAAAAAAAAGCCATTTAAAATGAAAAAGCATATAAACCCTCTTCCCAATACATGCACACAATGGAAGAGTAGATAGACAAAAATTAAAAGCACAGGAAAGATCCTGTGCAATGTCCAGTTGGTCTACTCTGTTAATATAGTGTTGCCAACTGCAGTGGAAAGCAACCGCCTTGAACACAAGTGTGTATGCATGAGCACTGGCATGCACATACAGTATGTGTGCATGTGTCTGTGTGCATACACTGGGCAGAAACCTGATTCAGGACAAAAAAAAACCTTTTAAAAAATTAATTGTCCTAATGTTGTTGTTCAGTCGTTAAGTCGTGTCCGACTCTTCGTGACCTCATGGACCATAGCACGCCAGGCCTTCCTGTCCTCCACTGTCTCCCGGAGTTTACTCAAATTCATGTTCATTACATCGGTGATGCTATCTAACCATCTCATCTTCTGCCGTCCCCTTCTCCTTTTGCCTTCAGTCTTTCCCATCATCAGGGTCTTTTCTGGTGTGTCTTCTCTTCGCATTAGGTGGAATTAAACCTAAGTGCCCATAAAATATCTCATGTACAGAATTAACTGATCCCCATTGGCACACACAACCCATTATCTCTCACATACACAAGCTTCAAAGAAAAACATACAAGTAGACCAAAAACAGAAAAAGGGGGAAAGATTTGGTGAGGCTTCACAACATTTATTGGTAAATACACTCTTTCTCCTTCCTATTCAACAACTGCATGAAGCTATTGGAACAGTCCTCTGCCAGCTGAGAGTCAAGTATCATCAGTTTTATATCTTGACTGCAGGCCAAATATGAAGATGCCTTGTCCAGGTGCCTGGAGGCCATTACAATATGGATGGAAACTTGGCTTTTAATATATTGTATGGTTTTCTTGTATTTATAGTAGATTTCTTTTATGTACACAGCCATATAAATGCAATAAATAAAAAAACTGAAAATAGGCTTGATGTAAGAGAATTCTCAGAGGCTGGGAAAGAAAAGGGAGTATTTCAAAACATAACAAATAAAGAGCAGATGAATGTTTCAGTCTTATGTAATAAAAGAGCCAATAGCTCTTCAATTAAGCAATCTGGGAGAAAGAAATTCAAGGAATTCACAAATTAATGAATTTGGTAATAAATGCAGGCTGGAGTTTTGCTCATTGTGTGCCCAGATTTTGTCCTGTCCTTTTTTTTTTCCAGCATTAAACCTGATTAATGAAGCTGCATATTAATCTTGCTCCTCTGGTCATGTATTGCTCTTTAGGGCTCAACACAGAGCTTTCCAAAGTGTGTGTCGCGACACAAAAGTGTGTCGCCTGCGGGGCCCAGATGTGTTGCGTCAAAACCCGGAAGCGCTGATGGCGTGCCATCAGCGCTTCCGGGTTTTCCCGCGGCGACACACCAACAGCGGTGTGCAAAAACCGAAAGTGGCAGCAGTGCTTCCGGGTTTTTGCGTGCTGCCGCAATGGCGGCGCTTCCGGGTTTTCCCACGGCGACACACCAACAGCAGTGCGCAAAAAAACGAAAGCAGGAGCAGCGCTTCCGGGTTTTTGTGTGCTGCCGTAACGGCGGCGCTTCCGGGTTTTCCCACAGCGACACACCAACGGCGGTGCGCAAAAAACAAAAGCAGGAGCAGCGCTTCTGGGTTTTTGCGCACTGCCGCAATGGCGGCACTTCCGGGTTTTCCCGTGGCAACACACCAATGGCGGTTGGTGTGTCGCTGCAGGTAAACTTTGGAAAGCCCTGGCTTAACACCTAGACTCAATCACAGCAAAACAGAATGGCTTTGGGGGTAGAAGCCTTCTGATTTTACCTTTATGTCTATCTTTAATTCTGCATGGAAACATGCTTCCTGGACAGAATCAGTTTACAATATGAAGGTCTCCTTGGACTCATAGATCCTGCTTGAAGAGTATAAGGCAGCTGTGGCTAGAAGGTCTTTTGCACAGCTTCATCCTGTGCATCAGTTATTAGTTTTCCTGGATCATCATTTCCTGCTCATGATGTAAATATACTCTTTGTGGGGCTGCCCTTGAAAGTCACCCAGATGTTTCAGCTAGTCCAGAATGCACTAGATTAGGTAGCTATGGGTACCAGTTGGTTTACCTCCGTAACACCTCTCCTTTGATAGCTACAATAGTTAACAGTTTCCTTCTGGGTGCAATTCAACTTGCTGGTTCGCATCTTTAAAGCTTTTTATGGTTCAGGACCTGGGTATCTTTACAGACCATCTTTCTCCAATGGTTTCTGCCTATCCATTGTGATCTGGAACAGAAGGCTCCTCCTGGCTCCCTTCCCTGAAGAAATGTTACATGCAGGAACAATGGAGTAGAGCCTTTTCAGTTGCTATTCCTTTGCCTGGAATTCAGTTGCTATTTCCTTGCCTGGAATAGCATTCCCAAACTGGCCCCCACTCTCCTAGGTTTTCAGAAGGTTTCCTAGCATGTCTTTGACATCCAAGATGCTGTCTTGATCTCATCTTCAGGGCATACTCTTGTTTGGAATTGGTTGGTAGCAGTGTTAGCATAATTACAAAGTAGCTTCAAGTTGATTGAACTTTTTCTTGTGCAATTCATTAAGTGTTTTCTTTCTTTCCACCATTTCTTTGTGAAGAACATCTACCTTCTGCATAATTATCTCAGCAGTAGCTCTAAAGAGATTTTTAAGCCATAAGCAGAAAACAAAACCCTTGATGATTCAAGTGGTGACATAACTGCAACAGGACTCAGTAGTTATAATATCTTTAATACAGGTAGTCTTCGGTTAATGACCACTCGTTCAGCGACCATGCAAACTTACAACGGTGCTGAACAAGTGGCACTTATGGCTGGTTCTTGAAGCTCCAGCCATTGCAACACCCTCATGGTTATGTGATCTGGGCACTTGATAACCGGCCAGCATTTCTGCCTGTCACAGCATCCCATGGTCATGTGATCATAATTTGCTACCTTCCCTGCTGGCTTCTAACAAGCTAAGTCAATGGAGAAATTGGCAGAAAGTGAGAAGTTGCGATCATGTGAGCTCCTCACTTAACAACCTGTGTGTCCTGTTTCAGGCTAAACTCACACAGAGGACTGGGTGAGAATAGCAATTTACTCAAGGCTGAGCAGATAATGGCGGACAAATAAGGAATGTAAATCAGCAAAACCTCTTGGAAAGAAAGCTTGCCTGGGTGGTTTCACGTTCAACAGGAACATGCAGAAGAGTAATTAAATCCAGTCCAAAGTTCAGAGAGCTAAGTCAGCTTTGTTCGCCAGTCCAAGGTCAGAGTTTCACAAGTGGGATTCACAGGAATGACATGCCAGAGCAGGAAATCAGACAGTTGTTTCCAAGAGAAAAAATGGGTCAGGGCTGCCTCTTAAGTCAGGCTGCAGCCAGCTATCTTCAATTAAGATAGTTTCTCCCTTGCTTGGCAAGGAGTCTCATTGAGTGTCTTTGTTCTGTTCTCCATTCTACTTGCCGAGTCTAAGGGCTTGCTGTGCCTCATCATCTGACTGTTCCAGCTGTTCTGATAGTGCCTGTGTTTGATCAGCCACAGGTGATTCCTGGCTTGTTGTCTCCTGAGGCTGACACTCCACAGATTCAGCTGGAACAGCTTTTTTAAAGTCTGAGTCTGAGTCCTGGGCCATGACACTGTGGTGATTCACTTAAAAATGGTAACTGGGGACTGTTGGAACTGCTGTTGCTAAGCGGCATGGTCATGTGATGTCACACTTTATGACTGTATCACTTAGCAACAGAAATTCTGGTCCCAATTACCATTATTATGCTAGGATTACCTGTAAACAAAAAGTTGGAGGCCAGAAATCAGCACTTTCCCAAAAACATCATCTCTCTGAAATATGATGTATTTATCACAATTATTTCAGAGTAATTTTTTTCCTACAGTGTTGACACTGTTTCCAGCACATGGCCTGCATATGTACAAAACACTGAACTGTTATTAAATTGGACTGTTTTCTTGATTAACACAATACACTGAATGATAAATTAGCCAAAAAGGTTGGATTTGCACAAAACACTAAGCAGAGAGAATGGGAGAAAATCCTCTTGTTTAAAACTCACCAAACATAGCATGTTCTACAAATGCAACCACCAAGTCTTTAAAATGACCTTGTTAAGTACCTTATGTAAATGCATCCACTGATAAAAAAGATATGTGTTCAAGAAAGAAGATTTTTGTTTTAACCACAAAAGTCTCATTTGCTTTTTTCCAATGCTCTTCTAAATCAACCTAATATAATTTCAGTTTAAAAGGGGAGTGGAATAAAACTTCCTAGAAAGAGTGTATTTTCTTGTTGCAAATGTCTTCAGAGAGTTGAACATGGCATAGAATGAAATATAAAAAAAATAAATACAATCATCCTCCTACATCCCCAGAGCATACCTCTTCTGGATTACATAACATAGTTGCATAGAACCAGGTTGCTGTATTTGATTAAGATCATGAACATTAGTCCCTGTCCTAAATCTATTGATGAAAACTTCAGACAATGTATCTATTCTATGGAAGATACAGAACAAAGATGCTAATGGTCAACAAACATAATATAAATGGGCAATGCAATGTAGCCATCACTGCCATTTCCATTGTTTTTGTGAACTTTCCTAAGAGCAGATAAAATGTAGTGAGTGTGCTGTTAAGATACATTGATTAATGAAGTATTAACACCCTACAGAAGAATATATTAAGGAATAATGCTAATTAAATAGCAATGAAAAATACATAAAAATATAAATTAATTTATCTATGAAGGTTCTCAGTCATCCAGGTGGAATTGTCTGTAGCTTGAATCATGTCAGCTGGATTTCTATTTTCTCGGTGGAAACAGAGGTGACTTTTACAGACAAAAACACGGCTGTGCCATGGGTTCTCCTGTGTCACCCATTGTGGCCAATTTATACATGGAAGAAGTGGAGAAGAAAGCACTCAACACATTCCAGGGAACGGTGCCCACCCATTGGTTTAGGTATGTGGATGACACCTCGGTCAAAATCAAGGCCCAGGAAGTACAGGCCTTCACGGACCATATAAACACTATAGATGCCAACATTAGCTTCACCAGAGAAGACACCAAGGACAACAGACTGGCATTCCTAGACTGTGAAGTCCTCATTGGGACCGGTGGCAAGCTAGAAATAGGGATCTACAGGAAACCCCCCCACACAGATCAATATTTGATGTTTGACTCCCACCATCCACTGCAGCACAAACTAGGAGTCATCAGGACATTGTCACACAGAGCAGAAACCATCCCCACCTCCATGGATTCCAAAAAGAATGAAAATCAGCACCTGAGAACAGCTCTGAAGGCCTGTGGATATCCAAATTGGGCCTCCACTAAATCTAAATCTACCAGACCTAAAACAGCGACAGATAGGGCTGAGACTCAGAGTAAACGGAAGAACCTGGTCATTCCTTACATGGCTGGCATGTCTGAAAAGATAAAAAGGATATTTGGCAAACACCACATACCTGTATATTTCAAACCCACCAACACACTGAGACAGAGGCTTGAACACCCCAAAGATCAAACTCCAAAACACAAGGAAAGCAATGTAGTTTATGCAATCCAGTGCAGTGAGGAGTGCTCTGAAATCTACATTGGAGAAACCAAACAACCTTTGTACAGGAGGATGGCCCAACACAGGAGAAGTAACACCACAGGACCAGAGTCAGCAGTTTATCTTCATCTAAAGGAAAAAGGACACTCATTTGAGGACATTAATGTTCACATTTTAGACAGAGAAGATAGGTGGTTTGAGAGAGGGGTCAAGGAATCCATTCATGCCAACTTGGAAAATCCTTCCTTGAATAGAGGTGGGGGCCTCAGGCACAATCTTTCCCCTATTTTCCTTCCTGCTTTGTCTTCTGTGCCTAGGAAGATTAAGACCATTTCGCAAGCTCAACAGCAGCATGGTAATCTTAACGATCCTCCTTTAGATGATAAAGGGACTTAGAAATAACATCTCAAAATAACCATGACCTAGCCCCAGGTGCAAGGTCACACAGCCACCTAGAAACATACTTAAGGATTCCCTTACTAACTTTGCTCAGACTGAAGAAGCTCCTTGGATAAGGAGCGAAACGTTTCCACTGAGAAAATAGAAATCCAGTTGACATGATTCAAGCTACAGATAAATTAATTTAATAACTCTCCCCTAAGGATTTTTTAAAAAGTTTTCTAACGAAAGTTTGAAAAAGACATGGCCCCAGGATCTAGAGCAGGAATGGATAACATTTTTGTAGCCAAAGGCTTTAATTTGTGTGGGCAGGACTTGATTTCTTCATGGAATTTGGAGATTGTTGTGCTTTGAATGTCTGCTTTTAACATCAATACACCTCTTTTAGTGCTTACACCACTGTAGCCATCTGTAGCCTATCTCAAATTTCAGGAAAGCATTCTGCTGATCAGAACAGGGTGATACCTGCCTCTTGAAAGAGTGCTATCTTGTGGAGACTGGATTCCTGATGAATAATGCAAAATCTTGAGTTAGCAAAGAGCTGGAGTTGTTGCCAGAAGGTAATGAGTAATGTTGCAGCCCAGGTATGGTAGTCTTAAAGCAGGGGTACTCAAGCTTTTTGGCACCAGGGACCAGTCGTGGAAGACTGTGGGGGGCGGGGTTTGCAGACAGGAGCCAATTGCGTGGACCAGGGGGGTGGGGTTTGCAGACGGGAGCCAATCACACAGACCGGGGGGCGGGGTTTGCGGGCAGGAGCCAATCATGCGGACGGGGCGGGGTTTGCAGACAGGAGCCAATCATGTGGAAAAGGGGGGCAGGGTTTGCAGGCAGGAGCCAATTGTGTGGGTGGGGGCGGGGTTTGCAGGTGGGAGCCAATCGCGCGGACCACCACCGCTCACCTGATGTGCAGCCCACTTCCTAACAGGCCCACAGTTTGGGGACCCCTGTCTTAAAGGATTCAGATAGACCTGTACTTTGGGGACATGGAAAATTAAACCAAGTAAGCTACTGTTATGTATAGTTTGCTGGTTGTACATTGGGAAGATCGAACCATGATACAAGCTATTTCTGACTACGCTTAGCCAAACCCATTATTTGATATGAATCTGAACTGAATCAGTGCCTAGACAGATCTCCTGTTCTCATAAGTTGGAAGCATATTTAGTTATGGTTATGAATTAGCCTAGAAATGGAATTGTTCTATTAAAAACCAATTGTTTGAGCACTTTCTCCTACTGTGCATACTTAGTTTAACTTCAAGAAATGACTGGAAATCTCCCTTGGATTCCTGACTAATTCCTGATTGATTGATTGAATGAATGAATTGCAGTGAAGGACAGAGAATTACAAAAGCCATGCTTCTGAGACACAGCTAGAGGAACTTAGAACAACAGTGACCAGAGATGATGCTCCATTTTAACCTGTAGGCCCATCCTGAGGTGAAAAAAAATCTGGATTGGAAACAGTTGCTACTGTAGGGTTGAGGTATCATTGTGGGTTATTTGACTAGGGTGGATGTTTGGTAGTCAGACAGTCAACTCCATATATCTAGTTTTCCTGAGGTTTTCATACTACAGAAGGTCAACTCATTTTAACTCAATTAAGTTAGAAAATATCTAAGTCATGGCCTTCAATTACAACAGAAGGTGCAACTCAGCATATTAACACCATGGTTGTCTTGCTCTTAGTTACTTGAAGCTGTTCTTAATGCGCCCTTTCTCTGAGCATTTCCATTCTAATTGCCTGACAGCCTTCTCTTTGCTCTGTTCTCATGTCCTCTTGGTTTCCCTTTTTCCCCCACATTCCTTCTAAAAGTGCAAGAAGTGATATTGTTGTGGATAATGGGAACAGTTTGGTTCAGGGATGGGAACAATATTCAGTCTAATGCATTGTTTCTCAACCTTGGCAATTTTAAGATGTGTGGACCTCAACACCCAGAATTCCCCAGCCAGCCATGGGAAAATTCCAGAAATGGGAGGAGCCAAAGTGAATGTGGGAGTAGTGAAAGCAAGGTGGGTGGGAATACAAGTGAAATAGAAAAGGCCAAAAGACTTTGTGAGATGTCTGTCATCTGGGAAAAGCCCAGCAGAATGCTATCCATATCTGCTCAGAAGCAGCACGGTCCACAGTAAACAGCAGTGATACCAAAATAATAACACACTATAATTTCATAATACTGCACAAAAGCTGTCATTACATACCGTGTTTCAGTCTCAACTTGTGTTGAAAGTATGTAAGCTGTGGCATTTGTGTGATGGTGCTGCACACTTGGGTTATCATTAGCCCACCCCCTCCCCTGCATACACCCAGGCTCAGTATAAATGTTTAGGTATCCTCCAAAGGGGCGTGGTGGCTCAGCGGGTAAGACGCCAGGCTTGTCGATTGAAGATCGCAAGTTCAGAGGTTCGAATCCCTAGCCCCTCGTGATGGAGTGAGCTCCCGCACTCGCCCCAGCTATTGCCAACCTAGCAATTCGAAAGCATGCAAATGCAAGTAGATTAATAGATTAATAGATTAAACCCACTTCGGTGGGTAGGTAACAGCATTCCACGTGTGTCATGCCGGCCACATGACAGCGGAAGCATCTTCGGACAGCACTGCCTCTTCGGCTAAGAAACGGAGATGAGCACCGGCCCCTAGAGTCGGACACGACTACACAATTATGCAGGGGGAACCTTTACCTTTATCCTCCAAAAACCTCAAAGCAAAATCCAAAGGCACACATTTGTGACTTACTCCAATGCACGCTTCAGCAATAGGTAAAGTAGATGGCAAACAATTGGTAGCAAGCAAGGGAGGATGAAACTGATGGAAAAGGACAGATTAACACAGATATACACTTTATATAAAAGGCAATGGTAAGGTTTGAGCACTGCAGCACTGCATCATTTCTTTGAAGCACTCCTTTAATACTTGCTGCTCTTTCCAAATTCTAGGTAACTTTTGAGATATATTTTGAACATGGAGTCACAAAGTTTTGATTAGTCTATAACTTACTCCTGTGTCTGTCTGTCTGTCTGTCTATCTATAATTTTCCATTATGTGATCCCAAGCTTATGTGCATTAAGATCAGCCCTTAACACAAAATGCCAGAATAGTTTAGACGAGAGTGTCAAAGTCAATTTAAAAGAGCTTGGAAATATTAAGAGTGACTATCTTCCCAATCCTATACACTTTGCAAGGAAGTAGATCCTATTGATATCTTAAAGAGATTACATCAGTTCAACTCATTTGCTTCTGAATTTGCTAATTCGCTTATTCAGGTTATGAGTGCTATTACTGATGTAAACAAAATGGCATCTGCATTAAAATACAACCTAGACAAAGAGAGCAAATTGGGAGAACCTGAAAATGTAATTCTCTTTTTAAGGAAATGCAGCCCTGTGTGTTGTGTGTTGGACCTTGTAGAATTCAACACATTCCATCACTATGAAATGCAGACTTAACAGCTGCTGGATAAAATGTGCACCTGGTGTGGTGATAAAAGGTACTCCACATATACATGTGAGCTGCATTCACTACCAACCCTATAAGATGCCCCCCCATACATGTGAACTGCTTAAAGTGTAATAAAACAATCGCAATAAGCTGAATTGACCCTGAGTGGCGACAGGGGGAAGAACCAGACAAGAACCAGTGGGCAACGTAAACCTTAATGTTTATGTTCACTGACCATATCTCAAAGATAGTATTGCTAGCATGCTGATGTACTGGGAAGGGATAAATAAGAAGGTCACCCAGATGGGTTTATCAAGAACATTCCAATATCATGCCGTAATTTATACTGTGTCTGCCTCTTTCTTTGTCTTGCCTTTGAAATGTAGTAGGGCAAAGGTATATAAGCTTTGGTTCTGCTTTTGATCAGGGCTGCTCAGCAAGCTGCCAATGGGATTTCAGTGTACGCTGTATTTGTTTGCACGCTTAATAAATTTATGTTGTAACTTCAAAGTGGTTTGGTTGATTTAAGTGAACCAGGTTTCGGGGATAATACTGGGAAGTAAATGGAATGAGTTTTCTATGTTGCTGTATTTTAGTTGTTTTCACCTAAATTTTCTAAGGGCTAAATCGAGAGGAAGTGGGGAGGGAAGAGGGAGAATGTGGGCTTTGTCAGGATATTTACAAGAAAAAGAAAACAATGATCAGGTTTGACTAATCAAATCTTCATCAAATTATTTTATTTTATTTTATTATTATTTATTTTATTATTTTATTTTATTTTATTTTATTTTATTTTATTTTATTATTTTATTATTTTATTATTTTATTATTTTATTTTATTTTATTTTATTATTTTATTTATTTTATTTTATTTTATTTTATTTTATTTTATTATTTTATTTTATTTTATTTATTTTATTTTATTTTATTTTATTTTATTTTATTTTATTTTATTTTATTTTATTATTTTATTTTATTATTTTATTTTATTATTTTATTTTATTTTATTTTATTTATTTCATTTCATTATTTTATATTTTATTTATTTTATTATTTTATTTTATTTTATTTATTTTATTATTTTATTTTATTTTTATTTTATTTTTATTTTATTTTATTTTATTTTATTTTATTATTTTATTTTATTTTATTTTATTTTATTTTATTTTATTTTATTTTATTATTTTATTTTATTTTATTTTATTTTATTTTATTATTTTATTTTATTATTTTATTATTTTATTTTATTTTATTATTTTATTTATTTTATTTTATTTTATTTTATTTTATTTTATTTCATTTTATTTCATTTTATTTTATTTTATTTTATTTTATTTTATTTTATTTTATTTTATTTTTTTATTTTATTTCATTTTATTTTATTTTATTTTATTTTATTATTTTATTTTATTTTATTTTATTTTATTTTATTTTATTTTATTATTTTATTTTATTTTATTATTTTATTTTATTATTTTACTTTATTATTTTATTTTATTTTATTTTATTTTATTTATTTCATTTCATTATTTTATATTTTATTTATTTTATTTTATTTTATTTTATTTTATTTTATTTTATTTTATTTATTTTATTATTTTATTTTATTATTTTATTTTATTTTATTTTATTTTATTTTATTTTATTTTATTTTATTTTATTATTTTATTTTAATTTTATTTTATTTTATTTTATTTTATTTTATTTTATTTTATTTTATTTTATTTTATTTTATTTTATTTTATTTTATTTCTGACTTATATAGCCACCCATCTTATGCACAACCCTGGGCGCCTTACAAACAACAACAAAAACAGTAAAAACCATAAAAACCATCACAAAAACTCCCAGGGCCCCCGAAAGCAACATGCCCCCAAACATCCGCAAACAACTTCACTGGACTTCAACTTCATTCCATCCCAATGCTTGTGGGAAACTTTTTGGAAGGCTAAAAGGGTAGGAGCCTGCCAGATCTTGGTGGAAGGGTGTTCCAAGTTTAGCTCAACTTAGTTGGTTGTTGGGAGGTTTGCCATTGTCTTCTTCCAGGATGCTTTTTTCAACTTTAGACTAGCCTACAGACTGTCCCCTTCCAGGACTAATTAGATCCAACCCTTCTTAGTTTTGAGATCAGTCAAGGTCAGCTTGGTACTGTAACTAAATCCAAGTATCAGTTGACAAGAGATAGATACCCTACTGCTGTCTTTGTTTATCAACCCTAATCCTTATTACCTGTTCCAAATTAAGACTTGTATTTCCATAGTGTTAATTTCTAGTATACTGTATGTTTGGAAATGGACTGTTCACCTTTCTTCAGCTCTCACAAACACTAATAAAAGTTCAGGAAAGATAGAGAAGAAGATGTGGGGATATCAATATTTTGGTTTCACTTTCCCATAGTTATTTTTTTTGGGGGGGTGGAATCACACTATGACTGAAGTTTATAAGCAGTGTCACACATGATCCATTTTTAATTAGAGTATTGCATTTCAAAGTTCAGCCAAGAGCAAACTTTATTTTGTTTCATGCATATTAAAATTTGAACCACACACATTTTTGCCTCATTACTACTTCTCTTTCTTCTTTTGATTCCATACCCTTAAACACAAGCTCAGCCATAGGTACACATATGTCAGATGTAAGATGTCATTCAACTTCTCTGCAATCTTGTCAACCTCTTCTAATTTGGTTTTAAAACCTGAGTCATGCAATGATCCAAGTGCCTGTTCTGCTCCCAATGTATTTTAGTTTTATTTATATATACATATACACATACACATACACATACACATACACATACACATACACATACACATACACATACACATACACATATACTTCAAATTCAGTCACTGCCCATCTCACTCAATTAGAATTTTAAATAATATTTTATTGGTCTTTGAATAATTAGCAATATGCTGTTCAAAATCCCTTTTTTATTTCTTATTATCTTTATGTAGGGTTATTTTTGTCCTCCCCATAGGGGCAACACTTCCATTTTCTAACGGTTCTAAAAAAACCCCACCACCAAGACAAATACATTTTACATCCAAATATATTATGAACTGGAACAAACAGAATTTATTATTCATCTGTAGAGAAAAGTGTTTGCATCAGCTTCTTCACCCTGAACTTATTATTCCAATTATTTTCAAACTACTCCAGAAAATAATAAGTGAATCACAACTGCAGAACTTCAGATAGAATAAGGGATTTATTTATTTATGATGCAATCTTTCTACATTTGAAAACCTTATTTACATTTGCATTACCATAAATCTTAGTGCTAAATGGCTAGCTGGGATAATGACAAAAGGGTTTCTACATAATAAATACAATTTTCATTTGTAAAATGAATAAATTAAGATGCATATTTAAAGAAATGTAAGCTTTGCTTGTATTGTTTGCTTATTAAAATGTACACTTTATCTGGGATTTCACTATTGTCTCATAGTTTCACTTTGAATTGTTTGAGGAAAATGTCAGTAAATAAATATTCATTATGCATCATTTACATATCATTAATTAATTAATTAATTAATTGGATTTATCCCCGCCCATCTCTACCATGGTAGACTCTAATTATGGTTAACAAAGGGGAAAGACAATATTATTATACAGTCTTTTAAAGGGGGAGGGGAGGGTGCCATCAATTTCTCAAAGCTCTTGTATGCTTTTGTTGCAAGCCCATATATTTGAAATGTAATATTTTTAAAGAATCTGGTCTGATTAGATTCAGTAATAGGCTTAAGTATGTTCTGCCTCTTCTCAATGGAAAACAATTAGAATAATTTCTCCCATTGCTAGATCCTATCCTTTTAACCATAGATCATTAGGTTTTTTCAAGCCAACAAGCCTGACAACCTCCTTTCCTCTCTCCCTGTTTTGTTTTGTTTAGCATGTTTTTCATCCAGGGGAAGTTAGTAATGACATCTCACCAAAATGATGTCTGTAGGGTAAACTGGGAACTTGAAAAATATCTTGAAGACAATGGTGAAGAATGTATAGGTGGATGTATTTTGACAAGAAAATATGCAATTATATATATTTGCATATTTTCTTGTTGAAATACACCCACCCATACATGGTTTGCCATTGCCTTCTTGCTAGAGCTGAGAGAGAATGACTCACCCAAGGTCACCCAGCTTCATGCCTAAGGTGGGACTAGAATTGACAGTCTCGTAGTTTCTAGCCTGTTGCCTTAACCACTACACCAAACTGTATCCTATATTATTGCATATAGGATAATGCATTATACGATAATATACTTTGTATACAAATACTCTCTGCACTTGCATCTATTTCTTGGAGTACATTTGATTTAGCTGTTTACACTGGCATTTGGTAAAAATTCATTAATTACTTTATGAACTATAAAATCATATCATGATATAAGCCACTTTCATAGGAGGCTAACAAATGCCTAAAATAAATTCATTGACTAGCTTGGAGGATGATTGTCATTGATCCAATATGAAATTAAACCATCCCTGAAGTTGGCTGCTCATACGCTGCTAGAACACAAGAAAAGCTTTCCAATTTCATAGATTATTGGTTCTATTACTGAAATTTTTCTCCCAGTCAACTAGAATATGATTCCCTGTAACTTGAAGCCAGTTCTTTTGAACATAAAATGTATCTTCAGATTAGTACATATCACAAAATACAATCCATCCCACTGAGATAATATGCATATCCACTGTCACTGGGTGTAGGTAGACGTCATTCCAAGCCCGGCTAAACTAGGACAGTAGGAATTGAAACCTGTGATGTTATAACAAGAACACGCTCCATCTATCAGCCATTCGTTTTTGAAACCCAAGTTTAGTGGCATCAAGTTGGAAGCAAAGAAGACTGTCCGAATTTATTTATCTGCTTGCCTTTTAAAAGATATTCATATCTTATCTTTCTCTTTGAATAAAGACTCAAAGCAGGTGCCAGAAAATCAATTTAACTGAACCCATAGTATAATACTCATAAAAGTTGAAAATATCAATAAAACAAGATGAAAAAAAGCAGTCTACATTAGCCAGATAAAACTTGGGCCTTTCTGGGTCCCTACTGACATCCCAATGTAGCACTGCTTTTCAGAATGAGCTTTCATTGTGGTTGAAGGAAAAAAGAATCAGCCAAATCCCTGTTAATTTAAAAACCATTAACCCCCCCCCCCCCCAATGCCAATAAAGAATTAAAACCATTCACAAACTCAAAGCAGATGCAAAGTCACTAACATTCTACTGAAACTGCAAAATGTTATATTGCAAAATGTTATTTTGCCCTTGAGAAGACAAATGGAGAGCCAGTTTGGTCTAGTGGTTAAGGCAACGGGCTAGAAACCAGGAGTCTGTGAGTTCTAGTCCCACCTTAGGCATGAAAGCCAGCTGGGTGACCTGGGGCCAGTTCCTGTCTCTCAGCCCTAGGAAGGAGCCAATGGCAAACCAGGAGACTGAGAGTTCTAGTCCTGCCTTAGGCATGAAAGCCAGCTGGGTGACCTTGGGCCAGTCACTCTCACTCAGCCCAACTCACCTCACAGGGTTGTTGTTGTGGGGAAAATAGGAAGAGGAAGGAGTACTAGGTATGTTTGCCACCTTGAGTTATTTATAAAAATAATAAAGGTGGGATAAAAAATCTAAAAAAAAAAAAGATCAGTGTCCCATGAGGATGAATTTTCTGGGGATGCAACTGAAAAAGCTTGGTTTTCAAAGAAAGTACCCTAGCCTTTATACAGATTAAACTTAGTGAATCATTATGTCTTGCACAGAAAATACCTTATAGATATTCAGCTAGAGATAGAAGGAAATTGCTCTCTGTTGTAACTTCACCCAACTGTCTTAAGTGAATAGCACAGGGTTTCTCAACCAGGGTTCTGTGGAACCCTAGGGTTCTGCGAGGGGTCACTGGGGGCTCCCTGGGAGATCACAATTTATTTTAAAAATTATTTCAAATTCAGGCAACTTCACATTAAAGAGGTAAGTTTCATTCTTTATTTTTAGCTGAAGAACACAGTTAATGCATATAGACAGGCCTACCCATGAAACTAATATAATAATTTTGTAACTTCTGGCCTATATTTGAGCCTGAATGTGCAGGGGTTTCCTGAGGCCTGAAAAATATTTCAAGGGTTCCTCCGAGGGTCAAAAATTTGAGAAAGTCTGGATAGCATATTTGGTACTGGGGTAGTAAAAGGTTTCAGATAATTCAGAGCAAATGAGGATCTTTTATTAGATATGCAAAACACAACTAAGCTCCGGCTTTGAATTAAGAGTTTGACAGTGGAACCATTAGCCAAGGAGGTATTCCCCTTCGCTGGATTTATTCAAGCAAAGCCTGGATAATGATCTCTCTGAATGCTGAACAGGGGCATTAATTCATTGACAAAAATGAACACTTTCATCTCTCTTATTCTGTAGTATGTGAGATTAGTGAATCATTCTTACTCTTTGTGCTTATTAATTCTCATTCTTGCATTTGATAAATTGGAGCTCAAATACAACAGATGACCCTAGCTAACATGTCACGCATATAGTGCTGAGTCTTTCAAAATTGGTTAGGTTAATTCAAAAAGATGTGCCCGAGTTTTAAATGATTGCCAAAGCACATCATGTCCAATACATATGCTGTCTTGATATAGGGCATCTACTTTGTTTCTGGATAATTTTACATTCCTTATTGAACCAAATATTCACAATGATTCATCATCATACTGCCATTTTTCAAATAAAAAAGAAATTTTGAAGCCAAAAAAAAGAAGCATAGATCCATTAGCAGAGAATACTGTATATTCAGAATTATTGAGATATTTCTAAAACCAAGGATTAGCACATTTTTTTTTTGTTGTTTATTCGTCCAGTCGCTTCCGACTCTTTGTGACTTCATGGACCAGCCCACGCCAGAGCTTCCTGTCCAGAGCTTGTACTGATCCATTTAGTTTTCACGGCAAGAATACTGGGGTGGGTTGCCGTTACCTTCCCCAGGGATGTCTGACCTCTCTTCCATGACCTTCCCGTCTTGGGTGTCCCTTCACGGTTTAGCTCATGGTGCTCATTGAGGTGCTCAAGCTCAACACGACAAGGTAACAATCCCCTTTGCTGGAGATTAGCACATTGCAAATATCCAAATTACGAATATGGCCCTGTGGGGAGATTTCTTGCACATTGAAATAGTTAACACTCATGTTTATATCTATCTATCTATCTATCTATCTATCTATCTATCTATCTATCTATCATCTATCTATCGTCTGTCTGTCTGTCTGTCTGTCTGTCTGTCTGTCTGTCTATCTATCTATCTATCTATCTATCTATCTATCTATCTATCTATCTATCTATCATCTTCCTTAGTATGTCCCCAAGCAGGGAATATGGCCAGGATATATATTGGTAGAAAGAGACAGAGCTATGTTAATGTGGTTCTCTGGCCTCCAACCATATTCTCTGGGAATGTGATGAAATTCATCTGAAATGAAGCTCAACTTATAAAGTGATCATAGTGGTAAGATGATAAAGACAGTCTTGAGTTAATCCCGTATCCATATCTATGTCATTTTCTTGACAAAAAAAGCTTTCCTGGTACAGAAATAAGAAACCATTTTGTTGGAGCTATCAAACAAATATGGTTCAGTGATGTAAGGTTCTGCACATAGGCTGGAAAAACTAAATGCACAGGTACAAGATAGGTGGCACCTGGCTCAACAATAGTACTCGTGGAAAGAATCTGGGTGTCCTGGTATAGCATGAACCACCAGTGAGCCACAGCTGCCAAAAGAGTCAATGAAGTTTTGGCTGCATCAACAGGGAAGTGATATTCTGACCACACCACACCTGGAATATTGTGTCTCATTCTGGTTGCTACACTACAAAAAGAATGATAAGGAACTAGAAAGAGTACAAAGAGTGACAAAGATGGAGAAAGGCTGGAGGCTAAATCCTATGAAGAAGAAGCTTACCCGGGGTCCGAGTAAGCTGCGACGGGCGGGCGGCGAGTGAAGCGTCGCCCCGCCTCCTCCCCCGGGGTCCTTCGTGAAGACCTTCTCCTCCATCCTCGCTGCTCCCGCCACCACCTGCAGGGCCGGCTGAGGTGGAGAGCACCCCTTGGAAATCTCCCCTCTGCAAAATCCCCCGGCAGAGCTCCTCCCCGACCCCGACCCCGGCGGTCCATCTTTGTTTTGTGCCTCCTGGGACGACTTTCTCACAAAAAGAGAAGCTGTTTGTGAGTTGCTTCTTCTGCGTTGCGCCCTTAGTTACTAAATTTGTCTAAGCATATCCTGTAGTTACCAGTGATTATTTATACCTGCGCAGCAATTTGTGAGTCTTCCTGTCTCCCATTTTCTTTGCAATTTATTTTACTCTGTAAATGTCTGGGCGAGGCGCGTGGGCGGAGCTGCCTGCCTGGCACTCGGGCGCTCCGGCTGGGGTGCAGCGGGACGGGAGCATCACCGGCGGCCCGCGAGGACCAGCCAGGGAAGGCGGGTGGGCGGAGCTCCCGTCCCGCTGCACCCCAGCCGGAGCGCCCGAGTGCCAGGCAGGCAGCTCCGCCCGCGCGCCTCGCCCAGACATGCCGCCAACAGCAGCAGCAGCAGCAGCTCCCAAGGCACGCCGGTCCCTCCTCCGTCGAAGGGAGTGGCAGAGAGCCCCACGGGCTGTGCGCGAGGTGTGGGCGGCTGCGGGTGGCCCCGGCCTTGGAGAGTGAGAGCGCGTAAGAGCGTAAGAGTTTGGGGGTGGGATCCAATCGCGTGGAAGGGGTGGGGGTTAGTTCAGCTGTGGAAGAGCCACATTCAAGGGGCCAAAGAGCCGCATGTGGCTCGCAAGCCGCCATTTCCGACCCTTGGACTAGAAGACCTCCAAGGTCCCTTCCAACCCTATGATTTTATCTAATGGTTTGTCATTGCCTTCCTTCAGAATATCTTTTAGCTCTGGTATTCTGTGGTGTTCTTGCATCCAGGTACAAACTAACTAGGCCCAATTTATTAAGACAAGGTCAACCAGATGCTGCCACCTACTGAGAATAACTAACCTAATTTTATTAAATAGAGATAATTTCCTGTTTAATTCTTCTTCTTCATACTACTTATCCCAAAATACTTTACAATGTAAGTGAAACCAAACAAAAGTCAAATGTATAATAAAACTAGAGCTGGGTCTAAGTGGCTTTTTGAAATTCTCCACCAAATTAATGGTCATAAAAATTGGGTGGTTGATTTCTTCAATTTTTGCCAGGGGAAGGAGAAATTCTCTAACAATTCATCAAAGGCCATACTCCCCTTAGCAGTGACAGAAGCAATGCTAGCATACAAGCCCCAATGCTCTTTCCTAATGTCTTCCTCTCAATATAATAGAAATGTGAAAGCCAGGGATACTGCAAGATGACTGTACAATGAAAGTCAGGACATTCACTCCACTTGGCCACTTCACAATTAAGTACAAATCCACCCTTGAGAAATTGACTGGTATTCTCTTCACTTCTGAAAGAATCTCTAAAGCAAATGCTCTTTCATTACACTGAATAGGAACTGGTAGAAAAGTATGCAGTATGCCAAATGGAACAGTTGAAATCCATTGAAAACATACACACACAATGAAGGATCAGTTGATGCAACAGAATGGAAGTGAGATAATTCCACTTTTGCTTCCACCCTAAACTTTCTGAGTCAAAAGCCATCTTTCTCCTGGAAGTCTTTGACTTACCCTTTTTCCCATAGCAGAAAACAGGGGACACCATCAGTTCGTAACTGTAATATATTACTTTCCACATCATCCTTTGTTTCATTATGACTCAAAATTGGTCTACCGTCTTTCCAAATTTAGATTTCAAGCTCTTAGGGGGGGAGTGTTCTCATGACTCCTTATTGTCAGAAGAAAATGGGTGATTTGAAAAAAAAATGTCTATGGAAAGGTGGCACAAAGCCTAGCGGTCTGAATTTTAAGACATACATTGTTCACCACTTCCAGCCAAAGAAGTGGAGCATCTTTTGTTGTTTCTGTAGCATCAATTTTAAAGTGACAGGAATATATAAATTTGCCTGTCTGTTTTATGGACTTGCATACATTCAAAAAGTTGGGGGAGTCAATTCAGTCTGCAGATGCTAAACCTCTCAGCTCAGGGTAGCTTACTTTCCCCATCTGCTTGCCTTCTAAATAATAGTTTAATTATTTGTCTTTCCTCCCACTAGAACTGGACAGAATTATTTATCATCCATGTCTATTTCACATGTCTTGATTTTTGCATTAATGTAAAACCCGTACATTCAATTAGAAAAGCATCAGAATTTTTTAAAGTAATTTCTCAATAAATATTTATAAACGTATTTGAATTAAAATGTATGCATTTCAAAATATATTTCATGGATATCTATATCTTTATCCATCTCTCTCTCTCTCTCTCTCTCTCTCTATATATATATATATATATATATATATATATATATATATATATATAATAGATATAGATATAGATATAGATATAGATATAGATATAGATATAGATATAGATATAGATATATAGATATAGATGATATAGATGATAGATATAGATATAGATATAGATGATATAGATGATATAGATATAGATATAGATATAGATATAGATATAGATATAGATATAGATATAGATATAGATATAGATATACAGTAGATATCTCTTGAGAGTCCCTTGGACTGCAAGGAGGTCAAACCAGTCAATCCTAAAGGAAATCAACCCTGACTGCTCATTGGAAGGACAGATGCTGAAGCTGAAGCTCAAATACTTTGGCCACCTAATGAGAAGAGAGGACTCACTGGAAAAGACCCTGATGCTGGGAAAGACTGAGGGCAAAAGGAGAAGGGGACGGCAGAGGATGAGATGGTTAGATAGCATCACCGATGTAATGAACATGAATTTGAGTAAACTCCGAGAGACAGTGGAGGACAGGAAGGCCTGGCGTGCTATGGTCCATGAGGTCACGAAGAGTCGGACACGACTGAACAACTGAACAACAACAAAAAATACAGTAGATATAGATATAGATATAGATGATATAGATGATATAGATAGATATAGATATAGATATAGATATAGATATAGATATAGATATAGATATAGATATAGATATAGATATAGATATAGATATAGATAGATATAGATATATAAACAAACATGCACATACACACACATACATGCATATTTAGTGGAACCTTTTTCGAGCTATATAACAACATTTGGAAAACTAGGTATCAGAAAGATAATTAATACACAGTCTATAGGATGATTCATGAAAAATGAACTTGGTCAATTTGCATCTGATATCTCCACTTGTTTTTCTATACCAAGAGCCAGTTTGGTGCAGTGGTTAAAGCATCAAACTAGAAACCAGGAGACTGTGAGTTCTAGCCCTTAAGTTACTAATCAATTATTTAGGTATCTAATGTTATTGTTAATTAATAGTTAATTTCCTTGAATATTTTTCTCTACTTATATATGGCTTGGCTCTTTTGCTATTTGTTCAAGAACAAATTACTCATTTGAGCAGTCATGTCAAATTATCTCTAAAGCTACCTATATGCCTCATTTCCTATTAAGCATGCATAGGTAAACTTTGGCCAAAGGCTGAGTGAACTTCACTCTACATTAAAGATGCAGTCCTAAGCAGGAAGGGAACAGGAAAGAGTTATGCCAAATTTTACAACACTTCACAACACACCAATACGATGTGCTGGTCAGCCATTGCATAGAAATGCCCATAAAATTGGATGCAGTGAAAGGACCATTTCATAGCTGTTTTGATCTTTTTTGATCACCTAAAGAGGATTCAAGATACTGATTTGCCAATAATTTATATATTTTTCCTAATGGTGCATTTTAATGTCAGCCTAGATGCCTAATTCATTTCTATAAGAATGGGCTAGGACAAGCCTGCACAACATACAGCCCATGGGCTGCATGTGGCCCACCAAGCAGCTTTGGGCAGCCATCTAGCATTTTTTGAAAACTTAACAAATCCACTGCTGCCAAACGTTGCCACCACCAGGAAGGATCCGCCACCACCTTGTTTTTCACAGCTACCTCTGTCCCAAAGAACACACTGCAACCAATGACTCCAAGCATCACTGACACTGCCATCTCCAGCACTGCCACCATGCCGCTAGCTGCCAAACAGCTGATTGGCACACCAGCTATTCTTTTTTGGCTCAGTTATTTTTAAGGTATCAATGTGAGTTTTTATGAGTTGTGCAGGTCTGGGCTAGGATGAGTTTCAGGACAAAAGTTTAAGAAGTTCCAGAAACAATCTTATTCCCATATATGAGTACCCTACGTGAATCCTCCTTTGCCCAAGACAAAGGATTTCTTCAAATGTTCACTGTGATTTGTCTTTGCCTTTGCCAATGACAATGCATTCACTCACTGAAAATCTGCCCAAGTCCACAGATCCTTCGATTCATGGTAGGATGGCAATAGCAGTTGCCAGCATTCCATATCAGTAAGATAAAGTTTCCTTGAAGCTTGAAGTTTCCTTCAAGCTAGTGACTTCATAACACATTCGTGCAGTTTTCTTGGCAACAATTTGCCATTTTATTTGCATTGCTATCTTCCAGGATGATATCTCAACTTTCCAGGCTAGTTTCTAGCCTTTTAATGTTCCCTGTGAATCCTGCATTCAAATACTAACCAGGTCTTGACCTGTTTAGCTTCTAAGCCCAGACAAACCCAACCAGGTATTGCTATCTACTGAGGCTGTCCACCACCACTTACAGCATCAACTGCTATGGATGTTGATGAAATTGGTGTTAGGTATGTGATGTTTCATCTTCTCCACATTACTGTACCACTTGATTGGAAGCCAGAAGCTGTGGTGGTTTCCTTCCCACCCTCTGACATCCTTTTCAGTGATACAGTGTATCTTTGGGATATCTCTAAGTGGTATCTGTTCTCTACACCAGCTAAAATCCATCTTTGGGAGAATCTGATTCTGTGTAGATGAGGGAAGAAAAGTGCATTAAATTATGTGTTTTCTTGTCTTGACCCTTTAATAGTTGTTCGTCGTTCATAAACCCACAGCTGAACGGTTTCAAAGAAACTGATTCGTTCTTGTGCTTCCATGGATGTGCAAGGTCCAGCTAAAAAGTCGAAATTGTTATCATTGGATAACAAATGTTCTTTTCATTCAGACTCATTGCCAACATTCTTTTCATTCCATGGGAATGTAGACCCACTGTTTTATATAGCCATCTATATTGCCCTGAAACTGCAAGCTGAAGTTTCTGTTTAAAAAAAATTATTTTGACTTCATGTTCACACTTTAGTCAATTAAATGTCATAATCTTCTTTCATTTGCTAAAGAAATTTTCTTCCAGATCTTTCTTCTCACTACTGCTGTCTGATTGACTTTTTTCAGGGTCTGTTTTTTCAGATGAAGCACAAAATCCTGTATAGTATTAGTCAAACAAGTCATAAGGGAAAGAAACTAAGAGTTTTGTTGCTAGGAGACATTTTTGGATCCATCTAATATAATTAGATGTATGATGCATGTATGTATGATGTTGTCCTCCAAGATGATCAGGCCTTAAACAGTGCATTTTATTAACATGATTTTTAAAAAACAAAATCTAAACCCTGATTCACATTAATGTTTTCAGTGAATTATACAGCCCCATCTGGTTTTGGAATTATTTCATATGCACAGTCCAGTTTTGGTCGTTAGAAAATCTGCAGTGAACATGTGTTGATCCAGAAAGGTGGGAAGTTCTCTGTCAGCAATACATTCTGTTATCTAACCTATGTGAATTCTGTTATCTAACCTATGTGAAATGGCTGTCAATTCTGAGTGACCCCAGCATATACTCATTTCTTTGCCTTCTCTGTGCATTCAGAAAGCCAGCTTTTCTAGAGTTTTCCAAAGATGTGGAGAGAATCTTCTGTAGCTATCATTATATATTTAAGAACTTATAAGAAAAAGTGTAGATTGATGGGCAGAATTATATATGTGCACACTTGCACACATACATTGAAATACACATGTCATACACATCTGGGACTATATCATCAGTCATTTTATATTTCCTATCCATGTGCTGTTCTTTGTAAAGTACAGGACTATTTTGCCTTCTCCCATGCAGTATGAGATGATGCCCTTGCGATTGTCACTAAAGTGATCATCCACCTCCAGCATCTTCCTATATTGCTGCTCCCCAATATAGGTGCCTGCTTGCAGCTGGGATAACCTTCATATAGAAAGAGTATTGAACTCTGGTATTGGAGAAGACTCCTGAGAATACCATGAGTAGCCAAGAAAATAAACAAATGGACCATTGAACAAATCAACCCAGAGTTCTCACTTTAGGCACAAATAACCAGGTTCCAACAATCATACTTTGGACATAATATACAAAGACCTCTCTAGAGAAAGCTATAATACTGGGAAAGGCAGAAGGAAAGAAAAGAAGAGAACAACCAGAAGCAAGGTCAATGGACTCAACTGCAGTGGTGATGGGTGAACTGTTGGAAAACCTGAAAAACCAGGTTGGGGACAGATCACGCTGGGGAAAATCTATCTATGTGATCACTAAGAGTCAACACTAATTTGATGGCACATAATCAATGAATACACACACACTTGTAGTATGTGCTACAATATGTGTTAAAACGGTGTTGCAAATGATTCCAAGAAAAAAAAAAGACCAGAAGCACACTTACCTGCTGGTAGTTGAAACCTATTGGTTCCCGAGGTATTCGGGGTGTTCCATAGCCCTGAGTGGCAAGTCATCATAAAGATATGTATACACCTTTCAACACTCACCAAAATCCTTCCCTATAACATCTTATCTCTTGACATCTGTAAATAGCTTAAGGCAGTGGTCGCCAAACTTTTTTATGCCAGGGGCCATTTTGACGTTTATAACATCACTCGAGGGCCAGGGGGCGGGGTTTGAGGGTGGGAGCCAATTACGCAGAAGTGGGTGGGGTTTGCAGGTGGGAGCCAATCGCGTGGAAGGGGGCGGGGTTTGCAGGCGGGAGCCAATTGTGTGGAAGGGGGCAGGGTTTGCGGGCGGGAGCCAATTGCGTGGAAGGGGGCAGGGTTTGTGAGCGGGAGCCAAGGGGGTTCACAACACACCAGGCTCAAGATCCCTTCCCCACCCCCAGCAGAACCAAAGATGTTAAAAAGTGGGTAGGTAAAGCACGCTCGCGTAAGCATCGTCACGTGCGATCCCTACCCTTCCCTGCCCCCGTCTCGACCACCCGCTGCCCCTTTCCGTTCCTTGATCTGCTTACTGCCAGCCACGTCGTCTTCTAGAGTCATCCAGGCTCCAGCCCTCGTTGTAGCGATAAACCAGCAATGTTGTAGCTTTACCTCGCTTTCAAGAGGGCTGGGTGACTCTTGAAGATGCTATTGCAAACTGGCCAGTGGCGAGCACGTGCACAGGGAAATCTAATTAGAAATCAGGCCGGGAAAGGAAGGTAGAAGGTGGGAGGGTTGCCCTGTCCCAGGCCCTTTTTCTCCTCGCGCAGCGATTCCCCTGGAGAGGATCTGCGTCCCGAGCTGCCTCACCTGACCCCCCAGTCCAGAGCTCCACACTCCGGAGCAGGAGCGGACGGGAAGAAGCAGCGATTTGCTCCTGGATTTTCCTTCCCCTCCTGGTTCCTTCATGATCAGTTGAGCAGCAGCCACACAGCAGCAGCAAGCGGGCGTCTTCGAGAAATCGCTCTGGAAGGGGGCGGGGGAGGTTTGGAAGAAGGAGAAGGGAAAGAGAGGCTCGACTGCTCCAGTCGCTTCTCTTCCAGAGCCGCTCATGCCCCCAGTCCAGGCAAAGTAAAGCTGGTGGGGAATCCGCGCCTGCCCCCACCATGCCCGCCACGCCTGCCTGTGGAAGAGCCACACTCAAGGGGCCAAAGAGCCGCATGTGGCTCGCGAGCCGCGGTTTGCCGACCACTCGCTTAAGGCTCCAATGTCTAAATGCAATTTAGCATGTGAAGGGGGGGAAAAGGGGGGGGGAGAAAGGAAGGAAGATGAATATCCCCAAAGCAAAAAGTGGTCTGGCATGGAAGCAGAGAGGGAATAAAAAGCTTCTTAAGCCAGGGATTTGGATATTTGAGGAGGAAGGAAGGAAAAGCGCACCTGGTCTTTGAAAAATTTACTAGCAGCCCTACTCCAAAGGCAATGTAGGGCCAAGGCAACAAAAGCTGAGCTGAAACAAAACTATTTTCTATTTAATCTCATTTACATTTAACTTTAATTAACATTAAATGAATTAAACACAGCTCTTCCTATATTAATAATTCCTCTGTAAGTCACATTATAGATTCTGTAATGTGGAATTTTTGGACAAACTGTGGGACTTCTCCATCTAAGCTCAGCAGTAAGTCACAGATGTCCTGACACTTCTCAGTTTAGCTCAGCTTCTTGATTTGACTTGGGTGAAGTCTTATTGATACAACTCAGCAGAACATTATTGCATAGAGGAGTGAAGTGATACACAACTATTGATCTAATGCAAAAATGCAAATGACTTTTATGTTCTTTGGAGCTTAAAGTAGGTTTCTTCCTTCACGCCCTTCTGAATTAATTAGTATTTGGTGCAGTGCTTAGTGGCCTTGAAGCCAAGGTTGATTCACATTTGGTGTGCATTTACTGTACATAAGGGCCATTTATGGCCTGGAAAACCCTAATTCCTTCTTAATGCCAAGGTTTTCAGGGATCACACGAAGCCCTGGGTCTCAGCTTGTACACATCTGCTCCCCTGATAGTATAATATGCATCTACATACACTTGACCACTTCCAGTCAGTAAGCAGATTTTCTTCTATATAGCTACATGCAGCATTTCAGATTTGAAGGAGAAGAAGATACTTTAGAGTGGAGTTGCTCATGTGGCACCCATTGGCAGCTCCTTAAATGTACGTTTCTTTTCTCAGGGTCAGACAGCTGTCTATACATGATCACATGATCAAAGTCCCACTTTAGTTTTACGTTTGTGTAGCACATGCAGTGGATATTGCAAAAGGATGGTCATATGGTTTGATCATATGGTTTTGTGTACCATCTTGACTTTTTTTGACACCCCTGTGGATACCCCAATGATAATGTTGTTTTCTTGGAAGATACTGGTAGCAATGGGAATAATTTGCCACTAAGTGGCTTCCCACCCCTATTTCCACCTTTATTTTAAAAAGAAAAACAAACACACAAAAATGTGCTGCTAAAAATCTCTCACTGTGCTGCCAAATTTCAGAATTGGGATGCCGGGATACCAGATGCTACATCATGGGGTATGAGGTGTGCATCCTTGCAATAAACACAGGAAGTGACTTCTTTCAAAAATTAAATGGAAAAAAAGACATGAGGTTATTTCAGGGAATAATATATTGGTTTTCTGAGCAAAAAGCTCAAGGGTTATCCAAAACTGAGGACTAATAAGGGGTTATGCAGGGACCGTTCAGCAGGGATCAATAGTCAAGAAGATCTTTGGATTAAAAGTGTTGTAAAACAATGCATCCCAGAGCAAATATAGGTCTCAAGAATGTCATCTAACTGTACCTTGGAAAAAGGGGGTGAATTTTATTGGGGGACAACACAGTGATATCATGCCAATGGGACATGGTAGTGGTGGGGAAAGTAAAAGTCATTGGGGAAATAGCATTCAGTGAGGAAATATCTTTTAAGCAATAGAGAGGAAACAGCAAGAAACAATCCTTGGGTTCTAACGAAGGAACACAATGTACAATGCAGGGTTGGTTTTTTTTTTAGAGACAATGGGTCCAGTACATGTTCGGCATATGTCTTTTAACTAGGGGGAAAGAGAAAGAGAGTGAGTTTTGAAGTAGCAGGAGAAAGGACAGATACATTTATCTTAATCCTGGGAGTCAGGAATTCTAAGGGAAATTCTGAGAAGTCAGCCTGTAGGTAAAGAGAGACAAAAGTATAGATCAGAAGGAGATGGGAAGAGGAATGGGGACAAATCTACTTTTCCAGTGCATGGTCCTGATTCTTGAGGATTGGTGATAGATACAACTTCTGGAAGTTCACAGAGCAGGAAGGGAGGGAGGGGATCCCCACTCAGTTGCTGCAGATTTCCCTTCCATGTCTTATTTATTTATTTATTTTTCAAATTTATATAGCCACCTATCTCACAAACAAGCGACTCTGGGTGGTGTACAAAAAGCTAAAAAAGACATTAAAATGTTAAAAATCAACCAAGACAAAGAACAAAAGACAAAGGGATGTTAAAAATAAGGGAGCTACCTTACTAGTTCACCCGTCCCCTGGGATCCCCAGGCCTGCTGGCATAACCAAGTCTTGAGGGACCTCCAGAAGCTCAACAGTGACGAGGCCAACCTCACCTCAGGGGGAGAAGATTCCACAATGCAGGGGTCTTCAGCTAGACATGGGGAGAAGATTTCAAAATTCAGTAAGTTTTCTTCCTTCTTTATTTGGCTGACCAAAAGGTCAGAGTTTTTATTCTAGGTCTACCTAATGGGTTCTTCTGCTGAATCACCTCCTTACCCACAGCAAGTACATAAAGACTTATTTCAGCTTTCCATCCAAATGTGCATCGGACTCCTTGCAGACTTATCCCCTTCTTCCTTATATTCAAAATGATCAGCCCTGATGAGATTTGCAGTTCAACCAATATTTCAATAGAATGCCTCCTCTGTTTGATCCAATTCTCCAGAACTGAAGTTTAATTTCTGCATGCAGCATTGGTGTTAAACCTAAGTAAAAAGGTCAATCAGCAGGGGGGGGGGGGAGAAGCAGGGAAGGGGGACTTCACATTAGCTTGTCCTTTGGTAACCTGCCATGTTATGAAGGGTTTCCCTCCTGTTTAAGTGAAAAATGATGTAGTACTGGGATAGGTGGAGGAAGGAGTATTTGGTATGTTCGCCTTGAGTTATTTATAAAAATAATAAAGGTGCGATAGAAAATAAATAAATAAATAAATTGCAAGTGGTAGAGTCATTCAGGACAAGTTGAAGGGGAAGGCATTTTTTATTATATTGTGGGCTTCATCACAATGGGTTGGGTATAATTGATGATTTAGCATAGAATTATATAACAAGCCAATAATTGAACTTAGGAAAGGATGTTTTTTTTGTTTTTGCTTACAATTGTTTTCTTATGTTATATTAACAGACAAGCAAAAAAATCTCTTTCAAACTCAACTGATTATATGGTTTTATGGCCATAATAATAAAGTTTGATTGATTGTTGATTGTTGATTGCCACCTAACTCAGAGCTTTCCAAACTGTGTGTCGGAACACGTTACTGTGTCAGCTGCAGTGTCTGGGTGTGTTGCGGCTGCTGCTGCCTCTGAGTCCTGCCAGGATTCTACGCAGGTCCTAGTGCCTCCCTTGTGCCTTGCTGCCTCCAAACCTGCTGTGATTCCCCGCAGGTCCTAGTGCCTGCCTTGTGCCCTGCTGTAAGAGTGTGTCGCAAAATGATGCATGTCTAAAAAGTGTGTCACCAACATGAAAAATTTGGAAAGCTCTGACCTAACTGGTATTTCATGGACATTTCTGTGTAACTTTTCTGGGGAACAAAATGGAAATGGTCTGTCATTACTCCCTTCCTTCCTTCCTTCCTTCCTTCCTTCCTTCCTTCCTTCCTCCCTCCCTCCCTCCCTCCCTCCCTCCCTCCCTCCTTCCTTCCTTCCTTCCTTCCTTCCTTCCTTCCTTCCTTCCTTCCTTCCTTCCTTCCTTCCTTCCTTTCTTTCTTTCTTTCTTTCTTTCTTTCTTTCTTTCTTTCTTTCTTTCTTTCTTTCCCTCTTCCTACAGTCTGAGTAAAGACTGAGTAAATCCAAACCTGCTTAGCTTTTCAATATCATTATATTATTATATCATATACTATACTCATATTATATTGTATCACATTTTTGTTCAAAAGCCTTTATAGGATAACATGCTGTACAATATACTGTACATTTTATATACAAAGAAAACCTAACTGCAATAAGTTTATACCAACACCATTCACATACTTCTCCACACTTTTCCATCCTTGCAAACAATCCTTGCTTCTACCATATTCTTTATTGTCTTTTGTTCTTTACAATTTGCAGATGGCTCTTGAATGTGTGTCAGTGCACCTGCATACATAAAGCAGCATAGGGGAACGATGGAAACAAGGATCATTTGCAAGGATAGGAAGCATGGTAGAAGTGAAAGAAATTTTCCAGAAGTCAGAGGAATCATGATAAAAACCTGCCCTCCAACAGCTTGGTCAAAGAAACTATGCTTCTCCCAATGAAAATAATGAGAGCTACTACCATAAGTCCTCTCTTTAATGTCATGTGGGCCTCTATCTGTCTTTCATCTTGTTTAGGCCTCTATCTCTATTTAACCTTTCCTTTATCTTCATGCTATTATGTAAGTCTCAGCAGGAACCCTTCATCTTCACCTGGAGAAGTGCATCCCAAATAATACACAGCTCCTTACATTCATGTTGTTTATTCGTTCAGTCGCTTCCGACTCTTCGTGACTTCATGGACCAGCCCACGCCAGAGCTTCCTGTCGGCCATCACCATCCCCAGCGCCCCAATGGTTGAGTCCGTCACCTCCAGAATACCATCCATCCATCTTGCCCTTGGTCGGCCCCTCTTCCTTTTGCCTTCCACTTTCCCTAGCATCAGCTTCTTCTCCAGGGTATCCTGTCTTCTCATTATGTGGCCAAAGTACTTCAGTTTTGCCTTTAATATCATTCCCTCAAGTGAGCAGTCTGGCTTGATTTCCTGGAGTATGGACTGGTTTGATCTTCTTGCAGTCCAAGGCACTCTCAGAATTTTCCTCCAACACCACAGTTCAAAAGCATCTATCTTCCTTCGCTCAGCCTTCCTTATGGTCCAGCTCTCGCAGCCATAGGTTACTACAGGGAATACCATTGCTTTAACTATGCGGACCTTTGTTGTCAGTGTGATGTCTCTGCTCTTAACTATTTTATCAAGATTTGCCATTGCTCTCCTCCCAAGAAGTAGACGTCTTCTGATTTCCTGGCTGCAGTCAGCGTCTGCAGTAATCTTTGCGCCTAGAAATACAAAGTCTGTCACTGCCTCCACTTTTTCTCCCTCTATTTGCGAGTCATCAATCAAGCTTGTTGCCATAATCTTGGTTTTTTTGAGGTTTAACTGCAACCCAGCTTTTATTTATTTATTTTTTATTTAATTAAATTTATATAACCGCCCATCTCCCATAGTGGGGAACTCTGGGCGGTTTACAATAAAATGGATTAAAACGGAATATAAAACATCAATGTACAGTATATAAATTAATAGATAATTATAAATCCAGATGGAGATGGAATTAAAACGAAGGACAATAAATTAAGGAATTAACCACCCCCATGAGGAACTATCCTTTCCTCCTTCCCATGCCAGGCGGCAGAACCAGGTATTCAGCTCTTTCCTAAAGGTTGGGAGGGAGGAGATCTGCCTCAACTCTGGGGGCAAGGTGTTTCACAGTGTGGGCGCTACCACAGAGAAGGCCCGCCTCCTCGACCCCATCAGATGACATTCTTTAATTGATGGGGTTCGTAGCAGGCCCACTCTGAACGACCTGGTGGGGTGGGTCGATAAAATGGGGATAAGACGGTCCTTCAGGTATTCTGGCCCCATGCCATGTAGGGCTTTAAAGGTAATAACCAACACCTTGAATTGTACCCGGAAGCAGACCGGCACCCAATGCAGCTCGCGGAGCAAAGCTGTTATATGTGCAGATTTTGGTGCACCCAAAATTGCTCGCATGGCCGCATTCTGCACCAGCTGAAGCTTCCGGATAGTCTTCAAGGGTAGCCCCATGTAGAGCGCATTGCAATAATCTACATGGGAGATGACGAGAGCATGAGTGACTGTTCGGAGGGCATCGCGATCCAGGAACAGGCACAACTGGCGCACCAGCCGAAGCTGTGCAAAAGCCCTCCTAGCCACGACTGCCACCTGCTCTTCGAGCAGGAGTCGTGAGTCTAGAAGGACCCCAAGTTCCGCAATGGTTCCGAATGGGGCAGTGCTACCCCATCAAGAATCAAGGATGATAATTTCCCAGAAGATGCTAGGCCATCAATCCACAGCCACTCGGTCTTGCTAGGGTTCAATTGTAGCCTGTTGTTCCCCACCCAGGCCCTCACAGCCCCCAGGCACTGGGACAGGGTGGTCACTGCATCACTTACTTCACCAGGGATGGAGATGTACAATTGAGTATCATCCGCATACTGATGATACCTCATCCCATGGTGTTGAATGACCTCGCCCAGCCGTTTCATCTAGACGTTAAATAGGAGAGGAGAGAGAACCAAACCCTGCGGCACCCCACACAAGAGGGGCCGAGGGTCAGATCTCTCCTCTCCTATTACCACCGACTGGGAGCGGCCTCGGAGGAAGGAGGTGAACCAGTGCAAAACTATGCCGCTCACCCCCAACTCCCTAAGCCACCCCAACAGGATACCATGGTCAATGGTATCGAATGCCGCTGAGAGATCCAAGAGAGCAAGGATGGATGCACTACCACCATCCCGCTCCCGCCAGAGATCATCCGTAAGCACGACCAATGAAGTTTCCATCCCATATCCTGGCCTGAAACCTGACTGAAAAGGGTGTAGATAATCCGCTTCATCCAGGATCCTTTGAAGTTGCAACACCACCACTTTCTCAACCACCTTACCCAAAAAGGGGAGGTGGGAGACTGGACGAAAATTGTCCAGGATGGTAGGGTCCAGGGCTGGCTTCTTGAGGAGGGGGTGCACCAGTGCCTCTTTAAAGGTAGTTGGAACCACCCCCTCCGCCAAGGATGTATTAATCATGGCCTGGACCCATCCACATGTCACCTCCCTGGCTGATTTCACCAGCCAGGAAGGGCAGGGATCTAAATCACATGTGGTGGAATTAACAATTCGAAGGATCCTGTCCACTTCCTCAGGTCCAACAGGATCAAATTGTTCCCAGATAACAGGGCAAGACCATTCTCCCGGCATCTCCCCAGACTGCATTTCACGCATGGAGTCCAACTTAGACCAAATCCGAGCGATTTTATCCTGCAGATGCTCAGCAAATTCTTCCGCACGGCCCTGCAGGTGGGTGGTCGATACCACCCTACCCAAGAGAGATCGAGTAATCTTGAATAGGGCCGTCGGACGGCATTCTGAGGATGCAATAAGGGCGGAGAAATATTCCCGTTTCGCCGCTCTTACCGCCACAAGGTAGGCCTTAATAGTGGCTCTAGATTGTGTTCGGTCCGATTCCGCCTTCGTTTTTCTCCAGCGGCGCTCTAGACGTCTCTTCACCCTCTTCAAGACCCTCAACTCCTCCGTAAACCATGGGGAGTGACGGGTCGAATGGGGTTGGAGAGGTCGTATTGGCACGGTCCTGTCCAAGGCACCGGCCACCTCCCTGTTCCAGGCTGCAGCCAATGCCTCCGCTGGACCGTGCAGCAGATCTTCCGGTATTACCCCCAGCTCCCTCTGAAGACCCTCAACTCCTCCATAAACCACGGGGAGTGACAGGTCGAATGGGGTTGGAGAGGTCGTATCGGCGCAGTCCTGTCCAAGGCACCGGCCGCCTCCCTGTTCCAGGCTGCAGCCAATGCCTCCGCTGGACCGTGCAGCAGATCTTCCGGTATTATCCCCAGCTCCCTCTGAAACCTCATTGGGTCTGTAAGTCACCGGGGGCGGACCAATCGAATAGGTCCTGCCTCCCTGCGGAGTGGGGCAGCATAAGAGAATCTTAAGGAAATCAGGACGTGATCTGACCATGACAACGGGGATAGTTCTAACTTTCCCCTCAGATCACTTTGCCATTGCTCTGACAAGAAAACCAAATCCGCGGTGAGTCCACTGTCTCGAGTCGGATCTCGAATAATCTGGGACAGGCTCATGGCTGCCATGGTAGTCATGAACTCCCGGGCCGCTTCCGAGGTACGCCCCAGGGACGGCAAGTTAAAATCCCCCAGGACCATAAGCCTGGGGAACTCCACCGCCAACCCCGAGATGGCCTCCAGCAGCTCAGGCAGGGAGGTTGCTACACAGCAGGGAGGCTGGTACAACAGCAAGACTCCCAACTGTTCTCGGGCACCCAACTTGAAAAACAGGGTCTCACATCCGGATACTTGTGGAGCAAGGCCCCTGAAAGCCATCAAAGACTCTCTGATGATAACTGCCACCCCTTCTCCCCTGCCCCAGTCTCTCGGCTGGTGCCACACCTGAAATCAGGCTGGGCACATTTCTGAGAGGGCTACCCCTCCCTCTGGGCCCAGCCAGGTCTCAGTAATACACGCCAGGTCAGCCCCTCTCTCTGTGATTAATTCACTTACGAGAGGGGCTTTGTTGTTTACTGACCTGGCGTTGAGTAGCAGCAGCCGAAAACCGGAGCCCACGAGGATCTGATGACCAGAGCCTGGGGTTGAACTCAGAGGACCGGAACGCACCACCGATACTAAACATCGGGGGCGCCTTCCCCGAAGATGGCCTGTCCTCTGGTTCCCGTCATAATATCTCCTGCCCGTCACCACCTCAATTGAATTACCCACATTACCATCCCCAGAGTTCCCTGGTCCGGTCGCCTCCACTCCCGAAACCCTCGAAAACCTGGATCTAAGCGGGGATCTCTTCCATTCATCCATCTTTTCACTCTCAATCTTCCTGGGGAGTCGTAGGCCACCAGCGCAACCAGCAAAAGCTCTCGGCGCTGGAAAGCCTCAACCACTCCATTCCATTCACCAATCCAATCACTCACTATGCCCCCTGTGGCCTCTCTCACTAGCCACAAAGGGGCAAACATTCACTCTTACCTACCCTGACTCTCACTCAGGGTTAGGTACTCTCTCAATCCCATACAATCCTGGACCCCCTCCCGCCACTCTCACTTGCGGGGGGGAACACACTCACACAAGAGACCCTGCAATTTCGTGCCGCCCTGGCTGTGGGAGTGGTTGTCCTTCAGTAAACAACAAGCTAACGCTATTGGGAAGATCTTCATTAATCCCAATAGAGGAGTGCAGATATAAAATATGTAAAAATATACAAGTCCATTCAGTCTCGGGAGCACTCCAGTTCCAGTTCATTAATCTTTGGGAAGCTGCTTCGTACTCCACACCCCCCGCAGTTGTCTCGGTGTCGATGCCGTTTCTAGCTGGTCTCCACCGGCCACCGTAAACGTCCCTTCTCTGGCTGCTGGGCCACAGTCTCCACAGCCACCCATTCCTCGCTGGGGTCCCCCCAAGTCCACCAGACCCGTCAGACTCCACCACGCTGCGTCGCTCCATCTGGTAGGGCTACCAGGCTCCAAGCTCTGTCAAGCTCTGCTGGGCCCTGCTAGGCCGCGACTCCGGCAACTCCGCTGGGCTCCTGGGCCGCCCCCTCCCAGCTCTATTGGGCCTACCAGCTCCACAGATTCCGCCGAATTCTTGGCGACTCCACTGGGCCCAAGGGGGAAGCCTCAGTCCATCACACTAGGTTCCGTCCGGCCGCCTCTGAGCTCTCCCAGGCCGAAGGCTCCAACACTTCGTGGCCCTAACCGCCGGGCTCTGCCGCCGAACTCTACCGGACTCTGCCACGGCCGCATCCCCCCAGCCTCTGAACTCTGCTCCGCCCGCCGCTCACCGCTCCCTCCGGAGACGTCCACTCACCCCAGGCCCCGATGCAACCTCTCCAAAAAACCCAAGGTGGAATTTGTGGGTATAAGGAGGGTTTTTGGGGGGGCTTTGGGGTTTAACTCTCCCGGAGCCGCAGCCGGCGACCGCTTGTGGCCACCATCTTGGATTTTTTGCACTTTCTTCTTTCACCTTCGTCATAAGGCTCCTCAACTCCTCCTCACTTTCAGCCATCAAAGTGGTATCATCTGCATATCTGAGATTGTTAATGTTTCTTCCAGCGATTTTAACTCCAGCCTTGGATTCATCAAGCCCAGCACGTCGCATGATGTGTTCTGCATACAGGTTGAATAGGTAGGGTGAGAGTATACAACCCTGCCGTGCTCTTTTCCCAATCTTAAACCAGTCTGTTGTTCCGTGCTCTGTTCTTACCGTTGCTACTTGGTCGTTATACAGATTCCTCAGGAGGCAGACAAGATGACTTGGTATCCCCATACCACCAAGAACTTGCCACAATTTGTTATGATCCACACAGTCAAAGGCTTTAGAATAGTCAATAAAACAGAAATAGATGTTTGTCTGAAATTCCCTGGCTTTCTCCATTATCCAGCGGATATTGGCAATTTGGTCTCTAGTTCCTCTGCCTTTTCTAAACCCAGCTTGAACATCTGGCAATTCTCGCTCCATGAATTGCTGGAGTCTACCTTGCAAGATCTTGAGCATTACCTTACTGGCATGTGAAATAAGTGCCACTGTTCGATAGTTTGAACATTCTTTAGTGCTTCCCTTTTTTAGTATGGGGATATAAGTTGATTTTTTCCAATCTGATGGCCATTCTTGTGTTTTCCAAATTTGCTGGCATATGGCATGCATCACCTTGACAGCATCATCTTGCAAGATTTTAAACAGTTCAGCTGGGATACTGTCGTCTCCTGCTGCCTTGTTATTAGCGATGCTTCTTAAGGCCCATTCAACCTCACTCTTCAGGATGTCTGGCTCTAACTCACGGACCACACCGTCAAAGCTATCTCCAATATTATTATCCTTCCTATACAGAACTTCCGTATATTCTTGCCACCTTTTCTTGATCTCTTCTGCTTCTGTTAGGTCCTTACCATCTTTGTTTTTGATCATACCCATTTTTGCCTGGAATTTACCTCCGATGTTTCTAATTTTCTGGAAGAGGTCTCTTGTCCTTCCTATTCTATTGTCTTCTTCCACTTCCGCACATTGCTTGTTTAAAAATAATTCCTTATCTCTTCTGGCTAACCTCTGGAATTTTGCATTGAATTGGGCATATCTCCCCCTATCACTGTTGCCTTTTGCTTTCCTTCTTTCTTGGGCTACTTCCAGTGTCTCAGCAGACAGCCATCTTGCTTTCTTGGTTTTCTTTTTCTTTGAGACATTTTTTGTTGCCGCCTCCTGAACAATGTTGCGAACTTCTGTCCATAGTTCTTCTGGGACCCTATCTACTAAATCTAGTCCCTTAAATCTATTCTTTACCTCCACTGGATATTCCTTAGGAATATTAGTGAGCTCATATCTAACTGATCTGTGGGTCTTCCCTATTCTCTTTAGTCTGATTCTAAATTTTGCAATAAGAAGTTCGTGATCTGAACTACAGTCAGCTCCAGGTCTCGTTTTTACCGACTGTATAGATGTCCGCCACCTTTGGCTGCAAAGGATGTAGTCAATCTGATTTCGGTGTCGACCATCTGGTGAAGTCCATGTATAAAGTCGTCTTTTAGGTTGTTTTTTATACACAATGAGTTATCTTGGCAAAATTCTATCAGCCTATGTCCTGCTTCATTTTGTTCTCCCAGACCATGCTTGCCTGTAATTCCAGGTGTCGTTTGACTACCCACCTTAGCATTCCAGTCTCCTGTAATGAAAATAACATCTCTTTTTGGTGTATTATCCAGTAGGTGCTGCAGATCCTCATAGAACTGATCTACTTCTGCTTCTTCAGCATCTGTGTTTGGGGCGTATATTTGGATCACTGTGATGTTAAATGGCTTCCCCTGAATTCGAATTGAGATCATTCTATCATTTCTTTGGATTGTATCCAAGCACTGCTTTAGCCACTTTATTATTAATTATGAAGGCTACTCTATTTCTTCTGTGGTCCTCTTGTCCACAGTAGTAGATCTGGTGGTCATCTGATGTGAAGTGGCCCATTCCAGTCCATTTCAGTTCACTGAGACCTAAAATGTCTATATTTAATCTTGACATCTCACCAATAACCACATCCAATTTGCCCTGGCTCATAGATCTTACATTCCAGGTTCCTATGGTGTGTTGATCTTTAGAACATCGGATTCGTCGTTCACCACCAGCACCGTCGGCTGCTAGCCGTCCTTTCGGCTTTGAGCTAGCTGCGTCATCACATCTGGGGCTAGTTGAACTTATCCTCTGTTCCTCCCCAGTAGCATTTTGACCATCTTCCGACCTGGGAGTCCCATCTTCCGATGGTATACTGACATATCTCTGGTTGTACTGATCCATTTAGTTTTCACGGCAAGAATACTGGGGTGGGTTGCCATTACCTTCCCCAGGGATCGTATTTAGTCTGACCTCTCTGCCACGACCTTCCCGTCTTGGGTGTCCCTTCACGGTTTAGCTCATGGTTTCATTGAGGTGCTCAAGCTCCAGCACCACGACAAGGTAACGATCTCCTTTGCTGGAGTTACATTCATACATCGGGAAAAGAAGGAAGAGGACACTGAGCACTGAGGCAGATGTTGGATGACATTCATACATCCCTGTGGGGAAAAAACTATGCCACACAATGAGTTCTTTGAAACAGTATGTTCAAATTCTCAGTAGATCATTGAAGAGCACAAGTGGAGGAGAAAAGATCAAGATGGAGAAAAGAATAAGACTTCTTCAGTTGCAGAGCAGCCATCATATTGTCTTAACAACAAAAAAGAACAGGTCAACAAAAAAATATGGCATAGAATGGAGATGATTTAAGCCTTCTGCATTTGGTAGAGTTTGCCAACTCATCGTGAAAATTGATCTGAGATACAAAACAAGGATTATTCAAGTTTATATCCTTGAAGAGCTATTAAAAAAATGCTAAAGAACAGCATGAAATCCATGGCACCTGCAGAAGGGGAAATAACTCACCCTTCCATGATTCTGAGAAAATGTATTAGCCTGAGAGGCATGAAGCATCAGGGTGATAGCCATCAACTTTAGAGATGAAAGCTTTTATCAATCTAGATAGATGATACTGAAATACAAAAGAAGTTGTAATCCCAATCTAAGAAGAACTCAAATAAGAACTAAGTTTGCAGTATGAAACCCACTGGGTCCCCATGAGGTTCTGAGTAGAAGTATTTGATCTGCTGCTGACTGGCATTGGAGACGCTCAGAAACTGAAGCCACAGAACACGATTTGCATAACATTTTCATTTTCCTCTGTTTTTAAGCCACTTTTCTTTTAGATCTTTCTGTACGGAACAGATAATTCCAGGCAGCTATTGAGACATTACCTATTACATACAAGCTTGTAAGAGTTAGTTTATGGCACACAGGTTAGAATCAAGAAGGAAGATCAATTCAGATAATGTCCTTCTATTTCCTTTAGCTTCAATTAAGCATAAATGGCCATAATACCTCCTAATCAAATCTACTTACACTATAATGGCAATTATGTGTCATTTAAAAGCAGAACTTGATCTCTTCACATTTACAATTTATCTTCATTGTAGCATTGCAACATACCATGTCTTTAAGAATGGTTAACATTCTGGATAATTTGGGCTTCATATAGAGGTGTTGTTTTTTTTAAAAATGCTTTCTCCTTCACAAATTAGTGCCATAGGGTGTTCCAAGTCTGTCTATTTGAGAGATTCCAATTTCAATGCACAGTATAATTCCAATTCATTGTATTTCATAGGCCTGCATATTTATGATATATGGAAATAGTATCAGTGATTTTTCCCACTATTACTTCCAATGAAAATCAGGGTTGTTTTAATTACAGTTCTTTCAAAAACAGATATGTCCAAAACCAGAACCAAATATTATTTAAGAAGCAGCTGGTTTGAATGCTCTGGTGCCGAAAAGGAGAAATCTGCCCTTTATCCCAGTTCAGCTCAGCACTTTTCAGCATGTTTACCTTTTACAAGATTTAATTTTCTTTCTTCTTCAAGAAGCTCCCCACACCCTCTTCTTCTTATGCAGCCTTTTCTCTACCCTGCATCAAATGAAATTGTGCTTCTGAAAGCTGCCTGTGTTCATTTTCTACTCTCACTGGAAACCTCCTTCCCCTTTTACTAAGCTTTTCCAGATCAGCTTCTGAGTATACCAACAGGGTAGAGAAAAGTCTCGATGAAAATCCAAGAAAGTCTGCTTGAAATCCTCCATGTCTCATGCAGTAGATTATGGCGCCCCCTAGGTACTTAACCAGCAAAAATGGGAGATAATAGAAAAATTCCGAACGGTCTTTAAAGAAGTGAAAGTATGATAATGGGCAGTTCCCCAGGGAAAGTAGCAATAGACAGTTGAAAGTTTAAAACAGCAGATTCAACGTGTAGGAAAATGCTAAACTCTTCACATTTAGTATGAAAATAATAGCAGGGAGATGATTACATACTCTCAACCTTCCTTAATATTTAGATGGGAAGCAAAATCCAAAACTTAAAAAAAAAAAAAAGAATGTGTTTCTTCTTGCTGTAGAAAACCTCTTAGGGTACATAAACTTAAAAGAAAAATAAATTGGGTGATTTAGAAATAGGGTGGCTGGTCTTAATGTCCCTTTAAGGCTACAGTGTGGCTTGGAAATGGGGACGCCCCATCAGTCGATCGTGAACATTGTTTGTGATTTTCTGGCTGCAAGCAGCCTTTCCAAGGACAGATGGGGTAATTCTGAGTGTTTTCCTCTCTCCGTAAAAACGTTCCTGGGCTTCAGGAAACACCTGCCTGAGCCCGAAAATTGCCACGTTGTCAGTTCTGCTCACGGAGCCCGCAAGCACAGCTATTCAGACTGCCATGTTCTCATCAGAAGCCCGTGCTTTTATTTCTAAGTGCAGTGAAGCCCCTTTAAGTCATCTAGAAAGATATAATCCAGGTATCTTAAAAAGTAAACAATTAAATTTTTTTAATTAAAATTATTTTAATTACAGTGATAAGCAAACATTTACTTATTAAATGGCATTAAAAAAGAAAACAGAAACTTCCCAAAATCTAATCAAACCTTCATGGTTTACACAAGTATTGCTATCTTAAGAAGAAATAAGAAAAAAAAGTAAGTATTTATATTCCTAAGTGAGAGGTTCCAGTTGGTTAGCAAAGAAGGGGAGATGTCAGGACTTAGGTGTTCCAATGTGGGGTGCCTCAAGGCTTGAACCTCTCCCTTTCTTGCTTAACATATTTACGAAATCACTGGAAGAGGCCAGTACAGAGTAAGGTATTATCAGTGTGCAGATGACACCCAGATTTGTTTGTTTGTTTGTTTGTTACAAATGCTTTAAGCTACTTCAATCATATAGCTCTAAGAGAGAGCATAACATGCAATACATATTGTTTAATAACTATTTTTAAAATATTCATGTTACTTTTTTAAATCCATTCAATCATGTCCAATTCTCGGAGACTGCCTGGACAAATTCCTGCAGTTTTCTTAGCAATGATTTTCAGAAGTGGTTTGCCATTGCTTCCTTCCTAGGGCTGGGAGAAAGTGACTGGCATAAGGTCACCCAGCTGGCTTTGTGCCTAAGGTGGGACTAAAACTCATGGTTCTAGCCTGATGCCTTAACCACTACACCAAACTGGCTCTTATTTATGCTATAGTAAAATACAAATTCAGAAAAATCAAGACTTGCGATGGTTAAAAATAAATAAACCAGACACCCTAACTATACATTTGCTGATCCTTCCTAGAATGTATTATAGTAAATAATAATAATTGTTATTGTTATTGTTAAAAAGTTGGTGCTCTGTTGAGTTTGGGAGTACAAATGCCATATAATAATTTGTACCAATTTATTTGGAAAAGGAATAGAAAAATGCAGTCTAAGTACTACATCCATGCATCCATGCAGTGTGTCATACCAGCTTCCATGTTTACCCTGAAGTTTATTCAATTTTAAGGAGGCAACAAAATGACATGTTGAGAAGTCTTCAAGTCACTTTTGACAAAATGATCCCTTGGACACTAGCAGGAGACTGAAGAACTGAAGCTGACAACTGAGTTAATATAACTTGCAAGGTAAGAATAGATTGTAGTTTATTTGACTTTTAAGATGAGTCATATATAACTTACAGCAATCTCATGAAGACTAGAATTGCCAATGAAAGTCAGCTGAAGGAAAAATGTGGGGTGAATATAAAATTTTATGTACAGTATGTAGAATAAATGATAAGGAAGTCTCCCAAAATTCTAGAACTATTTTTTTTCCTCTGCAGGAAGTTTTGCATTTATGTCAAGAGATTATTTTGGTTGACATTCAGTAACAACTCTAGCCTTCAAAGGATAGCTATAATCTTGTTAAATTACTCTCTCACACTCTATTTCTTTCTTTCTTATAAGGCTAACGATATTCCTTAGGGCAGTTTGACCATCCATCGCTTTCAGTGAATGGCATATAAATCAATATTTCAAGGTGAACTTGGTAAAAACACCTGAGAAGAATTCAGGAACTTTAAAGAGTTTTAATGACCATAGTGAAATTTCTCATGGACAATGAATCACATATCCCTGCAAGAAACAAATAAAGAAGTCTATGGGTATCCCCCATTCTGTAGACATGGAATTTACTTGTGCTCCAAACCAGAGACTGTATATTTTCTGTGCACATGTAATGTTCATATGCAAGTGTGCTTGCTAATTTCCTCCAGTGAAGAACTTTTGCAGGCTTCAAGGAAATCTTGTAAATAGGAAGAACGGTGTGTAATAAATATAAGATTATATTGTTTTATATGTTAAAACATAATAATCAAATATTCAGTTCCTTTCAAGAAATGACAAATTAAAAAAAATTTTTTTTCCAAACTGAATAATGCAATATCCATATATTCAGGGAACTTCTGATTAAAAGTGTAAACAGAAACCTGCTGAATCAGATCAAGTATATCTGGTTTAAGATTTTGTTGCCCAGTGTGGCCAAGCAAGATATTTGGGCAATAGTGAACTGTGATATTGCCTTTGTTTGAAAATGGAGGTTTCTCACAAATTTCATAATTTATAACACAGATAACTATCCTTTAATTATTTTGCAAATAAACTGTATACACCGAGAGAAGACATATTACAAGACACAAGGAGCTGCGGAAACATGCAAAGAACCTAATGAGAGAAATTACATGAGTATTCATTTTCTTTGTCCAGTAAGTGCAGGATCCTTCATCCTGCTCTTAACCTTCCTTCCTAGTTTGTAAATAGTCTTATTTGAACTGATTTTGCAATTAATCATTTTTAAACATATCCATAAATATTACATTGAATACTGTCCCAGAGTGCAGGGCACACTTAAAATACAGTATATGTTACAGGAAAGTAGATTATTCGCACTGAAGTTGTTCCCTAGCCTGGCAATGAAACGTCTGCAAGAAAACAACAAGGCTCAGAGAGCACCAAGACTCCACAAAGTAGATTATGGCTGAAAGTTAGGGGGTGGGGGGAGCTTCCTATCAGTACCAACAATCTGAAAATGGAACCAATGACTAGAGGGGTGATGGACGCTTCTTCATTGGATGTGTTGACACAGATATCCATCTGTCAAGGATACTTTGATTTGTATTCCTGCACTGATCAAGGCATTGGACTTTATGGTCTCAATGAGCCTTCTAACTCTGGTATTCAATGAGTCAGTCCTCAAATTTCTGAAGTTTTTAATAATGACAAATCAGGTCCCTTGAATTTTGAGAACAGTGAACAGTATAGAGATCAACACAGTCAATCTCAGACATATTATGTGGAAAGAGCATGGATCTGCTATTATATGAAGAAGAACATTGCTACTGTATATATTATGAAGACAGTCTAATGCAGTACTGTAGGATAACATATTACTGAAGATTGTTATGATTATTCACTCAAACAACTAATCACTTATGTAACAGTTGGAACATCTCTCTCTCTCTCTCTCTCTCTCTCTCACACACACACACACACACACACACACAGAGGCACTAGATCATATTTGCTTGTTTCATGACAGAGAACAGTTGCATACTGGCCTTTCATCCATTGTTACTTATCATCATTGTTGATCCATTTAACAGCCACTTAACTATAAAACTTAAACAAATGTAATAAACGTGCATTGATATTCTTTTTGCACATCCTTCATTATTTTATTTATTTTATTTTTATCCTGCCTTTATTATTTTTATAAATAACTCAAGTTGGTGAACATACCTAATACTCCTTCCTCCTCCTATTTCCCCCACAACAACAACCCTGTGAGGTGAGTTGGGCTGAGAGAGAGTGACTCACCCAAGGTCACCCAGCTGGCTTTCATGAAAACATTCTAGTGCTTATTTGGTAACCTTATTGACACTTAATAATTTAGAACTTACATGAGTCTCAAATTGCCACATAACTAAATCACTAGATCTTAAATTCTGACACTATTTATTGATATTGTTTTAGTGTAGAGTCTCCAAAATCATCTGTACCAATTCACCAGTCTGGACTTTCAGCTAAGGAGGAAAAAAAGCCTGATCTCTGATATATTTTGCTTTTTTTAAAAAAAAAATCCTTCATACTTTGTTGCTAAGCTAACTGCTGTAAAACACACTTTGATTTCTTTAACAGTTCATTTGCTCTATATATTCATAAATTTCCTATATGAAACTCATAAATTGCTTTCACAAGCCACAGCCTTGACTTCATATGCAGTAAAATAAAATGAGTAATTTTATTTCCAATAGCATTTGTTTAGATTGCAGTAGAACAAAATAAGGTTGAATGCAATAGAATAAAATAAGCCCCTGCCCCTGTAACACACACACACACACACCTATTTCTATCACCAATCATGTCAGCTGAGGTTCCTTTACTCTATTAGCTGCTTAACACTTGGGTTGAATGAAACTAGGAGATGGTTAAATACTATTTGTCTCTTCTGTGGGATAATGCTGGCTTATAGGGTTAAGGCGCAGAGTAAACAGACAGAGTGCAGCTTTTATGGCTAAAATGTTTACTTGTAATAAAGGCAATAAATGTATATACAGTTACATTATTACAAAAAGGAAAAACAAACTTACAAGCAGAGTTTCATGTATTGTTTCCATTGACAGACATGAAGGGGCTCATGCCATGGCCTACACACACAGCCACGCATAGCTACGCACTTCCCAGTCTTCAGAAGTAGAACACACACACGAACATGGCTAAAAGACCGGACAGAAGTCAAGAAGCATAGACCCATAATTCACAGCTGAGATATACACTTGTTTCAGCTTTCTGATTGGTGGAACCTTAGGATCAGAGGGTCACAAAGCTTTTTCAGATTTACAAAGCCTAAAGCGTTCAGGATTGCACATAGTATAAACCGCCATGAGGTGGTGGTGTCGCACCTAACCAAGCATACTGTCTTCCCCCGGGAGTTCCCATGGGATAGTTTTTAGACTGAGACATAACATCACGTGTTGCCTTGGCTGGCCAAGGCTGACCACCTGTGCCTTCCTTATCTATTGAAAATGTTTTGAGAACGCTACAGAAGAATAGAAAACAATTTGCAATTCACAGGAAAACCCTGACATCTTCATATTCTCTATTATGTACTGGTCAAGTGGCATCTAAATTGTGCATCCACTTCTGGAAGAAGAAAGTATCTCTCACTCTTTCTCAAGCTTTTTCTCTCCAACTTTCATTTTTGTATATTACCATTTGGAAAAACCAGTGCTATAACTTCTCTGATCCATGCTTTTACAGGAATACCCATATCCTTCATGATTTTCTGTAAGTTTGTTGGAAAACATGCCCTGTCATTGTGAGTAACACTGATCTTGCTGAGAAAGGAAACTACAACCCCCTTGTGTTTCTCCTATTTTTGTGTTTAAAGCCCTTAAAAAGCTTGATGTACACTACTGTGTATATCTGAGAGCACCTGCTCCACATGGAATCTTCCTGGCTATGAAAAAGGACATGTAATGGGTGCCAGCCCCTGGGAATGCCAACAGGAGTAATCCTGGAGATGAATCTTCTCAACTATGGTACCCTCTTTCTGGAATGCCTTACTCTCAGAAACAAGAATGGCCCCCACTTCTGTCAGAATTCTGAAGGGCTGTTAAAGTCATGGCTCTTCCAAAGGGGTTTTGAAGATGTTGAGTTTTTTATTGTTGTTCCCAGAATTGAGTGGAGGTAAGAAGTAATTTGAGAGAGTTATTAGAATGATTATGTATTATTGATTTTAATTTATTATCATTGTTTTACAGTTTACAATGTATTATGCTTTAAACTGATTTATAGGAGGTGGGAATTTGCTCACTCTGTAGAGCTTGTAGTTGGAAGCAGTGGTGATGGGTGCACCATTGGAAGACCTGAAAGACCAGGTCAGGGACAGATCATCATGGAGAAAGTCTATTTATGTGGTTGCTATGAGTCAACAATGACTTGTTGCATCTAATAGGAAGGAAGGAAGGAAGGAAGGAAGGAAGGAAGGAAGGAAGGAAGGAAGGAAGGAAGGAAGGAAGGAAGGAAGGAATAGTGTGTCCAGAAATACTGAGAGCTATTTTAATATAGTGGTTAATGTGTTGAACTAGAAATTGGGAAACCATGAGGCCAATCACATTCTCTCAGTCTTTACTGGTTTGTTGTTGTGGGGAAAAGTGGAGGAGGAGGAGGATCATTATGTATACCATCTTGAATTGTACAAAATAAAGGTGGAATATACAGTAAATCTAACAAAATAAGTATATTGTTATTTGGGAACAAACCTGATAAAGGGGTATAGCAAGCATTCTGTGTCTGCATGGGACAGGTGGTTTTGGGTGGTTCACACCTGAACCAAAGCACACATTTTTTAGGTGTTCTGGGTTCATGCAATGGGACTGTTCTATTTCATGTTTAAAACAAAGCAGGGCTATTTTGTTGCAGGCAGGAGTGGTTTGGGTAAGTGGGGGAAAAGCCCAACACGTAGTCAGGGGAAGAAAAGAAGATAAGGTGCTGAGTAGATTAGGGGTGGGAGAGTTGGTGGGATATGACGAGTTAGGAAATCAGCAGTGGCACCAGCAGCTGATGTGGGGTTGGAAGGGAAGGCACTGGGGACTTCAGAAAGGTAGGGAGACCAGTAGGATATGCCATGCTGGGGACATTGGCAACAGCTGAGGGAAGGAAGCAAAGGCACTAAAAAGTTCAGGAGTGGGGGAGGCGAGTAGGATATGCCATTTTGGGAAATGCTAAGGAAAGGAGGATACACTGAGGACAATGCACAATGGACTTTACCCTATTCATTATGTTTTGATTTGTGGTCCTGCCAAATTGTGGATGACCCAGAACGGTTTGGTGGAGCCTCACAAACACTATGGAATGTGTTCCACACACACAAAACAAGATTCCCTTTTTGTGCACTCCTCTAGAACCTGACTGCAGTACAGCAATTGTTACTTCCTATAGTTTCTGTAAAGAAGCATAAGCTGAAGGAGTAGTAACCATATATCCAAAATGTCAGTAGTTAAGCTGCTCAGTTGAACCTTTTAAGCACTCTTTCTAGCTAAAAGGAAAATTATGACACTCTTTTCAAGTCTAGGCCAAAATTTATTCAGTAGGTTACATTTTGGGTCAGAGGTTAAAGGTTAAAAATGAAAAACAAATGTGTCCTTCCGTTTTCATATTTCTTAAGGTGTGGAGAAACTTCAGGGAACCGTAGGAAATGGAGAAAGGCCTCATTTCCAACCTTTCACTTTGCAACCCACCCACCCCACATCTGAGAACTGTGCCAACCATTATCTGAAATTACTGAGCAGAATAAATAAACTATGGTCCCAACAGATTAAATCTACAGGCTTTTACTGAAATAAGCTATCAATTAATAAACCAACCAGATTTTTAATTTTATAACTAAGATAGCACAGAACATCTTCCTAGCAGGAGGGATAAGATTACATAACTAAATATCAGAATGGATGCATCTGGATGGCTTGCTAGCTTGATTGCTAGGGAAGGCTTTGTAATTAATAGTTTGAACTTGCAGTCTGTCATCCCTCCCAGGTAAACCAGACAGGAAACATGACCAGATGAGCTACTTCTACTTTATTGTTAGGCTACATTAACAGACTCTTGCAAGTCTGAAAGTACAAATCTCCTGCTTTCCCTATTTACTGCCTAACCAGTTAGGGTGGGACTTTTCTAAGTATATTTCTCTGCCCATTACTCAGTTCAGGTCTCCTCCCTCTTTTATCAAATTGTTCCCTGGGCAGCATCTCTTCCCCCCATCTTCCAAGGTCATTCTCACATTCCATTACAGTCTTGGCTTGATCCCATGCCATGGGTGTTCTGACACTTAGTGAGCCTAGCTATACCACAAGCTGTTGAATTTGCAGTGCATATCGAAGGCACTGCAAATCCAAGTTACATGTGCTCCTGGTCAATCTTATTTATGTTTGCTTTGTACTTTTCATAGAGAGATGGGAGTGGGCAGAAAGGGAACTCCAAAGCTTGAGAAAAAGAGAAGTCTTCCACATTCTTTCCATTGCCCATTAGAACATTCTGCATTGATTAGAGCTCCTTGGTTACCGATGCTCAATTCACATAAGAGAGAGAGAGAGAGATTCTCCTGTGCCTGAGGCATTGAGTGGAAATTAGGTTCTACAGTCATAAATAGCAGCTTGAAGGTGTCTTTTTGCATTTTATTTTTCTCCGCACTCTATCTGTGCCATAGGAGCACTAAGAGCATGGCCAGTATTGGTATGGGATTTTCCCTGCATGTGAAAGACCTCATAGTCTCCATCTCAGGATCCCTTGGATTAATATACTAAGGTTAGTGGACACTCAGCAGAGGTCTATATGGCCAATTACTGCAATGATAAACAGTTAGGACAGCTCTCTGGAACACAGACCTAAGTCCAAAGAGCTTCTGTGAGGCATTGTAGGTGCCCTGTTCATGGCAGCTATCTTAATGTCCTTGCCTTCATGTGACGCACCTTGCTGTTATAGTGAAACATATAGGTCTGGAAAGCAAGATGGGAACTGAGTAGCCCCATGAATGGGGAGGGGGCAATAGAGGGGTGCAGGTTCTCTTAGTGGTGGCCCTCTTTCGTTCTCTCTGCTGTAATCTGTACCTATGTATTTGGGAGCAAGCCCAATTAATGGCAATGGTTTTACTTCTGAGTAAAAACAACATAGGATCACAGTATCAACAGTTTACCTGTCTTTTCAGCACTACATTTTGTTTGGAATTACAATGGACAAGAATAAAACCCTCCAACGTCTGAGGTTCATTTGTTCTGCTTGATGGCTGAGCAGCTCAATGGCACTTTGCAAATTCTTTCTCCAGTGATATTTATGTTTATTTTATAGGAGTCTCCTGGCAATGCTTGCCAAGGTAGGTTTGAAAAATGCAAATGCTACTTTGCTAAGTAATTAACTGTGTTTAATACAGCACAGTTCATGAATCTATCGAGTGCCCAGAATAGAGGCAAGAAAATTTTGCACTATCAATTGGCACTAGAGCAACTACAAGGGAATAACACATATCAATATAAAGGCACACATTTTCTGCACGCAGCATCTTAATTTCCTTTTTAATAATCTACTGTTTAATGCAAGAAAAAAAGAAAAACCTTATCCAGAATGCACTAAGAATAAGCTGTTAAAGACTTTCAAGTATTGCTTCACTATTAAAATAATACTCTTTTAAAAACTGGATAACTTGATTCATTTTCAACAAAAATATGCTGCAATTGGGCTTAATTGCAGAATGGAAATGAGATCACTTCCAGTGCATACAGTATATTCTTCTTGAGACACTTGGCATTATTATATGTTATAAAGAGAAACAGGTGGCTGGAGAGGTATACCTAGGGTCTACTTTTTAAATCACAATTATCTGATTTCACACTTGGAAACCAGCACTAAACCACAGGTGTAAGAGGAACCAATATATTTGGAACTTGACCAAGGTTTGTGTATTTGAGCAGATTAAATGATATGTAAACTCACTTAAAGCTACCACTCTATGCATTTGAGAATAACCTCAATAGATAGTATTCCCTGACTTCTGAATAAATGCAATCACCCGGCAATTTTTAACAATAATTTACAGTAATATAGTCTTTCCAGACTTTTAGATTTCAAGAATAAGATAAAGGATTTCTAAGCAATGATGATGAAAGCTGAAAGCAATAATGTCTGTATAAATTTTCCCGGGTCATAAATATTTGATTGTATTACAAATTGTGTTCCCTTATTAAAATCTAACATCTTACAAGTAGATGAGCTGAATTGTACATGCATGTGATCATTGTTTATTGGACCTGGCATTCAAAACTAGGAACTACTGTCATGGAACAAGAAAACTATCTTAGATAGCTGAGACGAAATCAAAACTTTAAAACATAAATGTAAATGTATTTATTCATAGTCATAAGATATTAATGGTCTCAGGAAAAAGATTTTCAGTGTCTGGTGAAGATAAGAACTACATGGAAATTGTTGTTCTGGCTTAAGTCCCATTACTAGAGATGATTGGAAAGATTGTGTGCTTCTTTACTTGATTCACATGGACCCAGGGAATTGCACATGGAAAGATATGTGGAAATCTGGTATAGCACTCATGGCCAGATTCCTTCCAAAATTAATCACCAAATTTTAATTTTTTATGTGACAGAAGGTGAAATTTAGTAACCCGTAGGATGCAATCATATTAATTGTCATTAATTTTGATCAAGTTAATTTATTTTTTTTACCTTGGCTCTGTTTCTTTTTTGTTCAGAATCTATCCACATTATCCATCCAACCACATAGATAGATAGATAGATAGATAGATAGATAGATAGATAGATAGATATAATTATATTCCAATGCAATACACACACACATACAGAGAGAGAATGCACATTATTTAAACACTATCTCTCTCTCTCTCTCTCTCTCTCTCTATCTATCTATCTATCTATCTATCTCTATCTCTATCTCTATCTCTATCTCTATCTCTATCTCTATCTCTATCTCTATCTCTATCTCTATCTCTATCTCTATCTCTATCTCAACTATCTCTCTATCATCTATATATCATCTCTCTCAATTATCTATCTATAATCTCTATCTATCATCTCAGTCTATCTCTTATCCATCCATCCATCCATCTATCATCTATCTATCTATCTATCTATCTATCTATCTATCATCATCATCATCATCATCATCATCTCTTTCACAGACTTTGCTTGCTAGATCCTGATATTACTTTCCTGGCTCATGTCCCCCTTAAATATGTTTGAAATACCCTACATTGTACTGAAATTTATTTCTGATCTTTTTTTTTTCCATTACCACCTTAGCCTCATAATTTTGTAGCTCTAATTCTGTCTGCTGTATAGTAAGAGATTCAATGTAACTATCTCTTTTTTCAACCTTTCTTTTTTCCCTATGAAAGCCCTTCAAAAATAACCAGAACTCCTCCATTTTGCTACCATGTTTAACTCATCTATGTTAACTTAAAAAAAATAACATCACCTAGGAATTTTTGTCTTATTGGACTCCTGCACTGAAGGAGATGGATGGATGGATGGATGGATGGATGGATGGATGGATGGATGGATGGAAGAGAGGGAGGGAGGGAGGGAGGGAGGGAGGGAGAAGGAGGGGAGGGGGAGGGGGAACTCTAGATTAAACATAAGAAATCTGATTTCCATCTGGACAACAGCATGGAGGTATTGTGATTTTAACAAGATACATTTTCTCAAATTTCTAAAAAAACTACTAGCTGGTGGATGATGATGACTGACGAACTATGCCATCCCTAACAAAATGTGACGATTCCAAAATCATGTAACATACAATTGATGCAATTACATAAATCTCAGAATTTGTGTGATGTCATAGCCCTGCAGATAATTCTGTGACCCACCCTCCCCAGCAGGGACTGGGTCACCCTAAATAGGGCCACTGGGTGGCTATCAGCAGATGCAACAAAGGAGGAGAAGTATTGACTTTTTGCCACCCTTATCACCATAAGGTAATCCTGAATGAGGACTCTTAGTTGTATTCAATCAGACTCACTCCCAGGCATCTCTTCTTGTGCTTCTTCTCCCAGAGCTCTTTGGTAAACCAAGGTGCACCCAGGATAGATGCACAGGAAGTGGCTGCATAAGGGCAATAAGGTCCAAGACCTGAGCCATCTGCCCATTCAGTGACTAAGGCCTCAGTCAAACCACCCATCAGATCCCAAGGGAAAACCCCAAACTGTCTCTGGAAACCCATTGGGTCCTTCATTTGCCTGTGGTGGCCTGATCAAATGGGTTATACCTCCCCATTTATCCCAGCTCTGTGAGTGATAGAAGTATCAGAGGTGGGCTAAAGCAAATTGGGTAAATTGAATAAACTTTTCTGGATCCAAATTCCTCTTCTTCGGTAAGACAGGATAAACGTAAATCAGCCATCGAGGTAGTAAATTAATTTCCCCTCCCACAAAAAAATAATATGTGGGTGTGGGGATTAAAAAAAAGAAACAAAAGTGCAAGAAGTAAAAGTTCTAGATAATACAGACAAAGAAGGCTTAGAGATTAGCAATCCAATAAAATTCTACATTTTCATTACATCGGCTTTTGAAATTTCTGTAAGAACTATAAAGCTAGGCCCAAATATCCTATGTTAACTTACAGTATAAGGGAAATTTGCAGCAGCTTTACTAACCCTACTTAACTTTTAAGATTGCTATAAATTTGCCTTTTCCCCCTCTGTCTTTTACAGCCATTCAAAGGTTTCTCCAGAGCTTCCTACAACCTGTATTTTCTGGAATGCTTTGGTAGCACTGCCATTTGTCATGAACTATATCACTCTCAAAACAGTTGAAGAAGTGAAGGTGGAAGGAACCTGCATTGCACCTTTCTCATTTCTTCCCTTCATGATATTAGTGGGGATTGTTTTGCTCCCAACCTCCAACTTATGACTACAAATAAAAATAAAAATCCAAATTCTGGCTCTACTTGAAAGGCAGTTGGTTATACCTGATGTTTTAGAGGTACCAGATCTGGGCTGAAAACATCTGGACAGCCACTTGATGGCAGCCACGAGATATGAAATATTATTTTTGCTGCCATCAAGTGGTCATCTGATTTTACCAGCCCACATCTGGCAGCCCTATAATTTGTTAGCTTTATAGAATCATAGCATGGAAGAGTTGGACCTCAGAGACCTTCTAATCCAACCACCCATCCAGTACATGAATCCATAAGGCCACATATATGAAGAAGTCTCACATGAGATCTGAAACATAGTAAAAGCTTTACTCCCAAGAGGACACTGTTGGGTGAATATCTAGTCTCAATGGAATATTTTCATATATTTTTGTAATCCTAGTCCCCTAACATTATTTAGATTAACTTGAATCCTGTTTATTTGCTTAATATAACATGGATGTTTCAAGGGTTTCTTACAGGTTCTGAATATGAAATATATTGTCACACTTATTCCACAGCTAACAATAAATTGCTAACTACGATGAACTCTTCTGGGCATATCTTTTTACTATGATCAGCACTGGAAGACAGAATAAATTTGGGGCAACAGCGTTTATGTAAAAAAAAATTCAATACAGTAATCACTGTGGAATGTGTTAGATTGCTGGATATTAATAAAGCTGAATAGAAATATGTCATTTCCAGAAATGCTGTGTTTTTATTACAAACATTTTGTTTTGTTTTGAAAGATAGGCAGTTTAAGTCATTTAGTGCTTATATTCTTTTGAAGGCCAATTCTGACTGGACACTAACTGCACTGCAAAACTAAGGAGAAAGAAGCCGCTTGTAAACTGATCAATTTACACTGCCTCCAATGTCTCTTACTTTATGTCTCCTTTAAGTTTGTCTTGCCTTGTCTTTGTCTGAATCTACTTTGCAGTGTTTTCCTGCCACTTAGTCCTTGGCTTCTAGCTATCTAATGCAGCCATGTTAATCACATCTTGACTTACTCTCTAAGCACCTGCTCTTTTCCAGCAGCTGCTGAAGGCCCCAAGCCCCAACAAGACCAATGGTTGATACTAGGCTAAGTCAAAGTTTGTTTGTTTGTTTGTTTGTTTATTTATTTATTTATTTATTTATTTATTTATTTTTTAGATTTATCCCCGCCCATCTCTGCCATGGCAGTTTTTGTTCATTGGATAATCTATAGCAATACCTGCCTCAACTCCCTTTGCGGCACTGCCCCAAAGATTAGCCTCGTTGATAAGAGTCCTCGTATGTGAGATGGGCAGTAGAGAAATATGACAAACAAATAAATAAATAACCCTGCAAACCGAACTCCCTCCCCCCCAAGATAAATACAGGTGCCAGCTGGTACTTGAAAGGAAACAAATCCTGAACTTCTTTTCTACCAGTTCTCATTCAATGTAATGAAAAATAAATTGTTTCAAAAATTATTTTGGAATCTAGAAGAGAATTACGGTGAAAGTCTCAAGAGTTAATTTGCTTAGGTTCAAGTACATGGCTGTTTCTTACAAAATAGCCAAAGCCTGTCTCCCATGGTTTCTGCCTGGCCATTGGTGCACTCTGAGTTCTTTCAATTAAACAATGCCATCTATCAGGACACAGGCAGCATGTCCTCTCTGTCATGGCGCCTACCCTCTGGAATGGGATTCCCTCTGAGATATGCGGGGCTCCCATCCTGATGGTATGTTGAAAGTCTTTGAAAACCTGGCTGTTTTCCTAGACCTTGGCTTAGGATGGATGGGGCCCCCTCATTGGATGAGTTTTTGTACATGTTCTGTATTGAGTGGTTGGATGCCATCATAGTTATTTATATTATTTTGCACTTTAAATTGGTCTGTTTGTTTGTTTGTTTCTTTGATATTATGAGCTGCCCAGAGTCATTTTGGAGTTGGGAGGCACCTAAATCTAATGGAATAAATAAATAAGGCACATATATGAATATCCTGCCTAAAATAAATGAACAAACAAATGAACAAACAAACACCCAGCTACAACAAAATAGCTGCCCAGACACATCCAAACACTTGGGTTAAACTGAGGAGTCTCCATTAATTGGTAAAAAGTGCAATGAACATTTTACAAGTCTATCCCCTATTATTACATGCTTTTATGTACTAATAGGGAAATATCCATTCTGTTCATTTTTCCCAGTTGTGAATACCATCAAAAGACTTGGACAGAACCAGTGACATGGTGTACAGCTATGTTCTGATATGTGTGCTAGTTTGGGAACTGTTTGAGACCACCTTTCTCCAATTATTTCTACCTGTCTCATCAGATCTCTCAGGATGGGCATGCTCTGGGTAGGGTCATCTAGCAGGACTCAGGAAGTGGGCCTTTTCTGTTGTGGCATCTGCTCCTTGGAACATCATACCACCTGAAGTTAGATTGGCCCCAACCCTGCTGGCCTTTTGGAGAGCCTTTGTGAGTTGGTTACTTTCCTGGGTATGGAGGTAAGGAGAATAGTTAAGCTTACATTTGTTGGTTGTATGGTTTCCTTGGTGGCAATTTTAGTTTTTATTGTTTTTTATTTATTGTATTTTTTTTAATCTGTTCGATTGTGTCCAATTTTTGGAGACTGCTCGGACAAGTCCCTGCAGTTTTCTTGGCAACATTTTTGGAAGTGGTTTGCCATTGCCTTCTTCCTAGGGCTGAGAGAGAGCGACTGGCCCAAGGTCACCCAGCTGGCTTTGTTACTAAGTTGGAACTAGAACTCACGGTCTCTGGTTTCTAACCCAGTGCCTTAACCACTACACCAAAATGGCTCTCAATTTATTGTATAGTTTTTAATTTTCATTAGCTGCCCAGAGTCATATTTAGGAAGATGGGTAGCCATATAAATTGTGTTAAATAAATCCATAAACTGCATTAAGGGATTTTCAAATACATTTTTCTCCCAACCCTCTTTCCTGGACTTCTAGGTGTGTACACGTTGTACATATAGAAGCAAATGCTGCCAGTTGTACCTGTAATGTGGCAGCCAATGTTTGATTATCACTTCCACTGTTGCCTTGCCAGGTTTCCACTGAACTCCTGGTGGTTTACTGAAGCCTTAGTGAGCTACCATATGTTACTTGTTGGCTGTATATGGCTTGGAGCAGTGCAAACAATGCAAGTCCGTGCTAATGCCAAGTCATCTAGTTGTAAGAAGATGTTGATGAAATCTGTATTGAGCCATGGGGAGCTTTTTTAATTGGACTCTGAATTACCTGCATAACTTAAAGAAATAATTTTTCTTCTTTGCAAACTTCAAAGACATTTCTTTTTTGCTTTAGTATTGGAAGAAAACAAAAGGTCCATGATCATTTTTGAGATTTTTTTCCCTTTTACCTCCTCTCTCTGTTCTTCTTTAAAAATGTCACTTGCATGTCACAGTCCTGAAAGCCAAATCCCTGTTTATAAAGAGATCTCATACAGGGTAGGCATCTGTCACGATACACACATTTTTGACATGATTGCTGGGAAAGGTAAAACTGATCCCCAAGTTTTGCCTACTGCAACTCTGCAGTTCTATGACTCCAAACCACCTTTTTGAAAAACTGGGATGGTGCTGCCGAAGTACTGGAGAGGATGAGGGCAGAAACAACATATAGAACTTCTGAATTACAGTTTTAAAACCAAGTTCTAACCAGGAGCACCATGAAACCAAAGTCAAAAACATTTGATTGTAAAGGGTGAGTGATTTAGGATGAAATTCTATATATAGCTATAAGTTTCCCTATGTCCCCATGTCTCTCCTTTTCTTCAGATTAATGTGCAACATACATGCAATTTAGTTTAATTCAGTACAGTTAGTAAATGGATGTGAGAACCAAAGAAAAAGGAGAAGAAGGGGCGGCTTTTGCCTGATTTCTTCTTACATTCTGCCTGGAGTTTAACAGCATAGAACTAATTGTCACCTTGCAACTTATCAAGCTTAGTGCAATAGAGTGCAATAGAGGGTTCTCTAATTAAATGTGAATATGAATGTATCCTACAGCTGGAAAACTAAAGACACCTGCTAAAAGTAAAGCCCATTAATCATAGTGCAAGAGTGACTTCTGAATAAATGCGTACAAATTCACATGCTGTAGCAAACCATTAGTATCAGTCTTGCCATCTGGGATATGGAGATAACAATGATGTTCCTGATTTATAGGATTTTGAAATGTATGTCAAATGTCAAGTATATATATTACATGTTAACAAGGTATATACATATCCATCACATTATTTCCTTTTGGAGTAAGCAGAATTATACATAGTTCTGAAAATAACTAAAATATAATCAGCTAAAGGAAGTGTAAAGGAAGAAAAAGAAACAGAGATAGAACTAAGTCTAATTTACAGTACTGTTCACTATAATGCTCCTTAGCTTTCTAATCTTGCAAACCATCCTTGTTTCCACCATATCCATAGATCAAATCAAACATTGCTTTTTGTCTTTAATTACTAAAAAGCATATAATTAACAAGGTGGATCTTGAATTAAAAAGATTCTATAAATGGAAGCCAATTAGCTCATATAGATCTGGCACATCAAAAACATTTACCTGATACAGAAATTCACAGTCTTTTCATTCTCCTGTTGATTTTAAGTATATTATGATGGGTAATATAAAAAGTGTGACTGTGTATGATGCTCCAGAATTAAGTTACATTTGTGAGCTTGCCTTGAGACAGAGGAACAGGTGGCCAACAGCATGGACACCATTCGTTAAAGATTGTACCAATTTATTTATGTTGCTTTATGAAGAAGTCAACCTATTTAGAAATATAAAGATTTCAGGGGAATTAAAAACTAATAACCCTGCCTTACAGTATGTATATACTGCTGCTAAAAGTGTGCATTTTAAACCAATTTCTACATGAGTTTATATCCCTGCAAATATAGGACTTGGTTTAGGCATAATTTATATAAAAAACAGGATTCCCCTTCCTTTGATTTAAAGGCTGCATGAGCTCACCGTGGCAAAAATGAGGGAGTAAGAAACAGGGGGAAACAAATCAAATGTCATATTGACTTATATTGTTAATGGCCTTATTTTTTAAAAACTTCAACGTTTTATTCTCCAGTTGATTTTTTTTATCCATTCAATCATGTCCGATTCTCAAAGACTGCCTGGATAAGTCCCTGCAGTTTTCTTGGCAAGGTTTTTCAGAAGTGGTTTGCTATTGCCTCCTTCCTAGGGCTGAGAAAAAGTGACAGGCCCAAGGTCACCCAGCTGGAACTCACAGTCTCCCGGTTTCTAGTCTGATGCCTTAACCACTACACCAAACTGGCTCTATCAGTTGATAATTTGGAGTAAAACTTGCCAGCATTGAAATTGATTGGATATAGATTGGCTTCCGGTGGGGAATGGCGGACTGAGCAGCGGTGCCTGCGGGCTTAGCAGGCAGAGCTGACAATGTGGCAACTATTTTCGGGCTCAGGCAGGTTCTCCTGAAGCCCAGAAATGTTCTCCAGATAAAGGAAAACAGCTGGAATCACCCCATCTGTCCTCCGGATGGCTGCTTGCAGCCAGAAGATCACAAACAGCATTTCACGTTCAACTGGTAAGAGCTAGCTGGGAAGTTTGGACGTCATCACTTTCCAAGCTGCGCTGTAGCCTTAAAGGGACACTAAGAACAGCCACCCCATTTCTAAATCACCAAATTTGTATTTTTTTTAAGTATATGTACCCCAAGAGAGGATTTCTACAGCTAGGAGAAGCTGGCTCTCTTGGTGCTTATCATTATTTTTGGGATTACTTCTTAAAAAAATTTTTTTTAAGTTTTGGATTTTGTTCTCCTTCCAAATATAAAGGAGGATTGAGAGTAAACAACTGTCTTTCTGTTATTATTTTTGTATTAAATTTGAAGGTATTAGCATTTTCCTACATGTTGAATCAGCTGATTTGAATCTTCAGCTTTCTGTTTTCATTTTCCCTTGGGAACTGTCTGCTTATCTCACTTTTGCTTGCGTAAATACATTTCAAAACTTTTTCATATCCTCAAATTTCACTGGTAAACTCCTAGGGAGCGCCATAATCTACTGCGTGAGATATGGAGGATTTTAAACAGATTTCTTCTGACTTTATGAAAGATATTCAGGACATCATGGAAAATATGAGATTTAAAATGTGCCATCAGGTTGGGGATGTGGTGGATGAAACTGAGGAATTCAACAGCGATAGAAATCTTTCTTCTAAGAGTGAGATTGGGATTTTTATTGAGATGCGGGATGAAGATCGGATAGTGGACTTGGAGAAATTTAAGAGAAAGAGAGATCTGCAAGCCGCAAGTGAAATTGACTTTCTGGTGGAATGCCATGAAAAGAAGCTGGAATTTTTTTTGGTGGGGGGCAGTCGGGCTCTTTGATTCTTTAAGAGAAAAGCTCTCTGCACATTGTGGGGATATGTAAATGCTCTGGTTTATTTTGAAGTGGAATAAGGGTGAAAGAATGTCTATCTAGTTTGCTTTAAGGGTTTGATTGATGTCATTTGCTTTTAAAGATTTGGATTAAGATTATTAGAGTTAAAATGTGTTTATTTGGATGGTTTTAAGGATTTGATTTAAGGTTACTGTTTTGAATTGTCTTTGTTTTTTGGATTTATTAAGATTAAGATTATTAAAACTGTTGTATTATCAAGTATAATAGCAGATAATCGATGTGCTTTTTAATTTGATTCTTATTTTAGTGGACAGAAATATATAGAATAGTGGTAAGAAGGGAATAATTAAATATGTGTTATCTTTTGGAGGGGAGAAAGATGTTTAGGAACTTTATATGATTTTTTTATTATTACTATTATTTTAATATAAGGTGGAGGAGTAACTGTACTTAGTGATTTTTATTATGTGCCAAAGAGGAATGATTTATAGAAATAATGTGGTTTTTGTTTAATATAGAGTAAGAAATTGATTATGGAAAATTTTGTATATCCTTGCTGTTTAAAGTCATAAGCCACATCTTTTTGTAAATTTGAAAAAAAAAATTCTCTTGTGTTTTTGCACCTTTTTAGTTCTTTTTTCCTTCTTTGTAGTTTTTTGTTTTTTATGTAGTTTTTACTCCTCTTGAAACTTAATAAAGTTTATTTAAAAAAATTAATTGATTGGATATAGATTAATAACCTAAAACTTATTTCAGATCAAGTTACTAATGTTTAGACAGACTGGGGAAACATTCTTTGTAAAATGTTAAGTCTGCAGTTTCAGGGATGTTTCCGAAACTGACATCGCTTCTGAATGTCTGTGTGACTTTCAGTTCCACCTCTTTTAGAAGAAGATGGATTTGGCCACAATGACATTTGCCTTGGTCAATTCTCATTAAAATTACTAAACCATTCTACTTTAAAATTGTGAAGTGTCAGGAACCTGCAAAACACTTCCTTTTGGGTTATAAATAGCAGTTCTTTAGTGTCAGCAACAAGGTATTTTTCTTGTAGATTGCTAGTCTCTAAATCAGAGATGAACCACCTTCACTCCAGGGCTGCATGCTGACCTAAATCTAATTTGGAAACTGTCTCCAATTGTTCAGTGCAAAACCTGTACCTTTTAAACAGGTCACTCTCTGTAGTTCTATTTCTCTGAAGCAGTTCCCTAATGCTTGATGAGTCTTCATAGAGGAGGAAGACAATTTATTTATTTATTTATTTATTTATTTATTTGTCATATTTGTCTAGCACCCATCTTGCGTGCAATGACTCTGGGCAGCTTACAGATAATAAAATGACAAAACACTAAAAACACTACAATATAAATATAAGTATAAATACATAAAAATACAGATAAAAATATAAAAATATGAAATATGAAATATAAAATATAAAATATAAAATTCAAGATGGCAATAAGATCATATCCTTGGCACCATCATGGTGCCAATCACCCCCACGAATGTCTATCCCCCCTCCCACCCCAAGCAAGGTGGCATAACCTGTTAGAGTTCTTGTGTTGCCCTGGCGAATTATTCCTGTACAAAGCACAGCGTTCTCATGATGACGTGAATGCCAGGTGGCTGGATAACAGAGAAGCCTTGGCTTTGTTTACATCCTCATGAGATAGGGAGCGAGAAGGTACCATGTTATGGCTAGCAATGGACATCTTCCCATGAGACCAAATCCTCCTGATTTCCTTCTGTGGGAAGCCTTGCCCAGGCCCCCTGAGCAAGGAGAGGGGGGAACTCATGCTATGTGCTTGAGGCCTTATGCTTTGAGGCCTAGTGTGTGTCAGAGCTAACATCCAGCCAATCAGAAAGCTAGAAGAACTGAATATACAACCATGCAAAATGGTGTTCTATGCTTCTTGATTTCTAGTGTCTTTTAGCCATGTAGTTCTTCACGTGTTCACTTCCCGTGGACTGGGCAGAGTGAGCTATGCCTGGCTTTGGGTATAGGCCATGGAAGGAACTCTGGCCCTGGGATCAATACATGGAACTCTGCTTATAAGTTTGTTTTTGTTTTCCTTTTACAATGATGTATCTTGTATATTCATCTTTTTCATTTTTGCGATAATGTGATTGTATATACATTATTGCCTTATGCTACCAGTAAACACTGTTAGCCCTAACAAGCTGCATTCTTGTCTGTTTATTCTCAAGCCTCGGTTTTTCCCTTTCGGCCAGCATATATCCCATCAGGTTATGTTGCCCAGAGAGAAATTTGCGTTTTCTTTGCTGCGTTGGACCTGGCTGTAAAAGGGAGTTTGTTTTTAGAGGCTGGTTTCGGAGTAAACATGTTGTCTTTGAGTGGTCAGCAATGGCTGAACAGTATCTGGTCAGTCTGCCATTTGGGGCTTTAGATGGCACAAACTATCTGACCTGGTGTGTGGAGATGGAATTATTCTTTTTGCAAGAAGAAGATTTGTGGCAGTATGTGGCAAATCCACCTCCAGAGGATCTCTCTGAAGAAGTGCAAGCATGTTTGGACTGTGCTTATGGCATTTTTGCTTTTGGGACTCAACTCATCTGAATGGAATTATATCAGCTACTCCAGAACTGCAAAATGAGAGCTGAGAAGCTGTTGGAGCCTTTAATACAAAGTGGAACTCTGTTGCCCTTGGTGGTCTATTAAGACAGCTTTATAGTTTGAAGCTGCAACCTCGGGTGAGACTGTGATGACCACCTTGGTGAGTTCAAGACTTTGTTTGCTGCATTTGAACAAGAAGGCATGTTTTTCTGGCACTGTGAAAAAGCGTGCATGATTTTTGTCAAGCCTGGAGCTACTGGTCGAGAAAGCAACGACGCTATCTCCCTGCGACCTTGTGGATTATTTTACAAGCCACTTCCAGGATTCCTGAGAATTCCTAACAGAGTGTTCCAGCTGAAGTAAAACCTGGTATGGAATTTACATTTGCCGTGGTTTGCTGTGATTCTGGAAGGCTGTTCCCTGCCCCGATGTCCAGCGGATGCTGTCAGTGCAAGAAGCCTGATTTACGAATGGAGGGGTAACCAGAAGTCAGACGTCAGCTAAACAACGAATCCAAGTTTTCTGCTCTACCGGCTGCTGTTATGTGTAAGCATTTTCAGAGACTTGGTTTTTGAATTCTGCTTGCTGTAAAGTTTGTAAACATGGACGGTTATTGTTACAAATGTCAGCCTTGAGTTCAGCAAGTCATTTTAGCTGATATTTCTGTGTAAGAATGTGTATGTGTACACTTGTTTTTCTCTCCTCAGTGTTCCAGCCCTGGTCAAGTCTGAGTGCAGGTGCTGAATGTTTCATTGCGATATGAAACTGCTTGTGTTGAGGTTGAGTGTGAATCCTTCCGTGGGAAGCCTTGCCCAGGCCCCCTCCTGAGCAAGGATGGGGGAACTCACGTGCTTGCTGAGATGCAGCATTGCCATCCAATAGCAGGTCATGCTATGTGTTTTAGGCCTAATGCTTTGAGGCCTAGTGTGTGTAACAGCTAACTTCCAGCCAATCAGAAAGCTAGAAGAACTGAATATACAACCATGCAAAATGGTGTTCTATGTCTTCTTGATTTCTAGTGTCTTAGTCATGTAGTTCTTCACATGTTCACTTCCCGTGGACTGGGCAGAGTGAGCTATGCCTGGCTTTGGGTATAGGCCATGGCAGGAACTCTGGCCCTGGGATCAATACACGGAACTCTGCTTATAAGTTTGTTTTTGTTTTCCTTTTACAATGATGTATCTTGTATATTCATCTTTTTCATTTTTGCGATAATGTGATTGTATATACATTATTGCCTTATGCTACCAGTAAACACTGTTAGCCCTAACAAGCTTCATTCTTGTCTGTTTATTCTCAAGCCTCAGTTTTTCCCCTTTAAGCCAGCGTATATCCCATCATAACCATGTCTTAAGCCCTGTTAGGAAGGACTGGTCAAAAGAGGCCAAGTCTGGCAGCAGGAAAAGGGAAAAGGGAAAACTCCGTTGCAACGATAAAAACGTTGCAGCAGAGTTGAACTCAATTTCAAAAAAAAGAGCCAAGAACGCAGAGCGCCTATTGGCTGCTGCATTCGAACAGCGCGAGATACAAAGTATAAAAGGAGGAAACAACGAAGAACGGGTTGTCAGGGACAACCATTCTTCAGGAGTCTCACATACCTTCAGTCAGACTTCTTCCGCAGCTGCTCATATCACAAAAGCCTTGTTTAAGCAATCTCTAGCCTCCCTATCCTCTGACTAACTCCAGCCTCGGATCTACCGATCAACCAGCTCTCCTTACTTTTCGGAGCTGTCTTCCGTCACAGTTCTGAGGTGATTTCCTGCAGTTGCTTTCCTTGCCTTTTCAGTGTCAAAGCCGTGGCTTTCCTCCGTGCCTGTCTCCGCTGACGGATCTGGTCTCTGAGCTGTCTTCGTCTCTGGCTGTCTTCGTCTCTGGGCTGGCTTCCTCTCTGGGCTGACTTCGTCTCTGGCTGGCTCCCTTTGCTGCTGCTGCTGCTGCTGCTGCCTTCCAGAATTCCAAGCCTCCTGCTGATAAGGACAAAAGACCGATTATCACCTGTCAACCACATACTGTTGCTGGATGAAATAATCTGACCCTAATTTGCCTCAGATCTCAACTATTGAAAGTCTGACAGCAGAGGATCTTCTAGCAAGCTCCCAACTACCTGTTTTCAGAACAACCCAGTTAATTAACCCTTCCCATTCCTTCCTATTAAATCCAGCCAGCTTGTAAACACCAGCCTTTCCACCTTCCTCCTAACCCAGCTTTGCCTGCCTTTGACAAAAACCATAACAGCCTGTTTTGTTCCTGTCAAACTGTGTATTAACTAAATTAATTCTTGAAGCAGTTATACCTAGTAGATCCGTAGTTGTGTAAGTTGGCTTGCTAGTTAATCTCCAGAACCGGTCTGGTAATTATTCTTGATAGAACTGATTGTCTTGTTTGTGTTGCCTTGCCTTGTTCCTATTCTGTTGTATTGTTCCCAGATCAAAAAAACCCATCAGGTTGAAGCAATACAGTATTGTGCCCCATAACCGAAGAGGATTAGCTTGAAGCCAGTCACTCAATAAAGACTGTTAAGCATTTCAAGTCTCTGTGTTCAGTTGGAACAGGACAAGCCCCTTCTGGAAGGCTGGGAGAGTGGGGGCCTGTCTTACATCCGGGGGTAACTTGTTCCAAAGGTCGGGTGCCACGGCAGAGAAGGGCCTCCTCCTGGACCCTGCCAATCAGCAATTCCTCATGGACAGGGTCCGTAACAAGCCCTCTCTGCCTTACCGGGTGGGACAGGTCGATGTAACAGGGGTGAGGCCGTTCCTCAGGTAGCCTGGACGCATGCCATGTAGGGCTTTAAAGGTAATAATCTGTCCTGTTTCTGACTGCACTTGACACAAGAAGGGTGGTTGTAGGAATATTTATTATACAGGATTGCTTAACAACATTAACAAGTCCCAACAAGGAAGTTACAATTGCCACCACTTGGCAATAAGGCAAGGTTAATAATAGAACTAACCAAGTCAGTAAAGCAAGACTTTGGACAAGGCTCCCACTGGTTAATCAGGCAAAGCTTGGACAAGGTTTACACTAGACAGTCAGGCAAGACTTGCCACAAAGTTTTTCTTGAGGCTGGGACTCAACTTGTGACAAGAGTCAATGTGGAAGTAATTCAAACTGAAATACACAATTTCTTACGTGGCTACTCAGCAAGGCTTGCCATTGAGTTTTTTCCCCATCTACCAAGCAAGAGTCGGACGCTAGGACTGCACGGACACCAGCAACCCTCCAGCAGAATTCCAACCAGCAGAGGACTCCTGAGCAGCAGCGGCGGTGGCAAGAGGTGGTAAGGTTTCGGCAAAGTTGCTTGTAAAGTGGCAAAGCAGAATTCAGCGGCGGCCAGTACAGACAAAGCAGACTCAGAAGCGGAGGCAGGCGGAGAAGACGCAGGAAGGTAAGATGCGGTGGTGGTTTGGAAAGGCAAGGCAGGATCCAAAGCGGCGGTAGATGTGGAAGGTGCAGGAAGATAGGATTCAGTGGCAGGCTGGAAAGGCAAGGCGGACTCAGAAGCGGCTGTGGATGTGGAAGGCGCAGGAAGATAGGATTCGGTGGCAGGTTGAAAAGATGAGGCAGAATCTGGAGCTGCGGTAGATGTGGTAGGCTCAGGTCTGGTTTTTATAAGGGCTGGAGGCAAGAGACAAGGCTTGGGAGCAGACTCTAATGAACGGTTGTCCCCAGCAACCTGTTCGTCCTTTGTCTGTCCTTTTATTTTGTTTCCTTCCCGCCATTTTGGGATAGAAGCCAATCGGCTTGCTATCTGTTTGGCACCCTTTCCTACCTTTCTTTCTATGGCATTGATAGGTGGTAGCAGCTCCACCCTTTGATCACTGCCCATCAGCTCTTCCTAGTTTTCCTGCTCTAAGCTATTCATTTCAATTTTCCCACCATTGTTACCAAGCTCCCCCTCCTTCAATTCTCCATCAGGTTCCATTCTGACATAACCAACACCTTGAATTGGACCCGGAAGCAAACTGGCACCCAATGCAGCTCGCGTAGCAATGGTATTATATGTGCCCTCCTTGGGGCTCCCAAAACTGCTCGCGTGGCCACGTTCTGCACCAGATGTATTATTGTCCTGATGGTAAGAGCAGAAATGGTCCACCATTTCAGCCTGCAGCAAAATCTTTGTTTATCTGATTCAAACTTCCCCATTGTAATACCTTCCAGATGTGTGGAATTCAACACTGAGAATTCTCAGCAATAGCCTTGCTGGCTGTGGGGAATTCCGTAACTTAATGTCCATACTGAGGCATGAAGCACTCCCAGCTTGGAGAAGACTGATCTAGTTAGCCTTTGACAACCCATTTCTCGATAGGTGAGCTATAGCCTAAAGTTGTTGCTAAGCTTTGAAAGAGGAATGAATGAACATAGATTGAATATTGTAGTCCAAGCAATTTAAATAGCTTCAGTTTAGTAAAGGTAAAGGTTCCCCCGCACAGTCGTGTCTGACTCTAGGGGCTGGTGCTCATCTCTGTTTGTTAGCTGAAGAGCCAGCGTTGTTTGAAGATGCTTCCATGGTCATGTGGCCAGCATGATGCATGCAGAATGCTGTTACCTTCCCACTGAAGTGGTACCTATTTATATACTTGCATTTGCATGCTTTCAAATTGCTAGGTTGGCAAGACCTGGGGCGAGTGTGGGAGCTCATTCCATCACATGGCGCTCGGGTCTCAAACCACTGATCTTGCAACCTTCTGATCGACAAGCCTGGCATCTTAACTGCTGAGCCACTGCGCCCCTCATAGCTTCAGTTTGGGTGACCACAATTCATGGAATCATAGAATTGGGGAGTTGGAAGGGACCAAAAGAATTACTTAGTCCAACTCTCTACAATGTTCAGGAAACCAAATTAAACCATTCTCAAAAAGTGGCTGTCTAGCCTCTTAAAAAACTTGAGAGATGGAAAACCTACAACTTCCATAGGTAGATGGTTCCACTGTTGTATAGATCTTACCATCAGGAAGTTTTTCTTTATATTTAAATGAAATCTAGGCAGCTCCAATATATACCCACTGTTTCTTCTCCTAATTTTTGTGGCCATTCTCAATGGAACCCTTTTATGCACCCAAACACTGATAGCATATCCCCTTTTAGTCTTCATTTCAGACAAAGCAGCCATCAACAGACACATAGAGGTAAACAACATTTACATACCATTCATAAGAGACAATAGAAAAGCCAGAAGACCAGAACACCTCCTTGTCAGTAATCAACACCCAGATATGTAAAGATTAACACCAGAATTAGCACCAGAGGAACATTCAAACAGTACAATATACCCTAATCAAGGAACTATTAACTCAGTCAATCAACCAAGTAGCAAACAACAGCCCAATCAAGGAACTACCAAGGAGAGAACAACACCCCCACCAACACAAGCAGGACAAACCATGGTATATAAACAGAGGGCAAGTCCCACTCCCTTTTCGCAATGAAGATGTTGCCTAGCCTGGCAATGAAACATTTGCAAGAAAACAACAAGGCTCAGAGAGCACCAAGGACTCCACAGTCTTCATTTCTCCAGATTGAACATCCCAACTTTCATCACCTGTCCACATAGGGCATGTCCTCAAGTTGCCTTTATTATCTTTGTCACCCTGATCTGAAACTGTTCTAACTTGCCAATTTCCTTATATATTTAAATTTCAGATACAAATCTTAATCCACATTTAAAAATAACCTGTTTTAAGTAAAAACTTAATTTAATACAGAACTTATTTATCTCTTTAAAGTTTTAATTTATAAGGGTCATGTACATCATGAATATCTAAGATGTTCCAGTTGAAGCTAACTTTTCAAATACACGTGGAAAAATATCTGATGAAAAGCTGTGCAGTATAAAGAGGATACCCACAGGTCATGGACTATATTTATTATTGTGGAAAGATATGAATATTTATGATTTTAGAGAAAAAAAGCAACTAAATTTAGATCTAACAGAACACATACCTTGCTCTGCCTAGTAACCAATTGCACTGGGAAAATCAGTATACTAGTGTTGACAGAACTAGTACAGTTATTTTCATAAGTTTACACTTGACTAGTAGAATTTTTACTTCTGGTCTTTGAATAACTGATGACCTTGTCACCAATTCCCTCTTTAGTTTCAAGGGAAGTGTAATGTAATACAGCACTTGAAAAGGCTTTGTGTATCCTCACAGTTGCTGTTTGAATAAGGTGAGTTTGAATTCTTTATATAATTGATTTCATTGATTTTCATATAGGATGAATACTCATGGGGAAAGTGCCAACTCAACTGCAACCTCTGCTAAGATTTTTTTTAAAAAAACTCTTGTAATCTGCCAACTTGGACATTGTCACAGCATGAATAACAATCATGGGCCAAGTTCTCTAGCCTTCAACATTCTCAGCTCAGGCAATTCAAAATAATACTACAAACCGGGTAAAGGTAAATGAACAACAACAACAACAAAGTATGTAGTTGAAAAAACTGTGTACAAAAAAAGCACATATAAAATTGCCCCTTCAAAATTCTCTACTAACTTGGTAAGTAGAAATGGGATGAATACAATGAATTTCATCAGGGGAAGGAAAAGGTCTTCAATAATTTCTCCAGAGAATTATCAAGCACTACTATTGAAAAAAGCCAATGGAGATTACTTCTCCTGAAGTTTTCGTTTGGGAGATAGATAGATAGATAGATAGATAGATAGATAGATAGATAGATAGATAGATGATGGATGGATGGATGGATGATAGAGACAGAGGATTTACTGACTCCATAGTTTGAAGGACTTTAAGTGATGTACAGTATCCATTTATAGAATGAAGGTAATTCATACAAAAGCCAGTTTGGAGTATGGTTAAGGCAGGTGTCAGGGGGAGCAGAGAAGAGGGCTGGGCGCTAGATAAGAAGCGAGCACGCAGCTCAGAGAGCCTAGCCTATTTCCCCAAACGTCAGAAGAAAGCTCCGCCCTAGGTTGAGCTGATATACTTGGGAATCTTCAGGCACTGTTAGTTTAGCAGGATTTCTGCTTGTAGGTATGCAATAAACACTAGAGACTAGATTCCTGGCCTCGGCGTGTTATTTCTGCATCTACACACGACATCAATCCTGCTAAACCAAAACTCCCATCGAAAGAGGGTGGAACACATAAACCAGGAGAATGGCTTCTCAGACACAGGAATTGCAGCAGGCCATAATCCAGCTAGCAGCGGCCTTGACACAACACCAGCAACAAGTCGACGACCAGATTAATAACTTACAAGTGGCGATGCTTCAGCAGATGCAACAACCAGCTCCAGGAGCCCAGCAGCCGGCACCAGTGGCACCACCCCCACCAGTCATTCTGCGATCCCCAGGGTGTTTACCAGAGAAATTTGGGGGAGAGACGGCACAGCTCAGGACCTTCGTCGCCCAGTGCACCATGTTTTTCGACAGCAGACCAGCCGAGTTCCCGACGGAGAGGTCCAGAGTCACATTCATTTTAAGTTTGCTGAAAGGCTCAGCCGCAAGATGGTCCATCCCCATGGTGGAAGCTAACGACCCAATTCTGGACAACTACCAGAATTTTATGGCCCGTTTCAGAGCCCATTTTGATGATCCAATCAGAGAAGTCACTGCCAGCAGAGAGATCCGACGGCTCCGACAGGGGAACAGGAGAGTAGGAGCGTACATCGCAGATTTCAAACTGTTGGTAGGAGATTTGGGCTGGAATGAGGTGGCATTGAAGGATCAGTTTAAACAAGGACTGGACAAAGAGATTAAGATGGAGTTAGTGCGGCAGGGCACTCCAGCTACATTGGAAGACCTATACCAGTTAACAGTCGTCATAGATGCTTGATTGGAGGAGTTAAAGCAGCTTCGGCCAGGGAGAAACAGGGCAGGAACCCGACCGGCTTTTCCAGGTTTTGCTACCCCCTCTAACACGTTTGTTCCCCTGAGCACAGAAGAACCCATGCAGATAGGGGCCACAAGAAGGGGGCTCTCTGAAGCCGAGAGACAAAGGAGAAGGGACAATGCACTTTGTTTTTATTGCGGGGGGCCAGGGCACATTGCAAGGGTGTGCCCGACCAGACGCCAGGCAACCCCGGTAAGATTTACAACCCAAGGCACGGAGCAGGCCCACATACCAGCCACTTCTTCTCAGCAGTTAAACTCCAATGGCCCCCCTTGTCAGAGCCCCGTAGGGAGGCCATCCAGCAATTAAGAAGGGCTCAGACGGCAGATCACAACCAAGATTTTTATATTGTTCCAGCCACACTGACTACAGATTCCAAGCAACTATTACCGGTAAATGTTATGATTGATTCCGGGGCGACAACCAATTTTATAGATGGGGAAGCGGTGGAAAAGTTTCACATTTCAACTATTGCACTACCAAGCCCCATGCAGGTTGAAACCATCGACGGGCAACCTCTCAAGGCAGGTGCAATTGAACGTTGCACCCTGCCAATTCAGCTATCCATCGCAGATCACACGGAGTGGATCCAACTGTACGTTACTGCTTCTTTGCAAGTCCCAGTCATTCTCGGGGCACCTTGGTTGAGACTTCACAACCCCAATTTGGACTGGATGACCGGAGCAGTTTCCTTTCCCTCTCAAGACTGTCGGCACCACAAATTGCAGGGCATTACCCAAGCCCAACCGGCAGCTGCAAGCCGGGAAGCAGGGAAGGCTCCCCTACCAACAAAGTATGGAGATTATGCAGACATCTTCGGAGAGCAAGAGGCCACAGTGTTGCCCCCCAATAGATCTTTCGACTGTACAATAGATTTGAAGCCTGGAGCCAAGATCCCAGCGGCACGGCATTATACAATGTCCCCAAAGGAACTAGCTATACTGAAGGAATATTTGGATACCAACCTAAAAAAGGGTTTCATTCGGCCATCGACATCACTGGCATCTGCCCCTACCTTCTTCGTGCCTAAAAAGCCTGATCCTTTCGCCCCGGCGGCACAGGCTGGCGATAAGGGACCCCCCATGCGCATGGTGCATGACTACAGCGCACTCAACGCAGTCACCGTTAGAGACCACTACCCTCTTCCAGTGATATCGGAGTTGCTGGATCGCCTGCAAAAGGCTCGTATTTTTACCAAGCTAGACCTCAGGAATGCCTACAATTTGATCAGAATAAAGCCAGGCCATGAATACTTAATGGCTTTTAACACCAGATATGGTAAGTTTGAGTATTTAGTCATGCCTTTTGGACTAAGTAATTGTGGGGCAGTATTTTCCAGGTTCATGAACCACATTTTCTCAGACTTGTTAGATAAATATGTCATTGTGTATCTTGATGACATTCTGATTTATTCTGAGGACCCCACCTCCCACATTACCCATGTGTGTAATGTTCTGCAGAGATTAAGAGAGAACAAGCTGTTTGCGAAGTTAGAAAAGTGCGCCTTTGACTTAACGCAATTAGACTATCTGGGATACAGGATTTCCACAGAAGGCGTAGCCGTGGATCCTGCAAAGGTCCAAGCAATTATGTCATGGAAGCCTCCCCGTAACGTCAAGGAGCTCCAACAATTTCTGGGGTATGCGAATTTCCTTCACAAGTTCATTGCCTCATATGCAGAGAAAGCGCGTCCCCTTACTCAGCTTTTAAAGAAAAACAGACGCTTTTGCTGGGGGGAACAGCAGCAAGCGGCCTTTCAAGAATTTAAACAGCTGTTTACCTCCCCACCACTCCTGAGGCACCCGAACCCTTCAAAACAGTTCCACGTCCAGTGCGACGCCTCTAACTTTGCCGTCGCCGCCATTTTACTCCAAGCGGCGGACGAAAGGGGGGAAGATTTATTACCCTGTGCCTATTTCTCTCGCACGCTGTCACCAGCAGAGAGGAATTACGATGTCTTCAACAAGGAACTGCTTGCCATAAAATCAGCCTTTCAAGAATGGAGGCATTGGTTAGAGGGAGCAGCTTTGCCAATCAAGGTTTACACAGACCATAAAAACTTAGCGCTGTTGCAGAGCTCGGGATCCCTCAACCCCCGTCAGGTCAGATGGAGTCAATTTTTTTCACGCTTCAATTTCGTCATCTCGTATTTGCCAGGCAAACAAAACAAGCTGGCTGACGCGTTGTCTAGGCAGCCGCAGGACATTGCAGAACCTGACCAAGCCACCCAAGCCACGATCTTGCACCCTCAAAATTTTGAGAAGCCTCCCGAAGGGGTCCAAGTAGAGACCTTGGCAGCAGTCAGACTAGTAGACGATCTCCTTGTAAGAATCAAGGCACAGCAGCAACAAGACCCCTACGCACGGGCTAGGCTGGATGACCTCCAGGGGACCCAGCATGGTACACCGTCCCCTTTCACAGCAGAGACAGGGACCCTTTGGCATAGTGGGCGGCTTTATGTTCCCAAGACCCTGAGGGAAGTAGTATTACAGCTTTGTCATGATAGCCCGATGGCAGGACACGGGGGGGTGTTCAAAACGCTGCACAGAACACTCAGAGACTACTGGTGGCCCAAGATGGCAGCACACATCAAGACTTACGTGGCCTCTTGCCACGTGTGTAGACGTGCTAAAACGGTTGCAGGGAAACCAGCAGGCCTTTTGCAGCCCCTGCCCACACACCCCCAACCTTGGGACACTGTCTCCATGGATTTTATCACCGACTTGTCACAGGCACAGGGTTTCACTTCCATCCTGGTGGTGGTAGACTGCTTTACAAAAATAGCGCATTTAATTCCCTGCAAGGGCCTACCAACAGCACAAGCTACAGCACAGCTCTTTTTGGACAATGTCTTCCGATATAGAGGTATGGTTAACCACTTGATCTCAGATCGCGGTTCGCAATTCACTTCCAGGTTCTGGGGGGCGCTTTTCCAGACGTTGGGGGTCAAAATACACTTGTCCTCTGCGAATCATCCTTGCAGTAATGGCGAAGCTGAGAAAACTAACCAGTTATTGCAGCAATATCTCAGATGTTACATTAACTACCGGCAGGACAATTGGCCAGAACTTCTCCCCATGGCAGAGTTCGCTTACAACAATGCAGTACATTCCTCAACCAAGATGTCCCCTTTCCAGGCTCTCTATGGCACAAACCCGAGGGTGTTGCCCCTTTCCTCACAACAAACAGCTGTGCCTGCAGCCACGGATTTCCTGGCAGAAAGACAGGCAGCCCATCACCTGTTAGCAGAGCAGCTGGAGCTGGCAAAGGCAGCCTATAAATGGAACGCAGATGAACACAGACAGGAAGGACCCCCCATATCACCAGGAGACAAGGTCTGGCTCTCTACAAAGTTTCTACCCACTAACAGACCTTGCAAGAAGCTGGACACTAAGTTTATTGGCCCTTTTCAGGTGATACAGCAAATAAACCCTGTGGCTTATCGTTTGCAGCTTCCACACTCCATGAGGATTCACCCGGTGTTTCACAAGTCCTTGTTAGTCAAAGATTCCCCTCCAAGCTTTTGCGGCAGCGCGCAAAAAACCCGGAAGCGCTGAACCCAGGAACAAGTGTATATCTCAGCTGTGAACTATGGGTCTATGCTTCTTGACTTCTGTCCAGTCTTTTAGCCATGTTCGTGTGTGTGTTCTACTCCATGTGAAGACTGAGATGTGCGTAGCTATGCATGGCTGTGTGTGTAGGCCATGGCATGAGCCCCTTCATGTCTATCAATGGAAACAATACACGATACTCTGCTTGTAAGTTTGTTTTTCCTTTTTGCAATAATGTAACTGTATACACATTTATTGCTTTTATTACAAGTAAACTTTTTAGCCATAAAAGCTGCACTCTGTCTGTTTACTCTGCGCCTTAACCCTATAAGCCAGCATTATTTCACAGGTTATGGGTCCTGTGAGGAAGTCACGCTTTTGTTGCGTTTAACCTGGCTGTAAAAGGGGGTTTGTTTTTTGAGGCTGCTTTCAGAGTAAACGTGTTTTTCTTTGAGTGGTCAGCATGGCTGCTGCAGGACTGACTAGTCTGCCATTTGAGCGCTTAGATGGCACAAACTATCGGACCTGGTGTGTGAAGATTAAATCATTCTTTTTAAAAGAAGGCTTGTGGCGATATGTGGAAAACCCACCTCCAGCAGGTCATATTTCTGAGGAAGTGCAATTGCGTTTGGACCGTGCGTATGGCAATTTGATTCTGGGACTGGAATCATCTCAGTTACTGCATATCAGCAACTTAGACACTGCACATGGGTGCTGGGAAGCCCTTAAAGCCATTTATTCAAGACAAACCTCTGCTGCCATTGTTGGACTATCACGTCAGCTTTACAATTTAAAGCTGCAGCTGGGTGGGAATGTGATGACCCACCTCCATAAACTCAAGACTTTGTTTCTTAAACTTGAGGAGAGAGACGTTTTGTTGCCAGATACTCAGAGAGTGCGTATCATATTATCAAGTTTGGACTCCAGCTTTGATATGCTCATCGAGGCAATGCAGATGTTATGACCCCAGGACCTTACTGTGGATTATCTTACAAACCGGCTCCAGGAGATACAGCAGGCTCGTGACCTAGAGAGGCAGGGTAAGCCATCTGTTGCTGTTCCTGAGACTTCTAGACAGCGTTTTCCTGCTGGAACAGAGTCTGCATGTGCTGTAAGAAGGTGTTTTCGGTGTAATTCTTCTCAGCATTTCCTGAAAGACTGTCCCCAGCCACCTCGCCCAGCGGGTAGTGCCAGTGGAAAGAGGTTTGCTCGAAAGAAGGGGAAGCCACCTAGACAACGTACCCAAGTTTCTGCTCTGCTAACTGCTGTGAGTAAGCGATCTCCAGAGACTTGGCTATTGGACTCGGCTTGCAGCCAAATCATTGTGAACAATGAACAGTTATTGTTAACAAAATGCAAGCCTAAAATCCAACAGGTTGCTCTAGCTGATGGATCCATGGCTGATCTGTCTTTTCAGGGTGAAGTATATATTCCTTGTTTGGGGATAAGTGTGCAAAATGTGTTGTGTGTTCCTACACTTGATTTTTCCCTCCTCAGTGTTCCAGCCCTGGTTAAGTCTGGGTATACTGTTGTGTTCAAGGGTGCTGGATGTTCTATTGAAAAAGATGGAATTGAGTGTGGTAGGGGGAAATTAGTGAATCAGTTGTATGAAATGCTTCCTAAACAGGAGTTTGTGGCTGGAAATTGTGTTTCCAATGTTCCCCCACATCATAAATGCGTTCATTATTTTCACAGAGTACTGGGACATCCCGGGTGGGGAAGTTTGTCTCAGATGGCCAAGGTGTATCCTGAGCTAAACTCCAGAAAATGTGAAAACTTCCTTGATTGTACTGTGTGTAAACAATCTAAGATCAAGGCTGCGCCTGTTGCTAGGAAAAGTGACAGAGTGTCAACTAGACCATTTCAGTTGGTTCATGGAGACCTAGCTGCCCCTATTCTCCAAGTGAAGGAGGGGCACGTTTCATGTTTCTTCTGGTAGATGACCATACTCGCTTTACATATTGTTATTTACTCAAGTCTAAAGCGGAAGCCTTTGCTCGCTTTAAAGAGTTTGTAGCAATGGTAGAGAGAAACTATGGTTATCAAGTGGGTCAGTTTCAGTCTGATCGTGGTGGAGAGTTCCTAAGCCATGAGTTCCAGAATTGGCTTCGTAGGAAAGGAATCTCCCATAGACTTGCAAATGTTGGTGTTCCAGCTGAGAATGGAATACCAGAAAGGAAGATTGGTGTTGTTAATACCATTAAAAATAGCCTGATGTTAGATGCTCAGGTGCCATCCCATTTCTGGGGTGAGGCTACCATGACTGCAGTATATCTAACCAACAGGTTGTGGAATTCATCTGTAAATGAAGTTCCTTACTTCCTTTTGTTTGGCAAGCGCCCTTCGCTGAAGTACCTGTGTGCCTTTGGAACATTTGCATATGTTCACATCCCCAAGTCTCAGCGAAGGAAGAACCAACCAAAAGCACAGCGCTTAAGGTATGTTGGTTATTCATCAAAATCCAAGGGTTACCGTTTTTCATCAGGCTATGATCAAGTGGTAATCTCCAGAAGTGCTAATTTTGAGCATCCTACTGGTTGGGAAAGGTTAAATGCTAGTTCAGAAGTGTTGTTGCAATCTAGTGTACAACCTACTGTCCATGCTCCAGTAAATGGACAACAACCAGTCCAGGTACCTTCTGTTCCCCAGTCTGGTGTGGTGAAAAGGTCCCCTCAGGTGAAGGAAAAGAAAATTTCACCTGAGCAGGTTCAGGACCTGGAGGGGGAGTCAGGTAGTGAAAAGACAGAACTCAGTGATGAGGAAGAGGCAGTGGTCATTCCTCGTAGGTCTGCACGTTCCACAAAGGGTGTGAAGCCTGACAGATTTGTGATTCAGCAGGTGAGAGTGTGTCAAATTACCTGTGAACCTCAGTCTTTTCAAGAGGTGTTGCTCCTGCCTGTTGAGGAGCAGAAGGAATGGAACACAGCTATGGATAATGTGTTTGAGGCTTTGGTGAGTCAGAAAGTGTTTGAAGTCACTGACCTGCCCCCATCCCAGAAAGCTGTAGGTTCCAGATGGGTATTCAGAAAGAAGCTTCTTCCTGATAATACTGTGCAGTACAAAGCCAGGCTTGTTGCTCAGGGATTTTCACAAGAAAGGTTTTTAAACTATGATCTCACTTATGCACCCAGAGCTAGGCCAGAGTCTCTATGTATGGTACTTTCTCTAGCTGCACAGCGTGAAATGGTTGTCCATCATTTTGATGTTGACACAGCATATTTGAATGCAGATCTCCCTGAAACAGTGTACATGAAGCAGGCTCCTGGCTATACTTGTGACAGTTCCCAGAAAGTCTACAGACTATGCAAGGCGCTTTATGGGTTAAAGCAGGCTGGTCGTTGTTGGCATCAGTGCTTGGATGCAGCTCTGACAGAACTGGGATTTAAAAAGTCACTTGCTGATCCCTGTGTGTACATAAGAGGTTCTGGAAGTAACTATACAGTACTTCTTACTTATGTGGATGATTTTTGCTTAGCAACTGGATCCTTACACCTTGTACAAGAATTTGCCAATCAGCTGAGGCAGTATTTTCAGCTGAAGGATTTGGGCAAACTTATATACTATCTTGGTGTTGAAGTTTCTAGATCTCAGAGTGGTGAGTTTTATCTGAGTCAGAAGAGAAAAATTGATCAGTTGTTGGTTCAGCTTGACATGTCAGATGCAAAACCTACCAAAACCCCAATGGTTCTTGATTTCCTACAGAGTGACACGTGTGAGGAACTTTGCCCCCACCCTGATTTATATCACTCTGCAGTAGGTAGTTTGCTTCACTTAACACAGTGGACACATCCTGACTTAGCTTACCCAGTTGGAGTGCTAAGCCGTAAGGTAGCCAAACCATCTATGCGAGACTGGCAAGGATTGAAAAGAATCCTACGTTATCTCAAAGGCACAGCAAATCTCTGCCTTAAAGTGTCAGCTAATAAGCCTGAACTCCCTGTGATTTATGTTGATAGCTCCTTTGCAGAAGAAGGAGACAGAAAATCTGTGAGTGGTTTTCTGTGTCTGTTTGCTGGTTCGTCTGTTGCCTGGCGTTCCAGAAAACAAACATCAGTGGCAATTTCCACCGCAGAATCAGAATTTGCCACCCTCAGTGAGGCAGTGAATGAATTACGCTGGTGTAATCAACTTTTTCTTCATCTAACTGTAAACATAAAATTGCCTTACACTGTGTATGAAGATTCACAAGCATGTATTGGTCTTGCTCTGTCAGAACATGTGAAAGGTCACACAAAATATGTTGATGTGAAATATAAAAATGTCAGACATGCTGTACAAGAAGGTTTCATACAATTAGAATATTGTCCCTCTGAACAAAATGTGGCAGATGTGTTCACTAAAGCTTTGACTATTGAAAAACATGCATCCATGATCACAAAGCTGGGGCTTGAAAAATATGATTTGTAATAAAATATATTTTGTTTCTGACAGCTTCCATTATTGCTACAGTGTGCCAAAAACAATTCGGGAGGGGTGTCAAAGTTTCCTTGTGAATTGAAAATCGTTTTTTCTACTTTCTGTAGTGTTTCCCAAAACAAATTCACTGATAAACAGGTGCAGCTGCCATCGCGTGATGTTATGTCTAAGTCCAAAAACTCTCTCATGGGAACAAGTGCCCTAACAATTTCTCAGGGGGAGACAGTATGCTTGCTTAGATGCAACACTGCCACCTCATGGCAGTTTATACTATGTGCAATGCTTAACGCTTTAGGCTTCATAAATCTGAAAAAGCTTTGTGACCCCCTGACCCTAAGGTTCCTCCAATCAGAAAGCTGGAACAAGTGTACATCTCAGCTGTGAACTATGGGTCTATGCTTCTTGACTTCTGTCCAGTCTTTTAGCCATGTTCGTGTGTGTGTTCTACTCCATGTGAAGACTGAGATGTGCGTAGCTATGCATGGCTGTGTGTGTAGGCCATGGCATGAGCCCCTTCATGTCTATCAATGGAAACAATACACGATACTCTGCTTGTAAGTTTGTTTTTCCTTTTTGCAATAATGTAACTGTATACACATTTATTGCTTTTATTACAAGTAAACATTTTAGCCATAAAAGCTGCACTCTCTCTGTTTACTCTGTGCCTTAACCCTATAAGCCAGCATTATTTCACAATGTATTCAATAAAAACTATTTAAAAAAGGAATTGCGCAGGCATATAATATCTAAAATATATTTTTGTAATTGTAATGCTTGCTCATTAGCTTTCAAGATATTTGATTTTGAAGTAGTGAAAGCATGTAGCCCATATGACCAAAGATTTTAGAGAAAGAGTAGTTGCTGAATGGTAAGGTACATATTTTCTATGCTAAAGGTCCAACATTCAGTCACTGTTCTAGCAAACACGTAGAAACATACTTGTACTGCAAACACATGGATTAAGATACAAGAAACTATATTTAAACCTCTGGTTTACATTGCCTTGATTTAAACCAGTACATAATTCTAGTCTATATAGTGGTGGGAATATGGTGGATTAGGTTGAAATCCTCACTTAGCTAAGAAGCTCACTTCATAAATAAAGTAAGTTAATCAGTAAAACTCACCATTGATATATCTGTGTATTCACAGTATTTTAGTTTATTTTTATACCAAACTTACAGTACTGTTTTTTCCTGAAAAAATGCCTTTGACAAAGTGATAGCACATTAAGCAGCATTCTTTGTCAGACACCTAGACAGACAGGCAGATACATACACATATATACATACTAATTCCTTTAAAGTATTTATCTTTTGAGAATAGAATCTCTTCTCTGCTTAGCTTACTATTATGAAGAAAGGAAATTTCTAACAGTAGGTTGAATCCAACAAGCAAATTTCCCCTGAGGTTCAAGCCATGTAATTTTCTTAATTTCCAGCTGCTGCCCAAAAAGTAGAGAGAGGTGGATCAGCAGAAAGGCCATGCTGATCTGAATTCAGTAGTATCTGATCTTGTCAAAGCATATGACATATCACTAAACCAATAAGGTTGGTGGTGGAATTTTGGAACTATAGACATACTTGTTTGAGTATCTTTCAAAGCTGAACTGGCTTCATCACAGCTGATAACAAAAATGATCTCCTGAATCTTGGGTCCAAAACTCAAGGAATAATTCCCTGCTTAAGTTCTGTATTCCACTGTACAGTTTCCTGAACCACAGAATACAAATACCATTCTTCACCTTTCACCAGATAGAGATTATATGTAGACGGAGGGAGGAGTCATGCCTTGCTTATAAGCTTCCCACGTGGTATTTGCCTGGAAACAGAATGCTAGACATGGTTTGTTTCAGCAACTATATCTTTCCAATCTGTTGGAACATGGAGCTTTCTCAAAAATGTCATTTTCTTTTCCTGCAGGCGGAATAGATGTCCTACTTTCTTTTACAAAAAGGCCATTTCACATATATTCTTAGAACAATGTCTTTGGGAATGCCATGACCCTATTTAGTATTTTGTCTTTTCAAATAATGGTTGAAAGTTACTACTGATCACATCTACTCCAAAATCCATCCCAAGAATGATTGTATGGTAGGACATATTCTTAGGTCAATTTGGGGAAGAAATATGGTTGCTATGACTGTCTACAGAGACAGTCAGTTTAGGGTTGTGGTTAAGGCACAAGGCTAGAAACCAAGAAACTGTGAGGTCTAGTTCTGCCTTAGGCATGAAGCCAGCTGGGTGACTTTAGGTCAATCACTTTCTCTCAGCCCTAGGAAGAAAGCAATGGCAAACCACTTCTGGAAATCTTGGGAAGAAAACTTCAGGGACAAAAATAATTGTTTACAACAAATGTATTTGTGTTATGTAACTCCATCAGGATAATTTGTTGACTATGCTGGGTGGAGCATGCCTTCCTCCCAAGAATTCTTCTGGGACAGGGTTTCTCAACCAGGGTTCCATGGAACCCTAGGGTTCCATGAGAGGTCACTAGGGGTTCCCTGGGAGATCACAATTTATTGATAAAATTATTTCAAATTCGGGCAACTTCACATTAAAGAGGTAAGTTTCATTCTTTATTTTTAGTTTAAGAAAACTGTTAATGCATGCAATATATATATATATATATATATATATATATATATATATATTATAATATAATATAATATAATATAATAATATAATATAATATAATATAATATATATATTACAAAATTATTATATTTGTTTCATGTGTAGGCCTATATATATAGTGTATATATAGGCCTACACATGAAACAAATATAATAATTTTGTAACTTGTGGCCTATATTTGAGCCTGAATGTGCAGGGATTCCCTGAGACCTGAAAAATATTTCAAGGGTTCCTCCAGGGCCAAAAGATTGAGAAAGGCTGCTCTCGGAGATATGATACATCAGAATTTTGTATTGTGTCCATAGTATTTTGCCCCAGGAATTTAGCCAAATCAGCTACTCTCTGAAGTGGTGGCAAGGAATTTTGCTAAAGAAAAAAAAAAGGCTTTTTTTTCACAAATTAATCTCTCCCCCCAAACTATTGATTAATCTCTCCTTGCCACTTTGCAGGGAACTAATGGTCCTGAAAAGTGGGAAAGATAGAGATCCTTGCACTAATTAACACATGCTATTTAAAAGTATTCTTGTTACTATTAATTTCTCAGTAAGGAACGCAAACTGTAAATTGAAAAGTGTCATGCTGAAAATATTTTCCTTTCACCATACGTATGCCACCCAGATGTTGGGTTAGAATTGGTATATATTTAATGGCATTAAAATCCAGTTGCAAAAGGTCTCGGTCTGTAACAAGAAGTTAGCAGCTGCTGCTGTTGTTAAAAACAAAAACCAAACAGAGGAAGTAAGATGCTCAGAGGTGCTAGTGTAAAACAGGCAAAAAAAAAGGTTAGTGGAGGCAGAAAAAGTATAAGTACCAGGCAGATTAGGAAGGAGTTAGGCTACTAGTGCAAAAGTGTGATGGAAATTGGAATGAGTTTGCCAGGAATAAACAATGAGTTAAAATCTTCTTCCAGGGCTCTATAACTAGAGGCTGCATAGAATCAGGGAAAAATGGGAACCTTGGTAGAAATCAGAACAAGAAATAGCCCACTAGCAGTATACAGAGAGGAGTCCAAAGGAGGTCCCTCCCCACCCCCAAAAGAAAAAAATACAATGGTAGAAATGAAACTTAGATGGTAGGAGAAGTATGAAAATGAGTGAACTGTGAATTCAGAAAGAAGAAGCATGAGGTAGGACCTTGACCATAGTTTCATGGCTGAAAGAAAGAACAAAAGGAAGAAAGATAATCTAAAACAGACAGTATAAAGAGATAAGAAACCAAACGGGGGGATTCTTTTCTAACTCTGAAACAAAGTGGAAAGAAAGAAAGGTAACCTATGAGGAGGGCAAAGAGGTGGAAGGGAGAAAGCATAATTTTCTTCCTGCAAGGTTCTTCTCAACAGGAGTTCCCTTTTATGAGGAAGCATGGAGGAGGCGTACCTTGAGGATGCAAGGAGATTCGGTTAGCAACATCTTGGCCCACAGGAGAAAGAGAAGCTGGTAGACCTTAGGAAGAAAAACACCCTGTGAATCAGCTGGGGGGGATTGAGGCTTGAAGAACCAAAGAGATCAAATAGCCAGGATGTTCTTGGAACAATGTCTTTGGGAATGCCATGACCCTATTTAGTATTTTGTCTTTTCAAATAATGGTTGAAAGTAACTACTGATCACATGTAAGAGAACCAACCCAGAAAGCAGGGACTGGCAAAGAGGATGGAATCAGACAGTGAGAAAAAAAGACTTCTGCAGAACCATATGTTCCATATGGGGTATTTTTTAAGGGGAGAGATTAATCTGTTAAATACGAGTTGTGCTGTTAATATGAGCTATCCCTTTGAGACTGTTCGATCTGCAGCAGGTGTATGCGAAGGTGAACATCACATTGATTTCAATAGAACAGCGTGGTTTCAAATTATTCTTGTACTGTTTTTATATCTGAATAGTTGATATCTATCTTTAATAGCAGCAAACCAATTATTGATCACTATTGAGACACACAATTTTATTGGTTTTCCCAGGAGTTGGGAGGGAAATTGTCCCATTAGTCCCCTGCCCCCACTGAATGGTGACTTGGTGCCACCTTAAAATAAATTGCAAAGGGGATCTGGGGAAACCAGATTCTGGAAACCAGAAGAACCTCTAGGTTAACACAGTGGCTACATCTATGGATGAATAGCTATGGTGAGGAGAAGCTGCAGATTGAGAGTATCCCACTCTCAAATACATCTAGGTCTAGCTTTAGTTCTGTTTATATAAGATCCTCATGAGAAAAAACTAGAAGTCAAGGAAAGTCTGCTGTAGATGTTTGAATAACTGTGTTATAGCCCTTACACTCATAAGTCCTAGATGTTGAAACACTAAGTGCTTTATAAATTAGATATGTTGTTTTTCCCTCAATCCCCATAGTAATCATACGATGACTTGTTTTTAAATAGCTCTCATTTACCCATTTAAATTACAAAACAGCATCTGCTCCAGCTACGTGACTAGATGTCTTTCATCAAAATGCACAAGATCCTCCACATTTGACTGGCAACCACTCAGTTTCTCCCTCTCATGTCAGATGATGGGTAGCAGCTTGACACAGCTGTAGATGCATGCTACCCTTCTTGTAACATGTAATAACTTGCACAATTGGAATGGATAGTCATAGCCTCAAAGGATTAATCATGAGACACGGCTTTTCCTGATGCCATGGCTGAAGACAGAGTTGGTATTAATCCTATAAAAAGTTTGCTAGACATTCTGCTTTCTGCCTTAAAGATTGCCTTCTTCATCAATCCCTCTCCCCTCCCCCCCATCATTGCTACTGAGGATCTCAGTAATGGTTCCTTCTAGCCATAAAATGAATGGGCTTGTCTCAATCAGCTTAGAAGCAAAGCACCCACAAAGAAAATGAAGCTGTCTACAAGTCAGTACAATCCTAAAGTATGCAGAAGTGTAGTTATTTCTAAATAATGGTTTCTAAGTTGGGAGAATGGGTAAAGAATAGATGTTTTGAGGCTGGACATGGGTAATGTTTAGTTCTGTGACTGGCTGCTTTTTCTCTTCCCTGGCCCCAGTCTTGAAGTGCTTCCCCCCACCCCCAACACCAATGAATGAAATCCACTGTTTTTACTCTTACAGTGAAGAAGAGAGTGTTGTCCCATCCAACTCAACCATAATTGTTGTTGTGTTCAAAGTTCTGTCTTCATGGCCATCTCTTCCCTACATTCTTAATGGAGCATGCACCATGTGAAACTAAAGGATAGAAACAACCAGAAGGGCAACTAGGGTCTGTGTCACCCGGGGCAAACATGGATTCTGTGTGCTCCCCCAGGAAATATTCAGTATACAAATACTACTTTGTCATTTTGGCGCCCCACCCCCAGCATGGTGCCTGGGGCACATGCCCCACTTGCCCCCCCTAGTTGCGGCCCTGGAAACAACCAGTTGCTTCTACTTTCATTTTCTCTATTTTTATATTGCCAGTAGCCAATCTGACTGCAACCAAAACATCTGCATCTAGCAATTAACATGGGTACAATGACTGGGACCCAGAAAAGAGAGATGGATCTAGAGCTCTCACTGACATGAAGATGCTGAAGAGAAGTGGTGCTTCTATGCTTAAGTACTTCTAATGACAAAAATGGCATCGTTTGGAAGCCAATTTGTAACTTAAAGTTAAATTCAATTCAGAAGTCCATTTATTCTTGGTGAGGGTGAGCTCATTTGCTGGGAGAAAGGATAAGACCAAAAAAGAATAGAAGGAAAAGTAGGGGGCAAGACTGAACTGTTTCTAACAGGAACAACTGAATTTACAGACTGACTCTGGCAAGATATCGTTTTTCTTTAAACTTCAGAGGTAGGCAGGTTTCACAGCCATGAGTAAACTAATGAGGGTCTGAGAAATATCTGAAGGAACTGTTCTATGTACCATATTTTGTCTTTTCCTAAGGTTCCACTCCAAATGAAGCTCTAAATGCTATATCTAAATATTTCTAAAATATCAGCTCCTGATACCTTTCAGAACATTCATGGAATTCCTGACAGTCCTACATAGATGTAGCAGAGCAGGTGGATGTGATCTTCTGGGAAGATTCAGACAAACCATAGTTCAATCTTGCACCTGAGGAGAAATGAGAAGGAACAGGAATGGCTGACTTGTGTGGTTCTTGTTTCTATAAGGAGATGCTTTAAGCATTACAGAGGCTAAACACACCTATTTTGCCTCTTATATTGCCTAGAAAATGCAAACAGTGCCTAAAAAAATCCCCCACTGTTGTGATCCAGAGGGATTCAGGGAAGTTGCAAAAATGAAGCTGGAGTTGCATGTGACCTTTGCAGAATGGATTACCTACTGCTACTGGAGATGGAAATGGGAGGCAGAACTCCATAATGTAATCCACACCAAGCAACAAAACATCTTGGACTGGTCCTGCTCCCATCTGTTTATTTTTTTATAAGGTAGTATGTATCCTGCAACCCATCATGAAGACAATGAACATGCTAAGAATGGCTATAAATGTGCTGTATGTAACTGCTGTACCACAACCCCACAAAGTTGGCAATTTTATTCTCATCATGGAAAGAAAAACACTGAGAATTTGGCTGCAAATGATGTGGATTAAGGAATATGTTTGACTCATCATTCCCCAGCTCTGGGCTTCAAGTATCCTCCTACCTACTTTTATCTGCAGTGTGTGTGTCTGTGTCTGTGTGTGTGTGTGCATGTGTGATTAATTCAGAATAAAAATTGATTTATCATTTGGGGAAAAATGCTTTTGCATGCCACTTATTGTTTCTCTGACATTGTTTTTTGCCAGAGGCCATTAAGATGTCATGACGGAGCTGTTTCCTCCCAAATGGAATAATCTTCTCTAAAAAGCCAGAGCAACAGAGATCTGTACAGCTAACCATTCAATAAGCTACATCCTATTTTCATTCTTATAATGGTTACAAAAATCTGTAGCGACAGAAACCAGGCTCTGACTGAAAGTATGTCTGACTGCACTTCAGAGAAGATACAGGGAACCTTAATGAAAGGAAAAGACATCTGGAAAACCATGGAAGGTATTTATAGAAGGGAGATAATCTTGCTGAGAAATTAATTGCATATTGCATTTCTATCATGCTCTTCTTCAAAAAATCCAGGGGCCTACTTTGTATCTTCTCAGCAACTCTGCAAGTACTGTAAGTTAGGCTGAAAACATACATACATACATACATACATACATACATACATACATACATACATACCCATCTCCCCCAACACTACACAATAAAGTTGTTTTAGTATACAGTAGTTAACATAACTATTCTAATTGTGACTGCTATGTAACTACTGTTCCTCAAATTTGCTGCAACCAAGGTGTAGATATTTGTACAAGGTGTGCAAGGTGTACATTTGTTGTTAATATTTCTATAGGCTTCTCCATCATAGTTTGATCTGGGTTGCTCACAAAACATAAAATAAAATAATATAATGCAATCTCTTAAATGAAAGTTTTTTCAGCAGGTAACCAGGGTTAAAAAAAATGCTCTATTCAATTTTCTTCTGTTTATTCCATTCTTTTACTTTTTGCTGATTAGCTACATTTCTCCCTGTTAATCCTTTCCACTTTTGATTTCCTGATCAGAAAAGGCTGATTGAAATGAACAGGAGTGCTTCATAATCAGCAGATGCATTCTGAGTTATAGTTCCATTTTTGTCATCTCTGTCAAGGTTACTTAATATTGCAAATTGAAAGGTTTATGGCTGTGATTAAGGAATCAGACTCCAAAATACCCCTAGTTAACAAAGGGGAAAATTTGCAGTACTATAATAAGGATACTTAAACATATATTGCACATTGTTTGTAAATACATACATTTTTACAGAATCCAAATCCCTTATTTCAACCCAGTTGTAAATTAAAAACATTCTATTTCCAATCCTGCTTAATAATTTGCTAAAATAGCCTTATGGAATAGCCAGTCAGAAAAACTTAGCTTCCATAGTTTTTTGGCATTATTAAATTTTTGGATTTCTTGTATTGGGGAGGCCATAGGCAAAATAATCAGTCTCCCAAATTTCAGGTTTTGTTTTCTTGTTTAGAAGAAAATTAGATAAACCCTAGGAGAACTTTCCCCAACTTGGTGTTTTTTTACTGTGTTGGATTTCAGTTCATCATTCCCAGACAACTGTAGGAATTCTGGGATGGTAGTACCAGAACTCCATGCAGCTTCTTATTAGTTTATAGCAGAGTAGAAGCGTTCCCATAAACTTGCACAAGGCTTAATCAGTTCAAAACACAAAATAAACACACTTCACACGTTAATCTAAAGTTACATAAAAAAGAGTTTACAATTTTATTGTAACTCACAGTTCCTTAGTAGAAATGGTCCATGCGTGCGAGCAAGTGTTTCTGACCAAACCCATGGTCTTCCTTAATGTGGCCTTGCTGTTTGGAAGTATGATAAACGTGGGAGCCATAGCTGGCCCATGCTCCTTGGTTGGAGATCCGAGCAGAAAAAGGAAGAGAAGGGAACAGGAAACAGGAAACAGGAAACCGGGATTCAGCCCCCCCACACACACAAAGCAAGTAAGATCAGGTTACAGCAGAGGCTGTCTCCTCCTTCCAGCCTGTGTGAGAGACATGCTTGGTTGAAACCCGATCTCTAACAATAACAAGATCAACAATGATGATACTTCTGCAATTATGGGGTTGAAATCCAATAAATACAAAGGACATCAGGATGGGAAAGCTTCTCTTTGTATGCATACTGACCTTCTGGGAATATAGATCTGGTATTTGGACTTTTACTATTCATTTAAATGCTTTCTTACTGTCCAAAAATACATATTGTTTTAGAGCAAGCTCTAGTTAAAGGCAGTGAACTTATAAGTACAGTAGGAAGACAGATGAAGATTCATCTGCCAATTCAAAACAGGAGCTGGTTGCAGGAAGAGATGAAATGATGGCTAGATTGCAAGAAATGTAAAAAAAAAGGGAAGATAAAAAGTTTGTGGATTAATTGGTGCAGACAGCTGTTGAAGCCTGTGATCAAATTTTAATAATGGACAATCCCAGGGTTCTTGTGCAAGCAGAGCACTCTAGAATCTCTATGGATCAGATTACATCCAATCTTCACTAAGCACCAGAGGATTTCAGAATTTGAGTAGCTGTGATGTGGATTGTTTCCATTCCTTCAGCATGTCCTTTTGGACTCACTGGAATGATCATGCTTCTTAAGCAAATGCAGTAGAAATTCCCCAAGCTAGTCTTCAAGAAGATAATTGTGGTACAGATTTTTCTGAGCATAAACCAGAGATGCCATGGCTGCTGTGTTTTTAAGTATTGTGCAAATAGCCCCAAAAGAAGGAAGAGGGAAGGAGGGAGGAATGACTAATTTTATCTGAAGATAAATGAGATAGATATTACAATTAATCAACACCATTCATACTAAAGTAATCAATAGGCCAAAATATCAAATACATATTTCTAAATAAATATATATTTTAAATAAATTAAAAAGGAGAAAAAAGAAAAAGAAAACTGGTGGTATCTTAAATATGAAGATTCTAGAAGACTTTTTCTTGATTTTGTTGCAGAACTGTCAGAGCTACCCATCTGCAAACAATTCAAGATGTCACCTAATTGTTACATCCATGTGGACAACTCAATTCTCATTTTAATGTTTTAATCCTGGGTTCTTTTTCAAATGCATATATGATATGAAAGAAGGAAAACACCAGATTTATATCTAAGTATGAACTCAGAAAAATGTTCTACTCCATTTCTAATTTTCCCAATGTTCAAACCACTCCATGAGGGACAATGCATGTTTGAGTTCAGGAATCAATTAAGACATATTGATGAATAACAGATGGACTTCCCATGCTTTTCTCACTCATTATTTATGGAATATAAAAGTCTGAAACGGAAAAAAGAAATAGGACAATGAAAAAATCAGGCTTCAGAGTGCTAGCATAAGAATGGACTCGAAATGTTATCTCAGAGCTCAGAAGCAGTTGTTTCAGCTAATAAAGAAAACACCACATAAGATATTCCAACTGTTACCTTAAATATTAAAGTGCATATTAACATTTATTTAAATCATGGAGAAGAATCTTAATCCTATCTGACATACAGATGGTCCCAGGTTTGACCTGTATTTTTAGCTAAACTTCTTTTCTATCTAGTGCTATGTTCCCATAGTCATAGCGTTTTTGCAGGTGGAGGGGGTGTGTGGTGGGTCATACTGTATAGTAAAAGTGGCTTGGACTAAAAGAATTGGTGGGCAATTTGACAGAGACAAATTTCAGTGATTTTTCTTCTTCTTCTTCTAACATTCCATTTTTTGAAGACTTCTTCTTCAATCCTTAGCAATAGGAAACCAGGAGCTCTGAATCTGAATCCAGATATCTGAAAGGAATGGGCTAAAGTTATTCAGTCACCCTGTTCAAAAACATTGGATACCCACAGTAAGAAACCAGCAATTTTGTGGGCAGGAGGATGGGCAAGCTTATTGCTTCTCCTTCCCTCCCAGAACCCCTATTCATGAATGCTAAGAAAGATGGAACTAGTGCTCCCAACCCTCTGCTGAAAATAGGATCTGCTTTAAGATGAACATGTCTTTGTCCTTCCTGCAATATTGATGGAAAGGTATGAATGCCTATTTTGTATGTCTGGGGCTAGATGGTTGTGTCATTGATTACATGACTGAGCAACCAGTGCAGCCCCCAAGGTGAAAAATATCACATATCCTTACAGCAACAGCCTGGGTGGGGAAGAGGCAAGGATGCGTGCAGTATTATGAATACTGCATTTTGGTGTTGTACCAGTACAGCAAACAAGCCTTCAGAAGCAGCTACTCAGGACTGGAGAGTGTTGGTGTGCAAGACCATGGCTGTATAAACACACTCCAGGTTTCTTTTCCGTTGGCACATAGTTCTTTAACACTTTGTTTCCAGCCTTTTCTAGCAATCTGCTTTGCCAGTGTAAACATATGAAGCTGCTTATACTCTGCCAACTACTGGCCACTCCATCCAGGTCTATCCATTCTAGCTGGCAAGGGCAAAATAGGGTCTAAGACAGCTTTGCTTCCCAGCTTACCTACTCCAGCTCTATTGAGGTGGCTGACATGGTAGTTACTGGACCTGGAAAATTATATTTCTAACCTCGCTTTATATCTCTCCCCAATATTTAGGAAATGAAGTACTCAAAGCACTAATATGCCCATAACCACTCCCTTGCTGTGGTTCAGGCTCCTAATAGGAGGAGGAGGAGGAGGAGGAGGAGGAGGAGGAGGAGGAGGAGGAGGAGGAGGAAACAAAAAGGTGTTTTTTTAAAAAAACTGGCAGCTTCTACCAACATCTTGAGTTCCTAATTTTTTTCTAGGGCCTTTAGGCTTTCTTATAAAATAAAAATGGTGAGTAGATGCAGCCCAGTGTCTATGGCCCAGGGAAAAAAGACGAAGGTAAACTGGGGGGAATTAATAGTAAATATTTTGGAGAGCTAAAAAGGTGGCATCAACAGTTTGTGTTCTGTTAAGTGGAGTTAATAGAACTGGACTGCCACCCAAGCTTCAAACTTTTTGCTGCCATCTAGTGCTCATAAGGATGTGTGCAGCTCAGATCTAGTAGCCCTGGCTAAGTCTGCATTCGTTTTAGGACCATTGCCCATTTTATAAATGTAAAGTCTTTGCTCATAGCAGCCATCTGGTGGGCTTTCAGTCAAGCTCCCACATTTTTGAATGTACCCCACTGACCCGAAAAGTGCCGTTGCCTCTATCTCAGAAGCCCAAGTCAATACCCAAAGAACTTCTGTTGTTCCATTTTCTAATACCTACTTGTTTGACATTCAGTCTGAGAAAGTGCCTCTAAATTCAAAGCAATTTAGCCAAACGAAGCTCAGATAACCAAACTTGAGAGCCCAGAGCCTATCTTTAAGGGTTGTACATCTTTAAGTAACTGTTCACAGATGGTACAGCGTAGCCTTTATCATAAAATTCCAGTGTGAAGGTGGCAAAGACATGGGTAATTATGATAATGGGAAATATTAAGATTGAAACAAACCGAAAAGATATGGTGTTTGTTGCCAAGAATAAATGGACCCAGCAGTTCTTTGGACAAGAAGCAGCTTCCAATCAAGTAGAGGGGTGAAGAGAAAATCATAGAACCCAATTTACTAACAAACATCACAGAACAAATTTACTTCATGTAGTTCCTCAAAATCAATGTGCTTATTGTTTGCTCATAAACTTATAGCTATGCAGCTAACTATGACTTATAGCCTGCAAAAATTAAGATAAAGGTTGGCCACAAGTGAGAGTTATCTGATGGCAAATCTATTCACAACATCATTTAATGAAGCAATGTGTCTTCCATTAAAGTTTACATATGGGTTACAATCCTGGGAACACTGCATGCATGCACGCACACCTGCTAGTATATGTGGTAGAGTCAGGTTATTTCAATGAGGGAGTGTTCCAAAAATGTAAGAAATTGAAAAATCAGAGTCTGATGGAAAGGCTGATGAAAGAGGTAGAACCAGGAAAAAGGGAGCTAGGAAGCAAAAGCAAATGAAAGAATAGTTGCAGCTCCGGGGCAAAAAACAGCTTTGCATAAAATAATGGCTCCAATTAATGCCATTTCCAGTAAAATTAGAACTTTTGTTGTTGATAATCAAGGCAGACAATACCAAGCTAGGTGGCCTAACTTGATCTTGATCTCATTTGCAAAAATCCAAATGCCCATTAGATGGCAGCAAAGAGTTGGAAATCTCTGTAACTGCTGCCATCTAGTGACTATGCAAATTTGTGCAGCCCAGATCTGGTAGCCCTGTTGACAATTCAATAGACTAGATTCACCCAACGCCGTAAACCACAGTCTAACCACACTGGTGGGGCTCACCAAACAATCTGACTCACAACTGCCGAACCATATTTTAGCTTACCATGAGTGTGAACTCAGCTTTCAACAAATGTCCTCAAATGAGAAAATAAGATCAAATAGACAACAACCCTCAGTAGTGAAAAGCTGGAATTAATGAACACAAAAGTCATTTTGATTTGATTTCATCTTACATATCTCCTCTGATTTTAATCTAAGTCATAGTAGCTAACGCAGAAGCAGATTAAGGCCACTGATTTCGCCTGTACTGCCATAGACACTTTTCACCCTGGTAAATCAGTATCTGCCTTGCTTTCAGGCTTTAACAAAAAGCCAATTAATAGACCAAGGCTAGGCCTCTAGAGCAGTGTTTCTCAACCTTGGCAACTTTAAGACATGTGGACTTCAACTCCCAGAATTCCCCAGCCAGCCATGCTGGCTGCGGAATTCTGGGAGTTGAAGTCCACATGTCTTAAAGTTGCCAAGGCTGAGAAACACTGCTCTAGAGGATCCAAGAGGTCTCTGTGTTGTTCTCTAAACAGATTAATATCTTTGCCTTATGAGTCATTCAAACTACTCAACCAGCATGAGCTGGCCTATCTCACTCCTGAGTGATTAGAAAAATATGTAAGGTACGCAGAATAAAGTAGCAGTGTCATCAGGAGAGCTCATCACACATCTTCATTTCCCAGTGGCACCTTTTAGCAAGCATGACCCTGATGACTGGGTTATTGAAGTAGCTGTCCAGCTCCCATCTCAACTCTCTTTTAAAAATCCTGAGAGTATTTAATCATGGAGATTGAGTTAATGGCCCTTGGCAAGTCATTTTCATCCTTGACCTCTACCCATGGGATCAATAGGATATTTGATCATGCCAAAAAACAAATATGCTGCATCCATCCATCCATCCATCCATCCATCCATCCATCCATCCATCCATCTTTTTAAAACTGCCCAATTGCCAAAGCTCTTTGGCAGTTTATAATAAAACACACTAAAAAAATTACAGTCTGAATAAAAACATAGACAATAAAATGCAAGATACAAAATCAATAAATTATTTTAATTTTTTAATTTTTTAATTTTATTTTCTATCCTGCCTCTATTATTTTTATAAATAACTCAAGGCGGCGAACATACCTCATACTCCTTCCTCCTCCTATTTTCCCCACAACAGCAACCCTGTGAGGTGAGTTGGGCTGAGAGTGTGTGACTGGCCCAAGGTCACCCAGCCGGCTTTCATTTAGGTAGCTACAAGGTGGTCATTCAAAGAGTAAAACAATATAAATTAAAATGAAATTAAAAGCCAGTGGAAAAGCCTAGAAACATGACACAGATCTTAATTTATACCCCGACTCTTATAAATCTCATAGAGGTAGAATTCTAGAGAACTGTCATAAAACTGGATTTCTGGAGAAAAAACAACAACAGGATTCTTAAGAATGTCCACTATTGGATATATTGAAAATGAACTTGAAAACAAATAAAAGGATATTTATTTATTTATATTTATTTATTTATTTTATTAAATTTACATTACCACCCATCTCCCCTGTCGGGGACCCTGAGCGGTTCACAATAAAACATAGTTAATAAACATAAATATAAAATTACAATATAATAAATTATATAAAATCCAAGTATAAAAGATGTTAAAAATGGCAATACTGGGAGGCTTCATGGGACCAGCCATCCCCAAGAGGAACTCTTGGCATTTCCCTCCCAGGCAGGACGGCAGAACCAGGTCTTTAAGCCTTTCCGGAAGGTTGGGAGTGAGGAAACCAGCCTCAGCTCTGGGGGTAAGGTATTCCAAAGGGCGGGAGCAACTGCAGAGAAGGCCCGCCTCCTGGACCCTGCTAGATGGAACTCTTTAGTCGATGGGGTCCGCAGCAAGCCTTCTGTGGCTGATCGGGTGGGGTGGGTCAATGTTCTGGGGATGAGACGGTTCTTCAGGTAGCCTGGCCCTATGCCATGTAGGGCTTTAAAGGTGATAACCAACACCTTGAATTGTACCCGAAAGCAAACCGGTATCCAGTGCAGCTCGCGCAGCAGAGGTGTCACATGAGCCGATCTTCTGGCCCCAATAACTGTCCACGCAGCTGCATTCTGGACCAGTTGAAGCTTCCGGATACTCCTCAAGGGTAGCCCCATGTAGAGCGCATTACAATAGTCTATATGGGAGATGACAAGGGTATGAGTGACTGTTCGGAGGGCCTCTCGGTCCAGGAATGGGCGTAACTTGTGCACAATCCGAAGTTGTGCAAAGGCCCTCCTGGCCACGGCTGCCACCTGCTCTTCAAGCAGGAGTCGTGAGTCCAGGAGAACCCCCAAATTCCGCACTGGCTCTGAATGGGGTAGTGCCACCCCATCTAGAACCAAAGATGACAACTTCCTAGATCCCGAGTGGCCATCAATCTACAGCCACTCCATCTTACTAGGGTTCAGCCAAGGCCTGTTGTTCCCCATCCAGGCCCCCACAGCCTCCAGACACTGAGATAGGGTGGCAACTGCATCACTTACTTCACCCGGAATGGAAATATACAGCTGAGTATCATCTGCATATAGATGGTATTTCATCCCGTGCTGACGGATTATCTCACCCAGCAGCTTCATATAGATGTTAAACAGGAGAGGGGAGAGCACCGAACCCTGTGGCACCCCACACAAGAGGGGCTGCGGGTCAGATCTCTCCTCCCCTATCATCACTGATTGGGAATGGCCCCGGAGGAAGGAGGTGAACCACTGCAGAACTACACTGCCCACCCCCAACTCCCTGAGCTGCCCCAAAAGGATACCATGGTCGATGGTATCAAAAGCTGCTGAGAGATCTAAGAGGGTAAGGATGGATGCACTCCCTCCATCCCGCCCTTGCCAGAGATCATCAATAAGTGCGACCAATGCAGTCTCCATCCCATATTCCGGCCTGAAACCTGACTGAAAGGGGTCTAGATAATCCGTTTCCTCCAGAATCCTCTGGAGTTGTGATGCCACCACTTTCTCCACCACCTTCCCTAGAAAGGGGAGGTGGGAGACTGGACTAAAGTTGTCCAAAATAGTAGGGTCCAGGGATGATTTCTTGAGGAGGGGGTGCACCAGCGCCTCCTTAAAGGCCACTGGGAACACTCCTTCCCCAAGGGATGTATTAATCATCGCCTGGACCCAACCACAAGTCACCTCCTGGGCCGATTTTACTAGCCAGGAGGGACACGGATCTAAATGACATGTGGTGGCCTTCACAATCCGGAGGATTCTGTCCACTTCCTCAGGTCCAACAGGATCGAACCATTCCCAGATAACAGGGTAAGTACATTCCTCCGTCATCTCCCCAGACTGTGTATTACACTTAGAGTCCAACTTAGAATGGATCTGAGTGATTTTCTCCTGAAGATGCTCTGAAAACTCCTCCGAACGACCCTGTAAATGGGTCACTGATTGTGTGTGACCCAAAAGAGATCTCGTAATCTTAAACAGGGTCATAGGGTGGCATTCTGCGGAGGCAATAAGAGCAGATAAATATTCACGTTTCGCCGCTCTTACCGCCACAAGGTAGGCCTTAACAGCTGCTCTCGATTGTGTCTGGTCAGATTCAGCCTTCGTCTTTCTCCAGCGGCACTCCAGACGTCTCTTAACCCTCTTCAAAACCCTCAACTCCTCCATAAACCACGGATATATTTCAACACACAATCTGCTCTTATCATATAAATATATATGTGAATGTGCATGTCTGAATATGACTGAACCTTCGTTTTTAAACACACTATTAAAATAAATGAAAAAAATTAAAACACAAATCATGAGTCAGAAGGTTTTGATGTAGCCAATATAGCACAATATTACTAGTTCTGGCTAGCAATGCCTTCCATAAAAAGAGTCTGTTTTTATAATTTGTATCAAGGGCTATGCAACCTAGGATCAAGTTACCCAAAATTTTATCACAACACTTTGATGGCTGGTTCACTTACCAGGCAGGGTAATGCCTGGTAGACTACTCCATTTATTATCTTGTGCTCATCAAATAGCAATTGCATTTAGAGCACATACTGCCCTTTTGAGCCTCTGCAGATGAAAAGGTCTTCAGTGTGGATCCTTCCCAATAAATCTAAAACTATTTGGATCATTTAAACTGATTTTGCTTTTCATACGAGTAATGTTCAGTTGGAGCTTACTTAGGGCATCCTCATTTTACCCTTACCACAATCCATCATATGCATAATCAAAATAATGCCTTGCTGGTCATCCCCTCAAGAGAAAAATCAACAATTACTTGGTCAAGCAATGATTGATTTTTTTCTGAGGGCATAGTAGTCTTAATAGCTGATTCCAAATCCATAATTTGAAGGTGTCTATAAACCTTATCTCACTCTTTCTAGGTGTGGAGCTTTCAAGGCCATACATTGTGTTTCCATCTTCTGTTTCCTACATTATGCAGACATGTTTTATATATCAATCCATCTATCTATGTTAGATACTTAACCCATACAAGTGTTCTTTGGACAGCTGACTAGAGTAATACATTAAAATGTATTAGCAATCAAACAAACAATTAGCAGCTTTTTCCCATCTAGTTTTGACTCAGATGGGGAATATAGACTAAGCAAGCAGATAGCTTAATATGGGAGAGAATGTAACTTTTTTTATCCTAGCTCCAGATCATGCAAGTAAAATCTGTAGCTTGAGTTTGGGCTAGTAACCTGCTGAAAATCAGTGAAATAGATATAAAATTGGAATAATATATTCCAGAGGTAGAGTATACATTATGAATGTGAGCTAAAACGTAACTATCATTTGAAATTCACATTTTCTTCTGAATTCTGCAGTGCATTTTGTCATTTTAAAAAAAGTATAATAGAGGAAAATCTTATGGAAATGCACATATTCATGAAAACAGAAATAAATGTATAATAACGGGAAACTTTATTGGCATAAAAGTATACTAAGTAACACTACAAACAAAATGCATATGTCTCAAAAATGGTGTACCAAAATACATACAAGTTTTAGGGCATATAGAAACAAAAGCCTCAAGCTTGGCAAACAGAATTTGACAGATTCATAAATATAAGAAACTGAGAGAAACAGAAGTTGATATATTCACCCCTCTCAAATGTGCTTCAAAGATTCAAAAGAAGTACGGTGTTGAGTGAGGAAATGCATTGAGTGAAAGTTGCCCTGATGCCTTGTTTTTGGCAGGATTCCTTTGGGACAAACTCAGCTTTCTCCAACATGGAGATACAAGTTATGGACCAGGCTGGGAGACTGGGTGCTCAATTTCTGATATTTCAGGTAATCAAGAGCTATTTGAGATCCAGCATCCTTTCCTGGAGAAGCTGTCATTGTTCTTCCCCTTTCCCATCATTGTGGGAGACAATGGGAGACACCTATTCAAATTACATTTGATAGAAGCATGTATGGAAGGAAGCCGCTCTGCTCCTTCCAGTGTCATGGCTAGGGGATTTACCTTCAAATACATCAGGTTGCAATGCCAATCAGTTATGGGTTTGCCAGCAAAGGATAATAGGATTTGTAATAAAGGTAAAGGTAAAGGTACCCCCCACACATTTGTGCAGTCGTGTCCGACTCTAGGGGCCGGTGCTCATCTCCGTTTGTTAGCCAAAGAGCCAGCATTGTCCGAAGATGCTTCCACGGTCATGTGGCCGGCATGATACAAATGGAACGCTGTTACCTACCCACCGAAGTGGTACCTATTAATCTACTTGCATTTGCATGCTTTCGAATTGCTAGGTTGGCAAGAGCTGGAGCTAGTGCAGGAGCTCACTCTGCACGCAGGGCTAGGGATTCGAACCTCCGAACTTGCCATCTTCCGATCGACAAGCGTGGCGTCTTACCCGCTGAACCACCACGCCCCTTATAGGATTTGTACTGCACCATATTTGAAAATTGCTGGGTTGAGGAAAGCTGAGCTATTGGAGGTAGGCATCCCAAATCCTTCATCATGCAGTTTTAGAAAGTGAGTTCCTGAATGATTGAAAGGAAAGTGCAGTCCCAATGACTCTAGATGGCTCACAAGTAAAACCTTTTTTTTTAAATGATAATGGTTATCTTCAGACTGTGCAATATTTCACCTACTGATTCCCACAGACATGGGTATGTTATGAGGATGTTAAATTTTAAGAAAATTGGTGAAAATTTTGAAAACAGACTCAACTTTAAAATTATTTGACGGGTTCACAGAACTTGCTAGACTAACCTGAAAGGGAGTTGGCTAGTTCACAATTTAGTAGGTTGTGGGAACCCAGCCTTTAAGTTGGATCTACAATTGAAAAAGACTTTCCAAAATATATGGGTCACAATCTTAATCCAGTATCAGATGGATAAGGCACAAATGATTTCTGCTGGCTGAAATTTCTTTCTGTTGCTTGAGGCCACTTCCCACCAGCAGAGGACACGGCCAGCAGCACAGATCATTTTGCTTTCAGAAAATCAGCAAAATGGGTGAAGGGGGGTTAAAAGGACAGGCCAAGTTGTGATGATGCTGAATCCCAAGCCAAAATTGGAAGACAATAAAAGGATGAGAATGTCTTCAGGAATGTCCAGTGGGAACTAAACAGGTAAATAAGCAAATCAACCATAATCTTTGCTTTCCAGACTTGTTTCAGGGAAATGCTAGATTCACATGTTACACTAAGCGATAAAGGTGATTTTTTTGAGCTGAAGGTGTGGGTGAACGTGCCTATTGGGACTCATACGTAATCTCTTTGGCTTAAGTGGGATGTATGAGTGAAGCTGGTTGTGGTTTATTCATGGTTTATTCATGGTTAAGCAAACCATGAAACATTGAAAGGGGCGCGATGGCTCAGTGGTTAAGACGCCAGGCTTGTCGATCGGAAGGTTGGCGGTTTGAGACCCGAGTGCTGCGTGATGGAGTGAGCTCCCGCACGAGCCCCAGCTCTTGCCAACCTAGCAATTCAAAAGCATGCAAATGTAAGTAGATAAATAGGTACCACTTTGGTGGCAATGGTAACAGTGTTCCGCATGTGTCATGCTGGCCACATAACCACGGAAGCATCTTCGGACAGTGCTGGCTCATTGGCTAAGAAACGGAGATGAGCACCGCCCCCTAGAGTCAGACACGACTGTGCAGGGGAAAACCTTTACCTTTTTACTAAGCAAACCATGATTTAACAAAAGGTGTACTCTTGGAAAAAATATAGAAAGAGAACAAATTTCCGTCTTCAGAATATACAGCAGTGATTTTTCTTTTATCAGCTCAAGGACATATTTTAGGACCCAGGGAACTGCCATTAATTGGGTCACACTGTTGCTCAATCTAGCCATATCTTTCGAAACTACACTTCCCAGCATCCTTCACTATTAACTATGCTGGCGAGAACAGCTGGGAGTAGTCAACAAGATCTGGAAGTCTGCTGGTTCCCCACCCTTAGGCCAGGCTGGTATTATTGCTGCTGAATTCTAGACTTTCAGCCATGAGATTTCTTATAGCTTCAACTGGAGATGCCAGCCACCGAACTGGAAACATTTGGGTGCAAAACAAATACCCTACCCCTGAACTATTTTCTCTGCAGTTATGGTGTGCAGTCAACAGCACCTTGTTGAGCTCAAAAATGCTAGGCAGAGATGGCCTTGGTTAGAACTGGATGGGAGACCACCACAAAATCCCAGGCTGTAAACTAGCCCGAGAAGTCGAAAATATATCCTGGAAAAGTGGAATGACAAATTGCTTCTAAAACTACATGGATGATAGTCACCAAGAGTCAAACTTAACTGGAAGGAGACCTTACCTTTTGGTTCAATCTTGGATAAAAAGCAGAAACCTTTATTTCTGCCTGTCCCTTCAGCCAGTTTACTTAGCCCGTTGCAATGGAGATCTACTCAAGAACAAGCTCTTCTAAAGGCGGATATCAATCAAATGAACGCATAAATAAATATTCCTACATGCACATGCACATGCCAAGCACACAAGTAGACAAAAGATCACTCATCGGAATGGAGTTTAAACTGGGCTGCGAGAGCCCTGAACAACTGCACCGCTCGCACAAGTCAAGGTGGAGGAAGGGAGTGCCAGGAACAGCTCCGGAAAACCCAAGGAACTCTGCTCCCCCTCCTCCACGGCTTCTCGTCCCTTTCCTCCCATGCTTCATCACTCGTGTACTCGCTGAGGAAAAGGTAGTTGCCCTGAAGACAGAGGTGGTGATGATGATGGTGGTGGCGAAGATGAGGCTGATAGCGGCTTTCTCTTTAGCAGGGACTGTCCCCGGCTCCCCCTCCCTTACAAATGTCGGAGGGAAGCCGGCGCTCCTTTGACGTGCGGTAGATGGCGCAAGAGCTCTTTCCTTGCCCAATCTTAACCCTTTCGGGCTAGTCGAGCGCTCGGCTTTGCGGTTCCAGCTGGGGATCGCTCTTCCCTCCACCTGCCTCTCAGCGCCTCGGTTGCGAAAAGCTCTTCCTCTGCCTCCCTTTCTCTCTCCCCCCCCCCACCACTCCATTTCCCCCCACCACCACCACCTTTCGGGCAACTTGCAAAATTAAGATCCAGGGTCGTGGGGTTCTCGGGCTCTAATCTCTAGGAGGGGCGAAGAGAACGGGGTGAGGGGAGGACGCGGAGAGGAAGCCCCGGAGAAGAGGCTTTTGATGGGGAGGGAGAAGGGAACGCTCGGGAAGGGAAGGCGCGTGTCGCTTTGGTGGACGGCTGCAAAATCGACGCCTGTTCACCCGGCGAGCTTTTCTTGCCTTTGGTCGCTGGTATTAAAACCGACCTCAACCGCATCACCATCATTATCCAGGACACTGCAAGTCCGAGAGCAACACATGGAGCCGTGAATGGGGGTGAGGGTGGGGGAGACCAAGGCGCGCTCGACTGCCCTTCGCGCATGTATGTGCACTGCGCGATCATTCCAGGCTCCAGCGCATCAAAGCGGGAACCTTCAGCTGAGCCGGGGCGGCTGCGTCCTCCCTTCCTTCCTACCGTCCGCAGGCCGAGATGGAGCAGGATCTGCTAAACTGGTTCTTGATTATTTCTTGGAGATGGTGGTGAACCCTACCCCACGCCCATCTGGTTTGGGGTGTTAGGGATTGTTTTTTCTCCTTGAAGATTGGATTTCCCTTAACCTTCCCACCGCCCCCCAAAAATAACCCCTAGAAAACCCCACCAACAGTAACACCCTCCACGCCAAGGTTTCCCAAACGGGCGAAAGAAAAAGGAAGGGAGGAGAAAAGGAGAAGAGGCGCTTCGTCAATACTCCCCAGCGAGCGGTCAGAGAAGCTGGTCAATTTCGACGCGCGTCTGGTCAATTTCGACGCGCGTCTGGTCAATTTCGTGGCGCTCCGCTCCTGAGCTTTGGTTCATTTCGTTATTCTTAAATATATAATTTTGATTTGATTCCTCTCCCGCTCCCTCTCTCCCTCCCATCCCCATTCCTCTCGAGAGAACAGGGAAGCTAGCGGCAAGGCGTTCGAGGCAGCCTCGGGCTGGCTGGCGGCAGAGCCGGCTTGCTTGAGCCGAGAGCCTCGCTGCCCCCGCCGGAGAGATGGTTGAGTCCTGCTCGTCAAGGTTGCTCTGGTATCCCAGAAACGCCGTTCACTTGGAGCTGTGACCGCGCACCATCAACACACACACACGCCGCTCCGCGCGAACTCCTCCACTGCGCCTTGGACCGAGGCGAGAAAGGAGGAGGAGGAGGAGGAGGAAGACGAAGAAGAAGAAGGGCGGGGGGCAACGGAGAAGGCAGGCAGACAAGCAAGCAAGCAAGCAGATCCGATTGGGGGTGACGGTGTGGGGGAAGCTCGCTCGCTCCGCTCGTTCGCTCAGAGGAAAAGATGCAAAGGATTTGCTACTACTGCAAAGAGACCACCTGGCCAAGGAACGCCGCTGCCGCCGCCGCAGATCTGGGGCAAAGGGGATGTAGGAAATGCGGCCGCCCGGACTTGTGCATCTTGGGCAAGATCATGGGGATTAAAAGTGGATTTACCTTGGGGAATCTCATCTTTTTCTGGATGTTCTCCTCTGTGAAAGGTAAGGGCGCGGGGCAAAGGGATGTGACACCCCCCCCCCAAGAAGCCGGAGGAGAGATAGAAAAAATACAAGTGAACGTCAGGCGGGTGGTGGGGATGGTGGCCGGGGATTCGGGCTTTGCCCGAGGTGTGCGGACGACGCGTTGTCCTTTCTCAAGGTTTTCCTCCTTATTCCGCGAACCTCCTTATTCCGCGAATCCGGATTGAGATTGCTTGCCAAATCAGCGGTCACTCGGGAAAGAGGAGTGGAGGGGGAGAGAGGGAGGGAGGGAGAACGGGTCGGGGTTCCTTTCCTTTCCTTTCCTTTGAGAGGGAGAGGGAGAGTGAATCCAGGCTCCCTCAACTGCGATGGGAAATGCAATTGGCTTGCCAAGGCTGGCGTTCAATGCAGTGACTGAAATTGGTGCCGAATAAATATTCTTGCAGGACGCTCAATCGGAGACGTGAGTTGGGTCCTGCACGCCTCTGAAACGAGTGGATATTCCGGCAAAATTAGCGCTGGAGGATTCCTCTCTCCCCCTCCCGCCCCATCTTCTTTCACCCTGGGGTTGCTTGCCAATGAATGAATGAATGCTTTTCAGAAAGTGGGGGTAAAAAGCAAGGCGAAACACTCTGTGATGTATGTGTGTGTGTACACACACACACAGACACACAGACACACACACACACACACACACACACACACAATTTCTTTCTAGAGAAACAAGTAGATCTTGGTAGTGAAAACACACAGACACAGGCTGGCAGATGCTGTTCGTTTTCCTTGAAGGAGTTTCTCCTTATTGTTGTTCTAATGCCAACAAGCAACCCATTGGTAAGTTAGGAAGGCTGAGGAGTGGGACCCACAAACACTTTAACCAACCCTTGTTGTAGGTTGGGCATTAGATTGTGTGGAATTTGAAAGACTCTGCATTCCTTCCTTCCTCCTTCATTTCATTTCATTTCATTTCATTTCATTTCATTTCATTTCTTCATTTTTTTCATTTTTTCATTTTTTCATTTTTTTCATTTTTTCATTTTTCATTTTTCATTTTTCATTTTTCATTTTTCATTTTTCATTTTATTCATTTTTAATTTTTTAATTTTTTAATTTTTTAATTTTTCAATTTTTTAATTTTTTAATTTTTCAATTTTTTAATTTTTTAATTTTTTAATTTTTTAATTTTTTAATTTTTTAATTTTTAATTTAATTTATTTTATTTTAATTTAATTTAATTTAATTTAATATAATATAATTTAATTAAACATTTCTGTAGACATGATATGTCAGGAACAGCAATAATCCCTCCAACCCCCCCCCCCCATCTCTCATGAATAGAGGTGGGAAGCAGAAGGCACTTGGGAAGTGTTGGAGATAAGAGCAGACTGGCCAAGTATGGGAAGATGGCATTCCATAAATCTGACGGAATGGAGAGATTGCTTCCTGAATACTTTCCAGAGATACAGGCACCCTCTGAAACTGGGAGATCTTAGAAGAATGAATGAACATGGCTGGAAGCAGATAGTGTCTCTTTTTTGAGAAACCATGCTTGCAGAATCTATCTATCTATCTATCTATCTATCTATCTATCTATCTATCTATCTATCTATCTATCATCTAGCTAGCTAGCTAGCTATCCACCTCAGCCATTGCATCTAATCTACCTTATGGGCTTTATGGCAAAAGGGATCAAGGTGAACCTCCCAGGAGTTTGAAGAAATCTTTAGTTTGGACTCCTTCCTTCCCTCTGGATGCTTCAGGTTTTCTTTTGAACAGGAGCTGGCATTTTCTCTTCTTGTTCCCCCTACCCACCCAATACTGAACTGGGTCTTTTTTAATGAAACACTTGATTGTCTTGCTTCGCAGCTGGTTCAGTCCCCATTTGCATGGTGGGAGGGGTGAAGGAAAGGATGGAGCAGGATCATTCAGGGTTGGTTAGGGCTCCTGGTGCTGGGGAGGGGGGGAAAGGGATTTACCTCATTTTTCCCCATCCCCCTCCAGTCCTGCCTTAGAAAGGGGCATGCCTGGAATTTTAATGCACCTTCTAATTACAGAAAACTGGTCTGGGTTTGTGGCATTGACGCAATCTGCTCCTTCACCACCCTTTTGCCTAATTTCTTCAGAGAAATGATTCAGCGAAGAGACTGAAGCACCATTTGTTGAGAGTGAGAAAGAGCTGTTAGTGGAGTAAAAAAAAAAAGGGGGGGGGGAGAAAGAGAGAGAGAGGAAGAGAGAGACAGGACCCATGTAGGTGTGTTGATCAGATTAGGAAAAAAAGCAAAACTCATTAATAAACATCCACCACCCTGCCCCCATTCCCATTCCTAGTGTGTGACTTGCTTGTTTGAATATGGCTACACATTACCCATGTGAGATGCTTGAATAAAAAATGCATGCACACACACACACACACACACACACACACACCTATACACACTGTGGTTTCAGAAGACTGGTACTGACACAGGGGTGGGCGGGCAGGAGAAACACCAAGAGAATAGAAGAGCTGTCTTCTAACTGAGGTTTGCATGGAGACAGTATCCTACAATATGTTTTAATTATTATTTATTTAATTTACATATTATATATATAATAATTAAACACAGGCGATTTTTCCAGTATCTTGAAGACATACAGATGCCTCATCTGCATCCCCATCAGGGATGGGCTGTAGATCACTTGTTGGACCACATTTGCAATATCTTGAAAAGTGGACAAAACACCAATTGATGCCAAACTGGTTCAATTGAGAAAATAAGGGAATTTTTTCAAAAAAATGCATGCATTGTCACTGATTGATCATGAATGATAGCTCCAGCACCACTTTAGATTACTTCAAACACAATGAGTTTTTCCTCCCATAGTGGAGTTAATTCACTTCCTATATTTATTTGTAATACTGTATATGGTAATAAGAAACTGTGATGTGTTTTTCAGTGTGTACACTAGACTACAGCCAAGATAGGAAGAGCCCTTTATGAGGTTATACCACCTCAAAGGAAATTTAGGAAGTAGATTAAAATAAAGTTTCATAAAATAAGAAAGTAATGAAAGCTGAAGGAAATTGCTACTATGAACAACAACCACAAAAAAATGGGGTAGGGAGTTTGAAAGGAATAATTGCTTAGCATTTCAGGTGGGTGGGTGGGGGAACTAGAAGCAATGGGCTCAAGCCACAGAAAAACAGCACACTGCCACTACTACTAATAGTAGCAGTAAAAATAGCACAGTATGAAGTTTGTGCAAGTGAGATTCCACTGAGTTCAGTGTGATTTCTTTCCTCATAAAGGTGCCTGGAACTGCAATATTATTTAGACTTGCTATAGGATAATATAATGGTTTCACAATGAATAATGGCTTTTAAAAAAAAGTCTGGGGACAGTGCCAGATTGTAACGGATGAGAGAGAATATAAAGGTGTGTCAGGCCTCTCTTGACAAGCTGGACTGGAGACAGGCACAACTGGCCTTCAGGGTTGAAGGAACTTTTAATAAGTAGATTGATTGTAGAAAAGCTAATGAAGCCATTGAGAAGAAGAAAAAAATCCCAGTGATCACTGTGTTTCAAATGCAAGCCCTATTTATATTGAAATCGAGGTTTCCATTTGTGAACCTTTTTTTCCCACCCATGTGGGAAATAGGTCTGAAGCCACTCTCTTTCAGGCAGGAGAGATGATTTCTACCTGTCCCATGTTTTGGAAACATGGCTTTAGACTATTTTCTTCTGATGCTGGGAGAGCCAGCTTTCATAGGGTATATTGCTCAAGAAAGATTGTGGAACATTTGTATAAGGAGACTGGTAATAAAGGCTGCAGGTTAATCTTTTGGAGATGCCCCCACTGCCAGAAGATTGGCTGTCCAGCATGTGAGAGAAGGCCTTCGTTTTGGGTCACAGGTTAAAGAATGTTCCCCCCATGAAGTCAATTTAGCCTTCACTCACCCAGTATTTAGGAAAATGACAAAATGCATCTCTCACCATCCTTTTAATTGTTAATTGATTTTAAGATTTGAATTTCAATTTATTTTACTATCATGTTTTATATTTTGTGTAAGCCTCCTTGGATATCTATCTAAGCAGTAAGGCTGAATATAAATGTAATAAATAATATGTTCTATTTCCCACAGAACATATTAAATCTCCTAGGATATTTTAATGAAAAAAATGTATAAGCATGTAACAGGGTTATTTATCTTGACTCATGATTGATGCTGTCTTTCTCTCTGATACGATAAACGGATCTATATCTCAAACTGTTATTACCTCCTGTTCCATGATTCTGTGGTAGAGAGAGTCACTATTAAACCAATTTAACTGGATTAAATCAGATTTATTTATTTATTTATTTATTTATTTGATTTGTATGACCACCCATCTCCCCCCATGCTCAGAGTAGAGAAGATTAAAAGAAGACTTAATCATAGTATTTTAATATATGAAGGGCTGTGTCAGACATGATGTTGCTGAAGAAGGCAGGACTGTAAACAGTCGTAGGAATCTCGAGAAGACTTGTCAGCCAAATATTAAGATTTATTTTCTAATTGCTGGAGCTATTGCTAGGAACAGGCTGCTGTGTGGGCTATTCTTGCCTGAATGAATTTAAACAGAGATGAGATTACCATTTTTTAAGGAATGCTATAGTAGAAGATTCCTATTTTTGAGGATCACCTCCAAGACCTCCAAAACTTCTTCTAATTCTAGAATTCTAACATTCTAAAATTAATTCTGGAGTCTTTGCAATTAGTTTCTTCCTGAAAAATGCCAAAGTTCCAATTTAGATGCTAGTTTAAAAATGATAGTTTCAGCATGTGACCCTAATTCACTGAAGTTTCAATCCAATCCCAATGTTTGCCATATATAACGTTCAATCAGAAACAGTTGAGCTTTCATCTCTGGGTTTCCATGTGAACTTTGTATTCTACAATGATATAATTAAAAGAAATATTGGATTTCTAGAATTAAAGATGGTGGGGAAGAGTTGACACCAAATGCTTGTGTCTGATAAAGCAGGACCCCTCTATAAAAATAGGTGAGCAGATTATTTACATGAAGTTTATTTCAGCTGGAATCCTGGCATCTCTGATAAAGGACTCTTGAAATGGCTGTTGTGGGTCTTCCGGGCTGTGTGGCCGTGTTCTGGAAGTTGTGGTTCCTAACGTTTCGCCAGCATCTGTGGCCAGCATCTTCAGAGGGCAGGAGCACAGATAGAAGTCTGTATACATAGAAAAATGTATATCAAATACCTTGACAGACTTCTATCTGTGCTCCTGCCCTCTGAAGATGCTGGCCACAGATGCTGGTGAAACGTTAGGAACCACAACTTCCAGAACACGGCCACACAGCCTGGAAGACCCACAACAGCCATTGAACTCCGGCCGTGAAAGCCTTCGACAATACATTGACTCTTGAAATCTCAGAATCTACTTGCTTCTGGAAAGTATTGAGTTAGAATGAAGGTCTGTAAGGAGCTATGGCTTTGGACCATTCCTTTCCCCTTGGATTTGAAAATGAGAATCAGTTGACACTTATTTTACTTAATCATGGAAGAATGTCATGTATTCAACAGCCAGCAGGATCACTGGGAGATGTCCCAGCTTTAGCTAGCATGAAAATGGGGTTAGGCCTTGCTTGATACATTTCAATGGCTCAGAAACAGTTGTAAAAAAACAAGATGAAGGATAGGTGAAGAAAAAGAAATGCTAAAGGAAAGCAGAGAGGAAGGGCAGAAAGAGAGAACAGATAGGAAGTGAGAGGTAGTGATGAATGGAAGCAGGATGCAAGAATATGGAGGACCTTAGGGGCTTCAGCAACCATCTGATGTTCTCTTACAAGAATTCCCCCAAGAAAGATGAGGCAGTAGATAATCAGGCTAGTGCCAATATTCTTTGAAGAAAGGTGAACTGACAACCTAAGGTCAATACATGAAAGGCTAAAAGTAAAGAGGAAGGATAGGGATCCTGCAGATGCCAAGAAAATTGTCCACAGGCATACTGGTCTTAAGGATACCTACCACATTGCTTTAGAGCAGTGTTTTTCAAGTTTAAAATGTGTGGACTTCAGTTCCCAGAATTCTCCAGCTAGCATGCTGACTGGGGAGTTCTGGGAGTTGAACTCTACACATCTTAAAGTTGCCAAGGTTGAAAAACACTGTGTATTGTCGAAGGCTTTCACGGCCGGAGTTCAATGGCTGTTGTGGGTCTTCCGGGCTGTGTGGCCGTGTTCTGGAAGTTGTAGTTCCTAACGTTTCGCCAGCATCTGTGGCCAGCATCTTCAGAGGGCAGGAGCACAGATAGACAGAGATTTTGCTTCTATCTGTGCTCCTGCCCTCTGAAGATGCTGGCCACAGATGCTGGCGAAACGTTAGGAACTACAACTTCCAGAACACGGCCACACAGCCCGGAAGACCCACAACAGCCATTGAAAAACACTGCTTTAGAGGGCTTAGGTGAAATTGACTCTCATAATGAGGTTTGTATTGTGGATACAATGAACTTTGCAGTATTGTGAAAGAACTCAGTATAAAGAAAGACATATTTAATTTTACTTGATGTCTACTGATGAATAAGTTATGTTTTTTGAAGGAAAATTTGATGTTCCCTTCTCTGGAAACAACACAAGTTAGCTGGGCCAATATTTTATCTCATGCATTCCCTTTGCAAAATTTGTACCAGTTGAATATACTGTATAAGATGATGGACATATTCCGCCCAAGAAAATTGTTTTCTCTTGAAAAAAAAAGAACATATCTGGTCTGTAAATAAAATTGATTTCTACTTTTTTTCTAATATCAAGAATAGTGATTCTATACATGTCATACTAGTCTCTCTAAAATATGTCCAACTCTTTAGCAAGAAATGATTTTCAGGATTCTTTGAAAAAGATCTCTGCAGTTAAGAAGTTATAAAATATATTTACTGTTTCCCAAACTTGGTTTTGAAAATCAGAATTTGGAAAGAGGTTTAGTCTGCTTCCCAGGTCTTCATACCTTGAATAATTTTTTATGGTCACTGATGTTGCCTGGAAGCTGAAGACTCAAATCTTTCTTAATCATATTTCCTTCAAATTGTATGATATTTGAGGTGAATTATGACTATAAATTATCTCAACCTTGCCCTCAGATCCATTAACTTCATCATAATGGTTTGGAGCAATACCGAATTATACTTAGAAAATGACTTTAACAACAGTAAATCAATAGTCTAGTGAAAAAGTCTACAGTTGGCCTTATTGGATAGCATGAGATCTAAGGCTTAACACATTTCACAAGATGACACTTGAAGAATTTTTTCTATGTATGCATGGGAGGAGAAATTTCAGTCTTCAGAAATACAGACATCTGTGTATGCTTATTTTATGGATCTCTTTATTGTCTTCAAGACTGCATTGCTTCAACAGTTTCAGTAGCACAACAGTGAGAAGGACTGTTACCCCAAAATGTCAATCAGTGTGGGTGTTGGAGGATTAAAAAGAATATTAGACATGTCATAACTAGTAAGGAAGAGGAGAAAGGCAGGATAAGTGAATGGCAACATGAAAAGAGGGGGGAAAATCATCTTTCAGAAATGATACTCTTGTCTTCCAACAAATAAAAGATCCTCTGTCAGGAGAAGGGCTATGCAGTTGCTGTTAAGTAACCCACTCTTCCAATGCATTTATCTGAAATTTATGTACTTTATAAGTTTTGGGCAGGAACAATATAAATTAAAGTAAGGAATCAGATTCTGTTGGTTTCCCACAGTTTTTCCTTTGTTTCTATGTAAAAGAAGATGCATAAATACATAGAAGACATCATAACGGAAGGAGGTGAGGATTAGAGGAAAATTTCAAGGATCTATATTCTTACTGTCATCATTCCCTCTTTAAAATTTCTGGGGAAAAGGAAAGTATAATGAAGAAAAACCAGCCAGCAGCTCATATATCTCCAGCACTTCACTTTTTGCCTAATGGCATTTTTTAAAAGTTAATCATTCCTCCCAGTATATCAATTCAGTTTAAGTGTATCGGCTGTGGTATCCTATCTGATTGGCCCATATTATGGCAGTGCTCCTTTTGACACAATAATCTCTTAAAACCCACTAAACACAATTATGTGGGTTATCATCTAGAGGACAAAAAAGATTGCCTTACAGAGCAGATAAACAGGTCAGACAGGATGAAGGAGAAACTTTTTTAAAAACAATGGAGGTAAGAAAAATAAGACCCCAAATACCATGGAAATTATTGTAATGGTGGTCTCTAATTGCCAAAAATAGGGAGTGATCGTCAACATCCACAAAACCAAACTGAACCATGCAGTTTTGGTCCCAGTGTCAGTTTATACCGGAATCCACCACCACCACCACACACCTGAAAGTCCACAAAAGACCAACAGTAATAAAATGCATTAAAGCAATATAGAATGCAAAGCTAGTGTGGCGTAGTCATTAAAGTGTGATGCCATGACTGGGAATACTCAAGTTCAAATCCATCCTCAGCCACTGAAACTCACTGGTTAATGTTGGGCCCCATCCAGATCACAGAAATGAAATGGAGAGACATTCACAATGTAAACCACATCGAGCTCCTGGAGGCAAGGCAGGCTATGCATTTAATAAATAAATATATACATCTCATTTAGTACATTGCTTTGGTTTCTTTTGATAATGCCAATTAACTTAAATAAGTGACCCCAATGATTGATGACAAGTACTGTCAGGATGCCATCCTGACATTCTGCTTTAGATAGATGGGATTTGTAGTAACTAGTTAGGTAGATGGGATTTGTAGTAACTAGATAGTGATGTTGCCTTAGACTTTTAGTTACTAGATAGTGCAAAGCCTTTAGTAATTAACTAAAGTGCTTGCCAGACAGTAGAGCAACCATTAGAGATGGGAATGGCATGCAGGCGTTAAGGGAGGGAAGAAAGGTACCAGGCTCCAAGGCCATCCACCTGGAAACATCAAAGGCTGGCAGTGTAAAGTTATGGGAAGTGAGTCAGGAGGGGAGGGGTGCATGAGGGGTGCTTGAGAGTCTGGCAGGTTTTAAAATATGTTTGAGCGTGAAAAGTTTTAGTTTGCTCTTTGCATCAATTCTATTCACTTGTATTAATAAAATAACTTTTTCATATCCTATCATGGCTTGTGCTAAAGTCTCTAAGATAATATCAAAGGAATGAGTCATCACAGAAAGAGCAAACTAACTTTGGCTGTCTTACATAGCGACAATATGTCGAATGTTGAAGACCAGCAAGAAGATACAGAGATGGGAGAGGCCTCGCTCCTGGCAGCCGAATTGCCGGAGGCAGCAGGCACTCAGATTTATACAGGGTCCTTCAGAGTCGGGGGTGGTGGTGAGGAGAACGGATTTTCTGACCCCTGAGAGAGAGAGACGTTCTCCCCTGGGCCGGTGGAGGAAGATGACCGATCGAGGGACCGGGATGTAGAGCAGAGCATGGAAGTGGCCTCCAATCGATGGGTCACAATGCGGAAACATGACTATCCAAGATTTTCATTGCCAGAGGAGTGAATGGATATAGTGGAGGGGGAGATGAGATCCCTAAGAAATCAAATAGCAGGACTACAGAGGGCCATGGAACAGCTACTGTGACGTGAAAGCCGAGGGAAGGCTGATAGTGGGGAATCAGCAGCCTCCAGAGATGCTTCTAACCCTAAAATTACAGCGGGGAAAGTGATTCCTTGGATGAAGAGGAAGAAAGCAGGCCAGCAAGGGTAGCAGCTGCTGCCCCCCCTCCCCTTGTAGCAGAGCTTCGAGACGGCAACACAGGAGAACTTCAGGACAGAGAGAAGCCTTTGGAGGAAGAGATATAAAGGTAAAATTTGCTGGAGAGCCTAAGACTGTTGCTTGTTTCCTAACCCATGTGAGGGTGTTTATGGAGGAATTTGAAGACAATTTCCCAACAGAGGAGGTGAAGGTGAGCCACGTATCAGCCCAGCTTGATGGGGAGGCAGCTGACTGGTTGGTGGAATTATACGACTGGCTCACCCAAATTGGGAAATTTCCAGAGTTGTATGACCACTTGGCGGAAAAGATTTGAGGACCCCTTGGGCAAGATGAAAGCCAAAACAAGCCTGCAACATATCAAGCAGGGTTCCCAATCCATATCTGAGTACGCCATGGAATTTAGGAGCTTGGCTGGGAAACTAGTGGACTGGCCAGAAGCTCTGAAGGTTGAATACTTCCAAGAAGGACTGCAACAGGAGATTCTGGAGTGGTCCCTAGTTCGAGGAAATCCTCAGACACTGATGGAGTGGATCTGCCTGGCTGGGGAGGTGGAAGATACGAGATTACATCTCAAGAGGAGGCAGAAGCCCCAGACTCAAGCAGTGGGGAAATCAATGCTGAGCGCCACATCGAAAAGACAAGCGAGTACAGTAAATCATGGGGCAAGGAAAAGGAATGCTGAGCAAAACAAGGCTTGTGTTTCAAATGCAGAAAGGAGGGCCATCGCCTGGCTAATTGCCCGCAAACCACCACTGGTGGGAAGAGTAAAGCTGGAGTTGGCAGCATTAAGAGCCCGGTGACAAAAAGTAACGGAGTGGTGGCTGCCGCTACAGAAGAAAAAGTTTATAAAACCCCCAATGGGGGGGGGGGAGGAAATTCTACTGATGGCGAATCTGACCAGTCAGGAAATGGCGAGAGCTTGTTCTGAGTGGCACCAATGAACAGGCTGGAGCGAATGGGCGCAGCGATCCAACGGTGAGTAAAGCCTGCCCAACTATGGTCATGGGATTACAAGTAGAGACCTTGGGGAGTTGTGGTAGCATGGACTTAGTGGGGATGCTAGACTCTGGATGCACCAGATGTCTCACGCATCCCACCATAGTGACTGGACTGAGACTTAGGGTAGGCAAGTTAAATAACCCAATTATTTTTACTCAGCTTGACAGATCAGAGATGCAGGGGGGCCCAGTGGAGTACTACACCAAGGAAGTCCAGATGAAAATAGGGAGCCATGAAGAAACCTTATGGTTCATTGTGGCCCCAATTTCCAATCAACCCATAGTATTGGGATTAACGTGTCTATGGGCCCGAAATCTTCAGGTGAATTGGGCTACGGCCCAAATAACTTTTGCTGATGGTCATTATAGAGGTCTGGTTTCCTGAGAACCTGGGTTTGAAATGGTAGGGGCAGTGAATGAAGCCCTAGGGGGGGAGATAGCAGAAGAAGATTCTCCCATTCCTATGCAATACAGAGATTTGAAGGAGGTATTTGGAGAAGTAGAGTCAAACCAGCTCCCACCTCATAGAAAATCAGAGTGTGCCATAGAACTGGAACTTGGGGCAGATTTGCCGAAAGCTAAGTTGTATTCTATGACACCTAAGGAATTGGATGCTTTGCGGGAATTTATTGACAAGAACTTGGAACGGGGTTTCATTCGCCCTGCCTCCCCATCAATGGCTGCACCTGTGTTGTTCAGAACCAAGAAGAATGGGATGTTGAGACTATGTACTGATTATAGAGGCTTGAATGCTATTTGTAATTCCTTTTTTTTCAAATTTTATTAAGATTTTAACAATACATAGTTAAAAGAAATGAAACAGAAATAGAAATACAAATTAAAGAAAGGAGAAGAAAAAAGTGTAGGAAAGTAAGAAAAAGAAAGAGAAAAAAGACATAGAAATTGATTAACATCCAATTTATCTCTGGTCATAAAAATAAAAAAAAATTATCTTACATGCTAGCTTTTTTTATAACACTCAGAAACATTTCCTGTCTAATATATTTTATTTATATATATTTTAATCTTCAAAACCCCATATAAGCTTTGCCCCTCCCGCTTTTTGCAAATAGTCCATCAATGGTTTCCACTCTTTAAGATAATAACAATTTGAATTTTCTTTTAATAAACATGTCAATTTGTCGCTCTCTGCCATATCCATCAATTTTAACATCCATTCTTGTATCGTTGGTAACATATGGTTTTTCCAATTTTGTGCATAGAGAAGTTTTGCTGCTGTGATCATATATTGTAGAATTATATTAAATTGTTTTCCTACTTGTTCTTCTGATATTCCTAATAAAAATAATTCCAGTTTAAATGGGATTCGAATTTGTAATATGTTTTGCATCAATGAATGTATTTGAGTCCAATATTTCTTTGCCACCTCACATGTCCACCACATATGGTAAAAAGACCCCTCTTTTTTTTTACATTTCCAACATAAGTTGGATACATTCCCATACAATTTAGCAAGTTTTTGTGGGGTCATGTACCATCTGTACATCATCTTGTAAAAATTTTCCTTTAAGTTGTAACACAAAGTAAATTTTAGCGCTTTATTCCACATATCTTCCCATTGTTGCATTTGTATATTATGGCCAATATTTTTTGCCCATTTAATCATACAGTCTTTAACTTGTTCCTCTACCATTTCTCCTTTTAACAATAATTTATACATTTTAGCAATCAGGTGGTCATCTGTCTCACATAGTTGTATCTCAAATTCTGATTTAGTTTGTTCAAATTTGAATTTTTTTAATCTAATTTAAATTTTTCTACAAGTTGCATATAGGAAAGCCATTGAAAAGAGTATCCTTCTAAAGCAAGTTCTTCTTTTGTTTTAGTTATATAATGTCCTTGTTCCTTTTTTAAAAAGTCCTTATAGGTCAGCCATTTGTCTTTACTTCTTACTTCTGTTCTATGAAATGCTTCTTGCGTTGAAATCCATAAAGGTCTTTTATAACATAAAGTTGGTTTATATTTATTCCAGATCCTTAATAAAGATCTTCTAATATAATGATTTTTAAAATCCACATTGACTTTAACTTTAACTTTGTCATACTCTGGTTTCTCTTCAGATCATATAAATCTTTCGCCTTTTAATGCTATTTGTACTTCCAACAAATATCCTTTACCTTTGATGAAGGATACAGTATGTTGGCCCATCTACCGAAAGGGAGGATTTTCTCCAGGCTGATTTAAAAGAGGCATATTTCTGACTTCGAATCAGAGAAGTAGATCAATGGAAAACTGTGTTTAATTGTCAGTTGGATGCTTTTGAATATCTGGTAATGCCCTTCAGTCTAAAGGAGTCCCCTGGGGTCTTTATGCATTTGATAAATGAAGTATTACATGACTTGTATAAAGGAGTGCTAGTCTATCTTGATGACATTTTGGTCTATACTGAAACCATCGAAGAGAATATAAAATTGATTAGGGAGGTGTTGAAATGTTTATTACGAAAACAATTGAATGCTAAACTGTCAAAATGTGAGTTTCATAAGGAGTAATTAGATTATCTGGGTTACCGAGTGTCAAATAAGTGAGTAGAAATGGATCCTGCAAAGGTGCAGGATGTAATCGCTTGGGAGCCCCCAGAAACTAGGAGGGAGTTGCAAAGTTTCCTAGGGTTTGCTAATTTCTATAGGCAGTTCATCCCCAATTTTGCACAAGTGGCGTTACACCTCACTGAGCTGTTAAAAACAAAAGGTAAAGGGGATCAAAAGTAGATGAAAAAACCAGGGGCAAAATTGCAATGGACAGCAGAATGTCAAGAGGCATTTGAACAGTTAAAATCCCTATTTATGTCAGAACCTGTACTGAAGCACCCTGATCCTATGAAGCCATTCGTAATACAGTAGATGTGTCAGATGTTGCAACTGGAGATATTTTATTACAGAAAGATGGAGGGGGGACCCTGAGACCATGTGCCTACCTTTCACATAAATTTAATGATGCAGAATGACGCTGGCTTGTATGGGAAAAGGAAGCCTTTGTGGTGCAATGGGCTTTGCTGACATGGAGGCATTTGCTCGAAGGGGCCTCTCAGCCCTTTGAAATATGGACAGATCATAAGAATTTAGAGGCTTTATGTGCTCCAAGAAAATTGAACCCTAAATAAATTAGGTGGGCTCAATTTTTCAGTAGGTTTAACTTTACTCTCAAGTACTTGCTGGGAGGAAATAATTTCTTGGCTGATGCTCTATCCCAGTTGCCCCAACACAACAACCAGAGAGAGGAGGTTATAGACTCAATTTTTCCAACTCATCAGTTGGAGATGGCTGCACTTACAAGAAGTCAGAAGTCTCCACCACTTTTAAGAGTGGAGGAGGGCTTACAGACTGAATTACTTTCTGAATTAAAGAAGGATGCTTGGTTACAAGTGAATAAAGCAAGACTGACAGAAAAGCAGGGGTACTGGTAGAATGCTGATAGGCTGTATGTTCCAGAGCCTTTACATTGTAAAGTACTGGAGAGATGTCATGATGCCAAGTCAGCCGGCGATTTTGGGTTTCTGAAAGCCCTGCATCTATTCAGGAGGCAATTTTGGTGGCCATCCTTGCGCAAGGAGGTGGAGGAGTATGTGGCCAGCTGTCCAACTTGTGCTATGACAAAGAGAGTGGGAGGCAAGCCCAGGGGACTGTTGCAGAATGTGGCAAGCCCTAACCAGCCTTGGAAGCAGATAGCTATGGATTTTATAGTGGACTTACCAGAAGGTCAAAATAAAATGGTGATTTGGGTGGTGACTGTTTTCAAAACAAGCCCATTTCATTCCATGCACTAGCATACCCACTGCTGGATAGTTGGCAAAGATGTTTGTTCAACACATCTATAGACTACATGGGACCCCTGAACGGATTATCAGCAACAAGGGGGATCCAATTCACTTCCATGTTTTGGAGGGCATTCCTGAAAATGGTTGGAGTGGAACAAGGCCTAAGCTCCTCCCACCACCCCCATACTGATGGGGGCTGTGAACAGACTAAGTAGGTACTAGAACAGTACCTCAGGTGTTACATTAGTTATCAGCAAGATGATTGGGTGGACTTACTTCCTTTTGCAGAAATGGTCTCTAACAATTTGGTGCACCAGAGTATGGGGTTTTACCCCTTTCAGGTGGTGAATGGGCAAGAGTTTGTAGCCTTTCCAGAGTTGCCTAAAGACCACACAAAAATCATCCCTCTGAATGAATGGATGAAGCATATAACAGATGGTTGGCCTGTAATAGAAAAAGCATTGATAGAAGCCAAGGAAGCATATAAGAAGTTTTCAGATTACAAGAAGACACCAGAATGGCCACTGAAGGCAGAAGAGAAGGTTTATTTGTCCACAAAGTTTTTAAAGACATAGCAGCGATCAAAAAAGCTAGGCCTGAAATATGTGGGGCCTTTCCCTATAACTAAAGTAATTAATGATGTAACAGTGGAACTACAGCTACCAAAGAATTTAAGGAAAGTCCATCTGGTCTTTCATTGAAGTTTATTGAAACCAGTAAAGGGCTCAGAACATTGGCATCCGGAGCAGCCTGAGCCAGTTCCAGTGATGGCTGATGGGGAACAGCATTTTGAAGTACAAGATATCCTGGACTCCAGGAGACACCATGGGACATTGCAATACCTGATACAGTGGAAACACTTCCCCAAGTCCCAAAATGAATGGGTAAACAGCCACCATGTGCAGGCACCCCAACTAGTAAAAGAGTTTCACCAACGGTACGCCGATAAGCCTAAGTGAGGATGAATTGGGTCAATTGAGGTTGGATGGGGGAGTTATTACTTTATAACCAATTACTTCTTTTCTGTACTTTTCCATGTTTTTCATATAAGTTTGTAATGGTGGGGGGGTTGTTTAAGGGAGGCAGTATGTCAGGATGCCATCCTGGCATTCTGCTTTAGATAGATGGGATTTGAAGTAACTAGTTAGTGATGTTGCCTTAGATAGATGGGATTCTAGTAACTAGATAGTGTGAAGCCTGTAGCAATTAGCTAAAGTGCTTCCCAGACAGTAGAGCAACCATTAAAGATAGGAAAGGCATGCATGCATTAAGGGAGGGTGAGGCTCCCAGGCTCCAAGGCCATCCATCTGGAAACATCAAAGGCTGGCAGTGTAAAGTTATATGACTGAGTCAGGAGGGGAGGGGTGGATGAGGGGTTCTTGAGAGTCTGGCAGGTTTTAAAATATGTTTGAGCGTGAAAAGCTTTAGTTTCCTCTTTGCATCTATTCTATTCACTTGTATTAATAAAATAACTTTTTCATATCCTATCATGGCTTATGCTAAAAGTCTCTAAGTTAATATCAAAGGAATGAATCATCACAAGTACTTTGAATTGCTACTTGGCATTTAGAGTTGGAACATTTTTTAAAATTTTGAAATTTGAAAGAAAACATGTTGGATTCTCTTCATGAAAATCCTTCATATGTCATGCATATGAAGACCATACAACTGATGAGAGCATGTGAGCATAAGCTTGTAGTATATTATGAAAAGCTAGCATAAATCCTAAGTGATTTCAGTGGCATTTATTAGTCATTATTTGTCTGTAAAATAGGGATAATTGTATTATTGTCTTAGCTCATATAGGATTTGTGGCAATTTGAGATCTGGATCATACAATTCATTTCTGAGTGCAGAATGGAGAAGGGTTTTCTCCTCTTATCTTGATTCACATTGATCCTTTGACTGGAAACCCCTTGACATTCTTAGGTTATTTTAGCCCAATAAAACTGTCTTGGCACAATATGCTTAATTATGATTGTCTGAACCTTCACCTACTGAATTAAGCCAATTGCCCAGATTTGCAAACTTAACTATAAATCAGCCAAATTCTAGCTTATAGTGAAACCCAACCTTCACATTTATAGACCAGGTCAGGGTAAGATAAAATTTATTCAGGCAAGGCACCAATTCTTTTAAAAGAAGTTAGCTGATTACTGGCAATGACACTAGAAAAGTGGGGAAGGGGGTGGGGGAAGCTGTGGAAAAAGTCAGCAATTTGCTCTGAATTTTGGTCAAGAGATCTTGGAGACTTTCTGGAGGTGCAAAAATGGGTAATTGGCCACCTGTGGTCTAGCAAGCTGCACTAGGAACTTGCTCGTTATTTCATGAAGAACAAGTAGTCCTTAAAATGCGGTCAGTCAGATTCATCATGAGATAACTTTTCTTGCCAGAAGAATTCTGTGCTTTATCTCACTTTTTTTGTCCATTTCAGAATCTTCTGTCCCTGAGAACTGTGCATTACAGGGGGTATGGCTTTTAATGTTTCTCTTTAAATGGCACATAGATAGAAGAGGTACAGTCTTTTGTTTAGTTGGTTTTTAAATGAATGTCTTAGTCCTGAATGGTTAACTGACATTCTCAGAGAAGCTGCAAGGATCCAGTCCCCAGGCTGTTTCTTGATGCAACTGATCCTTCCAAACAGTCCTGCTATGGCTGGGCACACAGTACTTTAAGCATGTGACTAAATCCAACCAATGATGACGTTAATGTGAAAAAGAATAAATCAAATCAATTTGGTCCCAGAACTGAGAAAGCAAATTGCTCATTTAGCTATATGACATGTAGCAATCTATACTGAAGATGCTGAATCTGCAGGACATGACTTGAATGTGCAGTTTATAATTTGCTGAGTTAGTGGGAAACAAAACCAAATAACATTTCTAATCACGCTGCTCTGTAAAATAGCAACACTTTAAAGGGGTGTTGCACTTCGACAATGCTTTGAGTGGAGTAGTCTTCAAAATTGTATCAGTGAGCCCCCTCACTTCTAATGGTAAAACTGGCACATTGCCTTGCTTCATGCCTCTCTGATTACCTAGTAGGTGGAAAGGACTTCTGCAGATGTGCAGAAGCATCTTCTGGAATTACCAGTGAGTAACCAGAAGTACTTCTGGTACCAGAAGTACCAGAAGAGGTTTCTGTATATGTGCAACACAAGTATAGAATTGTCCTCCAGCTACTAGAAGTATCAAAGAAGTGAACTGGAATGATGCGAAGTGTCCCAAAAGGCAACCAGTGTCATCTAGACAAATTTCTGTCATTAATGTTTTAACTTGGCTTAACGTATTGATCAGGAAGTTCGACTCGCTGCCTTAAATAATCCAATTGTTGATTCTATTATTCCAATTAGTTAAACTGCAAACTAAATTAATTCAGATATCCCTGTTCTAGATAGAGGAAATCGCTTAAGAACCATGGACAGCAGTTGCTTAATCCCTTGAAATTAGTCTTTGGGTGGATTTTTCAGACAAAAGTATTGCCTTTACTTTTGGAAAATGACTCATGGCCGAAGCAATCTCTGTGTTAGAACATGACAACAGTTCCAAGGAGTGGCCTCTAAATCAAATCACTGATGTATTTTAGAATGCCCACATTGCTAAGTGAAACATTTGGAGCTCTTCTTTCAGGAAAATATATCACTACATAAAACATTTCATTAAGCACAGCTGCTTGGAAAACATCCATCTATTCATCCCAAGATGGACCCCCCATTTTTAAAGCAATGAAAATTACACCATAGTAGTGGGTGGTAGTAATCCATTAACTTTAATGACACAGCTGGTATTTGGTGAACAGAACCATAGCTGGCATATAGAAATGATTGTGCATTCCTATATCATGCACTAAGGAAGTGATGGCAGTCTTACCAAATTTAATGCAATGACAACAGAATAATTAAACCTTTATTTCATGTATATAGGGCACAGAGAGCTTGCACTTTTAAAAATTTCTTGGCAAGACATTAGTTGAATTGCTGCCAGCTTTCAACCTGTTTTCAATGTTTTTGATTAAAATCTTGGTTATGCAATGAAATGTTCTCTAGCAAGTAATGGGGGGTGCAGTAATGTGAAGCTCCTTTAAGGCTTGTATCTAAAACGCTTCCAAGCTTAATTACATTAATGGATTTTATTTCTTTTTCATACCGGATGAAAATGGGAATCATTTAGTAATATCAAGGGGAAAAGGCTAAAGAGGAAGGGCGGGGGGGGGGATGGAGGCATAGATACTGTATTAGTCTTGTCAGGGAAATGGGCGAAGGAACAATGCTGAGTCGAAATTCAACTCTAGTTCTTTATTGTTTCTACCTTATACAGAATCTTGCCAGACTAAAGGTTCCTTTACTGAGCTAAGGGGAAAAATACCCTTGGGGATCTAGGGCGGTGCTAGTCTAACTCTCTTCCTCGCCCTCCCCCCCCCCCACTCTCCAAGCTGTGTGAATGCTTATCAGCCTGGAATGCGCTTTCTACCCCCTCGGCTCCCAGCTCCATAACAGGCTTATTTTAATCACCATATCTCTAGATAATCGAAATCTTCATAACTGTTTAAGGACAATATGAACCCAGTGTGAACTTTGAATTCAGGTCTTTGCTCATTTATGAGATTCACTGGATGACTGTGGCAAATAGCTATTTATTAACACAGTCCACCTGACAAAGTTTGTGGTTGTTTTCTAGCTTGAAATATAGGAGGAGCTGGTTGGGCTTGGAATGGGCAATTTGGAGAAAGACAATTAAGTTACAGTTACCTTCTGCTTATGAAACAGACATATTGTCCTTTACATCAGTGAAAGGATGTGAATTTGCATTCTTTGTGACTTAGGATATAGATGCTCATGCACTGATTAGCTAGAAAGTATTAAATATACTCTGATCTCCATGGAGCTTCCAGACTTGATAATCCACACTTGATTAATAGGAATAACAGATCTATTTACTGGCCTACAAAAATGTACGAAATGCTAAATATGTATTTATACATGGATGGGTGAAAAATACATGTAGAATAATGAATTTTGCAAGGGAGCATGCCATCTACATAACTCTTCTACACCCCAGAAAATTCTGGGCTTATTCTCTGTTCTTGTGAAAGATTAGCTAGAGCTGATGGATCTTGCTCAATGATCTGAGAATAAGCCCTTTCACCCTCAGCATCTCCTCTGTCTGGTAGCAGAAAGCAAGCTTTGTAATAAGGAGCCTTTCCTTTCCTTAATGGTCTTTTCATTTAGGAAATCCTGATCTATTTCCAATGAACCTCCTCATTCCGTATACAAGAGTTTGAAAACTATTGACTGGGAAATTCCAATCCATGAAAGAAGAGGATGTACTTCAACCTTTTCCCTAGAAGTAAGAAGAGCCAGGAGCATGGGCAGTATCATAGTGCAGAAGACACTACATACACAAGCAACACACATGCACGGTGTTCCAAAGTACATTGTACAGATTTTAATTGCAAGCTAGTTTGTCAGCCAATCTGGTCTGAAGAGTGGGTATGAATAATACTGTACCATCTTTGTATACTTATGAAATATGATATGGTTGAGGTGAGTTCTGAAGCTATGAGTGGATTGTAATGTAGTCTTAAATTAGCAGAATGTTTATTACATAGGCCAAGTGTATGGACTGTCATTCCAGTGGCTGAGGAAAATTACTGCACAATTTCTTATCCAGTTATGCCACAAACTTTGAAAATTAATTTTAAAGTGAAATTGTTATATGTGTTGCCCCAAACCATCTATCATCTATCATCTATCTTCCTGCATTGTGTGATAAATTATCAGTTCAGCCAAACGGAAGCAAAAGCAGAGATAGTAAAAGCTTTAGACCAGGGTTTCTCAACCAGGGTTCCATGGCACCCTAGGGTTCCACGAGAGGTCACATGGGCTTCCCTGAGAGATCACAATTTATTTTTAAAATTATTTCAAATTCAGGCAACTTCACATTAAAGAGGTAAGTTTCATTCTTTATTTTTAGTTTAAGAACATAATGCATTTATACAGGCCTACACATGAAATGAATATAATAATTGTGTAACTCCTGGCCTATATTTGAGCCTGAATGTGCAGGGGTTCCACGAGGCCTGAAAAATATTTCAAGGGTTCCTCCAAGGTAAAGAGGTTGAGAAAGGCTGCTTTAGACAATTCAATAACATTATTTTGTTTTCTTAAATTCAGTTGAATTGTACCACAATGAGAAGGAGGGAAATATAGTGAGGAATGAGTTCAGGCTTTTTTGTTAAGCACTTCCAGATTGTTGTACCTTGATGGAGAATTTGGCTGTGTCCCATAAAGGGGAAAGAATCTTAGAAGTTTTGGTTTTCTGGCTGATTTGTAAATTAAAAGCAGCTGAACAAATTTAAATATTTTGTGTAAACAAATTTGCATCTCGGCTCCTAATCTGTGTGCCAGCTTTCAGTCTGACATTTTCTGAAATGATAGAAATGCTAATAACTCCACTCTTTCCCCTGCCCCCCTCACCAAGCTAAGTGGATTTTATAATGGAAATGCCAGTGGATCTATAATTATCTGCTTGTGATTCTGCTGAATGACTCTCTATTATGAGGGAATTCGACATATAAACCTTAAGTAGGGAAATGTATGGGAGTAACATTATGCATACAGTAGATACAGTTTAGCTCTGTGGTAGTCTAAAGATTGCATTCAAACAGGTTGGTCAGGAATATATATATATATATATATATATATATATATATATATATATATATATGTTGTTTATTTGTTCAGTCGCTTCCGACACTTCATGACTTCATGGACCAGCCCACGCCAGTGCTTCCTGTCACAGTGTGTGTGTGTGTGTGTGTGTATGTATGTATACTGTATACACACACACACACACACACACACACACACACAGTATAAGGTACCCCCCTGTATACATGTAAGCTTCATTCACTACCAAACCTCTGAGATGCCCCCCATACATATGAATGGCTTAAAGTACCCTTGTAAGAAAACATTCCCAGCAAGCTGAATTGATCCTGAGTGGCAACAGGGAGAAGGCTCAGTCAGGAACCTATGGCTCAGTAAACCAGATTGTTTCTATTCACTGACCATATCTCAAAGATAGTATGGCTAGCACACTGACCTAGTAGGAAGGGATAAATAATAATAAGGTCATAGTGATGGGTTTATCCAAAATATTCCAACGTCATGCTGTAATTTCCACTGTGTCCGCCTTTTTCTTTTGCCTTTGCCTTTCTTTGCCTTGCATTGTAGTGGGCCAAAGGTATATACACTCTGGTTCTGCTTTTGCTCAGGGCCGCTCAGCAAAGTATCAGAGCTTTGCTGGGGGTCCAGTATATGCTGTATTATTGCTTGTATGCATGCAAATAAAATTATATTGCATCTTGAAAGTGATTTGCTTGCTTTAGGTGAGCCAGGTTTTGGCCACAACGATAGATAGATAGATAGATAGATAGATAGATAGATAGATAGATAGATGATAGATAGATAGATAGATAGATAGATAGATGATAGATAGATGATAGATAGATGATAGATGATAGATAGATGATAGATAGATAGATAGATAGATAGATAGATAGATAGATAGATAGATAGATGATAGATAGATAGATGATAGACAGACAGACAGACTTGAAGCATGTTTGCATATATTTCACTGTTCACTATAAAACAGCTATAGCTTGATCTGAGATTTGCTGAATTAATACTTTGTGCAGAATCCAAAGGATAAATTAGTAATGTATTGACACCAAAATAGGTGTGCAAAATAGGCATCTCATGGTGATACTATATTGGCTGCTATTAATAGAAAAAATATATACAAATGTACAACTTTATGTCATGTTATCGATAAGTTCTACCTGGTTGTCATTGTCTTAGTAGTAATCACTAGATTAGTGTAACATGTTAGTAAGCCTTCTTCAATCTGGGGCCATCCAAATGTATTGAAATTATATACTATTTTTAATTAAAACAGGTGTGTGAATGGTAAATTTCAATCCCTTTCTACCACCCTATGGTTCCATGGATGGATGGATGGATGGATGGATGGATGGATTTGTGAAGACACATTTGTGAATCCAAAGATAAATTAATGTAAGGATGTTTACAGAAAGAAATTGTCCTCTATTTTATCCTATTCAGTCACCAGAAGTCTCCCAAACTCTCTCTCTGAAAGGATAGGTGGTGTCCTGAATGATAAAAGAGTAGATGGTCTCCTGAATATTAGAAGAGTAGAGTGCTAAGAAAGATAAAATTGCCCCAAAGCACAACTGAACTTAAGGAAATTCAAAGAAGGAATAATTGCCGTCTCCTCTCTCCTTCAGCAATCCCCCTGAATCAAATCTTACATTGTTCAAGAGTGGCACCCCGAATTTCCACTGAGCCTCCTTAAAAGCTTACAGGTGCTACAGAGGAAAGAAAGGGACAAGAAGCTTTTCTTATAGGGACATCTGTGAGTTAATTTATTTTTGGATACAACTACAAGAAGAAAAAAGAAGCCCTCTATAGGCATTCTGTAGCTAAGGTGAAGAAAGAATACAAAGGCAACAGCACTAGCTCTTAATGCCCTTCTCACTGACTGCAGTTCTCGAAGATGATTTTTTCCTGCAGGAAGAAGTCTTCTCTATTCATGGCCACCATATGCATAATTCAGGATGATGATCTCCATCCTGGGTGTTCCATAAATAGTGTTGGATTTTGGAAATAATGACATGTACCTGTAGAAACAGTGCTCTGGGCTAGGTGAATCCTTTGGTTAATCCCACCACACAGTTTCCATGTTCAGTCTTTGTATTTGTGTCTTCATTCAAAGGGGATCCCAGCTGGCAGAATAAGGAAAGCAGCTGTCCCATTCTGTAAATGCCTAAAGAGGGCTTGTATATTGCCATGAATTCCTTACCAGGAGAGTTTTACAAACATGATAACTCAAAGGGCTTCTAAATACTAATAAAGAAGCTGTTGCCTTCCGATTTTGTATCCACATTATCCAAAATTAATTTGAAAATGGGCTGTTTCGTGAGATGGCTCCTTAGTTTTATCCTTTCCTTCCTTCCTTCTTCCCTCCCTCCCATACATATAGGTCTTTTTTACTTTTCTTCTCATAATCTGTTTATAAATTAGTTTAGACTGAGAGAAAGTGACTGAGTGATCCAAGATTAATTATTGGCCTTCACATTTTTCCATAGCCCTGGTCCGACATTGTAGCCATTAGACCATTAAATGAAGTCATTAACCATAGGGACAAATGCATGAAAATTGTGACCATGGAAATATATTTGAATATGTGGGCAACAGCTGGACAGCAGAACAGGATTCACAGATGGTAAAATGAGACATTCCACAAAAACAAGATAGATAGAAATATGCATCTGTATTCAAACATTGTGGAAGAAACTGCCATTGGAGTTAAGCCAGACCACCTCCTTGCTTTTTTATTTATGCAGATATTTAATGTTGCTGCTTTAGTTTGTGTTTTGTATCTATTATGCTTTCAGTGTTACCTTTATGCATGTTTTTATTGTATTTTTGTAAATAATTGAGAACCATTAAGGAGTAGATGACATTTTCCAAATATTAAATGAAACTAAACCAAATAGTCATTCCATTTTCACAGGTATGGAACCTCTTGCCTCTTGTAGTTGTTAAATTTCATATGAGACCATGTTGACTATGTTTGGTCACAGGTTATCCCATAACACTTCTCATAAAACTATTGTTAACAGATACGATTGCAGTAGAGAGGTAAATAGTAAGATTGTATTTTTAACTTACTTTATTTCAGAGTAAAACGCTGAAATAACATATTGCCCAGCCTGTATTTTCAGTTTTACTGTTTATCTGTTGTATGGGGCTTGGAGAACAGTTGCACTGAATCCTCTTCCTTATGAGTATTTTTGATCTTGAACAAATTTTTGTTCCACTGACAAATACTTATTACTGATAAATAAGAAAAGTCTTCAGGGAATCTGTTGCACTATTAGTCATGCTTCATTTAGTGGTAGTAATTTGGAAGGGAGGAATTCTGGAAAGGAGCCATGAAAAGTTTTTCTCAAATATACAATAAGATCATATGTAATGAATGAGATCCCAAATATAGCAATTAACATTTTTAAAGAAAGAATGCATGTCAAGGAAAATATAGTATTAGGCTTACAGTAAAATAACAGTTATTGGGGAAATGGCTAGCATGGACGTGAATTAAAAATTATGGGGCTACAAGCAGGAAGTACAATATTGAAGCATGGCAAATACTTTTAAGGTCTTCCACTCTGTTCATTTTCCTAGTTTTCTATTGTTCTCCTCCAACAGTAAGCATTTTGTGACTATGGAACTTGCAGTTTTTTTAAGACTGTTTGAGGTATTTTTGCCACCTAACAGCCTTATTTTCCTAAAGTTTTTCTAGGTGTACTTTCTCCAGCTTTCATAGATCTTCTTCTATATGGGTAGTGTTACCCCTCAGATAACTGAGTTTGCTATTAAGGTAAAGGTCCATCCCCCCCCGCACATCGTGTCCGACTCTAGGGGCCGGTGCTCATCTCTGTTTCTTAGCCAAAGAGCCAGCGTTGTCCAAAGACGCTTCCACAGTCATGTGGCCACGGAACACTGTTACCTACCCACCGAAGTGGTACCTATTAATCTACTTGCATTTGCATGCTTTCGAATTACTAGGTTGGCAAGAGCTGGAGGTAGTGCGGGAGCTCACTCCGCACACAGGGCTAGGGATTCGAACCTCCGAACTTGCAATCTTCTGATCGACAAGCCTGGCGTCTTACCCGCTGAGCCACCATGCCCCTGTTGAGTTTGCTATTAGATGACTACAAATAGAAGATTATATATATAGCAACTGAAACAAAAAACTAGACAGAAGTGGCATGTTAACAATAAAATAGAAGTATACCTAACACAGAGAGGTACACCTGGAGTGCAAGGTCCTGGTGACAGTAACTCATGCCTTCATCATCACAAGGATAGACTGTTGGAGAGTGTGTTTTCTTGCACATGCAGAGTATCAGAAAATGATCAGCACCAGAGACCAATTAATGATGCCAATCATTGTAGTAACTTAGTTGCAGTTATATTTGTTACTCATACAAACAGATATTTACAGTCCTCTTCTAGATCCCTGGAAGTACTACAATTCCACATACCAGATAGTAACAAGCAAACAGGAGTAAACAGAAACAGAGGAAGCAGGGTGGGGCAGGCGGGTTCTTATATACTCTTCAGCCTGGATCACGTGCTGCCTGACCTTTTAAAGTTTGCAGGTGTTTACCTAATAAGGTTATATTGCTGTGACTTATCCTCAAGGAATAATACACCAGCATAGACTACACTGATCTGCTTTTGATTGAGTGCTGTTAGTGCTGAATTTTAAGAACCCCTATTGTCATGTAATACCCAATTATGGGTACAATGTTGGCTTTCAACAGATTTCTATGCACAATTCGAAGTGGTGGGTTTAATCTTTAAAGCTCTACATGACTTGGTTGTCTGGTACTTATAAGATTGTCACCTCCATGTAGAACTGACCAGCCAATATGCTCTTTCCAATTGGGGATGCTAAGAACAGTGAGGGCCCAGAGAAAGTGTTTCTCTGTCTTCCCTCAGAAGTCTGGTTTAGGCCAGTTCTGGAATCTTTGTACAAATCTGTTAAGACAGAGCTTTTCAACAAGGCCTTTGAAAACTAGTGTCATTTGATCATTGGTGGTGTTTGGTAACTGTTATTGCCAATTTGTTCTGTTCTTATTTTGCTTATGCTTCTTAATTGATTTTGGTCTTTTAGTGGTCTATTATTGTAAACTGCTATGAGTTACAAGAGTTGAAGTAACAAACATAATACATAAAGAAAAAAATGAGAATAATATGTATTTGCTCCAATCAAAAGAAAATTAGGCATGCTTTTTCTGGAAATCATTGGAAAAGGAAGTCATGACTAACTTAAGCTCATGTTGCTTTCAGTGGGATTTGCAGCACAATATTAAATATGTTCATTCAGTGGGGCAGACTCCTTAATAAGCATGCTTAGAACAGCATCTTCAGTAGACTTAACTTGCAAATTCATGGGGTTCTTTTATGATTAAATACTGGAGGATAAATGGACAATTTCTCTGTGGATGCCCATACAATTATACAAATAAAACAGAATGTGAAATTGTCGTGCTCTTTCAGATAGGCCTTGCTTATGATTCTTTTGCTTCTATGAAGAATTTTCCCCGATTTATAGAAGTCAGCTAGAAATAAGGCCTCTGATGAATGTGGAACATGTTCAGTCCACAGGGAACATTTGCTGTGACTGAAGAGCACAAAGACTTCCCGCAGAGTCAAAGACCATCTGAACCAAAGTATCTGCTCAAAATCCATTTTCTCACCATCAATATTATGTCCATTTCAGCATAAATCAAATGCTGAGCTCCGGTGATTGTCCCATTTGTGAGGGTTTCTGATTTTCCCCTCAGTGTCTTCCAATCCTTGGCATCTCTTCCTTTTGCTATGTATGCAATCAGTTAGGAGGAAGCTCTGTCGTCGTCATCATCATCATCATCATCATCATCATCATCATCATCATCATCATCTTATAAAAAACCAGGAAGCTCAGCAGGTGATTTATGTGTGCACTGCTTTCAGATTGTTCTTGTTCCATATTTTAGTAATTGTGTCTTTCACAACCTTAATAAAACTTTAATCCTTTTATCACTGATTTCCTCTATAACTCATATAATGGAGGATGTTATTCCTCTTATGGCCACGTTTCCATGCTCTAATGGGAAGCCAAGTGACACACTGTGGATGCCCAATGCTATTTTGACACCTTTTTATTGCATTTTATAAAGCACATACGTATCTGAGATGAGGTATTAAAACACCTTTATTCAATGCCAGGGTGATCTCAGGTTCTTTCGGAAGCTGGTTTATGAGTTCAGTAAATGCTTTTTAGATTACAATTGCCATCTACTTGGCAGTGAGATGAGTTACCTTGCTCAGACAAGAGTAGAAAGTGGGAAAGAATGTGCATTGTTCCTTTGATGCAAGAAAGGGAATACAATGGATGTTTTTCAGAACTCGGGTACAGCTTCCTGAAGTAAATTTTACTGCCAATAGCAGGATTTACTTCTGAGCAACATGCACAGGGTTGTGCTATAAAATGTTTCACCCATTAAGCAACTGTAGCAAGTCACTCAAGTGTATTTAGGAATTATGCTTTGAAGACTTCTTTTTCATGCCAGCTAGATTTCAAAGAGATGTAAGGAAATGGTATCGCCTGTAGAACTGTGTGTTACAGTAGTTTTGTTGTTGTTGTTCAGTCGTTTAGTCGTGTCCGACTCTTCGTGACCTCATTGACAATTCAACATTAAAAAAAATTCTGTTAGGTATACAGACTGCAGAAAGCTATCTAGATAGTTGGTTGCCTGGCTTTCAAGATAATATTCTCCAGATGACTTCTATTTAATACAGCACCAAAACAAATCAATCCAGTTATTTAGTTTTTTTTTTAATCTGTTCAGTCATGTCCGATTCTCAAAGACTGCCTGGACTAGTCCCTGCAGTTTTCTTGCAAGGTTTTTCAGAAGTGGTTCATCATTGCCTCCTTCCTAGGGCTGAGAGAAAGTGACTGGCTCAAGCTCACCCAGCTGGCTTCGTGCCTAAGGCGGAACTAGAACTCACAGTCTCCCGGGTTCTAGCCTGATGCCTTAACCTTAATGTTTATAGGACAAGGCCTAAACCCCATTCTGATTGAATTTGGCAGAACCTTCATCTGATGTTTATGCAAGCACTAAGGATGGAAGGTCAGGCTAACATTTGTCCATGCCAGCTGCTCCCATACCTAATAGTCTTCTTTATTCCATGGAAACATGCATGAAAACCATTAGGCCAGTGCTTTCCAAATTGCCGCCGTTGGCGACACACCAACGGCGGCAGTGGCTTGGGGGCGCGTGCCGGGACAGGGGCATGCACGGCGGCAGCGCGGGGGGTGTGCGGCGGTGGTGGCGGGTACGGCAGCGGCCTCTGCTAAAATGCAGAAGCGCTGATGGCACGACGCTGCCGCCACCACCATACACACTGCCCCGCCGCACGTGCCGCCGCTGTGCACCCCCCCGCCGCCGCTTTCGGGTTGTGTTGTGGCACACCAAACTGTGTGTTGCGACACACTAAAGTGTCATGACACACCGTTTGGAAAGCTATGCATTAGGCAGATACACCACTGTTCAAAAAGGACAGTGGCAAATTGAAACAAGATTGAAGGAGATGGTGAAGGGTCTGGAAATCAAGGCCAATGAGGAACAATCAAAGGATCTGGATATGCTTAGCCTACAGTAGAGTCAATTGAAGGGAAATATGATAGCAGTCTTAAAATATCCAAAGGGTATGTATAACCAAAGAATATAATCAAGTATCATGATTGGAATCCTGACCAGTAATCTATATGGCTGTGTGTGTGTGTGTGTGTGTGTGTGTGTGTGTGTGTTTGTGTGTGTGTGTGTTCATACATGTATGTATCTGAAAGAATTTGGGAAAGGCCTTAAGCTTTTGTGTGCTCTACTGAAAGCATTACTTGAGCAAACAGCAATTATGAAAGATATGGTATTTATCAAAATGTGCAAATTTAAATCTAAATCTAAATTTATTTAGATACGCTGGTCATACGCAAACCAGACTTCAAACTAGGAAACAAAATATACAGAAAACCCACCCATACAGACCGGTATCTGCACAAAAATTCCAATCACCACCCACAACAAAAGAGAGGCATGATCAAAACCTTGGTGGATCGTGCTAATTGAAACTGTGAAACCCAATTTCTCAACAATGAACTTAACCATCTGAATTGGGTCCTACAGGCGAATGGCTATTCCAAGAATGAAATAAAAAGAGCCATCAAACCAAGAAAACAACACCCAACTGAAGAAAAACAGCCCCCCACAAACAAAGTATTCCTGCCCTACATCAAAGGAGTCACTGACCGCATGGGAAAACTGATGGAAAAACACAACTTTCAAACAGTCTTCAGACCCACCAGGAAAATACAACAAATGCTAAAATCAGCAAAAGACAAAAGGGACCCCCGCACCGCTGCATGAGTATACCGCATACCATGCAGCTGCGGACAAGTATACATCGGAACCACAAAACGTAGCATTCACACCAGGATAAAAGAACACAAAAGACACTGCAGACTACAGCAACCGGAAAAATCTTCAGTAGCTGAACATGCTCTCAAGCAAACAGGACACAAAATCCTATTTGAAAACACAGAAATACTGGACAACACCAAAAGCCACTACACCAGATTATACAGAGAAGCCATTGAAATTCACAAACACCAGCACAGTTACAATAAAAAAGAAGAAAGTCTAAAAATTAGCAAAACCTGGCAACCAGTCCTGAAAAATACAGCCTGCAAAAGGTCAATGAATTCAGTCCAACCACCAGGACATGGGAATACTTCTCACAATGAACATGCCAATCACACTCATCAGCCACTCATTAACATTTCAACACAACAAAAAGCCCCACCTAATCTCCTATAACTTAGCTCTATAAATAGAAAACAAACAAAACGTTGCCACTCTACCTGGGCACAGAGATTTCGCTTCTGTCTGTGCTCCTGCCCTCTGAAGATGCTGGCCACAGATGCTGGCGAAACGTTAGGAACCACAACTTCCAGAACATGGCCACACAGCCCGGAAGACCCACAACAGCCATTGAAGTAATACTTACTGCAGACTAAAGAGAAAAACATTGAAGTCAGTTTCTATAATGAATTATTTACATCCCAACTGAGAAGTACATTCTATGAAGATCAGTCAGACCCACTCTCAGCTAAGTTATGTATAACATCATAGGGTATTCTTTTTATTTCAAGATGCATATATGCAACTCAAATCCATCAGTGTTTCACCAATGCATATAGGAATACTTTTGTGGGTTTGTAACCGCGTTTATTTTTAAAACTTACTTGAGAGCTACAGTATCTGACACAGTTTTGTTGAGCATATTTATGAATTATGCAGATAATTTATTTGATAAAGAGAGCCCTGAAAAAAAGGCTAGGTCTCAGGCACTGCCTTAGCAATGCCACCTCTTGATTATGGTGCATTCTTGTTCAGAATACCTTAAGCAGTCAGAGAACTTTCACTCCTCATTCCAGTGAAACAGGCAGGAAAAGCCACAAAGTCTAGGAGACCCTGGGAATCAGCAGGAACCTATTGCAAGAATTCCTTAGGAGATGCTTGACAGTTCTGACCCCTAACACCAGCCCTGCATTGGGAATCAAACCAGCACTTATTTGTCCATATATAATAAATGGCACATGAGCATTAGAACTAGGATGGTAGACCTGAATGGTTGAAATATTCTAAATCCAAGGCCCAGAAGCGTGATCTCTCCATGTTGAGACTGGGTAGTGATAGTGTACAGGTAGTCCTCACTTAACAACTATTTATTTAGTGGTGGTTCAGACTTATGACGATGCTGAAAAACCCACTTATGACCAGTCCTCACACTTATGACTGTTGCCGCATCCCCACGGTCACATGATCATGATTTGGGCGCTTGGCAACCAGTTTGCATTTATGATCATCACAGCATCCTGTGGTCAAATGATCACCATTTGTGACCTTCCCAGCTGGCTTCTGGCAAGCAAAATGGGGAACCGTGTGATTCGCTTAACGACCATGTGGTTCAGTTAACACCTGTGATTTGCTTAATGACCCCTGCAAAAAGCTCGTAAAATTGGGTCAGATTTGTTTAAGACTGCTTTGCTTAGCAACCAAAATTCCAGTCACAATTGTGGTAGTTAAGCAAGGACTACCTGTATATATTTTGGGCTACAAAACTCCAGACTGCCACTAGTTCCCAGCAAGGAGATATATACATATTCTCTTCGATTAGATATATACATCTCACATCAGTTGCTGCCCTCTAGAGGAAACCTGGATCGTTGCAGTCCAGAGCTGGTAGCCTTCCACCTAGGGCCAAAGTTCCACCTAGTTCAATGAAACTAGAGGCCAGAGAAATGCATGCTGGATTACGTTTTGAAAAGGAACCTCTTACCTTTCCTTTCTTCCTCTTTGTGTTTCTCCTTAATATCCAAGCACTGTCTTCCCCATGACGAACTGAAGACAACATCACCATTGCCTGGAGGGCTTTGCAGTTTAGTTCAAATCCAGGCAATTTAGTTAAGAGACAATCAGTGCCATTGACAATGTGGTGCATTATTGATGAAGAGAGAAAGAGAGAGGAAAACTCTAGCAGCCATTTCCAGTGGTGGGGAAAAATATGACATTATCTCTCCTTTTGCCCACCCCTCCACCCACCCAGTAGGCAAGCAAGATTTTACAAATGTAGGCCTTGGCTTGCATTAGACTGATTGGTTATCCTTTTTTTCTTCCTACCCCCCTTTCCCCCCTTTAAACTAACTTTCAGAACAGATAGTCTTTTCTCCACACCTGAATCCAGACTAATCTGGGCATAGCGTGTGGCTTCCACTTACAACATTACAGAATTCAGCAGGATAAGGAACACACACAGGACTGATGGGGATGCAAAATTTCCAGCAAGGTTGAGAGGCCTGCCTTTGGGTTGGGTTAAAATAGCACCCCCTGCCTGTAACAAGCAATGCAATTTGAGAACATTTTTTTGGGTTTGCTTTTGTTTTTAAAAAATGACCTTCATCATCATCAACAACATCAACACAATAGATTTGGCAGTGGCAGATTGTAAGCCCTCAGTAGGAAATGAATCTTTCATAGCCTATACATTTTTCAATAAGAGGCTTGCTTCAAGTGCATTATGCAATATTTCCCAGGTGAAAAAGAGTCTTGCTTATAACAGCCATACTTTCATACTTTGGCCCTCTTCTAAACATTCTGCCATTCAATCTTACCCAGCCCTGCCTTTCAATTTTTCTATTCTATTCTATTCTATTCTATTCTATTCTATTCTATTCTATTCTATTCTATTCTATTCTATTCTATTCTGCAGGGGGATACAAAAAGTAAAGGTGGCAGCTGCAACCGCCTGATCAAAGTCCCACTCCTTTTTAACTGCCCCCCAAAGGAGTGGGGCTTCCATTACACATTCCACGGCCACCATTGTGACTTTTTGGACCCCCTTTGTGAACATCTCTATTTTGATATATTAAGTGGCATTGCCAAAGCCTAATTTAAAAGGTTGTGTGTACCCAATACACCCTTAGGTAACTTAAGAGGTCCTGTAAAGGTGATGATAATCATAAGATGATGTTCCTCTGTACTCCATCTGAGATGAGGGGGGTTCCTAAAGTGGAAAGGCCCTCTACATGAATCCTGTGCCCTGATGCTGAACTCGTGGTTGCTTTCTGGAGCTCCGAGAATCAAGAGTTAAAGATTTAACATTAAATTTAACATTAGGGTTTCTTAACTCCCAAAGTCAAGAGGAACAGCCTGTAAGAACAAGACTATCCCTCTAATCCTGCTGCATAGCCTTCTTCTTTCCAAACATGGCCACTTCTAATTAATGTTATACTGAAATCGGCTTGGCAGTTTCCCATAGATTTTTCTTTTCTGTACAAGAGGCTTCTATTTTTCTTCTATGTTTGAATCTTAGAGTATTTTGAGCTTCTTTCAAATTTTTCTTGGTGTTTTTAATTTTCAAATATTATTGGAGATGATAGTGAGTGCTACTACTAGTGTTTTCTATAAACTATCTTCAATCAGTCTGAAGCCTCCCTTCCCTCTGAAGCCAATGGAAGGAATTTCCCCATGATGGCATTGTTTGAGATTTAACTGAAGCATAGAGAGACATAGAGGCTCAAGACCATGGCATGATATCCATGTATATACCCCCTTCTTGGGGCGGGGTGTCTTCGAGTCATTGTTGACTCCTGCCTACTGCCTGGACTAGTCCCTGAAGTTTTCTTGGCAAGGTTTTTCAGAAGTGGTTTGCCATTGCCTCCTTCCTAGGGCTGCGATAAAGTGACTGGCCCAAGGTCACCCAGCTGGCTTTGTGCCTAAGGCGGAACTAGTGCTCATGGTCTCCTGTTTTCTAGCCTAGTGCCTTAACCACTACACTAAACTGGCTCTCATGTATATTCCTTGGCCACCTCATAATGAAATAAATACGAAACCATCACCCTTCTTCTATAAGAATTTCACCAAAACATTTTGAAAGGAAGTTTAACCTTAACTTTTATTTTATTAAATTGAATGAGAAATTGTAGAAAAACGGCAGATTTCCACCGAACAATACTTTAAATACCATTTTGCTGTCAGGTATGGTCATGTAGCTTTTATTTTCTTATCTGAGTCTATCAAGTTTAGCACTACTGTCTTCCTCTTCTTTTGAATTAACCCAGGCATGGTTGAAATAGACCTCCAAAATCTGAGCTCCAAGTCCAGAAAACATCTAGTTGTCAATACAGAGTGAGAGTGTTCTACTTCTCTTTACCACTATCTAGTGGTCATCCGGATTTTCTCAGTTGTAATATGGTGTAGCTGTAACAAGCCTTTCCCTGTTCTACTTTGTTGGAATGAGGACTCCATCTAACACACACACACTCACACACACACACACACACACACACACACACAAGTCAATTTGCAAATCTTTAGCCCAGAACCTTCATCTGGCCACATTCCCAGTGCAAAGCATACTGGAATAGACCTATCAAACCTATCAAATCTGAGCCACAAAAAGCCAACTAGAAAGAGACATAGAAAACTGAATTCATTTCTGCTCTCTAGTTGTTGTCTGCATTTTTGAGTCCAGATATGGTCTGCTTAATATGGAATATTTTGTCTTGGGCTGGTAGCTGGTAGTTGTAGCTGGGCTTTTGGAACTTTAATTAAGGTCCCTGAAGTCTTAAAAAGACTACAATTCCCAGAGAACTTTGCCAGGAAATTCTAGTAATGTTTTGGAGGCTAATCTAAATATCAGCTTTCCAATTAATCACCCCATATTGTATGTGTATGTATGTATATATGTATGTACTGTATATGTATGTGTGTATGAATATATATAAATATATATATATATGTGTGTGTGTGTGTGTGTGTGTGTGTGTGTGTGTGTGTGTGTATTTATCTGGATTTCCAGATCCAGATTGACAGGCAGGTACTGGCCAATCAACCAGACATCGTGGTAGTAGACAAGGACCAGAAGACAGCGATGGTGATAGATGTAGTGGTTCCAAGTGACAGAAACATCAGGAAAAAGGAGTATGAGAAGCTGGAGAAGTACCAGGGCCTGAAGGAGGAACTAGAGAGGATGTGGAAAGTAAAGGCCAAAGGAGTCCCAGTTCTGGTAGGAGCACTCGGGGCTGTGACTCCTAAGCTGGGAGAGTGGCTCCAACAGATCCCAGGAACAACATCAGAGCTCTCTGTCCAGAAGAGTGCAATGCTAGGAACAGCTAAGATACTGCGCAGAACCTTCAAACTCCCAGGTCTCTGGTAGAGGACCCGAGGTTGAGGAAGACACATACCACCCATAGGGATGAGAAGGGAACTGTTCTTCCAGTACTGTTCCATTTCTGCTGTTGGTGGCTCTGTTGTTACTGTGTTGCACTGCAACTGGGAGTACACCTTGGAAGGTTCTTTAGTGAACAGGGCATTTATCTTCTTGGCCTCTGCTTCTCTAGTGTATCTCCTTAGCCTGGTAGCCAGTGCTGTGAGCCTTTGTTTAGCAGTCTCTAGGTCTTCAGATGGAGTCAGGACCTTGTATTTTTTCAGTAGCTGAGTCTTATCCTTAACCTCCACACCCTTCTGTAGTTCTACCAGCTGACTAACTTCTCTCTGAGTTGCCTTGATCTTAGCCTCCAACCTCATTTTCCAGTGGGGGTATGTAGTGCTGTTCTTCTTGATCATGTAGCCAAGCATCTCCAGGATTACAGTGGCTAAAGCATATACCAGTTCATTGGTTAAGTTATAGTGGTAGTATGGATTGTCGTGAGGGCTCTGTTGGCATCTTCTAGCACGCTATCTGATGGTACTTCTTCACTGAACCTTGGTAATGGGTCTTGAGAGTTGACTGTAGCTAGTTTATCCATGATCTTTTGCCTCATATCAGCTGCTGTGTTCTGTAATAGAGGGGGTGGCAGTGATGTTCCAGCTTCAGGTGTTGGCTGCACCTCCAGTTGTTCTTCTGGGTCTTCTTGAATCTGGGATATAATGTGTAGTTGGTCTATCTCGAGTTGTGAGAGCAGCTTCCTCTTCACTATGTTGAAGCGTTGGGTAACTAGCTGTTTCTCAGTTAGTGTGGATGCAGGTCTTCTGTCCATCCATAGTTCCCTCATACGTTTCATATATCCCCTTTCATTAGGTCTACTGTTGTAGTAGCATTCCATCAATTCAAGGTTCTCTTGTTTCATCCATGTATGGTTTGTTCCAGTAGCCCACTTATCGTCAGATTGCCCTGGTTCTCCAACATCTGATGCGGACCTTGTTAATCTGGGCGATGTCCGAGCCAGCACGACTCCCTTAGTCCGTGTCACTCATATTTTGAGGTAGGCAGGTGAAGTGTTAGGGGCTCTTTGCCCAAGGACCCCTACTGGTAAGGTAGGTACAGCCGGGATTTGAACACTGGTCTCCCACTCCAAAGGCACTGCTCTAACCACTACGCTATCCAGCCGCTATATATATATTTAAAAAAAAAACTGAAAATCAAGCAAAAAATACATTGTTCCATGTTCATTTTTATGAGGAGAATCCAGCAGTTCTACTCATTAAAAACAAATGTCTGCTTTAACATAAGAATGTTCTGACAATTTTACAAGGTGAAAGGAGAACAAGCAGATTTAAATAGGAAAATGAAGTAATATTCATGGAAGTAAGAAGTTTATAAGGGAAAAAGCATATTCAAACCATTAATCAATAGATTATTAAGATACAGATTTTTGAATCTAATCCTATAGATGTGAGCTTCCTGTGAAACACTGTGAAGCTGATGAAAAGATTGTTTTGGTAAGAAACGTTTCATTGTAAGCTTTTTAACTTCTTATTAATGAATTGGCCATTAAGTGGAACTCAGTTGTGGTAAGCTGCTTGAAATCAAGGCAGCTATGTTATGCTTTAGAAACAAATGTTGTATCCATCCAACCAAGTTGATTCATTGTCTGCTCTTCAAGTTCCCTTCAATTCTGAAGATGCACCCATCTTGCATATTTTGTAGATATTTGTTGACTATGGAGAAAGTAATTACTGGCTTGTAATTAAATCAAATGGATGTCAGATGGATAAATGATAAATTATAGTACACGTGACACAATACAAAAAGAGTTGGTTTTCCATAATCCTGCCGAAAACCACCTGAGTAATGGCAACTCAAGATATGAGAGCTGTGATTATGTTCTGCTTCATTTTTTTTTTAAAAAAAGCTGTAGTTGGAGCACCTGGAATGCAGACTTTGTGCTAGAAGGCAGGTAATCTTTGGTTTTTCCCATTTTTCAATTAAAATCCAAATGCTTTACTCCAAAACTACTATTTTCTCTACAGAAGAAAACATTGGATTGTTCCCAATGGATTGTTCTTATTTGTCCCTATAAGCAAATAAAGTTTGGAGCAGGGAATCAGGAAAATAATGATGGGAAAATGAGTAACCTTCACTTCTATTTGAATTTAGGGCTCAGATACTAAGTGTATATTGAAATAAATGCAAAAGAATGCATTTATGAGGAAGAACTGTAGCCATCTAGATTTCATTTCATTTCATTCTATTCTATTTATATCTTTTAATAATTATATTGATATTGTATATTTATTCCATTTCCATTGGGATCTGTTTTGTATTTTAACTCCAGTTTTATTGTAAACCGCCCAGAGTTCCCCTTCGGGGGAAGATGGGCAGTAATATAAATTAAATAAATAAATAAATAAATAAAAGAAGGACCCTGTCCTTAGATTTGTACAGAGTTTGGTCTTAAAGCTTTATTTGATGATTTTCTTAATATGAAATAAGCTAACATTAGTATTTTTGGTGACAATTCTGGGAGTTGAAGTCCACACACCTTAAAGTTGCTAAGGTTGAGAAACACTGACCTAGATGATTAAAGGGGGATACAGTGTCAGTGGGCATATAAATCATATGTAGGATGGATCCTTGCTATCTGGAGCCTTTTCACTGTCAAAGTGAATCGTGTAGATGGGTATTATCTTGAAATAGATCACAAACTCATCTGAATGCACCAAGCAAGCATGATTCATGTTGTTTTTATTCCTCCCTGGGTACATATTTAATATAATTGTGACAGGTCCTTTTTCATGCAGTTTTGGCAATTCACAGTCAGTGACAGGGTTTAATCCATATTTTAATGTGAATTTTCTTAATGTTACAACTTCGGACCAATATATGTACTGAAACACAGTTTTCTTTCAAAAGTTGAAATTTGCAGTGCAGATGTCCATTGCCCCTACCCAAATATGTATATTTATACAAACATAAACAGACCCAAGGTTCTTACAGAAGTAGGTGACTTCTTATCAATGAATTGGCCATATGTATTGATTTGCACTTTTATCTGTATTAAGTTTTTATGATTGGAAACTGTCAGGAGTCTGTTTTTGACATTATACGAATTAAAATAACAAACCCATATTTTGCCATTATATGAATTGAATTAATAAACCCAAAACAAACTGCTTTGCATTTAAGGAAACTGCTTCCAATTAAATCAAATCCAAAAATGTGATATGCCGTATACAAAAATACACATAACATTTCATATAATTTTATCAAATCTCTTAATTCAGTCTGATGTGGAAATCAGACAACTGAATTTAACTTTACAAAAATCAGAAAGGGACAGGTGTATCCCCAGTCACTTTCTAACTCTGAATCCAGACCTTAGAGAAAAACTCATCAAAACTGGTTAAAAAGAAATGAAAGCAGAGTCAGTTGTAAAGGAACAGCTGTATGTTTGAGAGCTTGTGAACAGGGGGAGGGGAGGGGAGGGGAGGGGAGGGGAGGGGAGGGGAGAGGAGAGGAGAGGAGAGGAGAGGAGAGGAGAGGAGAGGAGAGGAGAGGAGAGGTGGAAATGGTATCTCCAGAGAACTAGAAAAGGATGTTATGTTTTTGAGACCTATTTTAACATGACTATTTGCTTTGTTCTTCCATTGTCGCTTCTGATGCCTTAGGCTTTTATTTTCTTCCTGTTGCCAGAAAATCTGTTATAATCACATATTTTAATCCAGAATCTCTCTTCTGAGTGAGTAATGTTTACATAACTATGTAATGCTATATCTGCTTGTTACTCAGCAAGCCCAGGGTGAGGTTCTTTGAAACAAAATGTCAAAACAAGCTTTCTGGTGGGTTCTGTATTTTTTTCTGATTTGTAAAATTTTATCGCGCACATTTCTTAAGTAATTTACTGGCCGTGCATTAGATGCCAATTTAGTTTAAATAGTAAAACCAGTCACAACTCTGTTTTTCTAGCAGTGACCTTGTCAATGCATTGCAAATCCATTGTGTGACTAAGAGTTAAAAGTTCCCTCTTTGGGGCAATGCTTTGTGTGGAATAGCCTGGTGTGATTTCTTTGTAATCCAGGTTGAAAGCCAGGAAAACCTGCTTTTCTTATTTTATTTTTTTGCTGAAACTAAAGCAGCTGGATTGGCCTGTTACCAAGAAATATTTACAATGTACCATCAACATTGGAACCTTTTCTGTCTCTAAATGCAGCAGATTAGATTGCTGATTATTTTTAATTCTTCTGAACAGGCAAAGATAAATGAATCACTTCCCTTTATATTAATAGTATTACCATACTGCAATTGTCATAGTTTTTGATATAAAGATAATGTTATATAAGATATCCCCCTTTTGTGGATAGGTCTAGTTGGATGGGGGAGGGATTACTTGTGTCACATAAATCAGTAAGGGAATTCCACTCGGCGGGGTCCAGGAGGCGGGCCTTCTCTGCAGTGGCGCCTGCCCTTTGGAACACTCTAACCCCAGAGGTGAGGCAGGCCCCATCGTTCCCAGCCTTCCGGAAAAACTTAAAGACCTGGTTCTGCCGCCTCGCCTGCGATGGGAACAGGAACAGCTCCTCCTGGGGATGGCTGGTACCATAGAGCCCTTTTAAATACAAACTTATCGCCTCCTGGATTTTATATTTAATTAATTTGTATTTATATGATGATTGTATACTGTATTACTTTTTATCTATTTTAATTATTGTCTTTTTGTAAACCGCCCAGAGTCCCCTTCGGGGGAGATGGGGCAGTGATAGAACTAGAAATAATAAATAAAAATAAATAAATAAAGACCCTTTTAATAACTTTGAACTAACTCTCTTAGGCCAACTATGCTATATTAATGCTCCATTGGCCTTTCTCTCCAATCAAAATGGAGACAAAATTCTATGGTGGTATAGCAAAAAAAAAAAAGGGGGGGGGATTTCTCTAGAAACTCCATTTCTACCTATTTTATATGTTCCCACCCACCCCTCCTCTGAGGCCACACAGTGAGTAGAAACTGCTGAGAAAGGAGCAGAATGAGTAATCTTTCCTTCTCCAGATAGGTGGGTGGGTGGAGCTGGAAAATGACACCCTCCCCACATCTTTGGGAAGACTGTTCCAGTTGTCATGCTTGATCTTCTGTTGCTAGTGAATAGGGCTGATTAAGATCTCTGCAGGAACAGCTGACTCAACCAGCCATAAGTATGCTGGTAAACTTCATGGTGGTTGGGTTTCTAGGAATTATAAGCTTGAGGAAGACTAGAATATGCAAAGCTGTTTAGGAATTTATGTGCATTCCAGTAATGTCAGAGCTGAGATGGTGCTGAAGCTAAGTGTGCAGTGACTGAATATTTACCATATGTTTAAAAACACTTCTTATGAATAAAATGTGCTGTCCTTAAGAAAGTGCCTCTCCTGGTGTTATGTAAGGTCTGATGTTTTCCCCTAACTTCCCCCCAACACACCATAAGTACAATATATATCCACCTCAATCTGATTTAGTCTGTTGCATAAAATTGTGTATCTGTGATATGTTGGGTAATAATACATTGTTGAAGTGATTGCATTGCTTATGGCATTTTTTGAAATATAGAATAACTATTCTCATCAAGGATGAAGATTTATAAAGTAATATTGGAATAATTATATTTATTTATGATATATATATGGAATATATATATATATATATATATATATATATATATATATATATATATATAAATAAAATTTTTGGTTTGGGCTTGTAATGGGGGACAGAGTTATAGCCTACAAAACAAACATGTCTATCAAGAATTGTTTTGGCAAAGTTTTGATGTGTAATCACTGTATCTCATTTGCTGAATTGGAATAGCAGCCCAGAATTGTGCTAAAACTATAAACAATGCTTTTCCATTTCTTTATTCTATTTTCTTTCTCTACTTTGCTTTATCATACTCACTACAACAATTAAATCAAATCAGAAAGAAAAGGTAGTATAGGTGTTGAAAAAAGTTGAGTTTGACTCTTAATAATGTCTTCATGGATTTGTCACACAGTTTTCTTGGCAATGTGACAGCAAAAAAGTTGCTGTTCTTTTCTTCCAAGTTGCTTTTTTAAACTGCCCACTCTAGCCTATAACATTGGGGTTTTTCATGGCCTCTCTTCTAGATTGGTCTGATATTCTGAGTTGTTAGATATCAGCCAAGGCTTGTTAGGTGCCGCCACCTAGTTGGGTACAGCTCTTGATAATAATGGACAAATCTTTCAGTTTTGGTTTAGGTCTATTTCTCAGAGTTTTTTTTCCTGAGGCATTTCTGCATATGGATACACACACATATACACACACAAACACACAGACTCATATTGATTCATAGGTTCCTAAAAATATACTTTTTCTCTGCATTTTGGCTCACTCATATTATTCAAAAGTATTGCCCCATGGTAATATGTAGTGTTGTGTGCATATTCCCCAATGTACATATGTGTCTGTAAAGTACATCTTTTGTGCATAATTCTTGGAAATGCAAATTACACTGCAACAGTCATAAGGACATAAGCAGTGACCTGATGGATCAGACCCCTGGTCCATCTAGTCCAGCAGTCTTTTCTCTCTTTTTTTATTAAGTTTTATTAGGTTTTTAGGTATACAAAGCTAAAAGATAAAGATGAAATGGAAAAAGAAATACAAATTAAAAGAAAAGAAAAAGAAAAGTGCAGTAAAGAAAAAGAAAAAAAGAATAAAGAAAAAGACATACACAGAAATTAGATGACCTCCGATCCGTCTATCGTCATAAGAATAAAATAGATAGTTTGTTTTAACATGCTGGCTATTCATATAACATTCATATATTTTTCCTTGTCTATTATGTACTATTTATCTATAATCTAATCAACAAAAACTCCATATTTAGCTTTACTCCTCCTGCTTTTTGCAAATAGTCCATCAAAGATTTCCACTCATTAAAGAATAATAATTAAAATTTTCTTTTAGTAGGCAAATCAATTTGTCATTTTCTGCCATTTCTAGTAATTTCAACATCCATTCCTGTATTGTTAGTACACTTTAATTTCCCCAAAACTATACATATATAGATATACCCAACTATACTATTATACTATGCATATAGAAATAAAAAGAAAAGGATTTTTCTATTTATACAACCCAGATTCCAAACAAAAAGAAAGAAAAAAAAATTCTGATTTAATTCTTTTAAGTTATACCCAACCCTACTATTTTTGATCTCTCGCTATAATATTTCTTCAGATTTTGTTCTTTTATAACTTTTCTCACAAAATATCTTGACAGTTTCTTATCTCTAACGTAACGTGATTCAACTCTAAAAATTTTATCTATCTCAGAGTCCATGTCTTCTTCTTCTGTCTCTAAATGTTGAACTAAAGTATCAACTATATATTTTCTCATATTCTCATCTAATTTTTCCAGAGCTCCTATCAAACTCAAAATACATTCTTCTTCTCTCATTTCTGGTAATACAATAGCATCTAAATTATATTCCATAGTAATAGAATCTGATTTAATCTCCAATTTCTTAACCTGGCCTTGTGTCTCTTTAAGATCCCCTGGAAGAATATTTGCAATTTCTTTGACAGTCTGTATTTCATTTCTAAATTCTTTTTCTGAGTCTTCCTTCATCACTTCCATTTTCACTTCTATTTGTTGATCTAAAATATTGTCCATCTTTTTATCTATTTTTATATAAAAAGAAGTAATTAAGTCATCCATCCAGGTAACATTTAAAATATCCATCTTTTCCTCCAAGGCAGTAGTAAAATCATCTATTTTTGGAATCAGTGCTGTAATCACATCCAATATTTTTCCCATATCTGATGTTGGTACTTCTGAAGGTGCAGCCATGGACTCCATTTCCTTATATCTATCCCTCTTCACTCTTGCAACCGCAGTAACCAGGTTGTATATATTATTCCTGTAAAGAGAAAAGAAAAATAACAAAAGACAAAGGAGAACCACTATAAACAATAAAAAAAGGGAAAAGGAGGGATAAAAAATTATTAGGGATTCAAAAGAAAAAAGGAGGGAAGAGAAGAAAAAAAAAATCCAAATACAATAAAAAATTAAAAAATAAAAGTAATACTGCTTTTTCTTAATAGATATTGCATAAAAAAAAGGGCAAAATGTACTTTGGTAAAATCAACAATTCTCACATAAAAAAAAAAATAAAAGATAAAAGTACAACGGGTAAGTCCTTTAGCTGTAGTCAAAATATCCTTGAAAATGTAATAACAATCCAGTTCTCAGGCAAGCTTATAATCACAAGTCCCAAAGAGGAGAGAGAGAGGAAAAAAAAAAGAGAAGGGGGGGGGAATAGGAAAAAGCCCCAACTCCAAATGTCTTCACTCTCCAAGACGAAAAGCAACAAGGAAGTCCACTAAAATCCCAAATAATAAGAAAATTCCCAAAACTGTTTAAAACAAAAATATTCCAAAAATACCCATTATAATCCAAATAATTTCCAAGCACATTACAGAGAAAAGAAGGGAAAAAAAAATACCATTTCAAGATGAAAAGCAGAAAGGCAATGAAATAAGATAAAAGGCAGACATTAACCCATTTGAATTCAAAATCCAGAGAGGAAAATAGATTAGCCCCACTTCAGTAAATAAGCCATTCGTTAATAGTCAATGTCACTCCATTTAACTTCCAAGTAAAGTCATTGTTCTTTAAGCTCCCACCGTTTCTCAAGTCGTCTTTAGCAAGAAAGTTACACAATCACCAGCAGCATCGGTCATGTCCATAGAAGGATCTTAGCAGATAATATGTAAAGTTAAAATAAACACAAATATAAAACAGTGACTAAAAGTGCTGAATTTAGGTGCTACTCATCTGAAAAGATTTCACTGTTTTCTGTAGAGCAATAACGATGGTCCTTCCAGTCGCTTTCGTCGCTTCAATTTCCATTTTCCCGTGGTGGAAAAACGGGAATTGGGAAAGAGCGACGATCCCAGCGACCCTTGTGGTTTATCTTCTGATCCCCTTCTCTTCAAAGGGGAGGTTTCAGCAGTTTTATTTCTTTAAAAACTGCTGCAAACAGGCAAACAGCTGAGCCGAGCCAGGAGCGCTCGGTTCAACGCACCGGCGTCTTCAGCACCCGGAAGCGCTCCCCCAGCAGTCTTTTCTCATAGTGATCAATCAACTGCCCAAATAAGTCCATTATAAAGTATAGAGTCCATAAATTGTGGATTTCAGCACACTGTTGTGTTTACGGTTTGCTCTGAATGTTGGAGATGTGAACCAAATAAAGTCATATTGAAAGGAAAACTGAACAAATTTGTCACCCATGCCTATAATTAACACACACAGTGGGTTTTGTTTGGTAGCTCTTGAATGCATTTTCAATATACAATATTGAAAAAATGAATATCTTTTGAGTAAATCTGTTGACAACTTTAGGAAGTTCATTTATATCAGCAGTTTCTAAAACGGCACAACTGTACTGTCTCTTTGACTTTTGACTGTGCACATTTATTTATTTATTTATTTATTTCCATGCTTGCTTTCCTGCCTTTGTTTCACCTGCACTCCAACCATTTTTTTCCCATTGCAATGACACATTTTTACTTTCTGTGTCAAGATTAGAATCTATGTCCACCACACATTTTTGCAACCTGCAAAAATAAACTATAATATAAAAATATATTATATATATATATATATATATATATATAATAAATATATATATATATATAATAAATATATATATATATATATATAAACTATAAAAATAATAAAACTAGCATATACTTCTAGCCAAAGGTACTTAAGACTAAGTATTTAAAATGTCCCAAAGTCCAGCATTCAAGATTCCTTTCACGAGGAATCTTGGAGTTTTTTGAAAGCCACTGACATCTTGCCATGGGTTGTTTTGAAAATCCCATGCTAATTTTCTTTGATGGTTTGTGATAACCAGAAAGAATAATAATTTTCTGAGTATAGTTTTTTGGACCCAGACCGACATCACATAATGTTAACAGAGGGAAGGGCAAACAGCACTCATCAAAGGCCTAGCATAGTATCTTTTATTAAGTATAGGATGGAATGACAAAAAGATATGAAGCAGCTTAGAAAAAAAATAACTATCACTTTACGTAAACTGGACCAAACTGATTCTTAAAAAAACCCTGTTCTATTTCAGTTCAAATGAAGAACTCTAGTGTCTGTCAGAGAAAAAGAAAATCCTTGTCAATAAAAAAGTGTAAAAGGAATAATAATTTTCTGAGTATAGTTTCTTTTTCCCATCAAGATTAAAAAGGTAAATACCTTGAGTTGAAATTAATTACTGGTGACTTCAGGAACATATCCATGTGGGTTTATTTTTTGGCTTCTTTCCCAGTAACATGTTATGCCATTGCTGTCTTCTGGGGTGGTGGTGATGATGATGATGATGATGATGATGATAATGATTTTACTTCAAGATTTCCTAGTGCTTTCTATATGTGACACTGTTCAGTTTTTCAAAATTGATGGAGGTCAGCTATGTGCTGCACGTAATAACCATCATCCCTCTCAATACCCTAAAATAGCACCCATGAACAGGTTTTGATTGAGTGATTGATTGATTGATTGATTGATTAAGTGCTGTAAAGTCGGTGTCAATTCTCAGTGACCAAATTGGGAGACTTTCTCCAAAATGATCTTTCCTCAACCTGGCCCTTGAGGTCTCTTAACAGTGCATTAATTGCTGATTAAATCAAGTCCATCCACCTTAAAGGTAAAGGTAAAGGCTCCCCCCGCACATTTGTGCATTCGTGTCCGACTCTAGGAGCCAGTGCTCATCTCCGTTTTTTAGCCGAAGAGCCAGCGTTGTCTGAAGACGCTTCCACAGTCATGTGGCCGGCATGACGCACGTGGAACGCTGTTACCTTCCCACCGAAGTGGTACCTATTTATCTACTTGCATTTGCATGCTTTCAAATTGCTAGGTTGGCAAGAGCTGGGGCGAGTGCAGGAGCTCACTCCATCACGCGGGGCCAGGGATTCAAACCTCCGAACTTGCGATCGACAAGCCTGGCATTTTACCTGCTGAGCCAGCACGCCCCTTGCTACTGGTCAACTCTTCTCTTTCTTTCCACTTTTTCCAGCATTATGGACTTTTCATGGGAGCTGGGTCTTCATATAATGTATCCAAAATAGTATAGTTTTAGCCTAGTCATGTGTACCTCAACTGAGAATGCTAGATTGAACATAAGATTGAAATGCTAATTATTCTGATGAAAGTGCCAAACATAACATTCTTATTTAACCATTAGTAATATTCAACTCTGAGTTTCATGTCCTTTGTTAAGTGAGTTTAAAAGGCCAATTGTATACTCTGAGGAGAGAGAAAATACTGAGTGACATTTGCAAGTATAATTTGCAAGGAACTCAATGTGGCTGCAAGGACAATGGTGGGAAAGGCTTCTTGTTTACAGAGATGGAAGCTCCAGAAAGTGAAATCAAGTTCTAAAATACCCCCTCTGTAAATCTGTTTTTTTCCTCTCTTTATTTGGGTACCAAAATAATATTCCTCCTTTAAAGATTGAGTTTCATCCTTTATAGCTGTCAGCAAGTTAGACAGGATTTCTAATAGTTGTTTTCATAACTTTTAATAATTCATTTAATTATCCCAAAGAAATAATATGACTTTTCAAGGAGCTCTCTTGAATATAGGGGAGCATTTTAAGTACCACAGGCAGCTCATCTGTATTCACAATCAGCTTGTTCTGTGAAATCAATGCTTTTCCAAGCATGATAGATCTGGATATTTCATCTCTCTCTTCTTCCCATCCTGTGTTGGAATTTATTTATTGAATACATTTCCGGGTCATCTGATTCCCAGTGACTCTGGAAGCTTCACAAGGTTAAAAGAAAACAGCAATTCCATAACAACAAAAACAATAAAACAAGAACCCATGCAAAGGAATAAAACCATCCTCCAACCTTGTAACCTTTCCAAACAGAATATATGCTGAAACCAACCTGGAACTGGATAATAATAAGTGGTTCATGTATTTGTATAACAGAACAATTGGTTGTACATTCTACCTCCTAGGTCTTTAGGCATCAACCTCAGGAATCAAAAATCATTACTAACCCTCATCATTGAAGCAAGCAAGTAGTAAGACTGATATTCCTCTAAGGCAGCTGATTTTGTCTGGCTTGGTAAATGGCAGAAAGCATCCTTAACTTGGGATAATTTGAGGCACAATTCAAGGCAACAATTTTTATGGGCTGTTTTTAACACAATAATTGCTAGTTAGCAAATCAACATTGTGAAAGTATTTACTAGAATCCCCCAAAGCAGGTGGTTTTGGAGCTTTGTAGTATTCATTCATTCATTCATTCATTCATTCATTCATTCATTCATTCATTCATTCATTCATTGTATTTGTATTCCACTGAATCCTTCAAGGCTTTTGGTGACTAACAACAATAACACCAGAAATACAAAAGATTAAAGCACCCACCATAGAACATTAAAGTATTATTTTATTGTTCTTCTTGCCATGTTTTCTGTTAGAAGGATATTCTAATTATTCCAGTTTACAACTTCTTTTCTGGTCCCATTTCCATAAACTAATATAGAGACTATATTGCTTCATTCTGGTGATTGTATAAATTGGTTTTCCTGTGCATTATGCTTTACTGATGGATTAGTGATAAATTACTTATTTAGCCATGGGGGTTCACCTACATTGTCCCTTTGCTGGTGAAGCTGTATGAATCAGGTTACCTTATCATTGTATTGTCGAAGGCTTTCATGGCTGGAGTTCGATGGCTGTTGTGGGTCTTCCGGGCTGTGTGGCCGTGTTCTGGAAGTTGTGGTTCCTAACGTTTCGCCAGCATCTGTGGCCAGCATCTTCAGAGGGCAGGAGCACAGATAGAAGCAAAATCTCTGTGCCCAGGTAGAGTGGCAATGTTCTATTTATAGAGCTAAATTAAAACCCCCACCTAAATTAAAACCCCCACCTAAATTAAAACCCCCACCTAATCTCCTATAATTTAGCTCTATAAATAGAACATTGCCACTCTACCTGGGCACAGAGATTTTGCTTCTATCTGTGCTCCTGCCCTCTGAAGATGCTGGCCACAGATGCTGGCGAAACGTTAGGAACCACAACTTCCAGAACACGGCCACACAGCCCGGAAGACCCACAACAGCCATTACCTTATCATGCTTTTCAGTTTTATCCTTCGCCCTTCTTTTTACTCCTATTCAACCCTGAGCACCAAAACTACATGTCTCTCATCAAAAAGATATTAAAATATACCATGCCTTAGCAGCTCTCCTAGGCTACAATTTCAGTGGTGTAAATTACATGGTTGAAAGTAACTGAGATGGAAAAGGTTGTGTGACAATCATGGCATAGATTCTGTGACTGTTAATGACACATAACAGGACTTGATCATAACAGTTATCTTGCAATTTTATTTTTCCTTCATTTCTTTGTGATGAGCAGTTTTCTTGCTCTTCTGCTTTGCCATATTGCCCAGCTCTCCCCTTTCTGCTTTCTAGTTGCACCTGGAACCAATCCATCCTACCAATTCTTGGGTATATATTTTGAAGAATAGAAGATTATACAGCAGTTCAAAAATGGCAGAAATTAAAGAATAATAATTGAAGAATTGTAGAGAATCTAAAGGAAAACTCAGACATGGTGTATTATCTCCAAGGAAGCACTGCAAATGGAGCTTTGAGAAAATAAACACCTACAATTTAGAAGTTTAGGCTTCCCAGGGATCATGTTTTGCACTTGGAAAGAAGAGAAATATGCAACATTGAATACTACTTTACTGTGTTGGTTTTTTAATTGTAAGATATCCTAGAATGGATTTGCCACTGCTAAAAACCTGCATTAACATTTTCAAATAATTTACCCTACTCAGAACCGCATAATTCTCATTACCCATTGGCTAAATTCATTGGGGCTACTCAGAGTTGTAGTTCAATATGTCTGGGGACTGCCAGGTTGGGGTGCAGGGAAAGTGATTACTATCTATGCATATAATTACAAGTTTCCCAAATAAGCTTCTAAACAGCAGTGGTTTGATGAATACTAAGCAAGTGATCCTAATTTTAAAAAAGAGATTATACAATACCATGGTTTCTACTTATCTCCTGTGTGGAAAGCTTCAGGTTTTCAGCCAAGTACAGATGACTATGATAGAACAGTATATCTTCTTGACTTATTCCTCCTGGAAGACAATGTAGAAAAAGCCAAAAATGATGATAATGGAGGAGTCCCACATGATTCCAGTCACATAGGAGATTTGAATGGGCAAACAGTGTTCTTCCATTATTTACAGTATATACTTTGCTCTTGTTGTTATTGCTTCTGCTTTAAAGAAGTGAATGAAAAGTAAAGGAAGCAAGTGGCAAGAATGAGAGAAGGAACAGAAGAAAACAATATGCTTGTTCCAAATATTTGTTTTCAAGGTCTTTTTGGATTTGCAGCTTATTTTTACTTATGGCATGATAGTCAACCAGGAAACATTGGCTAGAGCTAACTAGAACCACCTTCTCACTTTTCCACATTCTTGGAAGGTTTCAGGAATGAGGTTACCATTTTTCTTCAATGAACATGTACTTGAACCTTCCCCTCCTCCCGCCCTTTTAGACTCTTTTCTCTCTTGTTTATATTCAAAGAATTATATTCAAATTTGATGCTTGATTCCAGTTTTCTCCTCCTCCTCCTCCTCCTCCAAGTCAGTTTTTGACTCCTGGCAACTTCCTGGACTAGTCCCTGCAGTTTTCTTAGCAAGGATTCTCTGAAGTGCTTTGCCATTGCCTCCTTCCAAGGGCTGAGAGAGAGTGACTGGCTCGAGGTCACCCAGCTAGCTTTGTGCCTAAGGCAGGACTAGAACTCACAGCCTCCCGGTTTCCAGCCTGATGCCTTAAGTAGTACACCAAACTGGTTCTCCTTCTTCTCTTTCCCCTTTTTGTCCTTGAATATATTCCTGGGACTTCCCTTTCCTTGTGCTGCTTCAAAATTCAATCACTGTTTCTTTGAAGAATGCCTAATAACAATCTGAGTGCTTCTATGCATGAACAGAGCACCATACTATGATATTTTGGCAGAAACTCCTGCAAAGCTCTGAGCCCCCACAGCACTGAATAGAGCTATAGTTATCATAAGGAAAAGAAATGCTTTAATTCTAATGCTGTCCTTAGAAGCAAACAGATTTCTTTCCTGAAAAAGAGTCATATTTAAAAAGCATGTGATGGCCTTTTGGATAAAAGAAATGTGTTAGAAAACGTGATTCCAGCCCAGCTAACTGCTTAGCCCCACAGATACAATTCTGACCTTCCTTTAGTTGGTGTCATACTAGAACAGCTTTTCAGTCAGGGTAAATTGAAAGTGTGGGAATCGGGATTCTGCAAAGAAGCAGTAGATGGGTAAAAATGTTACTGGAAGGAAACACATCTTCCCAACTATTTTTTGTGCATTTGGAAACCTACTTTTTCTATAGAACAAGGTGGAGATAGGGCTATTATAGAATAACAGGATAAAAAACCCAATTGTTTTGCTTGGCTGTGGATTAATAGGGCAGGGAACAATTTGCTATTCACAAATTATTTATCTTGTCAATAGAATCTATATTGACCTATGTAATAATCCCAGTTGTTGTTCTTCTTCACCTGCTGGAAAGCTGTAAACTATGCTTCCTTACTCTCAGAAACTATCCTGTAAAGGATTACTAGGAAAATTTATTGGTCATGTAAAAATATAAGGTAAAACCACACGAGATTGACTTCATATTAAAGTGGGTTTTGCTCTCATCCATCAATTTTGATCTTTGTTTTCCCAGTTTCCTTCCATTCTTCAGTTTGCTTTTCGACTTGTTGTCAAGATTTATTATTTTTATGAAAATGATTGTCTTCTGGGAAATTATCATCTTTGGTTCTTGATGGGGTAGCACTGCCCCATTTGGAACCGGTGCGGAACTTGGGGGTCCTTCTAGACTCCTGACTCCTGCTCGAAGAGCAGGTGGCAGTCGTGGCTAGGAGGGCTTTCGCACAACTTCGGTTAGTGTGCCAGTTATGCCCATTCCTGGATCGTGACGCCCTCCGAACAGTCACTCATGCTCTTGTCATCTCCCATGTAGATTATTGCAATGCGCTCTACATGGGGCTACCCTTGAAGACTATCCGGAAGCTTCAGCTGGTGCAGAATGCGGCCATGCGAGCAATTTTGGGTGCACCAAAATCTGCACATATAACACCTTTGCTCCGCAAGCTGCATTGGGTGCCGGTCTGCTTCCAGGTACAATTCAAGGTGTTGGTTATTACCTTTAAAGCCCTATATGGCATGGGGCCAGAATACCTGAAGGACCGTCTTATCCCCATTTTATCGACCCGCCCCACCAGGTCATTCAGAGAGGGCCTGCTACGAACCCCATCAATTAAAGAATGTCATCTGATGGGGTCTAGGAGGCGGGCCTTCTCTGTGGTAGCGCCCACACTGTGGAACATCTTGCCCCCCAGAGTTGAGGCAGATCTCCTCCCTCCCGACCTTTAGGAAAGAACTGAAGACCTGGTTCTGCCGCCTGGCATGGGAAGGAGGAAAGGATAGTTCCTCATGGGGGTGGTTAATTCCTTAATTTATTGTCCTTCGTTTTAATTCCATCTCCATCTGGATTTATAATTATCTATTAATTTATATACTGTACATTGATGTTTTATATTCTGTTTTAATCCATTTTATTGTAAACCGCCCAGAGTTCCCCGTTGGGGGAGATGGGCGGTTATATAAATTTAATTAAATAAAAATAAATAAAAATATAGTAATAGTTTCTTTTCACCGTTGTAGACATTTCAGCTACTATGCCTGAAAAAGAGGGCATTCTTAACGAATTCCATGAGACATTTTGGTAAAAGAAGGGATAATTCAATTTGTAATAACCTTAGTGAAGGTGGTAGAAACATACATATCAATCCGATTGAAGAAAAACAAAAAGTCATATTTATTAAGTGGGTATTAATTATTTATTTTTTAAAAATAGCTCAGAATAATGCATGGGAACCCTCTAATTTTGAAAGGGAACCTGGCGCTTCCTGTGGAAATCTCCTCCCCTTCTCCTTCTCTATGGGTGAGAATTTATCACAGTGTTCACTGAATTGCTACTACTCTCCTGTCTTTTTGACTGTTAGCTGAAATATGCTGAATTATATTTATATACGTATATAAGTACATATGCTGAACTCTGTCTCCCAATTTCTGGGAAATCATCTTTCCTTGCAGAAGAAATGTTTGTGGCCAACCTTGTTTAAAAGGGTGTTTTAGGATTTCTTCAACATCTCTGTTGGTGCTGTGTTGTTTTAAGAGATGGCCAGGAGAACGGTGTGCGTTTGTTTTCTGTTACGTATCCCACCATCATTCTTAAGTCCGGCTGACTGACCAAACTTCCCTTGCAACTCTCACTGTGTAGAAACAGCAAAGCATGTCCTCCAGCAGGGCTCATGTTACAGAGATATTCACTCCAACCTTATCTACTCCAACAGGTATACAGGACACTTGGGAAAATTTTACACTTCCTTGTTGCTTTTTGGACATCTACCATGCCACACATACTGTATAGTGTTAACAAATTCACTTGACAATGAGAGAAATCTTGTGCTTGGCACCCAACTTTATAGCTTAGTCCCAGCATATTCTTAGTTTGCCACCACAAAGTATATATTACACACACGACAGCAGCACACACCCTAATCACCACAAAAACCCCTCTCCCAATCTCTTGCAAATGACCTCTCAGCAGCTATAAACACCAGCAGGAACACACACCCTCCACATGGGCACAGAGAGAATCTTCTAGCTGTGCTCCTGTCCTCTGAAGATGCCAGCCACAGTGACTGGCGAAACGTTAGGAACAAAAACTGCCAGAACACAGCCACACAGCCCGGAAAACCCACAACAACCATATTATTACATTCTACCAGCTTATGGTCTTTTAGTTTATCTTCTTATTTAATATGTCGTGTGTGTGTATTCACATACCTTTTATGCTCCTATACCTTCTTTTATTTTCTGACAGTATTGCTTCCCCAAGCTTTAAACTTACAAATCTTGGGTGAGGAGAATGCGGGAATGGCTGCGTTTCCCCATGATGCGTTCCTTTGGCATTTAACTATAGCCTTGGAGGCCAGAGAGGCTGCAAAACAGATGGAGGGAGGACTGTAGAGTGAAACACAAGTTAAGTGCCCAAATGATGAGCCACCTTGTAGGTTTAAGGATGTCCTCCCCCACCCATGCAAAGTTCACCTATATTTCTTATTTTTTGGAAAGTAACTTATCTTCCATTAAAGTGAATGAGAATGTATTTTTAAAAAATCCATGGGAAAAGATTTGCACAGAACTGCTGTCAACAATCTGTCTTTGGCGTTTTTGCCTAGTCCCCATTTATAGCCCTGAGAGTGAGTAGAGTGAGTAGAAAGTTGACGTAATTGAATGGACCAAATTATTTTAGTTCATCTTGAGGCTTTCTCACCTAAAAGACTTGATTCAGGTACTAAAATAACATAGCAAATAATAGACCAGGCAACAACCTTTCTCTCTAGGATGTTTCACCACTTCCTTTCTTGCTTTATTTTTACTTGTAAGAGAAGTTTACAGAGATGCTATTTCTGAATGTTCCACAACTTACCCCAGCCTGAAATAGTCCAATCCTTGAAAGTACAGTAGTGCTCATTATTATTTTTAACTCTCCGCAGATATTGTTGGCTCACAATAATAATATTTCTCAAATTTCTTTCTTGCTTTTTTTTTTAATGAATCACATGACAGCTGTTGTGGAATTTGGCAGATGATAAGCAATACTTTTGTTTATGTATTTATTTGATTTATCTCTTCCTTTTTGTACAGGAGCTCAAGGTAGAATACATGCTCTCCCTCTTTCTAGTCTCACCCACATCAACAACTCTGCGAGGTTGGTTGGGCAAAGAAAGAATGATGGGTCCAGAATCACTGAGTGATCTTTCACAGATAAGCATAGACTAGAACCTGGCTCTCCCTAGTACCAGCTGAACACCTTAACCACTACATCACATCACCTCTCTTTTCTTACTGTTTTCAAAGTCCAATGAAGACAGAGATGGGCGGGGATAAATCTAAATAATAAATAAATAAATAAATAATTCATATATGAATACTGGTGGTGTTAACTTGCATATGCAACCATTCTGTGAAGTGATCTGTAGTGTTTGCCATCTTCAGCATTGGCTCTTGCTTAGCATCCATCCTACTTCTGCAATCAGTCATTTTCCATTAAGTTGTGGCAGACCTGAATGGAGCTGATCTGCAGACCATTGCAGAGAATTGATTAGAAGAAACTTGAAGATAGCAAGAACGTGGAATGAATTTTGAAATGGGAGTAGTAGTCAGCAATACACATACGTACACACATTATTTTGCCAATCAAAAAGCCATTTGCAATAAATGCAAGAGCATAAGAGTAGAAAACAGAATCAAAATAGGCCAAAGACAGAGTCAGATCAGAATAAAAGCAGTGCATAAAAAGACCAACATTAGGGAGAATTAATGATTGTGGAAGGCCAGCATAAAAAATACTGTATATTTTTAAAGTTCCTTGTAAAACATTAATACTGGGTCTTGGTGCAGTCATTCCACAGGGTAGATATCAACACAGAAAAGGCTCCTCCTCTTGATGGGTGTCCCTTCTCACAACCGTCTACCAAGTGTGGAGGACCAACAGGACTTCCTTTGAAAAATAACAGGTGTCTGGGAGGCTGACATAATTGAAAAGACTTGCTTATGGTACTCTTTAATAGGTTAACCACCAGCTTTATCTTCTAAATCTTCATGCAGTTCTGTAGTAATGTTGAGTGCTAAAAGCTGAGATGACCAAATGATCCCTTCAAAGTTCTCCGCAATTGTCATTCAATGTTCCTCTGTGACATAACAAAAGATGGATAATACTTAGTGACTGTCCAGGTTATCAGAATTAACTTATCTAGAAACAGATAAAAGGAAACCTAAAAGTAGCTTGCCTGCCTTCCTCTTTGGAGACTTGTTCTCCAAGGCTTCAGGAAGTGAAGGATCTTTAATTTTGTGATACAAAGAAACAGCTGAAACAAAACAAAACAACCTTAAATCCATAAATATGTGGAGCATCAGGCCATTTGATATCCATGGTAACTGAATAAAATATGATCCCTTTCTCCTTGGGTGCCAAAACACTTTTCTCTCAGAAATATTATTATTATTTGCATAAATCCTGTTGCGCGGCCATGACATCTTGGCTACAGTGACTGAGAAGGGAGACATAAACGGATGCATTTCCTAGATCAAACTGTTACAGAGGGACTATTCCCTCCCTCACAGCAGATGCCTCTTCTTTCTTAGCCAGAATAGCAAATGGGAGAGAAAAGAGAGGATTTGCTAGATATTGATTTCTTCATTGGCACCAATACATATCCTGTGTGAAGTCTGGCCACCATATTTGGAAACCACGCATGTGTTGATCAAATCTTTCTAGAGAGAATCAGTTACATACTTGGCTTCAAGATCCACTCAACACAATTTCCAAACAGAGATTACCTATACTATATACAAACTATTGGAATCTGTCATTTAGGCAGAGGAAGTCACCCAGTCACATACATTGGGCCCAAGCACAGTGACTGGGTAAATACATTGCCCTAAGCCATAGTAAAGAGTTGGCTGGTTTTGTCTTAGCATGTTGTTTAAATTTAGATATTATGATGTATAGTCGAAAGCTTTCATGGCCGGAATCCGATGGTTGTTGTGGGTTTTCTGGGCTGTGTGGCCATGTTCTGGCAGTTTTTGTTCCTAACATTTCGCCAGTAGCTGTGGCTAGCATCTTCAGAGGACAGGAGCACAGCTAGAAGATTCTCTCTGTGCCCAAGTGGAGGGTGTGTGTTCCTGCTGGTGTTTATAGCTGCTGAGAGGTCATTTACAAGAGATTGGGAAAGGTTTTTTCTGGTGATTAGGGGGTGTGGTGCTGTCGTGTGTGGGATTAGCACATCTAATAACAATAACAAATAATATACAAACAAAAAAATAACAAACTCTACTTGGGCACAGAGAGAATCTTCTAGCTGTGCTCCTGTCCTCTGAAGATGCCAGCCACAGCGACTGGTGAAACGTCAGGAACCAAAACTGCCAGAACACGGCCACACAGCCCGGAAAACCCACACAACCATTAGATATTATGGTTTATAAACCATGATTAAGGTTCATGACCTAGCATGTTTAGTGAATCCAATCTATTGTGATTTTCAACCATCTGTGATGTCATGGAATGTGCATTAGTAGCCATGAGGTCCAAACAATGCTGCAGCACTGACTTTGGATATGGAAAACTCATGAAGTTCATTGGAAATTCTGCACCAAAGATGTTTCCAAATCTTGGGATACAGATTTCAGCTCAAATATTGTTCAGATTGGACAACAATGTGTATAAAGAGAGGTGGATATTGGAAAAGGACATAGAAAAAAGCATAATGTCAGGATAAAAATGACTTGTAAAAAGTCTGCAAGCTAGAGTATGTAAAATGCACATATAGGGGGAAATATGGAATGCATTTCTGGTCATAAAATAAGAATGGAACACCGGTTGGTAGCACCTACTAGCCTGATCCTACTGACATTACTTTTTATGAAGACTTTGGTTGAAGTGCTGAGACCTCATCTAAAAAACAAAGAAACACAAAGAGGTTTTTTTTTCTTCCCCCAGATGTCAGTTATGTCCATTGTTGTCATCATTACTTCCATTTATGGAAACAGTTTATTAACTCTGTGTAGGTGCATTCCAAATTTAGCTGATGTGAAATTTAACCTTGCAAACAAGTTGCCAAGATGAGATCTCCTCATGCTTTTTCTGGTCAGGTAGGAAGCAGATGCTCTGGAGCTACATCCTATGAAGCTGGAAGGAAATTTCCTTGAGAGACAGCCTTCCCAAAAAGTAGTGCTTTCCAGATGTGCATGGGTCAAAAAAACATAGTGCATAAATTTAGAACAGGTCCCTTGGTAATCTCATTAGGGATAATCCCATTTGGAGATTATTGGTGGTATTGGCCTTTCTGACCATTTTGAGACTAGACAGACAGACAGAGAGACAGACAGACACACACACACACACACACACTAACTGGCATTTTAAGTGTCACCTTAACAAAGAATGTAGCCTTCTTTTCTTCTCAGAATCCTACATAATCCCATTGAATTAAAGATGGTAACAGAACATTGCATACATTTCTTCATATTTTTGCACTTTGCAGAATCATAACTTACTCTTTGGTTTCAAGTAAGACACTGGTTCATCACCTTTGAAATATGGTTAAGAAGGTATTCATATTTCAGATCAGAACAGGAAGGCAAACCAATGTGTTCCACCATTGGAAATTGGTGGAATCCAGGCACATTGTTCAACAGCTGCCATTATGAATTCTCCTCTGCAAACTCTTGAGCTAGAAGGAAGTTTTATTAAGGTTAATCAACAGTCTGTGCAGTGGTGTTTTTTTTTGCTAAGGAAAGATATCAGTAGTTTTTAAATAACCCTAATATCTCAGTTCTATTCTGCATGGTACATTTTTGTACACTTATTTATGCATATGTGGGAGCTGCACATTTCGCAGAAGATTACATTTAAAGTGAGTTTTCCCAGATTACTTTTGTAAAAGGTTTGACATTTTTGATAGGGATTAGCACAAGTTCCTATTTTATTTATCATTCCTGTGACTCATCCTGCCCTTAGTTCACTCTTCTCCCAGCTCCATGCAGAATACCTGAATTATTTTTTATCAGGAAAGTGGCAGAAAGCTCTTCTTGTGCAGGACACTAAGAGAACCACCAGGAGGGAACCAGCAGAGTTCTTGTTAGTGCCTGGCCAATGAGTCATTCCTTTGTTTCCAGTCTACACACTGTGGCTCCATCCTGCCCTAGGAACCAACTGCATACACACAGTCTCTCTCTCTCAGATGTACACCACCAAAGAATCAGGATCAGTGAAGAAGGTTAAAATAACAGACAAAAATGGAGGTTACTGCAGCTGCTGCCTTCTATCAAAGGAAGCAAAAGACATTTTCTTTAGGCCACAGCTGATAGCAACAGGAGACCAAGAATTTGGCTGATGTGGGTGAAGCAATACAAGGAGACTGATGGGAAGAGGACAGGGTGAGGTGGCAGACATAAGCAAGAGCACTGACAGGTACATGCATACTGATGGGAATCGTGCCACCAGCCTAAATTTTATTCTCTATAGATGATCACATCAATCTGAAGAAATTAGAACTTCCTCTTGGGTGGACAGCACAAGGAGCAACCTATTTCATACAGAATACAGGTAGTGCTGAATAGTGGATATCATGAGAACGTGGGCTGTATATCTTTTGTGCAATGGTTTCATTTTGGGGTGCCTAATGTGATGTTAATGAATACTTCAGTACTCATATCCTACAGTGATTCCCAATTTTCCTGTTCTGTCTTAAAATAAAAATTAGTTAGATGAGCAACAAATGGGAAAGTAATGTGCTGCAAAGCCAAGTACCATTTTATATGCAAAGATATAACATTTGTGCCCCACCAGGAAGATAAAATAGGTGAGCAATGGCATTCCTCCTTCCTTCCTTCCTTCCTTCCTTCCTTCCTTCCTTCCTTCCTTCCTTCCTTCCTTCCTTCCTTCCTTCCGGAAACTGAGAAGAGTGGAGGGGAACCAAAATATTTTACCTGCAATATGTGTTTCATCTGATTTTATTATCTGTGTTTGTATGTATTGATTAGTTTAGTTTATTTATTTTGGTATACTGTGCATTTTCCTTGAATTTGACTTATAAGTATGTGCATTGTTTCTGCCTTTGCACATGATGTATATATTTCATGAGGTGTAGTGTGTGTGTTTGTGTGTCTGTGTGTGTATACACACACACACACACACACACGCATACATACACACCATATATATTTTCCCTCGGTTCATGTCAGCATTTCTCTGAGCAACAACAGTTTATCTGTAAAATAAGTATTTTGTGTTTTCTGAGAGCAAATATGAGACTCAAAACTCCCATCTGCTGTGTAGCAGTTGTGATGCCAAGATGCTTTTATGTGAGCTTCATTGGTTTTGCATTCTGTGAGATTGGTGTGGGGACAGGAAGCTATGGGCTCAGAAGAGTCATTGTATGAGATAGGTGGCCATATAAGTCCTGCAAATAAATAAACAAATGAATGAGCATTTTTGGAGTCCAGACTTGACCTCTGTCTTGTTCTTAGTTTCTCGGACAATATCCTTTTCTTCTATCCTCATGACCAATGTTTTAGCAAATGGGCAAGCCTATATTTGTAATCATTTTGTGAGAACTGTCACAACACTGTCAAACTCCAAATGAGAGATGACTGGATGAAAGTAGATCTATTTTGTTTAAATAGATGCACTTTGGAGAGCATCTTTTCAGTCCAGTCTAACCATTATTTTTTTTAAAAAAAAATAAAAATCCATGTCCAAACTTACCAAATCATATTTAGAGGTTCAAGAGGCTACATTTATTATTATTAATTTAATTATTTATTTATCAAATTTTGTCACTGCCCATCTCCCCCCCCCAAGGGGGGACTGGGCAGTTTACAATAAATTATTATTAAATACACAACTAGGCTAATCGTTCTTTCACTTGAAGCCCTAAGGAAAAAGACTTTTGCTGTTCAAGGAGCTTGGTACTGCTATAAGTGCCCTGGGATTTGTAAAAGTTAAAGAAAAATGAAGGAGATCTTCACCCACATAATACATTTTGAAAAATAAGTGCAATCCAAGTCTGTGTGGATTTTTTATTTCCAGAGAAGGACAGATTTTAGCATGATTCTGTTCCTGCTAGTGGTTGCCCCATCATCAAATTGTTAGAAGCAAAACATCCAGATCTGCTCCCAGCAGAATCTGTAGCAGACATTTTAATTTGTATTCCAGTTGTGATAAATAGTTCCTCCTGTAGCTTCTTGTGTATCTTAACAGCTGCTCTGAAGAGCTAAGGAACAGAGCAGGGACTGCAGAAGGAAGGAGGGCTGATGAAAAAATATTCTCCCCATAGAATCTTCTGCTGGGTCTATGTTTTCCCCATGAGCAGAAGGCTTTCTTGTATTCATGGATACCTAATTAGTAATCTGCATAACATAGTGATCTACTATATCATCTGATGTGCAAAGGTGCTATTCATCTTCCAGCTATTCAGTTTCAATCTACTATGATAGAAAATGGGGATTATACTCTAGAATAAACATGAACTTCACACTCTTTGGTCAAGGATCATTATTTCTTGTTTATTTATTTGGTAGTGTCTGGGGTTTTTTGCATTACCATAATGCAAATGATATTCATTTATCACTTGGCATAGCTCAAATAACCTTCTACAAGTATACTTATAAGACACATTGATTTACTATTTCATTATGTTAGTTGCAACTGCAAATATGTTGGTTGGCTGGAAAGGAAATCATTCTGGGTTATCTTTACCAAATCTGTAAGAGATTGGGGCTATTAATTATTACATTGCAATTGCATAGGGAGTGGTTGAGGAATATATAATTTAATTGAAGGAAAAGTGGAAAAATAAATAACATGCATGCCAGTAAACCATTCTAATTAGAAACCATATTAGTCTGCCAAGAAAAGAAAATCAGGTGGACGACTTTACATATTGCATTGTTCATTATTTATAATCAACTGATAGAAAGTCATTCATAAGCTTCTTGCTTCTGTACTCTACTACAGTTTTTATCACATATGGGGAAATACACTTTCAACATAACCCCATAAAGTAACCAAAATTGCCCAAGCCTTTCCTATAATAAAGCATGTATTCTGCAATTAAAACTCATTGTCCTCTTACCTACTCTACAATTATATGCAAACATTGATGTAAAATATTTCCTAAATGCTTTTTATCTTGATTTGGCATCAAAAGATGTTTAATTCAGTGTTTTACAATTAATGTATAATATATCAATCGGAGAGAATATTTGTAGCTCAGGGTTGAACTGTGGAGTCCATTATGCTCTCTGAGCCTTGTTGTTTTCTTGAAGACATTTCATTGCCAGGCTAGGCAACATCTTCAGTGCGAAAAGGGAGTGGAACTTGCTCTCTGTTTATATACCCTGGCTTGTCCTGCCTGTGTTGGTGGGGGTGTTGTACTCTCCTTGGTAGTACCTTGATTGGGTTGTATAATATATTTCAAATATATTTATTAATTATTTATAGTAATCATTTAAACCCTCTTTAAGTCAAAAGGTACCTTTGATTGATTGATTATGTGCCATCAAATCATTTTCAACTCCTAGCAACCACATAGATTTTTTCCATGATGATCTATCCCTAGCCTGTTCTTTCAGGACTCCCAACAGTGCACTCATCGCCACTATAACTGAGTTGATCCACCTTGCTGCTGGTCATCCTCTTCTCTGTCCTTTAACCTTTCCCAGCATTAGAGCCTTTTCCAGATAGCTGGGTCTTTGCATTATGTGTCCAAAGTAGGATAATTTGATCCTGGTCATTTTTGCCTTAAGTGAGAACTCTGGGTTGATTTGTTCAGTGATCCATCAGTTTGTTTTCTTGGCTGTCCATCGTATTCTCAGGGGTCTTCTCCAACGCTAACATTCAAAGGCATCAATACTCTTTCCTATCTTGCTTCTTGAAAGTCCAACTTTTGCTTCTATAGAATATCACAGGGAATACCATAGCTTGCATTATTCTGATCTTTGTCGGTATAGACACATCCTGGCATCTGAATATCTTTTCCAAGGCCTTCATGGCTGCTCTACCAAGGGCCAGTCTGAGGTGTATTCTTGACTGCTTGTTCCTTTACTGTTGATCCTAAAAGGCAGAAGGTATCCACCATTTCAATATCTTCATTGCCAAATCTAATGCTAGTTGTTCTACCTGTTGTCATTAGTTTGGTCTTCTTTATATTGAATTTTAGTCCCATGTTTTCACTGTGCTCTTTGACTTTTAGTACTAGGGGTTGCAGATTCTTTGCATTTTTGGCTATCAGGGTTGTGTCATCAACATAGAGCAGGTTGTTGTTGTTTCTTCCTCCAATTTTAAAACGATGCTCATCTTCTTCCAATCCAGCTTCCCTTAATATAGATTGGCATATAGATTGAATAAATATGGTGAGAGTATATAGCCTTGTCTCACTCCTTTGCCAACCTGGAGCCAGTCTGTTTCACCATGTCCTGACCTGTACATAAGTTTCTCAAGAGGACAATGAGATGTTCTGGGAGTTCTGTTTTTCTGAGCACTTCCCACAGCTTGATGTGATCAATACAATCAAAGGCCTTTCTGTAGTTGATAAAGTACATAGCAAGTTGCTAATTTCAGACTTGCAAGATTGATGTCAGCCTTGTGAGGTAGACCAAACAGGAAACACTGCCAGAGGAGCTAATTCTACTGTATTGTTAATTACATTAACAGAATCTTGCAAGTCTGAAAGTAGATTTCTTCCCCCTTCCCCTTTACAGCGCAAGAAACTAGGGAGGGTCTCTTCTGAGACTCTTGCCCCACCCACATTCCTCATGCAGGCTAAGTTGCCTTTTATCCGACCTTGGCTGCATCTCTTCACTGTCTCCCAAGGTTATTCCCACATAACATTACATATAATTTATATACTTTGCTTTTGGGCACAATGCAGTATACATGAGGGTCTCTTCTTATTTTGTGTTTTTTAGCAACAAAACTGGAGGCAGATTGAAATGAAAGTAAATGGCCCAAAGTCATCTAGAGAGTAGGGACTTGAACCCAATCTTCTCATTCCTTAATCATTATGCTTACCCTGCAGCTTTTCATGCTACTGGTAAATACTCACAAGTGAAGGACCTCCTATTATCTTCAAATATCCCTTATTATCTACAATAATGTAAATGTCAAAGAAACATTTAATATATACTTTTTTTAGAATTTTTATAAGCAGTATTATCAATAGTCAAGAAAATCAGTTCCGGAAGAGGTTTTCTGAGAACATTTCCAACATAGTCCAAATAGAGAAAATATAAAAAAGGTCCTTGAACACTTTGTACTGACTTCGAGAAGGAAAGGATTCCAAAGAAACCAGATGGATTCCAAGTCATGTGGGTGGTCAGTAATATTTAGGGATGATGTGCTGAAGAGCAAGAACAGACAATCCCAACTCAGATCTTAAAATGATATGACTAGGATTTGTATGCATATAGGTCTCTGGGTTTATATGTGACCTTCATAGTTGCTATGAAAAAAAGGATATAGTTGCTATGTACTTTATCAATTGTGACCTTCTCCCATTGTTGTTGTTATTTTGTTCTTATACATTTTCTCCAGGAACTCAACTATACATAGTTCCCATCTCCAATTTTATTTTTATTACAGCAATAAACTCTGAGGAAAGTTGTACTGAGAAATAATGACTGACCAAAAGTCACCCAATGAATTTACATAGCTGAGGACACATATGAATCTGAGTCTCACCACTTCTAGTCCACGAACCTATAATTGCAACTAATTACAACTAATTATAATTACAACTACATATGACTGTAAACCGCCCAGAGTCTACCATGGTAGAGATGGGCGGTGATAAATCAAATAAATTATATATATATATATATATATATATATATATATATATATATATATAATGGTTTTTGCCTATACTGGCTTATTTATTCCTTAACCTTTTAGCTTCAGTGTTGTGATCACATAAGACTGGTGACTGGTCCTCTATATGGGGAAAGCAGGGGTATCCACAGGGTGTAGTAAAGAATGTCAAGATGATGTTTGTGACAGTGCAATCAAACTTCCATCTGGTTTTTACATGGGACAAGGTCACATCTGATAAGCATATAGCATTACTCCCACATCCATAGGGCTAGCAGCATTGCCAGTCTCTCTCTCTAGAGAAAGGGGAAACAATTTATTTACTTTGGTGACTCAGGATGGTGGAATACCAGTGACTTGACATATCCCCTTGATTTAAGCAGCATGCCCATGATATGAAAGTTGTCCAATTACTTAAGATGATGATGATGATGATTTAAAGCCTTAAAAGCATGTCTTCCATTCTGTTTTCCATGAAGCAGAACCAGTTTCATGGTACTTCATAAATGTAGAGAACGTGCAGGGTCCTGATAAGTGGATGTCACATTTTGCCTTTAGTATAGAGGTAATAGTGGAGTTTGGGGGCCCTCTAGGCAGCACCATGTAGGGTACAACTGAGTTGCATTAAGACAAGGGAAAACTTACATGAATCTACAGGACTCACACAGCCTCCTAGTGCTAAAGAAAAGGCCCCTCCTGTGCTGCCTTGGGCTCCAAGAACATGTTTTCAAGCCATAGGCATCTGAGAGGGATGCAAGTCAGGGGTAGGGGGATTGATGAAATGTGCATCATTATGTTGCAATGCAAAAAACCATGCCTTTCATATTTGCATCCAATGTCAAGATCCAAATATGAAAGGGCAAAGTTTGCATGTGATGTCATATATACATGTCATAATCTTTTCTACTGTGTCTTGCAGTAGATGCTTATATTTCAAGCTAAACAAACAAGCTAGGGTTGAATTATTCGAATTAACTCAGAATAGAAAGAGCAAGAAAGGTCATAATTGAAAAATAGTCTTGAGTACAAGATGCCCAGAGAAAGTATAAGTGGCAGGATCAAAGGGTTGAGAACAAGGTTCAGTAGCAAAGCCATTTATCTAAGAAAATGGCAGGATATGCCAGTCATATAAGGGGAGTAAAAGTGTTGCAGACATACACGAGAACCTAGAATGTGAAGAGATGAATCTAAATATATTACAGGTTTTCAAGCTTTGAGTTAGGATGGTACAAAGAGAAAAATCTGAGGTTGCAATACATAGATGGGTGGATGAATGGATAGAAAGACAGACAGACAAAAAGGTAGACATTCTTCTGAAGCAAAATAAGGCGCTGCAATAATCCAGATCTTTTTGCCTTGTGATGAGAGCAGCAGGGTTGCATTCCTGATAGACTGGTTTATCTTCCTTTAACCAATGGGCATATGGGGATGTTAATAGGTTCTGCTGCGCCATTATAATTACATTTGAGACATGGAAACAAAGAAGAGCAAGAACAAATATCTTGATTTCACTCATGTTTAACTGAAGTGTGCTTTACTTAACTCTGTTTTCAGAAACTCACCATATGGGCAGAATTCATCCAATACGCTTGGCTAAAGTATAGTTGGCTATTTTGTGGTTTAGTGTGTGGTGCGAACATACCCTAGGCATCTTCCCAAATGAAGCAGAAGCAGTTTCATGCTTATTGCAGCAATTTTATTTGCAAACTAAGTTGTTATCAATGCTCTTTGGTAATAACAACCATAACTATTACCAGGAGGGTAAATTTTGCACCATTTTGAGTATTCCCCTAGAATCTTCACTCAAAGCAAACAAACAAAAAACAACCATCTTCATTTTGCCTGGAAAAAAGACATGCTAAACAGAGCCTCAGTCATTCAGGGCAAGAAAACAGCAAGAATGTATTGTCTGCCCTCCAACTGTATAGAACAAAGCAATAGAGCTACCCTTGGTTAGCAAGGTCTTGGAAAACGAATGTGCCTTACTTAGTTCCTAATGTAATCAACATTGCCAGGCATAGACCTTAAACTGACAAATAAGACCTCTGGAGAAAGAAGAACCATTCACAGGAAAATATGCTATGGGTGCTTAGTTATCTTTTAACTCTCTGAAAGATTAGGCACCTGCATCTCAAAAAAGCAGTAAAAATAACTAGAATAATGGTTCATGCATATTGAATACTAACACGCAATTACTTTGTGTTGGTTTTCAGTTGTAGTCAAATATGGATGCAGGCGAATGCATCCTTTCACAAAATCAATTCCACAATCTTTAACAAGACTGGAAAAGGGTGAAAAACGACAGCAAGGACAGAAGGGGTAAAGATATTGTTTGTGTTTTTATAAAAGCTTTATTAAATTTAGAAAGATAAATTGTAAGGATATTGTTGAAGGAATAGAGAAAGTACAAAACTCCATAACATTTTAGCGTGCACATTGCATCTTCAACACAGAAAATATTTAATTGCAGGTGGACCTTAACTTTAAGGTAGATGCACCTGAGGGTTTGCAACCTTTTCCCCAGTAACAGGTATTGAGTGAAATTGTCTTAACAATAAATGCACAAGGGAATTTATTTATATGTTAATTAAACTTTACTAGGGTGCCTAAAGATGGGGCTATCCTATCTGGGTTTCAAAGTTCAGAAATGGCACCCAAAAAGATGTAGATCTACTGCTGCCATCTGGAGATCATCTTGATTTTTGGACCCTGAATATGGTAGCCATCACCAAGGACAAAAAGAATAATGAGAACTTATTGTCCCCACCCCACCCCTCCCAACTGTTGTACAAAGTAGGGCATTTTAGCACTCAAAGCATTTATTACATCTGCATGAAATTGCCTTTTTCAGAGTATAGGGGTATCTTTTTTTTTTAATACTAATCATAATACTTGTCTGTTCTGCTTGATCTATGTAAGTATCAAGCACTGGCTTTAACTAGGGATCGACTAATCACTATTTTCTGTTCTATTTGAATTGGGTAGTTTTCACTTGAATTTCTGCTTCACTGCTAAAATGTAGAGTTGTGTTCTCCATGAATAAGTTACTTCCCTGTAGACTTAGAAAGAAAACATGATAGAAAGCGATTTACTAGACTGGCAAGTGAGTATAGTGAAATCTGGCCTCTGTGATGAGTAAGCTTTCCCTAGGCCAAGATTGCCACTGGTAGATATTTAGCTCTTTAACTACAGCGAAGATGTTAAATTAAAGGTGAGAAGCCTTTTCACTAAGGAGGTTTCTTGTAATACAATGATGGTGTAAGGTGTAAGGATGGTGTAAATGTATTCTGTTTGTCTTTGTCAAGGGTTACCATATTAGAGCAGAGTAACACCAGCCTTGAGGTCACTGCACTGGTTGCCAGTAGAGTTATGGGCCCAATTTAAAGTGCTGGTTCTTATCTCTAAAGCCCTGTATGGTATAGTGCTGGGATACATCAGGAACAGGCTTAAGAAATACGATTCTGCTCACTCAGTCTGAACACGGATAGTGGAGAGCTTCTACAAAGGCTGTGTTGAATGTGACATAGTGATGGACTTTGCAATTGATTATGGTTAATTTTTTTTGTTGCTAATGTGGTTTTATTGATGGTTTTTATATGTCTATTTGTTTTAACCTGTTTCTATTTGGTTGTTGTTTTTTAAACTGTTGTGAGCCACCTGGAGTCACATAGGTGAGATTGGAGGCTATACAAATTGAATAAACAAACAAACAAAAAAATAAAAACATCAAGAGAGGGCCCAATGAAAGATCCACCCTTTCAAAAGCTACATGAGGTGTGGGCTAGATGTCAGGCCTTTTCAGTGGTAGCTCCCATATTTTGGAATAGCCTTCCCCCCTGATGTGCATTTGACCCTGCCCAACTTGAATTTCACATAGCCTTGAAGACCATATTGTTCAGGTGTACCTTTGACCTTGCCTATTAAAGAATAAATTATTAAAGCTTTCAGTAACAGATAATGGGTGCAAAAGAAAGTCTTGTGTGATGTCATAAAATAGTCCTGATTTTAATGGTAAAAACTTGAATAACACGTTCAAGGACCTCCTGAAAATATTAATGGTTTTATATACTACAGTAGTCAAGCTAGTGTCATGCAGAATTTTTTTCCAGCATTTCCCCCTGTAAGTTCCAAATCAGCCTTTCTGTCTTTCCATGCTTCAACTGCATTCCAACTGCATTCCAACTGCATTCCAACAGGAAGGAATTCCTCCCATGGGGGCCTTTTCAGATTGGGAAGTGTAGGGAGTCAGGAAGGCTGCAGAGTGATTGAATGAAGTATAACCAAACCAAACTGAACCAACCAAACCAAACCAAAGTGGAACAAAAGATCAGCTGGAACTTCTCCACTTTCTATAATGGTCAAATCATCTTCAAAACACCAGCAACAAAAATTGAAAAGAAAATTCCAAACACTAACAATAAATTAGGAAGAGAGAAGCTTCTTGAGCAAAAGGAAACTGAGAAATTACAAGGTAGGTTTCAACAGAGCATGAAGCTAAATGATTTCAAAATCTAATCTTAAGTAGAATTAGCATGTTTCGTTTTCAGCTAAATGAGTTTAAATAAATGTGCTATTTGTACCCCCTCCAGCAAAGGAGATCGTTACCTTGTCGAATGAAGCAGTGACCATTTACTAAGTTTGGAGAATATTTGAGATCAAGCTTGTATATAGATTTGTTGGTCATACTTCTGCTTTATAGTTGACATGCCCTAATTAAAAAGATAATCCTACTCATAGCTGCAAAGTAAGACAAAAAACAAAAACTAAGACCATAAATCTCCAGCAAAGGAGATCGTTACCTTGTCGTGGTGCTGGAGCTTGAGCACCTCAATGAAACCATGAGCTAAACCGTGAAGGGACACCCAAGACAGGAAGGTCGTGGCAGAGAGGTCAGACTACATACGATCCCTGGGGAAGGTAATGGCAACCCACCCCAGTATTCTTGCCGTGAAAACTAAATGGATCAGTACAACCATATGTCGGTATACCATCGAAAGATGGGACTCCCAGGTTGGAAGATGGTCAAAATGCTACTGGGGAGGAACAGAGGATACGTTCAACTAGCCCCAGATGTGATGACGCAGCTAGCTCAAAGCCGAAAGGACGGCTAGCGGCCGACGGTGCTGGTGGTGAACGACGAATCCGATGTTCTAAAGATCAACACACCATAGGAACCTGGAATGTAAGATCTATGAGCCAGGGCAAATTGGATGTGGTTATTGGTGAGATGTCAAGATTAAATATAGACATTTTAGGTGTCAGTGAACTGAAATGGACTGGGATGGGCCACTTCACATCAGATGACCACCAGATCTACTACTGTGGACAAGAGGACCACAGAAGAAATGGAGTAGCCTTCATAATTAATAATAAAGTGGCTAAAGCAGTGCTTGGATACAATCCAAAAAACGATAGAATGATCTCAATTCGAATTCAGGGTAAGCCATTTAACATCACAGTGATCCAAATATATGCCCCAACCACAGATGCTGAAGAAGCAGAAGTAGATCAGTTCTATGAGGATCTGCAGCACCTACTAGATAATACACCAAAAAGAGATGTTATTTTCATTACAGGAGACTGGAATGCTAAGGTGGGTAGTCAGACGACACCTGGAATTACAGGCAAGCATGGTCTGGGAGAACAAAATGAAGCAGGACATAGGCTGATAGAATTTTGCCAAGACAACTCACTGTGCATAACAAACACTCTCTTCCAACAACCTAAAAGACGACTTTATACATGGACTTCACCAGATGGTCGACACCGAAATCAGATTGACTACATCCTTTGCTGCCAAAGGTGGCGGACATCTATACAGTCAGTAAAAACAAGACCTGGAGCTGACTGTAGTTCAGATCACGAACTTCTTATTGCAAAATTTAGAATCAGACTAAAGAGAATAGGGAAGACCCACAGATCAGTTAGATATGAGCTCACTAATATTCCTAAGGAATATGCAGTGGAGGTGAAGAATAGATTTAAGGGACTAGATTTAGTAGATAGGGTCCCGGAAGAACTATGGACAGAAGTTCGCAACATTGTTCAGGAGGCGGCAACAAAAAACGTCCCAAAGAAAAAGAAAACCAAGAAGGCAAGATGGCTGTCTGCTGAGACACTGGAAGTAGCCCAAGAAAGAAGGAAAGCAAAAGGCAACAGTGATAGGGGGAGATATGCCCAATTAAATGCAAAATTCCAGAGGTTAGCCAGAAGAGATAAGGAATTATTTTTAAACAAGCATTGTGCGGAAGTGGAAGAAGACAATAGAATAGGAAGGACAAGAGACCTCTTCCAGAAAATTAGAAACATCGGAGGTAAATTCCAGGCAAAAATGGGTATGATCAAAAACAAAGATGGTAAGGACCTAACAGAAGCAGAAGAGATCAAGAAAAGGTGGCAAGAATATACGGAAGATCTGTATAGGAAGGATAATAATATTGGAGATAGCTTTGACGGTGTGGTCAGTGAGTTAGAGCCAGACATCCTGAAGAGTGAGGTTGAATGGGCCTTAAGAAGCATTGCTAATAACAAGGCAGCAGGAGATGATGGTATCCCAGCTGTACTGTTTAAAATCTTGCAAGATGATGCTGTCAAGGTGATGCATGCCATATGCCAGCAAATTTGGAAAACACAAGAATGGCCATCAGATTGGAAAAAATCAACTTATATCCCCATACCAAAAAAGGGAAGCACTAAAGAATGTTCAAACTATCGAACAGTGGCACTTATTTCACATGCCAGTAAGGTAATGCTCAAGATCTTGCAAGGTAGACTCCAGCAATTCATGGAGCGAGAATTGCCAGATGTACAAGCTGGGTTTAGAAAAGGCAGAGGAACTAGAGACCAAATTGCCAATATCCGCTGGATAATGGAGAAAGCCAGGGAATTTCAGAAAAACATCTATTTCTGTTTTATTGACTATTCTAAAGCCTTTGACTGTGTGGATCATAACAAATTGTGGCAAGTTCTTGGTGGTATGGGGATACCAAGTCATCTTGTCTGCCTCCTGAGGAATCTGTATAACGACCAAGTAGCAACGGTAAGAACAGAGCATGGAACAACGGACTGGTTTAAGATTGGGAAAGGAGTACGGCAGGGTTGTATACTCTCACCCTACCTATTCAACCTGTACGCAGAACACATCATGCAACATGCTGGGCTTGAGGAATCCAAGGCTGGAGTTAAAATCGCTGGAAGAAACATTAACAATCTCAGATATGCAGATGATACCACTTTGATGGCTGAAAGCGAGGAGGAGTTGAGGAGCCTTATGACGAAAGTGAAAGAAGAAAGTGCAAAAGCTGGGTTGCAGTTAAACCTCAAAAAAACCAAGATTATGGCAACCAGCTTGATTGATGACTGGCAAACAGAGGGAGAAAAAGTGGAGGCAGTGACAGACTTTGTATTTCTAGGCGCAAAGATTACTGCAGACGCTGACTGCAGCCAAGAAATCAGAAGACGTCTACTTCTTGGGAGGAGAGCAATGGCAAATCTTGATAAAATAGTTAAGAGCAGAGACATCACACTGACAACAAAGGTCCGCATAGTTAAAGCAATGGTATTCCCTGTAGTAACCTATGGCTGCGAGAGCTGGACCATAAGGAAGGCTGAGCGAAGGAAGATAGATGCTTTTGAACTGTGGTGTTGGAGGAAAATTCTGAGAGTGCCTTGGACTGCAAGAAGATCAAACCAGTCCATACTCCAGGAAATCAAGCCAGACTGCTCACTTGAGGGAATGATATTAAAGGCAAAACTGAAGTACTTTGGCCACATAATGAGAAGACAGGATACCCTGGAGAAGAAGCTGATGCTAGGGAAAGTGGAAGGCAAAAGGAAGAGGGGCCGACCAAGGGCAAGATGGATGGATGGTATTCTGGAGGTGACGGACTCAACCATTGGGGAGCTGGGGATGGTGACGGCCGACAGAAAGCTCTGGCGTGGACTGGTCCATGAAGTCACGAAGAGTCGGAAACGACTGAACGAATAAACAACAAAATTTGTACCCCACATGGAATGACTGTAAATTCTGTAGCAATGTTTTTGAGAGATCTACCATGACATTTGGAAACAGTCAAGTTTATGTTCAAGCAACATTGCTTCGCCCTGAAAAAGTGTAACTGGCACAGATTTTCTTTGTTACTGGTTCCATTTTATTACATTGTAAGGATGAGCTTTTAAAGTCCTTGTTTATGTACCGCAAATCATAGGGGGATAAGTGGTGATAGTAGGCATTGATGAGCTCTTAATTGTGAAAAGTTCTTTAAAAATCTGTGGGTTTTTTGTGTTTATATTCTTGGTTGGCTTGCTGAATGTTCAGTTAAGCATGGGACAGGAGCGCAGACTTTTATTACAACTGCATTAAGCGCTTGGAAGATTGCACTTTGGAGAATGCTAGCTATAAGAATGTGCAATTGTGCAAGTAATTACATCTACACTCTTAGAATAGGCTGTCAAGAAAACTAGCTTTGATCTCTCATAATACATGTATTGAAATCATCATCAAGGAGAGAAAACAATAATTCATTGTTAAAAGAGCAAATAGTTCTTAACTAGGTCTGAGAAGCTATAATTCAATTTTTTTTTTCATGGATATTTAGGCCCTGCTGAAAAATCCCTCTTTTTATTGTTTATTTTTGGTATCCTTGTGAAGATGTTGCTGTCATATCTTGCTCACTTATTCTCACTTTCACTTTATTTCACTGCACCCAGTGATATATTTATACAGCCAAGTCAGATTAGCTAAGCAGTGTTCTGATATCAGAAAATTCATAATATGTTTCTTGATTGAACAGGTTATAAAACTTTATTACTGAAGGTATTTGACAGAATGGGTGATTGTATTTGGAATACAATCTGGATGACTTGTTTTTGATCTTAGGTTTCTGAAGTCGGTGAAGGAACAGAGGAGATAGTACCCGGTGGATTAGTCAATGGCAAAAGTTGGACTTTAAATACTTAAATCAGGCCTGGGACTTTATATTGCCTCACACTGGAAAAGTGAAATTTTGTAATATTACTACATTTATGTAATATTTTAAAGATGTCCCTGATATAAAATGTAGAGGCTCTAACTGTGTCCTATGCTAGTACTGTATTTTCAATTAAGATTGTGCAGAAAAAAATAGTTTCACCACTTCTCATTCAATTTGATGGAAAAGAACTCACTTTTGAAATTTATTTCAAAGGAGAAGGGAATGTTGGTGAAATTCTCATGGGTGAATTAAAGTGTTCTTACAGTTATTTCAGTATTAAGTAGCCCAGAGGTATGTGTCAAAAGTCCTTTCATTCATTGTAGAACATGGAAGTTCCACTGAAAGTACTTGAGCAGGAATACAAGGAGAGAGAATTAAACATGATACCATTGTGGGAGGCTATTACAGACACCTGGGAAGGCAAAAGACAAAGGTGAGAATTTCTGCATCTTTCAAAGATGCATGCAATGGTGATAACAAGGTATTTCAAATATCATGACATCTGTTGGCAACCTAACTCTGTGAAGAGCCAGAAACCCAAAAGTCTTCCCATTTCTTATTAACAACTTCATTTGTCAAAGATGGAAGAAAAAGCAAGAGAGTCTTCTGTCCTAGATCTAACCCTCACCAGCACATTGGAATAATGACGACTGGCATCTGATGCAAAAGTATAATGATCACACAGACCAAATCATATTACTACTGGAAAGACCATTGTGGTTTAGGTGTATGGCAGGTTGAAATCAAAATATAAATGTAGGTCTACATTGGAATTTAAGGGATGGATTTAGTAGCATCTCAGTTGTGGAAACATAGTTAATGCAGGTTATCTATCTATCTATCTATCTATCTATCTATCTATCTATCTATCTAATCTGTCAACTTTTATTACTGCACCATCTCCCCCAAGGGGGACTCTGGGCGGTTCACAATACAGCAATTTAAAATCTTTAAAAATACCTACAATTTAAAATACATTACAAAACTAATAAATTAAATATAAAATCCAATAGGCGATAGATGTTCTCTTTAAAAGGGCTCTACGGCACCAGCCATCCCCAAGAGGAACTGTTCCCATTCCCATCCCACGCGAGGCGGCAAAACCAGGTCTTTAAATTCTTCCGGAAGGATAGGAGCGATGGGGCCTGCCTCACCTCCGGGGGCAGAATGTTCCAAAGAGTGGGTGCCACCACAGAAAGGGCTCGCCTTCTGGACCCCGCCAAATGACACTCCCTTGACGACAGGGTCTGAAGCATGCCCTCTCTACATGATCGAGTGGGACGGTTTGAAGTTATGGGGATGAGACGGTCCCTCAAGTAGCCTGGTCCCATGCCATGTAGGGCTTTAAAGGTCATAACCAACACCTTGAATTGCACCTGGAAGCACACCGGCACCCAGTGCAGCTGGCGTAGCAGAGATGTCACATGAGCCAATCTAGGGGCACCAATAACTGCGAGCGCAGCTGCATTTTGGACCAGTTGAAGCTTCTGGATACTCTTCAAGGGTAGCCCCATGTAGAGCGCATTGCAGTAATCTATGTGGGAGATGACCAGGGTATGAGTGACTGTACAGAGGGACTCCTGATCTAGGAAAGGGCGTAAGTGGCGCACAACACGAAGTTGTGCAAAGGCCCTTCTGGCCACGACTGCCACCTGCTCTTCGAGCAGGAGTCGTGAGTCCAGGAGGACCCCCAGATTCTGCACTGATTCAGAATGGGGTAGTGCAACCCCATTCAGAACCAAAGATGATAATTTCCCAGATCCAGAAGAACCATCAATCCACAGCCACTCCGTCTTACCAGGGTTCAGCTGAAGCCTGTTGTTCCCCATCCAGACCCCCACAGCCTCCAGGCACTGAGAAAGGGCGGTCACTGCATCACTTACCTCACCTGGGATGGAGATGTACAGTTGGGTGTCATCAGCATATTGATGATACCTCATCCCATGGCGACGGATGATCTCACCCAGCGGTTTTATGTAGATATTGAATAGGAGAGGTGAAAGAACTGAACCCTGTGGTACCCCACAAACGAGGGGGTGAGAGTCAGATCTTTCATCTCCTATTACCACCAATTGGGACCGGCCCCAGAGGAAGGAGGTGAACCAACGCAAAACTACGCCGGCCACCCCCAACTCCTCGAGCCGTCCCAAAAGGATACCATGTTCGATGGTATCGAAAGCCGCTGAGAGATCAAGGAGAGCCAGGATGGATACACTTCCTCCATCCCGCTCCCGACAGAGATCATCCGTAAGCACGACCAATGCAGTTTCCACCCCATATCCCGGCCTGAAACCTGACTGGAAGGGGTCCAGATAATCCGTTTCATCCAGAATCCTCTGGAGTTGCAATGAAAGAAGGTAGGCAGCAAAATTTACCATCTCCTTCTTTACCTTAATCCATTTTGTCCTGCAAACGGTAATCTGTGAGGCTGTACTTATGGATCACTGAGACCTATTGGAATGGTCTGATTCAATGCGTTCGTATCACAAATCCTGTCTCTTCCTTCCTTACTATACTTCAGTCTCAGCTTCTATTCTGGTTTGCCATCTTTTTATTTTCTTCTTTTCTTCCTCTTACATTTTTTTCCTTACCTCCCCCTATGCTATGTCTATTTTGTGGAGTCCTTGGTGCTCTCCGAGCCTTGTTGTTTTCTTGCAGATGTTTCATTGCCGGGCTAGGCAACATCTAGTCTGAAAAGTCTATTTTCTCAGCCACACTTAGTGGACTCTAATTACTGCATAACCTCTGTGGCATTTCAGATGCCAGAAATCATTATGTGTGATAAATAATAAAATGATGATAATGACTATAGACTAAATACTGTCCTTAAATCTGTTGACACTGGTGTATACAACCAGATATGCACGAGCACATTATTTCTCTTTGTAAATAAGCAGTGCCCTTCATCTCAGACATTTTATGGTAGCAAAATTATTTGTAAAAACCATTTAAATTATTATTATTTTAAACTATTTAAAATTACTTTTTAAACATAGTAGTAGAGGGGTAGATGGGTAGGGAAGAAGACATTGCGGTGATCTTTCTAGGGGAGAACCTCTAACTCCAGTTTCCTAATTTTTTTTTAAAAAAACCAATCGATATTTAGGATCGCTTTTAGTTAAACTGTTTCATTTGCAGTTCAAGACATAACAGGCAAGGTAACTTATTTGAGCACATTATTAATATTCTATCTTCTCTCAGTAGAACAAGCAGTAGAGGTTTTAGAGTTGAATTATATGAAGTATGATGAGGTAGTGTAAGTAGGAATTTAAGATTTAATCTATGGTCCTGGGCAGTAGTGGAAATAGTAGAGAAAGTATGCCACATTTTGAACCATGCTAGTTACTCTATCCTCTTCTTCCCATACTGTACTTACTTTTTAAAAAAGCCTTCTTCCATGGAGATTTCCAGTGGAGATTTCCTCCATGTGACAGAGAAGGAATGATACTTTGGAAATGAAGATCTGGTTGGAATAAGACATGATGAGCTACAAAATGATAAATGAAAATCTTACTGAAGCCTTGACAGTTTTGCTGATTCCTGAATATTCATGACAAAAGCTGAAACCTGAGGCCAGACATTAGCAATGGTTCTAAAACATCTCTGACTAATACCCATTGATAGACTGAATCTCCATGAGTTTATTCTAATCCTCCTTTTGAGCCAACTAAGTCAGCAGCCTTCATTACAATTTGTGGGAGTACATTCCATTAAGTAATTATGAAGAAATATTTCCTCGTACCTTGCTGCTAATCAATTTAATTTCATGACCCCATGTTCTCTGGTTAGGGAAGGAGGACAAAACATTGATACCTAAGCCTCTTTCTCCACACCTTTCAGATTTTTCCAAATCTTTAATTTCCTTTAGGGATTTGGAGATATTATTTTATAAATGCAAACTTGCCTGCTTGTACATTTCCTACAACAGAGCTTTCCAAACTGTGTGTCGGGGCACGTTAGTGTGTCGACTGCAGTGTCTGGGTGTGTAGCGGCTGCTGCTGCCTCCGAACCCTGCTAGGATTCCACGCAGGTCCTTGTGCCCGCCTTGTGCCCTGCTGTAAGAGTATGTGGCGAAATGATGCCCTGCTGTAAGAGTGTGTCGCGAAATGATGCATGTCTAAAAAGTGTGTCACCAACATGAAAAATTTGGAAAGCTCTGTCCTACAACAAGAATAATTGCCTGAGCATTGCCTTTGTTCTCCCCTCTAAACTGAGCAATTCAAGATGATGAAGGATCTAAAAAGGTAAAGGTTCCCCCCGCACATTTGTGCAGTCGTGTCTGACTCTAGGGGCCAGTGCTCATCTCCGTTTGTTAGCCGAAGAGCCAGCGTTGTCCGAAGATGCTTCCACGGTCATGTGGCCGTATGACACGTGTGGAACGCTGTTACCTTCCCACCTAAGTGGTACCTATTAATCTACTTGCATTTGCATGCTTTTGAATTGCTAGGTTGGCAAGAGCTGGGGCTAGTGCGGGAGCTCACTCCGTCACGCAGGGCTAGGGATTCGAACCTCCGAACTTGCAATCTTTCAATTGACAAGCCTGGCATCTTACCCACTGAGCCACCACGCCCCTGTGCTGAAGGATCTAGGTTGGCCTAAATTACTTACAGACTATGGATAAGCAAGATGGTGCTTTCACTGCCATTTCCTTTAAACATATGGAAACCAAGTCTGGCAGCTGAAGCATATAGGACAGCATTTTTCACTGCTGAAGAAGGAGCAGAAGTGACAGTGACCAGGTTCTGTTCCATCTGTGTCTTTGTAGTTATAATGCACTTTAACTGATAGCATGTCTGATGCTAGTCTTTATTAGCCACTTTAAGATGTCTTCACTTCACAGTCTAGACTAAAATGGATTCTCAAGCAGATTGTTAGTGAACCAGCCATAGCAGCTTCATTTATTTAAAAAACAACCTTGTGAATTTTTATGGTGAATCACCTTTATACCTTTCCAAATTGTTTTTCATGTCATTTTTAAAACCTAAAAAGGTACTGTACTATACATTAGTGATATTAAGAGGAATGACTGCCCACCAAAAACAAAAACAAATTGGGAAAGTAGGAAATTGCATCAGGTACTTATCTGCAGTGATGTACAGTGACTTACATGTAATTATTTCAACCTTTATATTTTCTCCTTCTGAGTTTACAACTCATTCTTTCAAGTCGGATTAGAATAAATATATATCTCTATACAGTGACCTGACTGAAGTTTCAAAAAAAATATGGAAAGTGCAGATGTTGCGGAGGCTGGAGCCCAGGAGATCACGGCGTAAGAAAAATAATAACACGGACTGACCCCCATGAAGATCTGGATATCGTCCCATTCAGGCTAAGGCGGCAGAGGGTTTGTAGGGGTCCCTTGGTATGAATGTGGACCCCCCCCGGGTGAGAGATGAGGTGGGGGGGAACCAAGATTGTATGGTTTTGTAAGAGTACCCCCCTGGGTGAGAGTCAGGTGGGGTAGGAGTGATTGCTGGTGAGTGTTGGTACCTCTCCCTGACCAGTGAGAGAAGTTGAGGGAGAGGTGCAGAGTGTGAGTGGGGGTGGTACTGGACCCTACCAGTGCCGAGAGCGAGAGCTGGTGCGCTGGGGGGCTGCCACTACCCAACATTGTATGAGATTGGATGATGGATGAATGGGATAAGGGACCCTTGATTAGACCCAGGAATTCCGGAGGCCTGGGAGTGGAGGCTACTAGGCCAGAGCCGGGAATCTCTGGGGGCTGTGTAGTGGGCCAATTGATTCAGGTGGTGACGGGCAGGGGACGGTATGACGGGAACCGGAGGGCAAGCCATTATCGGGGAAGGCGCCCCCGGTGTTTGTTACCGGTGGTGCGTTCCGGCCCCCCGTGTTCATACCCAGGCCCTGGTAAGCAGATCCTCGTGGGCTCCGGTCTCCGACTGCTGCTGCTGAACGCCAGGTCGGTGAATAACAAGGCCCCCCTTATAAGCGATTTAATCACAGAGGAAGGGGCCGACCTGGTGTGTATTACCGAGACCTGGCTGGGCCCAGAGGGGGGAGTAGCCCTCTCGGAAATGTGCCCAGCCGGGTTTCGGGTGTGGCATCAGCCGAGACACCAGGGCAGGGGAGGAGGGGTGGCAGTTGTCATCCGAGAGTCCCTTGTGGCCTTCAGGGGCGCTGCTCCACAAGTGACTGGATGTGAGACCCTGTTTTTCAAGTTGGGTTCACGAGAACAGTTGGGAGTGTTGCTGCTGTACCAGCCTCCCTGCTGCATAGCAACCTCCCTGCCTGAGATGCTCGAGGCGGTCTCGGGGTTGGCAGTGGAGTTTCCCAGACTTATGGTTCTGGGGGACTTCAATCTGCCATCCCTGGGACGGTCCTCGGAGGCGGCCCGGGAGTTTATGGCTACCATGGCAGTTATGGGCCTGTCTCAGATTATCCGTGACCCGACTCGTGACAGTGGTCTCACTCTGGATTTAGTTTTCTTGTCCGAGCAGTGGCAATGTGATCTGAGGGGAGAGTTACATCTTTCCCCATTGTCATGGTCAGACCACGCCCTGGTGACCCTGAGACTCTCTTGTGCTGCCCCACTCTGCAGGGAGGTGGGACCTGTTCGACTGGTCCGCCCCCGGTGACTGATGGACCCAGTGAGGTTTCAGAAGGAGCTGGGGGTTATTCCCGAGGACTTGCTTCACGGTCCAGTGGAGGTCCTAGCTGCAGCCTGGAACAAGGCAGCAGACGGAGCCCTGGACAAGATCGCACCTATGCAACCTCTCCGGCCCTGTTCGGCCCGTCACTCTCCGTGGTTTACGGAGGAGTTGAGGGCTTTGAAGAGGGTTAAGAGACGTCTAGAGCGCCGCTGGAGAAAGACGAAGACTGAATCTGACCGAACACAATCTAGAGCCGCTGTTAAGGCCTACCTTGTGGCGGTAAGAGCGGCGAAACGTGAATATTTCTCCGCTCTTATTGCGTCCGCAGAATGCCATCTGACAGCACTGTTTAAGATTACAAGATCGCTTTTGGGTCGGGAGCAAGGGGAGACCCATTTACAGGGCACATCGGAAGAGTTTTCTGAGCATCTGCAGGACAAAATCGCTCAGATTCATTCCAAGTTGGATTCCAAGCGTGAGACAAGATCTGGGGAGATGCCAGAGGCTCGTACTTACCATGTTATCTGGGAGCAGTTTGATCCTGTTGGGCCTGATGAAGTAGACAGGATCCTTGGGATTGTAAACGCCACCACATGTCAACTTGACCCATGTCCCTCCTGGCTGAAATCAGCTAGAGAGGTGACATGTGGCTGGGTCCTGGCGATTATAAATTCGTCCTTGAGTGAGGGGGTGTTCCTGGCTGCCTTTAAGGAGGCGCTGGTGCACCTCCTCCTCAAGAAACCATCCCTGGACGCTACTATCCTGGGCAATTTTCGCCCAGTCTCCCACCTTCCCTTTTTGGGAAAGGTGGTTGAGAAGGTGGTGGCGTTGCAACTCCAGAGGATTCTGGAGGAAACGGATTATCTGGACCCTTTTCAGTCAGGTTTCAGGCCAGGATATGGGACAGAGACCGCATTGGTCACACTTATGGATGATCTCTGGCGAGAGCGGGATGGAGGGAGTGCGTCCATCCTGGCTCTCTTAGATCTCTCAGCGGCTTTTGATACTGTTGACCACGGTATACTCTTGGGGCGGCTCAGGGAGTTGGGGGCGGGCGGCGTGGTTTTCTGCTGGTTTGCCTCCTTCCTCCAGGGCCGTTCCCAGTCAGTGTTGATAGGGGAGGAGAGAGCTGACCCGTGACCCCTGTCTTGTGGGGTGCCTCAGGGATCGGTTATCTCTCCTCTCCTGTTCAACATGTACATGAAGCCGCTGGGTGAGATCATCCGTCACCATGGGATGAGGTATCACCAATATGCTGATGATACCCAGTTATACATCTCCATCCCGGGTGAAGTAGGTGATGCGGTCAATGCCTTATCTCAGTGTCTGGAGGCTGTGGGGGTCTGGATGGGGAACAACAGGCTTCAACTGAACCCTGGTAAGACGGAGTGGCTGTGGATTGATGGCCCCCCTAGATCCGGGAAGTTGTGATCTTTTGGTTCTGGGTGGGGTTGCACTACTTCATGCGGATATAGTGCGGAATCTGGGGGTTCTCCTGGACTCACGACTCCTGCTCAAAGAGCAGGTGGCAGTCGTGGCCAGGAGGGCCTTTGCACAACTTCGAGTTGTGCGCCAGTTACGCCCTTTCCTGGATCAGGAGGCCCTCCGAACAGTCACTCACGCCCTTGTCATCTCCCGCATAGACTACTGTAATGCACTCTACATGGGGCTACCCTTGAAGAGTATCCGAAAGCTTCAGCTGGTACAGAATGCGGCGGCGCGAGCAGTTATGGGTGCCATAAGATCGGCACATGTAACATCTCTGCTACGCGAGCTGCATTGGTTGCCAGTTTGCTTCCGGGTCCAATTCAAGGTGTTGGTGATTACCTTTAAAGCCCTATATGGCATAGGGCCAGGGTACCTGAGGGACCGTCTCGTCCCGATGACGTCGGCCCGCCCCACCCGTGCATGCAGAGAGGGCATGCTTCGGACCCCCTCAACAAGAGAATTCCATCTAGCGGGGTCCAGGAGGCATGCCTTCTCTGCGACAGTGCCCGCTTTATGGAACATCTTGCCCCCGGAGGTGAGACTGGCCCCTTCACTCCTGGCCTTTCGGAAGGCCATTAAGACCTGGCACTGCCACCTGGCCTGGGACGACAGAGGTGGTAGTGCCTCCTGGGGTTGGCTGGCCCCGTAGGTGATTTGTGCTACGGTCCTCAAGCCATCTTGGATTTTATTTATTTTATTTTATATTGGATATATTTTTATATATCTTCTTTTTGTATTGTTTTTTAAATTTTTAAATTTTTAAATTTTGATTATTGTAACCCGCCCAGAGTCCCTTGCATGGGAGATGGGTGGGGAATTAAACAAATAAATAAATAAATAAATAAATAAATAAATAAATAAATAACATACATACATACATACATACATACATACATACATACCCCCACTGTGGGGGTGGGGGTAAATAAAATGAAACAAAACTTTGTTACTACTAATTTTAGCTTCAGTAAATTACTCCTTGTACATTTGTAGAAATACCTCTAAAAATCTGTGAAGAGAGAAATATTATCCCTCCCCCGAGGGGAGGAGAAATTCTTCCAATATTCCAAGTAGACTTTTTCTATGTAGCTCTAGCTTTAACTCAGAAACTGTTCTGGATTCAAGCATTTGGCTTTGCCAGAGATCTTCCATGCTGGATCCTTGTAGCTCCTATCCAGTTCACTTTAAACAAACCTGATGCCAAGACTCCAACCAGTAGACTGGGAGTGGGGATAAGGATAGTGAGAAGGCTCTTACAGATGTTTTTCCCTCCCTCCCAGGGGTTCCCCCATCTAACCTCTATAGACAGAGAAGAGCAATGCTAGTACTTTCAGTAGAAAAATGAAAAATATATAATATACATATGGTATCACACAGGTACAAAAATATATTTAAACAACAAGCTACTGAACTCAAAGGATGAATCTCCTTGTGTCCTGCAGAAAAGGTTGCTCAGAGCTAGCTTAGTTTACATTTAAACTAATCAAGTTAAATAATGATTACTACAAAGAAATGGAGAGGAAGCATAGGATTTCTCTTCTCACTTGCTATCATACCTCCCCTGTTTTGTGCAGTTTGGTGGGCCATATAGGAGCTATTATGGAAATGTATACTACTGAAATGGGAAATCACACAGTTTGCCACCTACATGAGAAGACTTCCAGAAGCCTACTGCTGATAAATATGCCAATGATGCTCAAAGATGCTAGATGCTATTTAAAATAGTGCAGAAATAAACAACTGAAAGCAGAACTCAGATATGCTGTGTCAGAGAATGATTGATAATGACATGGAGAAATGAATTCAAAAGTTTAAATAGAAAGCTTTAGAATCGAGATAGATATAAATGAAATGGTTGTTAGGGAGTATGTTGTACTCTCTCTCTCTCTCTCTCTCTCTCTCTCTCTCTCTCTCTCTCTCTCTCTCTCTGTGTGTGTGTGTGTGTGTGTGTGTGTACACTTTTATTAATGAAGTACATTATAATCCCCAAAAACCATTTCAGATTTTCCACAAACCTGTGATATAGGTCGATCCAAATTACTGACCAGTAATTTTACTCCAGCAAAGGAGATCGTTACCTTGTCGTGGTGCTGGAGCTTGAGCACCTCAATGAAACCATGAGCTAAACCGTGAAGGGACACCCAAGACGGGAAGGTCGTGGCAGAGAGGTCAGACTAAATACGATCCCTGGGGAAGGTAATGGCAACCCACCCCAGTATTCTTGCCATGAAAACTAAATGGATCAGTACAACCAGAGATATGTCGGTATACCATCGGAAGATGGGACTCCCAGGTCGGAAGATGGTCAAAATGCTACTGGGGAGGAAGATCTGTATAGGAAGGATAATAATATTGGAGATAGCTTTGACGGTGTGGTCAGTGAGTTAGAGCCAGACATCCTGAAGAGTGAGGTTGAATGGGCCTTAAGAAGCATTGCTAATAACATGGCAGCAGGAGACGACGGTATCCCAGCTGAACTGTTTAAAATCTTGCAAGATGATGCTGTCAAGGTGATGCATGCCATATGCCAGCAAATTTGGAAAATGGCCATCAGATTGGAAATGGCCATCAGATTGGAAAAAATCAACTTATATCCCCATACCAAAAAAGGGAAGCACTAAAGAATGTTCAAACTATCGAACAGTGGCACTTATTTCACATACCAGTAAGGTAATGCTCAAGATCTTGCAAGGTAGACTCCAGCAATTCATGGAGCGAGAATTGCCAGATGTACAAGCTGGGTTTAGAAAAGGCAGAGGAACTAGAGACCAAATTGCCAATATCCGCTGGATAATGGAGAAAGCCAGGGAGTTTCAGAAAAACATCTATTTCTGTTTTATTGACTATTCTAAAGCCTTTGACTGTGTGGATCATAACAAATTGTGGCAAGTTCTTGGTGGTATGGAGATACCAAGTCATCTTGTCTGCCTCCTGAGGAATCTGTATAACGACCAAGTAGCAACGGTAAGAACAGAGCACGGAACAACGGACTGGTTTAAGATTGGGAAAGGAGTACGGCAGGGCTGTATACTCTCACCCTACCTATTCAACCTGTATGCAGAACACATCATGCGACGTGCTGGGCTTGAGGAATCCAAGGCTGGAGTTAAAATCGCTGGAAGAAACATTAACAATCTCAGATATGCAGATGATACCACTTTGATGGCTGAAAGCGAGGAGGAGCTGAGGAGCCTTATGACGAAGGTGAAAGAAGAAAGTGCAAAATCTGGGTTGCAGTTAAACCTCAAAAAAACCAAGATTATGGCAACCAGCTTGATTGATAACTGGCAAATAGAGGGAGAAAAAGTGGAGGCAGTGACAGACTTTGTATTTCTAGGCACAAAGATTACTGCAGATGCTGACTGCAGCCAGGAAATCAGAAGACGTCTACTTCTTGGGAGGAGAGCAATGGCAAATCTTGATAAAATAGTTAAGAGCAGAGACATCACACTGACAACAAAGGTCCGCATAGTCAAAGCAATGGTATTCCCTGTAGTAACCTATGGCTGTGAGAGCTGGACCATAAGGAAGGCTGAGCGAAGGAAGATCGATGCTTTTGAACTGTGGTGTTGGAGGAAAATTCTGAGAGTGCCTTGGACTGCAAGAAGATCAAACCAGTCCATACTCCAGGAAATCAAGCCAGACTGCTCACTTGAGGGAATGATATTAAAGGCAAAACTGAAGTACTTTGGCCACATAATGAGAAGACAGGATACCCTGGAGAAGAAGCTGATGCTAGGGAAAGTGGAAGGCAAAAGGAAGAGGGGCGACCAAGGGCAAGATGGATGGATGATATTCTGGAGGTGACAGACTCAACCATGGGGGAGCTGGGGATGGTGACGGCCAACAGGAAGCTCTGGCGTGGGCTGGTCCATGAAGTCACGAAGAGTCAGAAGTGACTGAACGAATAAACAACAACAATAATTTTGTGGCTGAATGGATTCTTCCCCCACCCTCACCCCCATCTTAGTCAAACGTTTAATTTGTATACCACAGCTAGCTCCAACAAGGATCCCATCACTCTTGTCTCCCCTTCCTTCCTTCCTTCCTTCCTTCCTTCCTTCCTTCCTTCCTTCCTTCCTTTTTGTAAAATATACCTGCCACTTATTTTTTTAGTATGAATAAACATCTAGGCAAAAGACATCATATGGAGACACTGTTTTAATGCTACTATTGTTTATTATAAGAATCTTATGTCCCCTAAAATGCGTTTGATAAGCAGCAACTTTAATAGTCCATCTTCCTAAGTCTTAGAGGAATTCAGTAGACAGTCTAATACATTCATCTTGGTATATTCAACCCATAGTCCTGCAGATATTAAGGACAAAAACTAACTCTGTATTATGGTTCCTGTTCTAGAAAAAGGAAAACAAGCCAGTCCATTAGCCTTTTTATCTCTTTAAACTCAAACTACATTAATGCAACAGTGGTATAATTATGTGTGGATTTTGAGATTTGGTTGCTAGGGGAAATATTAAACATTTACCTTTGCTGTGTACCTGAAATCCACCAGATGGAGCTTTTCATTTAAGACAGTTCTTCCTATCATCTGCTTCAAAATGTATAAGGTAAAAAATTGACACTAATTAAATGTGGGCTATATCCTTGTGCAAGGATAAAAATATTGAATGAACTCAATATATATTTGAGGATGTTTGATAGGAATAATTTCTAATTGTTTATATAACCTGAAAATATTTTGCATAAGTAAAATTGGTAAGTAAAATTACACAAACACAAACACACAGAGAGAGAGCAATGTCAAACAGCTGCAAACTAAATGTGCATACTTTTTTTAAAATTACTGAATAAAAAATAAGACTAGTTTTTTTATAAGGGATATTTGGTTTGTATAGTCAATGTATAGTCGATATTTGGTTTGCTTTCTGTAAAAAAAACAAAACCATGTCACTTGATAATTTCTGACCTGGATAAATAACAACAACATGAAAAAGTTTAAGCCTTAAGCCAGTTTTCCTATTGCTCCAACATCCACTGTCCTTTTCAGACCAATTCATCAACCAATTAATTTTGAATTTTCTAAGCCAGTCATAAACAAGTTATCCATGAGTAGCTATAACCTTTATTTCCTGGGTTTTATCTTCTGATCTTCTTAATATCAGGTACAATTCAATCCTGAGATTGCTATAAGAAATGAACTGACATAGTAAGAAATGAACTGACATGGATAGCCATTTCCTATACCAAGCATCACAGGTTATGGGTCCCATACTTCACGTAGAGGTCCAGTGGTAAATGCAGAACATCAGTGCTGGTTCCAGCCTTTCTCAATGTGGTGCTTGCCAGATGATCTTCCAGATGATCATGCACAATGATGAGCTGCCAGATGATACAGTTTCAAGAGTTGCTGAAGGCCTCCAACACATCTGAAAGTACAAGTGTGCAGAAAGGTTTCCATGTGTCAGTGACTAGTTTTTAGGGAGGTAGGAACATTTTTGTTGTTTATTCATTCAGTCACTTCCGACTCTCCGTGACTTCATGGACCAGCCCATGCCAGAGCTTCCTGACGGCCATCGCCATCCCCAGCTACCCTAAGGTCGAGTCCATCACCTCCAGAATATCATCCATCCATCTTGCCCTTGGTCGGCTCCTCTTCCTTTCGCCTTCCACTTTCCCTAGCATCAGCATCTTCTCCAGGGTGTCTTGTCTTCTCATTATGTGGCCAAAGTACTTCAGTTTTGCCTCTAATATCATTCCCTCAAGTGAGCAGTCTGGCTTTATTTCCTGGAGTATGGACTGGTTTGATCTTCTTGCAGTCCAAGGCACTCTCAGAATTTTCCTCCTACACCACAGTTCAAAGGCATCTATCTTCCTTTGCTCAGCTTTCCATATGGTCCAGCTCTCGCAGCCATAGGTTACTACTGGGAATACCATTGCTTTAACTATACGGACCTTTGTTGTCAGTGTGATGTCTCTGCTCTTAACTATTTTATCAAGATTTGCCATTGCCCTCCTCCCAAGAAGTAGACGTCTTCTGATTTCCTGGCTGCAGTCAGCGTCTGCAGTAATCTTTGCGCCTAGAAATACAAAGTCTGTCACTGCCTCCACTTTTTCTCTCTCTATTTGCCAGTTATCAATAAAGCTGGTTGCCATAATCTTGGTTTTTTTGAGGTTTAACTGCAACCCAGCTTTTGCACTTTCTTCTTTCACCTTCGTCATAAGGCTCCTCAGCTCGTCCTCGCTTTCAGCCATCAAAGTGGTATCATCTGCACATCTGAGATTGTTAATGTTTCTTCCAGCGATTTTAACTCCAGCCTTGGATTCATCAAGCCCAACACGTCACATGATGTGTTCTGCGTACAGGTTGAATAGGTAGGGTGAGAATATACAACCCTGCCGTGCTCTTTTCCCAATCTTAAACCAGTCCGTTGTTCCGTGCTCTGTTCTTACCATTGCTACTTGGTTGTTATACAGATTCCTCAGGAGGCAGACAAGATGACTTGGTATCCCCATACCACCAAGAACTTGCCACAATGTGTTATGATCCACACAGTCAAAGGCTTTAGAATAGTCAATAAAACAGAAAAAGATGTTTTTCTGAAACTGAAACTATGTAGGTACATAGTACTAGGTATAGTCAAGGATTGTATTCAGTCTGCATTTCAGAGTGAGTGCTTCCTTAATTCAAATTGATAGGCAGATTAGAACAAAATGTTATTTTGGACTCATGCTTATCCACATTTTTATTTCTCTTTTTCCCCAAAGGAACAGGAATTAGGGAAGGAGTACCAAGCATCACCCTTGCTAATTTATTGGTCATTGACAGCTTTCTAAAGGTTTTTGATGCTGTCATTTTACTGTTTTTGGAAGATGTATTGATCATGTTCTGGAGAAGAAGCTGATGCTAGGGAAAGTGGAAGGCAAAAGGAAGAGGGGCCGACCAAGGGCAAGATGGATGGATGATATTCTGGAGGTGACAGACTCAACCATAGGGAAGCTGGGGATGGTGACAGCCGACAGGAAGCTCTGGCGTGGGCTGGTCCATGAAGTCACGAAGAGTTGGAAGCGACTGAATGAATAAACAACAACATTGATCATGTATTGCTGTAGTTACTGAACACTATAAAAATGACTGCAGATAACATTTGTGTATGTGTATTGTTTGGGACAGATTCTTAAATATATACCTATCTTTAAACTTCCCTGAGAATGTTGGCTTCCCCATCAAAATCACTTGGCTTCCATTCTTATGAAATCTACAGGGATGCCCCTGCGGGAGCTGTGAATAAAATGCTTCTCAAGATGGGAATGTGGAAAGATATAGAATTACAAGGCAGCATGCAAAACATTTCATGCTAAAATCAATAGCAGGCAGACAGAGAGGAAAAACATAACACAGTTTACTTACTGTAAAGAGGCATAGAAATGGTTTATTCTTTTTAAAATCAAGTGCTTTGTTTTTGCTTCATGTTGAAGAAACTCAGATATTCATATATTCAGGTACACAATAGAAAGTGTTTTTTTCAAAAATTTGTGCAAAGTCCTGGTTTTACAGAGAAAAGGGGAAGCTTGCTGAGATTCTGTGGTTTCCAGTAAATTTTATTTCTGAACTGACATAATTCTGAAAGTGATCCCTGGGGAGCATTTCTTCCTAGTGAGTGTCAGCGCATATTTCTTTTGCATGTGCTAATAAATGCTCAGAACATGTCTTTAAAGACAGGAAGTGTCTTAAGGACTCCACTGCTAAGTGCTTGAGTACTTTCTGACAATCATATTTTTAGTGCACCCTGTTTCAAGGGAATTTGATAAACTAGTATGATAGGCTTGTACCTTTGACACCCATATATTATGTGAGGCTCCACAAGGCAGAATTATGGAGACATTTAATATATAATTGAAGAAATTTGACCTGGCTGACCTAGTCTGAAACTAAACAGGGTCAGGACTGTTTAGTATTTGGACTGGAGACCTCCAGGCAATACTAAGTCTGCAGGCTAGACTGAGAAGCTGAAGAAAACATCACCAAAAGACAGCAGTGTCAAACACTTTTCATATCTCTGTAAATAAAACTATGTAGATGTGACCTCAGGTCATGTCCTAGCAGGGGTGTCTTCAGGGTAAAGTAAAATCAATCAAGATGGTAGGCACAACGGTGCAAAGCTCTGCATGTTTTTTATTTGTGTCACACATCAAGTTAGCTGCCAGCTTGGCTTTTTTTGACCATCCCCTGAGGACAACCTGTGTCCTAGCAAGAGTTGAGCTTGATTTGAGGGAAAGCCTCCTGAGATCCTTCCCACTTCCATTCCTTCCTAGCCTACATCTTATATCTTGTAATTATACTTCAGGGCTGAAAGAGAAAGCTGGAGTAGAAAATAATATTTTCAAAATTGTGCAAGTTAATAAAGACTTGAGGCTTTTACAGAGGGGTGAATGTACAGGCAGAGAACAGGGACACTTCCTGACCATGCTCTTGCCTCAGTTGCTTTCTATTTCTTTCTCTAAACAACCTCAGTGAAGCAAGTAAGGTAGAAAGCTATCGAGTCTTATACTACTAGGAACATCTAAAGGCTGGAATACAGGAGAGGCTTATTCTTTTTGCCTCCCACTTGCATCTCTAGCCTGGAACAAGGAAGTATAAATGGATCCCACCAACAAGAGGGATCAGAGGGCTAATATTCAGATTGCGTATTTATTTACCATCTTTCAAAACACTGGGGTGGACCCAGACTGAGTTACTTGAATTCAGTTAATTTAAATCAAGGAAACCTCAGTCTTCTTTAATTTTCCTAGTAATTTCAATGGAACATGAATTAAACTATTGCAGTAGTGTTACATTGGTATCTGTGAGATAACTAGTGGGTCATTCATCACTCTAAAACTTTCCTATATCGTAGCAACCAGGTCAGAAGGTAAAAGGGACATGGCTTTTCTTTGTTGTCTTCTCTTAACATTTTGAAATCCCTATACCCATTGAAGCAAGTGGGAAAAATTAGCCATACTGGTCTGGATTGTTGTTTGAGTCCAATTTTGAGCTTTCTTGAAGAAACAGGGGGACCTTGGATCCATTGTCTCTAGTATCACACCTAATCTACCTCTGGAATGCTGTCAACCAAGATGGTCCTTCATGTCTTCCAACTTCCAACCGCCCAGAGTTCCCTCCGGAATGGGGGGAGATGGGCGGTGATATAAGTTGGAAATATAAATAAATAAAATAAAAACTGTGCCCTCATTGCCACTATAATTGAGTCAATCCATTCAAGATCATAGCTATTTCCAAATAGATCTGAGATTTGATTGGTTTATTAGCATGCATAAACATTTAAATAAATCACAGACTCATAGAATGTATGATTTGGAAGGCATCTTATCAGTTATCTAATCCACCCCCCTTGCCCTATGCAGAATCCACTAAACCGTCTCCAAGAGGTGGCCATCCAGTCTCCCTTTGAAAATCTCCAGCACAGGTTTGCACAGACTGTTTCATTTCTTAACAACTCAGGAGATTTTCCAGTAAGATTCAGCCTGAATCTTCTTTTAAAAAAATCGCAGATCATTGCACAGTATTGTTCCCTCACTTTCAATATAGAATGGGCTTATAGGTCATAGTAGACCACTATCATAACTTCCCTCAGTCTTCTTTTTTACAAGCCATACCTGACCAGTTCTTTTAAATATATGATCTATAATGGAAGATACTGTATAATATATATTTTTCAGTATGGTAGACTTTTTAAAAGAAAAACACTTAAAGTTTATACTTTCTATGCCACCACAGAAAAATGAGGGAAATGGAATGGAATGGATTATTATTATCTTCTGGGTCACACCACATTCTGTGTGCTTTCTGTTGACAGATATTAGTGCTATTTCCACATTCCTCAGAACATGTGAAGACTCAAAGAGGCTGGAGAAATGGATTTGTTTCATTTGACCTTGGTTGTTGAGTGATAAGGTTAGAAAGAAGTTTCTTTTTGCAGTTAGCAGGATATTTCTTTGATTGCAGACTGAGGTAGAACAGAATCTCCAGTCACAAGGGACCTTGACTTTTATTCAACTGAACATGAGAAGGGCCTCCATGTGGCATGGTGTGAAATCAGTGTGCTTGGCCTGCTAGATGATTTATGCAGAATTTTCACTAATTCTTTAATATATAATGATGGCTTTGAAATAACCTAACCCGCTGAAAATTCTCCACCATAGTTATCATCTCAACAGCAGACTGTGAAACAACAAGTATGCTGTATATGAGACAAGGGCCCATTGGATTGTCCTACTTCAGAATCTCTTATCCTGCTGATATCCCATCTTTATGCATAAATGGCACTGTTTTGGCCACAACATGGGTATGGAAAATTCTGGAAACAGTGTTAAATCTATTTTCCTGTTGTAAGGCATAAGGATATCAATTGACATAGTTTGTTATTTAAAAAAGGATATTCGTGAGCCCAATTACAAGCATGCTGAATGTTTATAATATAACATAATTATGCCTACTATTTCAAATAAAAACATCAAAGGGAATGTGTCTTGTCAGACAGTAGTAAAATGCACAGCTTGATGCAGAGCTGTATAAAAGTTTGGCAGAGAATCAGTTACACATTTTTCATTTTTCAAACTACAGTTTCCTCAATGTCTTTCCACATGAATTTTTAATTGTGACTAACAGGGACAACACTTTCTTCTTGCTCTTTTAAAAAAAGCAAACTTGGAATGTAGCCGCCTCTACCAGACATTTGTTCTACATTACCCAGAGGCAGACTGGTAATGTGAGATCAGGATTTCCAAAGATGAAATTTCCAAAACCACAGAGATATTTGTACAGTGCAGTTTAGCTGTAGGGAGAAGGATAACGATAATTTTAAATTAGACTAGGAAGACCTACTGTAACTTAGATGCCTTTAAAGGACAAATTATTTTTGAATAGGAAAATCTAAAACAATTAGATAAACCCAGATGATAGGGGACTTCTACAAATAGGTGTTGTTGAGATAGCTTGAGACTACAATTCCCCAAATTTCCTCCCACTGTGAAAAGGATAAATCCTATTTCCACCTCCATCTGGTCTCATTATTGAACACTGTGCTCAGAAGTTCCAAAGAAAGGCATAGATCTTCAACTGAAATATTTTCCATTTTTATTGTGCACCCTATCATGAATTCTTCATGGAAAAACTATTATATATTTTTAAAGTCTATGATTCTAACATGACTTCTGGCATAAGATAAGGAGCACGACCTTAGCCTTAAGATGGAGAGCAACTAGCACCATGGGATTCCTGGTGTCAGTTGTCCATCCCATCTCTTGATTCACTATAACCTTCCTTGGCCCCTAAGGTCTGAGAAGTGGAGCAAAAGTAAACTAAGAGAGCGTTTTCAACTGAGAAGCCTTGCTGGTGGACATAAAGTAATGATAAACTAAGTAAATCTCTGGATTATTTCAATTAAGCCATACTTATTGTCAGCAGAGAACTGATATGCAACCAATGAACAATTTTCACATCAGCTTCAAAAACTCTTTGCCCTTGTCCTAATTTTCACCTAATTAATTAAAGAATTAGGTAAAGAATAGCAAAGCCAGGTTACATCATAAACATGCCCAAATTTGTTCTTTGATAAGATTCCTTACATGGGCATACTGCACATTTTTATCTTGAGAGCCAATAGGAACTGGTTTTCAGCAGCCTGAGACTATGGTGGTCGTTCCACCTCACTGAGTCAATTAGAGTTTACTTCAAGATATTTCTTCAATTTCATATTGGGGCGTGGTGGCTCAGCGGGTAAGACGCCAGGCTTGTTGATCAGAAGATCGCAAGTTCGGAGATTCAAATCCCTAGTCCTGCATGATGGAGTGAGCTCCCACACTCGTCCCAGCTCTTGCCAACCTAGAAGTTTGAAAGCATGCAAGTGCAAGTAGATTAATAGGTACCACTTCGGTGGGTAGGTAACAACATTCTGTCTGCGTCATGCTGGCCAAATGACTGTGGAAGTATCTTCGGACAATGCTGGCTCTTCGGCTATCAAACAGAGATGAGCACTGGCCCCTAGAGTCGGACACGACTGCACAAATGTGTGGGGGGAACCTTTACCTTTACCTTTATTTCTTCAAGACCACCTAGTTATAACGAAGCTCCTGTCTGCATATTTTGCTTTCTTCGTATTTTCCCCTTTATTAACCCAATTCACTGTCCAATTTATGTCTCCAATAAATCAGATGGAAAGAGTTTTGGACATGATAAACATAGAATAGAAACTTGACACATTACCAGATTTCTACAAGGAATTGCAAAGCTTTCTGAAAAGGAAAACCTTCTCCTATCTACTTTGTGCAGATGGCTCACAGATATGACTCTTCTGTTCAAAGGCCTGTGTGGAATCAAGGAGAAATTTGGATTTGTTTTGAGTAGCAGTAGACAGAGAAAGTGAATAAGATGTGATTATTGAAAAGCCTTCAATAATGAGTCCCCTTGGCATATATTTCCTATGTTGTGTGATTGTTTGAACATACAAATGTTCAAATGTGTCTTCACGGAAATAACTGATTATAAGTCATTTGCTCCTCTCTTCTACTGTTAACCTCACACTGCTGTGTAGACCCGGAGGTGATTAAACTTGTTTGCTATCACATAAACAAAGCTGGTAAAGTTGTTTTCTGATATGTTTGTACGGAGTTGTTACCTGCTTATCACCCCAGGGAGATTATGTACTGCAGATATAAAATAAAATTTTGATAGACAGACAATACACTTCTCAGGAAGGTCAAAGTCAACCAGGAAATCTTGTTCAAATCCAACTGAAATGAGACAGGTTTATGGAAAAGCTCCCCATATATATTTAAAATAAGCTGTGTGAATGAGTGTGTATGCGTGTAAACTTCCTTCCTTCCTTCCTTCCTTCCTTCCTTCCTTCCTTCCTTCCTTCCTTCCTTCCTTCCTTCCTTCCTTCCTTTTTTAAGTAGCTTTGCTTAAATTTAAGTGTATCTTGCATAATTCCCACTGGATTTAAAACAAGCTGGATTCTATCACCTCTTTTTTTCACTCTAAATGAGAATACTGAGTGTTAAGTTATGAAAAGGTTTAAGCTTGACCTTTTTGAAGAGCAGATCTTTGACATATTGTTTAATATTCTGAAAATCCACTTCCTCCTATTATCGCTTTGACAAATTTTCGTGGCTGCTCAGGATCTGCTTCTGTCCTATGCAAGCATCAAAATAAATGCCAATTTAGATCACAAAAGAATAGTGATGCAAAATAATAAGCCATGATATTCACAACTAAAGTTTTCATTTCTTTTCTTTTTAAAGTAAAGCTTTAGATTTAGAAAATATGAAATCAATTTTCTTCTGGCCTATGCAATTGACAGAAGAATCCCAAGCATGTTTACTAAAAAGCAATGCTCAAAACAAATTGTGCATTGGATTGGAACATTAGTCAGCCAAATTGTATAAGCTGATAAACCTTATTCATCTAGGACTTAATTGGTTTAATTTATTATTAACTCTGTACAGATGACAGACTGACAACATACTCTTCTGATGATTCCTCCCCAAATACATTGGCAGTGCTGCCAGCAGCTTAACTTGAATTCATTATACCATTTCTTGTGCAATTTCAACATATCAGAAGAAAGGAGATGACAATTTCATCTTATCCCTCACCATTTAAATTGCTTTGTACATGAGGGCCATACCTCTCTGAAGTGGTGAATCTACCACAGAGACAGTCCTTGAAATTATGAAACACAAGGAAAAAAAACGAGATTTTTTTCAATCTTCCACGAGGCAAGGAGTTCTCTGCAAAATGTTATCCTCCATGTTCTTCCAGCATTGAAGTGATAACAGCAGTGGTGGATGTATTATGTTCATTTCTGTTCTGTTCTTCATCTATGGTGCAAAGACAATAATTATTGGAGTGGGGCAATGAAATTGCAGGTTCTTAACTGGGATTCTTAAATTGTGGCTTGCACCCCATCAGGAGGTAGTGAGCAATGTAGAAGGTAATTTCACTGAAAAACAATGCTTGAGGCATAAAAGTCAAGCTTGGACTTTTCTGTGGTTGAGCTTGACTTGGCTTGACTTATGAATTGGGTTTCCACATGTACCAGTTTCTTAGCAGAGGCACAAGGGTTTTATGAACTGCCAACAATACTGTATTCCTTAAATTATTACTTACAGTATGTTATGGAACATTATTTTCAACTCAACTTTTTTATATTCACAGATTTTTTTTATTATTTTTAAAATGTATCCATTAAAATCTACCACAATGCCAAAAATATTAAATTTTATAATTTGCTTTGATTAAAGTGTAATGTTTTTATGGATTTTTTTTAAACAAAACACAGGTTCAAATGAAGCAAGCTCTCATTTCTGCAGGGTATAACAAATGACACCTATTGATCATATGATGAACTCTAACTGGATATTAATGATCCTTAGACATTGACGACTGATAGTTGGGTTCAGCATCACTCAGAAATATTTGTAAGTCTCCAGCATCTTTGCTAGCATGATCTGTACAAGGGCATCCACAGGAAGGCAAGGAGGGGGAAGTGATGTCAAATGTATCATCACACAAATGATGTACTCTATGTCATGTATTTCATGATGCAAATCCGTGTATGCAATTTATATCATGATGGAAATGACTCAAATTAGTAATTTGCATCATTAGCATAATGTTATCAATTTGTTATCATTGATAACAATATCAATATCAATTGATATCAATGATATTTGTGACATCACTATGATGTCTACCAGATGCCTATGGAACTTGAGCACTATAATCTCTAGAGTATCTGTAGAAATGTAAACCTCAGTATTTTTAATCCAGTTTATTTATTTATTTATTTATTTATAATTCGATTTATATCACCGCTCCATCTCCCCCAAGGGGGACTCTGGGTGGTTTATCTTATACTGTATAATTGGAAAGTACTGTCATTGTTGCATTTGTTTTATAGTTTAAATTTAGAAAGTTCTGTCATTTATTCTATTTGACATATAGTTTAAATATAATCATTACAAGTAGGTAGGATATTTATTCTTGCCCAGTTCTAACACCAACAAAATCATTATGTTTATTCATGGAGTTCACTTATCACTGTAGGGGGAGATGATATTAGACTAATAGAACAGAAAAACTATCTCAGGTCACTTATCCTAAAGTCCTTAAATATGAATGGATGTAACAATAAGAAACCATTATAGACACCCAGAGACTAATAATTTATGATTACCCTTTTATTTGTCCCCATACAAACAGTGGGGGAATGACATTTGTTTTAGGATATGTGAAATTCTTCTAACAAATTCTGCCCACCTTTATGAAGTTAGCTAAAGGTTCCTGAACAGCCAAAAGTTTAATTCACAGAATGAAATTGTTTTTAATTATGTGAATTAAAAATGTGGCAAATTTCACTTGGTGCAGAAGTCAGATAGGTTCACTAGATCCTGAGTACAGGCTTAATGCAGCAGGAAAGCAGCATATGCCCTCACTACATGGGCATCCATGGTGTTGGGGGGGGGGGCAGGAATGAATGACATATATATGATGATGACATTATGCAAATGCCATTATTTATGTACTTGCAACAAACATAGGGGCACAAGAGTATGCAGTGGTGTTATTTACCTGAAGATATCATTGGGTGCACATCATCATTTTGACATCACAGTGGTTTATTCCAAAGGCCACTGGGACCCGAATATGCATTGTATTCTAAAACACAATATGACTAGTCTTTTCTTTATGTACAAGAAGTCTGAAATAACCTTTCTTAGTTCTACGTGGTTGCTAGGTAATGGAAAAATAAGGCTTCTGATTAGTTCTGCCCTTTATACCTTTAAGGTATAAGAAATTAGCCATTAAGATGATTCTGCTGTTCCAGTATCCCTTTTTTAATTATTTCTTTATTACATATTAAATCAGGTATAGATAGATACATGCAGATAAGCAACAAATCTGAAATATCATAAAACTAATATATTCCATTTCATCATGAGAAGCTTATAATATTATGAGTTATTTCATATCTATTTTCTAGTCAAAACCTATGTATCCCTGGAAAGCTTTAAGCTAAAAAATAATTGGTTAACATAGCTCTAATAATTCAGAGAAAAGTATAAGCAGTGAGTTATGCATTCTGCCAACACTATTAAGTATACATCATGTTAAAATATGAGCTCTAAAAATCAAACTTTTGTCTGGCACAATTCTATGTATAAGACTGTAATCCAAGAATGATTTCTAATTAAAAGTAAAATCTGTGTTGGACTTACTTTTTAACACCAAAGTTATTCTGAGGCATAGCCCCACAATTTAGCCAGGATCCTTTTCCTTAGCTTGAGAATTGCAACACTTTCATGGCCAGGTCATTAGTTTGATGAACACCTACTACATGTAGCTAACTCTGAGGGGTAATACAGGAGCTTAATGATCACCTCTCGCTACTTTCAAGTCTCTCAGCAGCTGATGGTACACACCAATGTACTTGGTAGGAGGATTTAGCCCCTCCAACTGAGAATAAAAATCAATCCTTACTGTGATTCCCCCGCCATCACAATTCCAACAAACAAACTCCTTTTGGATTGCCTTGAAACGTATGAGATGAACTTTCCAATGCACGTGAGTTTCATATTTAGGAAAAAATAGAATGAGAAATGTTGATGCTCTTATAAACTATTTCTCTAGAATATGTCCATCCCTGCCCTCCACCCCCAAGATACACACAATTGGAATTCATATATACTTTCAGATAAAAACTTGATGACAAATCTAATCTTTAGTAACTTGGAAAACAAGTTCCACTAAGACAACTAACTTATTCCTGTACCAACTGTGAATTGAAGATTTCAGCCTAAAAATAATGATTTCTAACATATATACAGATTGATTTCTTTCAATATAGAAATATAATTATCCATATCCTTCTGTAAAGCTGCATTAATGTAGAACAATGTCACTCTTTAAAACAATCATATTGCAATTTGTGTTGCAAAATTGTTTGTATCAGCCTGAAACTGTATGTGTATTTATTACTTTATTAAGCATTGATTCATTATTAAACTCCAGCAAAGGAGATCGTTACCTTGTCGTGATGCTGGAGCTTGAGCACCTCAATGAAACCATGAGCTAAACCGTGAAGGGACACCCAAGACGGGAAGGTCGTGGCAGAGAGGTCAGACTAAATACGATCCCTGGGGAAGGTAATGGCAACCCACCCCAGTATTCTTGCCATGAAAACTAAATGGATCAGTACAACCAAAGATATGTCGGTATACCATCGGAAGATGGGACTCCCAGGTCGGAAGATGGTCAAAATGCTACTGGGGAGGAACAGAGGATACGTTCAACTAGCCCCAGATGTGATGACGCAGCTAGCTCAAAGCCGAAAGGACGGCTAGCGGCCGACGGTGCTGGTGGTGAACGACGAATCCCATGTTCTAAAGATCAACACACTATAGGAACCTGGAATGTAAGATCTATGAGCCAGGGCAAATTGGATGTGGTTATTGGTGAGATGTCAAGATTAAATATAGACATTTTAGGTGTCAGTGAACTGAAATGGACTGGGATGGGCCACTTCACATCAGATGACCACCAGATCTACTACTGTGGACAAGAGGACCACAGAAGAAATGGAGTAGCCTTCATAATTAATAATAAAGTGGCTAAAGCAGTGCTTGGATACAATCCAAAAAACGATAGAATGATCTCAATTTGAATTCAGGGTAAGCCATTTAACATCACAGTGATCCAAATATACGCCCCAACCACAGATGCTGAAGAAGCAGAAGTAGATCAGTTCTATGAGGATCTGCAGCACCTACTGGATAATACACCAAAAAGAGATGTTATTTTCATTACAGGAGACTGGAATGCTAAGGTGGGTAGTCAGACGACACCTGGAATTACAGGTGAACATGGTCTGGGAGAACAAAATGAAGCAGGACATAGGCTGATAGAATTTTGCCAAGACAACTCACTGTGCATAACAAACACTCTCTTCCAGCAACCTAAAAGACGACTTTATACATGGACTTCACCAGATGGTCGACACCGAAATCAGATTAACTACATCCTTTGCAGCCAAAGGTGGCGGACATCTATACAGTCGGTAAAAACAAGACCTGGAGCTGACTGTAGTTCAGATCATGAACTTCTTATTGCAAAATTTAGAATCAGACTAAAGAGAATAGGGAAGACCCACAGATCAGTTAGATATGAGCTCACTAATATTCCTAAGGAATATGCAGTGGAGGTGAAGAATAGATTTAAGGGACTAGATTTAGTAGATAGGGTCCCAGAAGAACTATGGACAGAAGTTCGCAACATTGTTCAGGAGGCGGCAACAAAAAACGTCCCAAAGAAAAAAAAAACCAAGAAGGCAAGATGGCTGTCTGCTGAAACACTGGAAGTAGCCCAAGAAAGAAGGAAAGCAAAAGGCAACAGTGATAGGGGGAGATATGCCCAATTAAATGCAAAATTCCAGAGGTTAGCCAGAAGAGATAAGGAATTATTTTTAAACAAGCAATGTGCGGAAGTGGAAGAAGACAATAGAATAGGAAGGACAAGAGACCTCTTCCAGAAAATTAGAAACATCGGAGGTAAATTCCAGGCAAAAATGGGTATGATCAAAAACAAAGATGGTAAGGACCTAGCAGAAGCAGAAGAGATCAAGAAAAGGTGGCAAGAATATACGGAAGATCTGTATAGGAAGGATAATAATATTGGAGATAGCTTTGACGGTGTGGTCAGTGAGTTAGAGCCAGACATCCTGAAGAGTGAGGTTGAATGGGCCTTAAGAAGCATTGCTAATAACAAGGCAGCAGGAGACGACGGTATCCCAGCTGAACTGTTTAAAATCTTGCAAGATGATGCTGTCAAGGTGATGCATGCCATATGCCAGCAAATTTGGAAAATGGCCATCAGATTGGAAATGACCATCAGATTGGAAAAAATCAACTTATATCCCCATACCAAAAAAGGGAAGCACTAAAGAATGTTCAAACTATCGAACAGTGGCACTTATTTCACATGCCAGTAAGGTAATGCTCAAGATCTTGCAAGGTAGACTCCAGCAATTCATGGAGCGAGAATTGCCAGATGTACAAGCTGGGTTTAGAAAAGGCAGAGGAACTAGAGACCAAATTGCCAATATCCGCTGGATAATGGAGAAAGCCAGGGAATTTCAGAAAAACATCTATTTCTGTTTTATTGACTATTCTAAAGCCTTTGACTGTGTGGATCATAACAAATTGTGGCAAGTTCTTGGTGGTATGGGGATACCAAGTCATCTTGTCTGCCTCCTGAGGAATCTGTATAACGACCAAGTAGCAACGGTAAGAACAGAGCATGGAACAACGGACTGGTTTAAGATTGGAAAAGGAGTACGGCAGGGTTGTATACTCTCACCCTACCTATTCAACCTGTACGCAGAACACATCATGCGACATGCTGGGCTTGAGGAATCCAAGGCTGGAGTTAAAATTGCTGGAAGAAACATTAACAATCTCAGATATGCAGATGATACCACTTTGATGGCTGAAAGCGAGGAGGAGTTGAGGAGCCTTATGACGAAGGTGAAAGAAGAAAGTGCAAAAGCTGGGTTGCAGTTAAACCTCAAAAAAACCAAGATTATGGCAACGAGCTTGATTGATGACTGGCAAATAGAGGGAGAAAAAGTGGAGGCAGTGACAGACTTTGTATTTCTAGGCGCAAAGATTACTGCAGACACTGACTGCAGCCAGGAAATCAGAAGACGTCTACTTCTTGGGAGAAGAAGCTGATGCTAGGGAAAGTGGAAGGCGAAAGGAAGAGGGGCCGACCAAGGGCAAGATGGATGGATGGTATTCTGGAGGCGACAGACTCAACCATTGGGGAGCTGGGGATGATGACGGCCGACAGAGGGCTCTGGCGTGGACTGGTCCATGAAGTCACGAAGAGTCGGAAACGACTGAACGAATAAACAACAACAAACATTATTAAAAGTAAATAAAAACATGAGCTTATTTTTGCAAACTAACCATGCCCAAACAATACAATTGTATCAAGAAGAGTAATTCTGTTGTCGCCTTTAAATTAAACATTCAAATGAAGTGCCATGTCTCATTTAAATGAGTCTGAGAAGTCAATACTGAGTAATCATACAAAGGCAAAATGTGTCTGGTGTATGTAATAGCAGTCTCCGAATTGGCTTTATACTGCCACCCAGTGGCAGATATATTCCGTTGTGAAAGCAGGATGCATGCCTGGCTGATAAAGTCAGGTTTTGAAAACAGTGAGATCATGAGTTATATAATTCCCTCCTTCCTTCCTTCCTTCCTTCCTTCCTTCCTTCCTTCCTTCCTTCCTTCCTTCCTTCCTTCCTTCCTTCCTTCCTCCCTCCCTCCCTCCCTCCCTCCCTCCCTCCCTTCCTTCCTTCCTTCCTTCCTTCCTTCCTTCCTCATATGGACAGTGTAAGTTTGCCACAGATGGTATGCTTAGTACCAAAGTCCTAAAAGAATATACTATTCTATCCAAGAATAAGAAACTCAAGATATTAAATGTATATTTGAAAGCAGCATTGTAGCACAGTAGAAATAAAGCCACAAAGGAAGCAGAAGGGAATATTTTCCTTTTGCATTAGTCTCGGAGGAATTTCCAGTAGTAGCTTGAAAAGAAAGGGGCTTTATTCATTTATTTGCAAACAAAGCAAAACTCTGGCTAATCCCAAGATTTTGAGAGCAGCATCCAGTGTGACATGGAATTATGGATTTCTGTGTGGCAGATTACAAGCTTCATTTGCTAGCATATACACACATTTATCTTAAGCAATTAATAGCTGGTTTAGATCCTTTGTTACCATCTGGTTAGGTCCTGTTTACTTTTACATAGCATTGGCAATTTAAGCCATAATGAATCTCTTTGCACACAGTTGTGTTTCTTATCTATTTTTCCCAGTAACCGAATGTGTTCTGCTATGCAAAGGCAGTAGCATCGGCATGCAGAAAGACTGCTGATTCATGATCATTTCTTATTGGATGTAGCCAACACTGAGTGCTGTTTTTGCTGAATAACACTCAGACATAAAGTGGTAGGCTAGACTGCCAAATTCTGCTTAAAATGGTATTTAGGATTAAACAGAATTAATGCAATCTGTGCTGCTTTGTAGCTGTTGCTTAAACTATTAATATTATCCTTCAACATTCTTTCCCAAATAGAAGACACAATCAACTTTAGAATCATAAGGCTGTGTGCTTGTATTTTACATACTGCCCCAAAGTTCACAGCTTGTTATGCTCTGTCTGAGATATATGCATATACAGTATGGGTCTTGATGTTATCTTTCCAAATGATATTGCATTCTGCTCTTTTTGAAGCATTCTTAAACAGCAGAAAATCTCAATGTGATATCATTTGCAACATTCTATAAACAGTGTACACAACTTTCTCAAATTTATGAAATCTGAATGCAACTTTCTTAATGCATGCTTTTGAAAATGCATCAATGTCTAATATACCCTTTCAAAAAATGGAATTGCCCTTCATCTACATTTGTTTCTAATATAGTTGCATCTTGTTTTCGAACACATTCTTTTTGCAAACAAAGAAAAGCTTTTTTGTGCAAATCTTTGAACAAAGAATGACAGATGCTAGCAGAATCTCTTCTTTGTTTCCCATCTGCACAACAGTATAATGCACTTTGTCAGGTTGTATCATTTTCTCCCATTAAAATCCATGGCACATTATTTTTATATTCTTAGCTTTGTGCCTGTATTCAAAAAGAATTGAATATAATTGTAAGAAATTCAGAGTTGAACACCAATGTAGCAATGGACAATATTAATTGTAGGAAGTATGTAAGAATTAATGGAATCCACTGGAAATCAACACAGCAGGCAATAACCAGAAGCTCTTCCTTATGATTTCAGTAAAGATTTTCATACATCCCATATAAATTACTAGTATCTCAATGATGCACTTGTTAATGCAAAAGATGTTACCATACTGTATATGACCAATAAATGTTTGAATAAGCATGAGAATTGTGCATCCCAGCTATGCCAGCCACTAATCATTCCAGCCTAGAGATTGCATATTCAGGATTGATACAAATGCTCAAGGTCAATCAGTTTATTTTCTCATAAGGAGAACATCGTTCTGCATTTTTGTGCATCTCTTTTCCTGCTAGATACAAATGTGCAGCCATTGATAATATTGCTAGGAAGTGTAACCCCATTCCTTCTTCACCCATCCACTGAAAACATGGAGCAGTTACCTGCAGAAGAGATGAGAGTATCTGCAACTGGAAAATGTTTCTGAAAGACAATTTAACAGAGCTGAAGTGAGTTACAATCTGGATATTTTAGGGAGCAATATATAAGATAGAGGGAGGGAGAGAATGAATGAATGAATGAATGAATGAATGAATGAATGAATGAATGAATGAATCTTGGATTAATTTTACTTAATAATACCTGTGCAACTGTGCAAGTACTGTATGTGTACATGAACACAGGAATTCACACTCAGTGCCAACTTGTCTTTCACTTATTTTGTTCATTTTAAGGGAAAAAAAGATTATGTTTTTAGACAAAATGGTTCTATTTTCTCTTTATCTGATGGCTTTCTCAAACCGTTGAAATGACTATTCAAACAAGGTAAGGAAACATTCAGAACATGCTTTCTGAATTTTTTTCCAACCCCTTTGCCAGCAGTGGCCAAGAGAGGTGTCTGTATTTTCTTCTGTGTAAAAATAATGTGTTGCATCTCTGTGTTTCTGCTCTCTCTTCGTGCTACATCTGTGTATGTTTCGGTGCACGTGTGCACTGGAAAGCAGAGAATGCTCTAGGTCTCATGACCAGGAGAGTGTGGGAGAAAAGGAACAATCAGTAGCATTTTGAGCTAATGCTCAGCTGTCTCTCCCATAGAGATTAGATAGAAGGTGGTTTTGTTTTGTTGTGTTTTATTTTTTTCTGTAATGTTTTTCTCTGCAGCCCCCAGATGGATCCTGCCCATTTTCACACTTGGTCTTTCTTTTGCCAGCTATTCCCACAGTATAAAATTTAGTCCTGTTCCATTCTGGAATTGGAGAATTATTCTGCTGATGGACAGAGTCCTGAACCTCTTCATATAATTTCTTTCCAATATTTTCTTGGGTTGGAAACAATCGAAGTAAGGACACTGAGATCTTACAGATCAAAAGTCAGTTGTGTTAATGCATTTTGTACATTAAAAGTTTACATTCTTTTGGAATGAAGAGGGAAGGAAAGGTTAATGGACAAACATTTCATTTTAAATACAGGTAGTCCTCGCTTAACAAGCATTCGTTTAGTGATAGTTTGGACTTAATGATGGTGCTGAAAAAAACAAGTTACGACTGGTCTTCACATTTATGACTGTGTGAAGTGTGACAGTGTCCCCAAGGTCATGTGATCATAATTTGGGTGCTTGGCAACCAGTTCACATTTATGACCATTGCAGCATCCCATGGTCATTTGATCACCATTTTCGACCTGCCCAGCTGGCTTCTGGCAAGCAAAATGAATGGGGAACTGCATGATTTGCTTAATGACCACATGATTCGCTTAATGCCTGCAGTGCTTTGCTTAATGACCGCTGCAAAAAAGGTTGTAAAATTGGGATTTGCTTAATTACCGCTTTGGTTAACAACTGAAATTCTGTTCCCAATTGTGGTTGTTAAGCGAGGACTACCTGTAGTCTACCTCTGAAATTCATGATAACTGTATAACTTAAATCCAGTTTGGCCATCATCTGAATATCTCCATAGATACAATCTAGATAGCTAATCAGATTGTGTGGCATATTAAAGAATAACAAATGCATTGTGCATTTGTGCATCTTTCTGAAGCTGTGATTCCAATTGTCAGTTCCCAATCTGTAACAGTTTCAGCTATAATCAGTGTAGGTTTGTGGACATCACATAAGTAACCCCTTCAGAGAGCCAAATACATTGTAGATTGTGTAAAAGTTGTTGGGGTCATATGGCCAAGCAACCAATGGTCATTAATTAAAGAGAAAAAAAAGCAACAACATCATTTTCTTCCATTACTGAAGCAACTCTGTATATGTTACTCACAAGTATGTCCCTTTGATTTCAGTAGACTTTATTTCTAAGTAAACAGATACAGGTCACAGTGCATGAAGGACAGTTTTGGTTGACAGACTACTGAGTCTTCCTCCCGACTTTCCAGACAGAGGCTCTACTATATCTTTGCATTTGAGAAGCAGGCTGTCACTTTTAAGAGTGCTTTTCTCTGCCCTTTCCATCTCAGTGCTTTCAAACATGTAAAAGCAAGTAAATATTATGGGGGGAAAAGACATGACAGGCAGCTCCTGTCTTTAGGATTTTTAGGCACCCAAGATGCATTATGGGCTTCTCCACAGATTTAACTCCCAACTTCTAAAGGCAATCTGACTGTGGCCACCTGACAAAATGCAGAATCTCTCAGAAATGCACTCCCTGGGGGATCTTTAGGCTACAATGAAATGGAAATGATTAAGAATAAATAAAAGGCCAGAGTCGAACAATGCATTTCATGCGGATAATTTTGTGACCAGAAGGCTGGGGACAATATGAAAAAAAAGGAAGTGTTTTGTATTGTCTTCAAAGCTGTTGGAAGCTGTGTTGTAATAGCATATGAATGGTATGGTAAGCTTGGATGGTAAAATAATTGTTAGAACACAGAATAAAATTTGTTGTGTCTGTGTTACTTTTAAAAAAACTTGTTGGTTTGTGGGGGTTTTGTTTTGTTTTGGGTTTTTTTGGTCTAACCTCAGGCCATGTGGCCATCAAGGTCATGTTTTCTTCGTCAGATATTATTTACTCATCATTGGTACATTAAGCAACACAATTAATTAATCCAGACTTCTATATCTCTATCATTTAAATTATTGTGATTATTTTGTAGATTTATTCCAAATTACAGCTTTGGGATGTCACTTAAAAAGATGAGTTTTATCACTGAGATTTTTTCATTCAAATGAGAAACTCTAAACTGGAGTAGAACAATAGCTACTTAATGAGCCCCCAAATCTCCAATTCAATGTTTCTCTCATCCATTAACTTACAAAGTGGCACTGAGAAAAACAATTTTCTCACAGCTTTGGTGACCCTGGATCTGCAGTAATGCAATACCATCAACTTTATATGCAGTGAAAAATATCAGTGAGATATTGTGTGTCTTAATCTTCTGACTGTTTAAGTGAAAGTAAGTCCATACTGTAAGTGTGCATAGGATTATGCCTTGAGAGTTAAGTCTTTGTTGCCTTGGTGGTGATCATTATCTGCTGAAGCTGACTGATTGCAAAAGACAAGCTTAAACTTGGGGTAAGTTGCCACCTACACCATGAACTGAGATTAAGCCAAGTTATGTGTTGTGTAACGTCAGAGACAGGAACTAATTTCACTTATCAAACCCATGCAGAATACTCCATGAGTTTTCAAGATTATTATATTTTCTGCCAAAATTAGTAGGCAGAGGGAGGCAACTGAAGTGGAGGAGTAGTATTAGTCCTTCTTCCATCCTTCTCTTTGAAGACATAATTATTATCAAACTCATAATTTGAATGCCTTTCAATCTTTCCTGCATCCCTAAACTGGTCTGCTTCCCTTGGGTATGGAGAATGACACTATCCTGATGGTATTATTGATATAAGAATCAACTACCAATCCACTTGGCTTCCACATGTGGAATGGAGATTGTACAGTATTGCACTGGACTTATAAATATTTAGATTTGTCTTGCTCTTGTTTCTTCAGGAGCAATTATGCATGCTAAAATAAAGATCTGCCATTTCCCCTTCCATCGCTTTATGTTCGTTTCTACAAACATTTCTATATAACTGACATAGCAACTTCCTATCCATTGTATGCTTTTAACCTTCACCAAGACAATTCCATTTGATTTCTCAACAAGGCTGTCCAGCTACCACTGTTTCTCAATAGCGATGTTGCCAATTTAAAATGGCCCTCAGTAGTCCAACCAACTTTTATCAAGACCCACAGTTGCATCTAGTGCATGAAATTAATTGCTTTTAAACACTGACAGATGAAAGATCCTTAACATTTGCCTGTAAGACACACTTGGCCACATGGACTTTCTAGGTATCACTGAACTTTTGGTTTATATGCCAAATACAGCTCTAGTTTCTGGTCTATTGACTAAAGAACAGAGTCGTCCCAGAATATAGAATATGGACACTCCTGCTATAAAGCATACATTTCAATTCTGTAGTCATTACTTGAGAGTAATTCCCAACTCAACTCCTTGTCCTTTGGATTATGGGATTCAAATCAATTTCCTATGTATTGATAGACATTACATCAATGGGAAAGCTTGTGCAGTAATATGGGTTTCAGTGTTATTACTGTGAAAGAAATGCTCAGATCTTTTCCATTCCATCTAATGTCAAAGAGGCAATAAAGCTCCTTAATAATTTATTTCTCTAGATGGGTAAAACTCTACAAGAAATGTTATCTTTGACCCCAGGTAATCCAGCAATGCATGCATTTTCTTTTCATATGGGTTATCATGGATTGTAAAGTATTGTTTTAAGCACTCAATATATGTGGGGTGGTCTTCTACGTTACTCTTAAATCATCCCATCCTAAATAGGATGGTGAGGATAGAAGAGCTGTGAAGTCCTGGCTCTTCACCCAGGCCTTTGGCAAGGGAGAGTGAGACCCCTTGATTTATTGTGCTTGCTATCTTTTATCTTTATTTTTTATCTTTTATTGATTTTATTGTAATTTCTTTGTTGGTTGTTGCGAACTGCCTAGAATCATTGAGAGTTGGCCGGCATACAGTAATAATAATAATAATAATAATAATAATAATAATAATAATAATAATAATACATCTTACTTTGATATAGTTAGGTGACAGTGTTTGGAAGCAGCCACACATCATTGTTTCTGGGTGAATAATGGATGTTATAGTCCTTCTACAGAAGCACTGCATGTGTCTAGTGATTAAATACGTGTTTATAAAGATTTATGTGAATAGAGTGCATGAGTTAGGTGGTCATATATGGGCTACAAAGAGATACATTTTTCTTATAATGTTGTTCAATTTATTAGTTATCCAGATGTTTGCAGTCCCAGAGCTGGTAGCTCTAATGCAAGAAAATGGAAGAACATTGACTAGTGGACATACTTTATACACAAGAGATACTGTACCTTAATGATAATGTGTGTCTCAAGTATTTCTAACAGCCCAAACCCTTCCCAGTTTCATTATGTTATTTTCCTTCTGAATCAAAAATATTTCTCTCTACTCAGAAGTAGGCCCAATTGTCAGTGAATTCACTCTCAAATAAATGTATATAGAACTGTGGCATAAATTAACATAGTCAAATACTTATTTGTTGTCCCAGAAGCTATTCTGTTTAGTCATCCATAATGTAAGCAAAGCCTAGCTTTTATTATAGCACATGTTTGCCTCTCCAGCATTCAGTATTGTGTTGTTTCTTTAACATCCAATTACAGCAAAGCACTTTATTTTAATTCAACTAGTTATATATTGCCTTCCACAAATCATTCATGCTTTACAGCAATAATTCAACAAAATCAATATATCCTAAACTCCCATGATAAAAATGTTTTTTTCCAGAAACATGCTAGGTTCACTGAGAACTGGTTTCAGTTTATAGCACCCCATTAATATCTCAGTCACATCCTTTAAATTATACTAAGTAATTAATTGAGAGAAAAAACACAAAACAAAACACATACTTTTGGGATTATGGTTTATTTTTTTTTACTTTTTAGTTATATCTATACACAGTGTAAACACTGTAAATTATTCAATCTAGGTCTGGATTTCATTTTTGATCACTGCATCAATAACAAAATGTAAACATTTAATTATACAATAAATAATTAAACAAATGAATGAGGGTGGTATCATAACTTCTATTAGCAAACATAATCTAAAATATACTTTAAAGGCGTGGTTATATGCAGATTAATTGAACATGAGGTGCCAATCTTCAGAATGTAAAAAAGATGGGTTTGTTGATGCCCATCTTCCAAAAACCCTTTACAGGATGTTGATGCCCATTCTTCCAAAACCCTTTACAGGATTTGAGATTATGAATCCCAATTTGCATGATCCTTTTTAAAGATGTAAATAGTCATTATTGAAAGTACGTGGCTGCCACATCAAAAACAGCAATTCTACAGCTTGGTCTCTTGTTAATGCTCTATAACATATATGTTATATATGTTGTAGAGGACAACTCCCCTCATCCTGATGATGGGTAATTCTAATGAGAAATGTCATTCAGACCATCTGAAGGGCAATGGGTTCAGGATGGGGACAAAATCCAAATCAAATTCCTAATAAGCAATTATTGGGTGATCATAGATTAATCCTCCTGTGTTCTTTTGAAGAAATGTCAAGATATAAATCAATCTATTTGTTTATCATTTTAATAATGCTTTATTAAATGAAATAATAATGGGCTACATATAGCTTTGCTTGTATTTGTATAATTCTATATACAGTATATATGTTGGTGGAAATAAATTCCAGCTTGCCACCAAAAGAGTTGTATCATGTGCCAAATCAAACAGTAAAACAGAATGAGCAGTAGAGAATAAGCAATGATATCTCTCTAATCTAAGAAAGTTGCACCAAGTATTGTGTTCAACTTTGCCTGGCACTTTTGAAGAGTAAGGCTGAGATGTCAAAGCAAGAAGTATGACCTACTTAAGAACTAGCAAAGCATCTTAGAGAAATCCTTGTATCTCCCTAGGAAATGACAGAGTGTGCTTGCCTACCTTTTGATTCATTAATTTGATTTGATGTATAACTTGTATTTTTGCTTGCAGGACATTTAATGTCTTTAGTGTATATTGTATATTGACACACACATATACTAAGTGAGCACTTTAAAAGAAGAAGATGAAATTTAAAAGTTAAAATTATCTATCTATCTATCTATCTATCTATCTATCTATCTATCTATCTATCTATCATCCATCCATCCATCCATCCATCCATCCATCCATCCATCCATCCATCCATTTATCCATTTTTTTTCTAGATTCAGATTCAGACCCATATTTATCCATAAATTGTAAATGCTATAATCCAGGCAATTTTTCATTTGCCACTTTTATTCTCTGTGCTGCAAACTTTCAGAGGATATTTCCAACTGGTTTTCCAGCAAAATGTCAGTAGCAAACAAGGAAGAAGCACCAGGGGCTGCTCCAAGGCCTCAGGACTAGCAAAGGTTACTCACCTTTGCTTAAGGTTCAAAGGCATGTAGAATTCAGACTACAATTCAGTATAAGAACCCTTTGTCCTTTAATTCAACTCTAAAAGCATTTACTGCTTGTGGGAAGTACTATTGAATGGCATGGTGCCATGTCCAAAGCTGCTTTGTCAAACCGGAGAATTTGACATTTCCAAAGTTCTTAAATTAAGGTATATTATTGTTCTGAAAAAATGTTACAAGGGCTACCTCTGCTTACAATTTCTTCCACATTTAACTTGTTTGACTTTTGCTACATTTCATCAACAAGGTTGTACAGCTCTAACTCAAAGATTTTTGCAGGAATGTTTCCACTGGGAATATTTAGAAGAGTTCATAACAAAAAGCTAGCCCAGATGCTCTTTTTATATAAAGACCAAGGTATCATTGTTAGAATATCCATTTAAAAGATTTTTGATAGTATCTGGGCAAAGATCCCCAATTTTTTTCCAAACTTTGCTATAGGTGTTAAATTAGCATTTCCTGAATAAAGCATCCTCTAAGTTGGAAGTACGTTTTTTCCTGCCTTTGAGTCAGTTTTTTTTTTTTAATTATTATTCCTGGTGACTGCCTGGACTAGTCCCTGCAGTTTTCTTGGCAAGATTTCGAAAGTGGTTTGCCATTGCCTCCTTCCTAGAGCTGACAGCGTGACTGGCCCAAGGTCACCCAGCAGTCTTCATGCCTAAGGCGGGAATAGAATTCCCAGTCTCCAGCCTGATGCCTTGACCACTACAACATACTGGCTTTTTATAAGGAAATATCTTTTCATTTAGCCACTAGTACTGTAAAATTCAGATACCTGAATTTGTACTAAGGTTTAACACTCACTCAGAACCCTAACCACTAACTTCCAAGTAACTACTTAAGACCTTGACTCATGATCTCTTCAGATAGCTGATATGCCCTAGTATGTTACCTTACAATTGTAAGGTTGTGAGAAGTAAAGTCATATAAAGTCTATAGCATTCTTGCTAGTCCTGTTCTATAAAACTAATCTCATTGTACTAAAAGTAGCCCCATGGGTGAAAAATAAAAATTTCAGATTACCTGGGGGACTGTCTACTTTACAGCATGCTAAAGAAAATACTATCAACAATTGCTTGGATTCATATGAGAAACTTTTAACTGCCTTATTATTAGAACCATAAACCAAACCATTTTTGTCCTCATGAATAGGCACTACTAGAGTTGCAGCCATGCTACAACCAACCCTGAATGTCTTGCCACTCTAACTTTTTATATTTTTTAGACTTTTTAACTTATTATTGTAAACCGCCCAGAGTTCCCCATAGGGGGAGATGGGCGGTTATATAAATAAAATAAAATAAATAAATAAATAAATAAATAAATTTCCCCCCAAATGCTCTGAAACAATGCCAGAAGAGCTTTTGTCTTCTGTGTTGTTGTCCTCCTTTATTAAAGTTCTGTAATTCCATTATGCTATGGGAGGGATTAGCTGCTAATTAAAAATTATAATGAATCGTATACAGTTTATCTTAACTCACTCATGTCACTCACAATTTTGAAAAATCTCATGCCCCAGCAGGGGGATTGCAAGTAACCAGAATATATGCTGGATTGCAAGTAACCAGGATAGATATATTAGATGGCTTCTTTGTCTCCAGGGACTAAATTCTTCTCTAAACCTCATTAACATTTAGAGGCTTTAGTTTAGTGAAGCAGTTACATAACTGTAAGGGAGTGAGTCACCCAATTTCTCCTGCCACTAAGTTTTTAAGATAAAATTTTTAAGTTGGCAATAAATACCTTTCCATGTTGTATATAACTATGGATATTTATTTATTTATTTATTTATTTATTTATTTATTTATTTATTTATTTATTTAATTTTTATCACGCCTTTATTATTTTTATAAATAACTCAAGGCGGTGAACATACCTAATACTCCTTCCTCCTCCTCTTTTCCCCACAACAGCAACCCTGTGAGGTGAGTTGGGCTGAGAGAGGGTGACTGGCCCAAGGTCACCCAGCCAGCTTTGATGCCTAAGGCGGGACTAGAACTCTCAGTCTACTGGTTTCTAGCCCAGCACCTTAACTTCTTGCTTATTGTTGTATTCTATTCTGTTGTATTTAACTATTCTTCATAGTGATAGTAGCACTTTTTCTGATCTCTTTGAAGTAGTTCAACAGAATACTTTATGAACTTCCTTGATCTGAAAATACCTTTTCATCTTTGGCTTGCCCGTGTGTTATCGCAAATGTCTCTCTGGCTTCAGGACTCAATATTTACTTCCAAATCACAGTGGTAATTCTGAAATGCTCTTTCATCAGATCTAGCTTTCTTCTTCTATTACCACACTCAAGAGACTTGTCTATCTGATTGTCTTTTTCTGAATGATTCCCACTACTTTTTTACTTTGCTTAGGTAGAAATGACCCACGATACCACTTATGACCATAGGAAGGCAGCCAGCAATTTATGCCAATGGAAGATCAGTCATTCTAAGATGATGAGAAATGGGAATCAGTGTAGGCGAATAAGTGGAAATAACACCATATTGCATTGGAAAAGAAGTATGCACTTAAAGGCAAACTGTTTAACAGTAAATTCTACCAGAGAAGGAAGGATTTACTCAGGGACAAAGCTTGTGAATCTGTGCAGGCTATAAAAAGAGGATGGAATAATGAGATTGGGTCATCCATCTGCTGTATGATGCATCTTCCCCTAAAACCCTAACCAGTGCCTAATCAGTCTGGTTGAGGGATGGTATGTAAGAGTGAGTGAATGAGAGAGTTAATGGGAACTGATTACTCAAACTGTTTAACTAAACCAAATTCTTTTATTACTTAGGTCAGAGCTTTGCAAACTTTTCATGTTGGTGACACACTTTTTAGACATGCATCATTTCACAACACACTCTTGCAGCAGAACATCATTTCACGACACACACTTACAGCAGGGCACAAGGCAGGCACTAGGACCTGCGCGGAATCCTGGCAGGGCTCGGAGGCAGCAGCAGCCGTGACACACCCAGACACTGCAGCTGACACACTAACGTGTCACGACACACAGTTTGGAAAGCTGACTTAGGTTTTGTGTGCCTATTCCCCAGTGACAGTGTTCTAGAAGAATTATGGGTTGCTGCATGCTTTTCTATGCTGTTTCTTGCTTCAGTTTTTATTTATTTATTGGCCTGCACTTGAGAAGACAGTTCTAGTTAGTCATGCCAGAGGACAGAGAAATCAGGTGGTGAAAATAAAGCAAAAGACATCAAAGACAAAGACATCCAACCTCGGGTTCATTCAAGCAGAGATTTAGCAGGTCACGATGATAGAACAGTTAGGGCATAGCTACCACAAATTACCTATCACATATGTAATGTTGGTATTGGATGACCTGCTAAGATTGATAGAATCATAGGACTTCTGGGTTGCAGGAATTCTCTGAGTCTGGTTTTTCATTTTCATTTTTTATTGTTTAATAATTTTTATTTTTAAAACACAATAACAAAGCACACAATCAATAATAACAAAAAAAAAAAAAACACCAAACAACCAAAACATAACACATATAACTTTATAAACTTAACCTCTACGTGCACCCATCACCCGTGGGACTTGTAACTCTCCTTATTTCTTTACTTTTTATTATCATACATTTTTATTATTACTGATTCTTAATAAGCCCTCTTCTCCAAAAAAATAATATATATTGATCTGGTTTTACTCCTTTCCCTTTAACAAAGACATATTCCAGAAATTCACCCCATATAACATCAAAATCATTCCTTTTCACCAAACCCTTTTTATATTTAATTCACAAGTCAATTTGTCATTAATAGCAATATTCCATACCTCTTTAAACCAATCTCCAAGCTCATACTCGTACTTCATTTTCCATTTTTGAACTATTATTAATGTTAGGGCAGTAACAAGAATTATTATCATCTCTTTCTTTTGCCACTCTAATTTCATATTTCCGAAATTTAACAATAATGCTATTTTTCGACTTATTTGCAAATTAATAGATAGTATTTCATTGATCTCAGTGGAAACCTTTTCCCATATTTTTTTAATCTTTTCACATTCCCACCATAAATGTAAGCCCCAATTTCTTTTTTACACCTCCAACAATTTATTAAATTATTTTTATTATAGTGGCTTAACATTATTGGAGTCATATACCATTTCCAAACTGTCTTATAGCAATTCTCTTTAATTCTAACAGACATATTTTTCATAATTCTTTGCGTCCAAATCTTTGACCACTCCTCTTCTGTAATATTAATACCTAAATCACTCTCCCACCTGAATTTCATTCCTTGTTGTGCTGAGTTACATTCTATCATTATTTTATAAATTTTACTTATTAACCCTTTTATTACTTTGTCTGTACCATTCTGCTTTAACTGTATTATTAATTCCTCAAACTTTGTTAATTGTCTACATTTCCCACATTGTTTTACACAATTCTTAGTCCATGACTCCAATTGTAATACATTATACCAAGATATTGTAATCTGTTTAAATATTTCCTTTATATCTTCTCTACTAGAAACTTTACTTAACAAATCTTTCAATCTTAATACTCCAGCTTGTTCCATATCTTTTATTAATCCTGCCTTAAGATTCTCTGGGAATTTTTCTAATTCTACAATTCGAGTCAGTGGTGATATTCCTGGACTAAATATTTGTTTATTTTTATGCCAAATCTGTAAAGTAACATTATTTATTGGGTTTTTTATTTCACTAAAACATTTTTTGTTTTGTATAAAAAGAAAACAATCCTTATATCTTATCTCCCCTAACTCCATTTCACCCCAAATCATTTTTTCTAATCCATATATCATATTAGGAACATATCTCATTTGATTAGCTATATACAGTAATACATATTAATATTTGGAATACCTAATCCTCCTTCTCTCTGGGATATGTACCACAATTTTTTATTTATCCTTGATTTTTTATCTCCATTACAAAAATTATTTATAATATTTTGCCATTGTTTTAACTGCTCCTGTGATAATTCTATTGGTAGCATCCAAATTAAAAAAAAATATTTTAGGTGATATCTTCATTTTACAAAGCGCTACTCTCCCAAAGCATGACAATTTCAATTTTTTTATATCCAAATATTTTTTCTTTTATTTCTTCCTTCAACTTATCAAAATTCACTGTTTTTATATCCTGTAAAATTTTATCCTGTAAAATTTTAGCTGTTGTTGTTGTTCAGTCGTTTAGTTATGTCCGACTCTTCGTGACCTCATAGACCATAGCACACCAGGCCGTCCTATCCTCCACTGTCTCCCGGATAAATTTTAGCTATATTTATCCCCAAATATTTAAAACTCTCTGTAACTTTAATCTTATATTTCTTTTTAATTTCTTCTATTTCCCCTCTACTATTATTGATTAGTTCGGAGGTTCGAATCCCTAGTCCCGCATGACGTAGTGAGCTCCCGCACTAGCCCCAGCTCTTGCCAACCTAGCAATTCGAAAGCATGCAAATGCAAATAGATTAATAGGTACCACTTCTGTGGGTAGGTAACAGCGTTCCGCATGCGTCATGCTGGCCGCATGACTGTGGAAGCATCTTCAGACAACGCTGACTCTTCGGCTAACAAACAGAGATGAGCACCTGCCCCTAGAGTCAGACACAACTGCACAAATGTGCGGGGGGAACCTTTACCTTTACTTATTATTGATTAACATCATCTCAGACTTATTCCAATTTATTTTCAGACCTGTTACTTCTTCAAAATCTTCCAAATGTTTCTGAATGTTACTTAAAGCTTCTAATGGTTCTACTATAGTTAACATAGTATCATCCGCAAACAAACTAATCTTTACTTTTTCTCCTTGTCCTTCTCCTTCTATATCTTTATCTTTCCTTATCGCATTCACTAATAACTGCCCAGAGTCTACTGCTGTAGAGATGGGCAGTGATAAATTTGACTAATAAATAAAAATAAAATTCTATCACTAATATAAATAAAATTGGAGATAAAGGGCAACTTTGTCTTGTTCCTCGGCTTAGGTTGAATTGTTCTGTTTTTCCATCATTAACTAATACTGAAGCTTAATTCCCTGCATATAATTTTGTAATAATATGTTGATTTTTTTCCCCGAATCCCATTTGTTGAACTAAATTTTTTAATGGCTGTTGTGGGTCTTCCGGGCTGTGTGGCCGTGTTCTGGAAGTTGTGGTTCCTAACGTTTCGCCAGCATCTGTGGCCAGCATTTTCAGAGGGCAGGAGCACAGACAGAATTTTTTTAATGTTGGCCATTGTACTGAATCAAAGGCTTTAAAAATATCTAGTGCTATTACTCTGGCTTTTACCTCTTTTTCTTTTATATAATTAATTACATTTAATAACCTGTGCATTAAGTCTGCCATATGTCTTCCTTTTATAAATCCGCTTTGATCATTTCCAATACATTTTCCTATAAACTAATTCAATCTTTTTGCAATAATTGCTGTAAATATCTTCGCATCTTGATTTATTAATGATATTGGTCTATATGAGTCAATTTCTGATTTATCTTTTCCAGGCTTTGGAATCAAAACTATTATAGTGTACTGCCAGGATGGTGGAATCTCCCCTCCTTCTAAAATACTATTAAATATAGTAATTTTTCCAATTTCAGAATTAATTTTTTAAAAATATTTTATAAAATTCTGCCCCTAAACCATCCATCTCAGGTGTTTTTCCAACTTTCAAATTCTTTATAACATCTTCTATCTCTTCTTTCATAAATTTTTGTTCTAATCTATCTTTATCATCCTCCTGGAGTTTATTACCTAAATTTTTCTCAATATAATTTCTAATTTTCTCTTCTGAACTCCCTTTAGTTGTATATAACTTCTCATAAAATTCTTGTATTGATTTTATCTTATCTTTCATCAAATTACATCTATTTCCTTTTATATCTTTAATTATACCTATTTCCATTTTTGTCTTTTTCAATTGAAGAGCCCTGGCTAACATCTTAGAATTTTTATTAGCATATTCAAAGTATTCTCTTTTTAGTTAAATCAAATTTCTCTGGACCTTTTCCATCTCACTTCCTTGCAATTCTTTTTCTAATGCTAATATCTCATTCAATTTTTTAAAATCTCTATTAATAGTATAAATTAGCTCTAATTCTCTTATCTTCCATTCTATCTCTTTTTCCTTTTCCTTTTTTTTTTTTGCTTTTTTAATATTGAGACTTCTTTAATACTCAATCCTCTTATAACTGCCTTCATTGAATCCCATAGTATTCCTTGATCAATTGCACCATTGTCATTAATCTGCCATATTTCCTTCCATTCTCTCTTTAGTTTTTCCATTATCTCTCAATTTCTAAAAATATTCATATCCAATTTCCATCTTTTAGCTTCCTTATAATCCCATTTCACTTTCATTTGAATATTCATCATTGAATGATCACTTTTATGACTCTAATTTCTACATGTGTAATTTTTGTCAATGCATTATTTGAAGCGAATATATAATCTATTCTAGAATATGTATTGTGTACTTGTGAAAAATATGTAAATGCTTTTTCTTCACCTTTCAATTTTCTCCAAACATCTTTTAAATTAATCTGTTTCATCAATATGTTTAACATTGTTTTTCTATTTTTCATCTCCTCTAATGTTACGGTTGATTTATCCAACTTCTTATCTACTACCATATTACAATCTCCTGCTAATATAATCATCCCTTTACTTCCTTTTTCAACCTGCTTCACTGCAATACTAAAAAGCTCACTCTGTTTTTCATTCAGTGCATACACATTTATTAATGTGATATCCTCACCTCTTATTTGACCTTGTACCATTAAATATCTTCCTTTATCATCTCTCTTTATTTTTTCCATTATAAACCCACATCTTTTAGAAATCAATGTTGCTACTTCCCTTGCTTTGAAGTACCATACAATTTTTCATATTTATCAATCCAATTTAGCTTCAATTCATTAATTCCATCATTTTTTTGATGCGTTTCTTGCAAAAAAATTATATCTGGTCTTTCCTTTCTTAACTGTGCTTCCACTCTTCATCTTTTTAACACATTACCCAAGCCTCTAACATTCCATGTTATAATTTTTATATGTTTAACCATCTTTAAACTTATTTCTGTCCCAACAAATATTTTTGTCCCACCTTGTGAACTATCTATACTGTTTAACAACTTATAACATAATAACACTGAAATAAAGATATATCACAAAATTACATAAACATATACCCCCTTCCCCCCACCATAAATCAAAACCCACACTTAGTAATCTTTTATCCCCCATCCATCCTTCAGGCTTCCTCACCCAGGTCCTTGCCAAAATGCTTCTAGGGGAAGGACACACCTCTTTCTCCCCATATTTAACCTTTTCTGTCCCTCACCGGCTGCTCGACTTTCCTACATAATTTTCCATTTCTATCCACTTCACCTATAATCTTCTTCTGTATCTTTTACTATCCCTTTCCCATGGATCTCACTCCAAACTCTTAAAAGCCTAATACTTCTTAATTAATACAATCATTACTAATTATATCATATCTTTAAATAATAAATAAATAAATAATATCTAAAAATTTATTTAAAGTTTTTACCATTTCATATTTTTTACACTACACAATACATTTTACTCAAAATCTTTTACATATACCTAATTTTCCATCTGGATCCCACTAATTTATATCATTATACATTAGCTTTTCCATCTTTATAATATAATTTTACCAGTTCACTTCCTTTAAACATAAGTACCAACTCCTTAATTGGATATCAATATTCTTAGACTAATCTTAATTTTTATATGGGTCAAACCCATTTAATATACTAATTATAAATTCCATCCCCATAATCCCCACAATCACTTCTTTTTTTCCTGTAACTGCTTCCTTTGAGTAGAAATTCTATCACCAGCATCTTCCTGTGTCTTCTCCATTTAATTCTCATCCTGTTCCTCATCCACACTTGAACTCTGAACCTTTCATTGATCATCTTCCGATTCCTTGGCCTCACCTACTTCTTCCTGATCTTTTTGTAGCTTTCCCATTCTTGTTGAGTTAGAATGCCTTGCACTCTCATAATATTTAAAGCTGCTTCTATAGTCTCAACCCTCAAAAATCTTCCAGCATGTTGAATTCTTAAGAAGAGTGGGAATCCCCAAGAATAGCGGATACTTTTTCCCTGAAGAATAATTGTAACAGGTATCAAACTTTTTCTCCAGGCCAAGGTTTCGTAGCTTAAATCTTGAAATACTTTAATCCATGTTCCTTCAAAATTCAGTGACTCTTCATGATCTCTGATATATTTTAAGAGCCTATATTTCTTATAACTCCTCCAAAATTTTATCAATACGTCTCTTAGCAAAGCTCTTGTAAGTATCTTTGGTCCCATTCTATGTACCCGATCAATATCAGCCATTTGCCACTCTACATCCATTTTCAAAGTTTTAAGCCAGGAAAAAACCCTGTCTAAAATTTAGGCTTAAAATGAAGAATGTAGGGAAAACCACTAGACCACTCAGATATGCCTGAAGAACTATGTATGGAGGTTCGTAACATTGTACAGGAGGCAGCAACTAAAACCATCCAAAAGAAAAAGAAATGCAGGAAAGCAAAGTGGCTGTCTGATGAGGCTTTACAAATAGCTGAGGAAAGAAGGAAAGCAAAAGGCAAAGGAGAAAGGGAAAGATGTAACCAACTGAATGCAGATTTCCAGACAATAGCAAGGAGAGATAAGGAGGCCTTCTTAAATGAACAATGCAAAGAAATCGAGGAAAATAATAGAATGGGGAAGACTAGAGATCTCTTCAAGAAAATCAGAGATATCAAGGGAACGTTTTGTGCAAAGATGGGCATGATAAAGGACAGAAAGGGCAGGGACCTAACAGAAGCAGAAGAGATTAAGAAGAGGTGACAAGAATACACAGAAGAACTATACAAGAAAGATCTTAATTTCCCTGATAAATATGATGGGGTGGTCACTGACCTTGAGCCGGACATCCTAGAGAGTGAAGTCAAGTGAGCCTTAGGAAGCATTACTAACAACAAAGCTAGCAGAGAACACAGTATCCCAGCTGAGCTATTTAAAATCCTAAAAGATGATGCTGTTAAAGTGCTGCACTCAATATGCCAACAAATTTGGAAAACTCAACAGTGGCCACAGGATTGGAAAAGGTCAGTTTACGTTCCATTTCCAAAGAAGGGCAATGCCAAAGAATGTTCAAACTACCGTACAATTGCGCTCATTTCACATGCTAGCAGGGTTATGCTCAAAATCCTACAAGCTAGGCTTCAGCAGTATGTGAACTGAGAACTAACAGAAGTGCAAGCTGGGTTTCAAAGAGGCAGAGGAACTAGAGATCAGATTGCCAACATTCGCTGGATCATGGAAAAAGCAAGAGAGTTCCAGAAAAACATCTACTTCTGCTTCATTAACTACACTAAAGGCTTTGATTGTGTGGATCACAACAAGCTGTGGCAAACTCTTAAAGAGATGGGAGTACCAGATCACCTTACCTGTCTCCTGAGAAACCTGTATGCGGGTCAAGAAGCAACAGTAAGAACTGGACATGGAACAACCGATTGGTTCAAAATTGGGAAAGGAGTACGACAAGGCTGTATATTATCACCCTGCTTATTTAACTTATATGCAGAGTACATCATGAGAAATGCCAGGCTGGATGAATCACAAGCCAGAGTTAAGATTGCTGGGAGAAATATCAACAACCTCAGATATGCAGACGATGCCACCCTAATGGCAGAAAGTGAAGAGGAACTAAAGAGCCTCTTGATGAGGGTGAAAGAGGAGAGTGCAAAAGCTGGCTTGAAACTCAACATTAACAAAACTCAGATCATGGCATCTGGCCCCATCACTTCCTGGCAAATAGAAGGGGAAGAAATGGAAGCAGTGAAGGATTTTTTTTTCTTGGGCTCCAAGATCACCGCAGACGGTGACTGCAGCCATGAAATTAAAAGACGCTTGCTCCTTGGGAGGAAAGCTATGGAAAACCTAGACAGCATATTAAAAAGCAGAGACATCACCTTGCCGACACAGGTCCGTATAATTAAAACTATGGTTTTCCTAGTAGTAATGTATGGCTATGAGAGTTGGACCATAAGGAAGGCTGAGCACCAAAGAATTGATGCTTTTGGGCTGTGGTGCTGGAGAAGACTCTTGAGAGTCCCTTGGACTGCAAGGAGGTCAAATCAGTCAATCCTAAAGGAAATCAACCCTGACTGCTCATTGGAAGGACAGATGCTGAAGCTGAAGCTCAAATACTTTGGCCACCTAATGGGAAGAGAGGACTCACTGGAAAAGACCCTGATGCTGGGAAAGACTGAAGGCAAAAGGAGAAGGGGATGGCAGAGGATGAGATGGTTAGATAGCATCACCGATGTAACGAACATAAATTTGAGTAAACTCCGGGAGACAGTGGAGGACAGGAAGGCCTGGCGTGTATGGTCCATGAGGTCATGAAGAGTCGGACACAACTAAACAACTGAACAACAACAAAACCCTGTCTCTCAAATCTTCTGAATCCATCTCTCCTATTCCTCACAGTCTTAAATTTTTTCTTCTATTATAATCTTTAAGTTGCACAATCTGTTTATAGTTCACAACAGTTTTTATTTCCTGCTCATATATTTTTCTCATATTACTTTTTGTAGTACCTTCCAAATCAGAGATGTTATCTGTAACTTTTTGAATTCCTTGTTTAAGTTTTTGAGAATCTTCTTGAATATTTTGTATCATTTGTTGCTGTAATTTATTTCTCTCTTCTCTGGCGTCTACAAAATTCTATTTTATCATTTCACTTAAAACTTTTAATTCACCAGACCACTCTTGCCCTTGTGCCATAACTTCTTCTAGATTAATATTATCTTTCTCCACATACTCTTTTTGAAGTATTCTCAATCTACTGTCTGAAGGTTTAAGATGCTTTGACCAAATTTTTTTCCATCTTTTTTTTAATATTTTCTCTCTTTTTTTGTCATGTGTTCAGTCTTAATCACAAGAGGGCACTATTAACAAAGAAAAAATATCTCCTTCATCCTAGATGCCATTTTCTTCCTTTTAAACTTTTCAAACAAATTATTTTTATTTCTTTTTCTTTTTGGAAGATACAGTCTTTTTAGTTCTACTTAGTAATATTATATCTTTCAATAGTCCATAAACAATCTTTGGGAGTGGTATTAATATTTCTTCTTTATACACAACCGACAGTAAGTATTTATTTATTTATTAATCCAGACAATATAATACCAACAACTTTCTTTCTATCTCTATTTCCAAAGCGTTTATCAAAAATTAATTAGTCGTTACAAATCCTAAAACTTCTGTTATCAAAGAAAAAGCGGCATGATTCCAAGCTAAGAAAAAAGAAAAACCCAGGAATTTACTTTCATTTCCAAGCTCTATCGTTGCCTCTTCCTTATCTCTGTCAATATCTGTTCCAAAAACTTCCAGTCCCTCTAATTTTCCACTATTATTGTTCCAGCTTTTCTCTTATCAAGTGTAACTCACCAAAGAAGCAGTTTAATTAGTCATTTAGTTATCTTTTCTATAAAGCCGAGCAGCAGCTAGTTCTTACTAGTGCTGTCTCATGGAGGAGTCGGAGGCGTGTCCTGGTTTTTCATTTTCAAATGTTTCATTACCTGCCTGGTTACAAAGCTTTTCCTACAGAAAAGGGTTTTTTGGGTTGTGAAATATTTAGTTGCTTATCCATCCAGCCTTACATGTGACTGGGTGGGATGCAATGAATCATAACACTGAAGATGTTCTGCCAATGAAAAATCAAGCTCAGAGAAGTTCTATCTCCAATGCTCCAATACATACCCTGAGCTACACATATTCTCCGCCATTGCAAAAGCATACACTCCTAGAGTTGGATGGGTCTGCTCAGCATAAGAGCTTGGGAAGGTGGCAGAAGATAGGAAAGGTGCTGCTGGGTCTACTGATATGTGAGATAGTGCTGCAGCAGTAGAGTATATGGGGCACTGCCCACAACAACCTGATGTCTTGTAGATGATAAGGCCATGGCAGGACCCACATGGTGCACCATTTTTTTTTACCATACTTCTGATATGTCTCTGCTCAGTCTTTTTAATCATTCATAGGATATAGGCATATACTGTACATACATACATACATTTTTAGGTATGCTCTCTTAGATGATCAGTGAATGGATGGATGGATAACTTAGTACAACACAGAAAAACACACACACACACAAACATTTGAATGAGAAAACAGTATTGCTTCTTCCAGGGGTCAGGGGTCATGCAACAAGAGACAGAAGATGCTTTCAATTTCAGATTCTCTTAGCTTTTTGTCTCTGTGTTTTATTTTTTCCCATCTAAACTCATGCTGTTTCTCCATAAATTTGCGGCTTTTTAAAAAGACAGCATGGACATTGGTGTGCTTTTCTAACAAGCATTTTTCTACACAAGCTTGTTTTTTGAAAACTGCATGATGAAATTCTCAACACTGCAAGGGCTGAAGGATAACAGACCAAGTGTTAGAAGAAGTAAGGCAATCCAAAAATTGTTGTTTGGATTAATTGATTCAGCAATGAGGATTGCAGTTCAAGGTCAGACTGTTCTGGTGTTCTGGTTCTCATACTAATTCAGGAAATGAACATTGGGGAGTTTTTTTTAATCAAATAATGAACAAAATTATTTCCCATTTTAAAATGTTTAAAATGAAATTATGCCACATTTAACATTTAATTATATCCAGCAGCAGATTTTTTCTTATTCTTTTTGTGAAAATTTCAATACTCCCAAAAATTTCTCTGAATTTAGGACACTGAAAGCTAAAATTGTAATTCAACTATGTTCAATCAGACTAAATCCCTCTCATTGGCAGTGCATAGAGCAGGTTCCCCAAAGTGGTTAATATTGACTCCCAAGGGTCGATGGGACTATCCAAGGGGTTGATAAATAGCTGGGAATCAAAAGGGGGTCAGTAAATGGGGTGTGGCACCAGCTGAGATGTCAGGGCAGGGGATGAGGGGTGGCAGTTGTCATCCGAGTGTCTCTTGTGGCCTTCAGGGGCACTGCTCCACAACTAGCCAGTTGTGAGACCCTGTTTTTCAAATTGGGTGCCCAAGAGCAGTTGGGAGTGTTGCTGCTGTACCAGCCTCCCTGCTGCGTAGCAACCTCCCTGCCTGAACTGCAGGAGGCTGTCTCATGGTTGGCAGTGGAATTCCCCAGACTTATGGTTCTGGGGTATTTCAATATGCCATCCCTGGGACGGTCCTCAGAGATGGCTTGGGAGTTCATGGCCACCATGGCGGCCATGGGCCTGACTCAGATTATTCGGGACCCGACTAGAGACAGTGGTCTCACACCGGACTTAGTTTTCTTGTCGGAGCAGTGGCAATGTGCTCTGAGGGGAGAGTTACATCTTTCCCCTTTGTAATGGTCAGATCATGCCCTGGTGGCCTTGAGATTCTCTTATGACATCCCACTCTGCAGGGAGGCAGGACCTATTTGATCGGTCCGCCCCCAGTGACTGATGGACCCAATTCGGTTTCAGAGGGAGCTGGGGGTTGTTCCCAGAGATCTGCTGCACGGTCCAGCAGAGGTCCTAGCTGCCACCTGGAATAAGGAGGCGGCTGGGGCCTTGGACAGGATTGCGCCTGTGTGGCCTCTCTTGTCCTATCAAACCCGACACTCCCCTTGGTTCACGGAGGAGTTGAGGGTTCTGAAGAGGATTAAGAGACACCTAGAGCACCACTGGAGGAAGACAAAGACTGAACCCGACTGAACACAAGCTAGAGCCGTGGTTAAGGCCTACCTTGTGGTGGTAAGAGCGGCGAAACGCCAGTATTTCTCCACTCTTATTGCATCCACAGAATGCCGCCCAGCGGCCCTTTTCAGGATCACCCGATCCCTTTTGGGGAAAGGTGATTCAGAAAATCACCTGCAGGGGCGTGCTGAGGAGTTTTCCAGGCATCTGCAGGATAAAATCGCTCGGATTTGCCCTAAGTTAGACTCTAAGTGTGAAACATGGTCTGGGGAGATGCCTGAGGAGCGTACTTACCCTGTTATCTGGGAACAGTTTGATCCTGTTGGACCCAAGGAAGGGATAGGATCCTCTGGACTGTAAACGCCACTACATGCAAATTAGATCCATGTCCCTCCTGGCTGGTTCAATCAGCTCGGGAGGTGATGTGTGGCTGGGTCCAGTCAATGGTAAATGCATCCTTGCAGGAGGGGGTGTTTCCGGCGGCCTTCAAGGAGGCGTTGGTGCGCCCCCTCCTCAAGAAACCATCACTGGACCCTGTTGTACTGGACAATTTTCATCCAGTCTCCCACCTTCCCTTTATGGGGAAGGTGGTTGAGAAAGTGGTGGCGTTGCAGCTCCAGAGGATTCTTGATGAAATGGATTATCTAGACCCCTTTCAGTCAGGTTTCAGGCTGGGATATGGGACGGAAACAGCATTGATCGCACTTATGGATGATCTCTGGTGGGAGATATATGCTGATGATACAGTTATACATCTCCATCCCGGAGGAAGTAAGTGAAGTTGTGACTACCCTGTCCAAGTGCCTGGGGGCTGTGGGGGTCTGGATGGGGAACAACAGGCTTCAGCTGCACCCTGGTAAGATGGAGTTGCTGTGGATTAATGGCCCCTCGGTGTCTAGGAATTTATCATCTTTAGTTCTGGATGGGGTTGCACTACCCCAGACAGACCTGGTGCATAACTTGGGGGTCCTCTTGGACTCACGACTCCTGCTCGAAGAGCAGGTGGCAGTCATGGCCAGAAGGGCCTTTGCACAACTTGGTGTTGTGTGCCAATTACGCCCTTTCCTGGAGCAAGAGGCCCTTCAAACAGTCACTCATGCCCTGGTCATCTCCCAGATTGACTATTGTAATGTGCTCTACATAGGGCTACCCTTGAAGAGCGTCTGGAAGCTTCAGCCGCGCAGGCGATTTTAGGTGCCTCAAGATCGGCACATATAACACCTTTGCTCTGTGAGCTGCATTGGGTCCCAGTTTGCTTCCGGATTCAATTCAAGGTGTTTGTTATCACCTTTAAAGCCCTACATGGCATGGGACCAGGTTACCTGAAGGACCGTCTCATCCCCGTTCAATCAACCCATCCCACCCGGTCCTGCAGAGAGGGCATGCTATGAACCCCGTCTGTAAGAGAGTTCCATCTGACGGGGTCTAGGAGTTGTGCCTTCTCTGCAGTAGCCCCTGCCCTTTCGAATATTATTCCTCCTGAAATAAGATCGGCCCCCTCCCTCCTGGACTTTAGAAAAAACCTAAAGACCTGGTTATGTCACCATGCTTGGGGAGGGGAGGGGAACAGCCAGTCTTGGGGTTGGCTGGTCCCTTAGATCTGCCCTGACCAGCCTTATCAACCGATGGGATGAGATCTACCATTCCTGGATCGAACTGTATGATATATATATATATATATATATATATATATATATATATATATATATACATACATACATACATACATACATACATACTGCTCAAAAAAATAAAGGGAACACTGAAATAAGACATCCTAGATCTGAATGAATGAAATATTCGTATTAATTACTTTGTTCATTACATAGTTGAATGTGCTGACAACAAAATCACACAAAAAGCAATGGAAATCAAATGTAAGCAACCCCTGGAGGTCTGGATGTGGAGTTACACTCAAAAATTAAAGTGGAAAAGAACACTACAGGCTGATCCAGCGTTGATGTAATGTCCTTAAAACAAGTCAAAATGAGGCTCAGTAGTGTGCCTGTATGACCTCCCTACAATGCCTGGGCATGCTCCTGATGAGGTGGCGGATGGTCTTCTGAGGGATCTCCTCCCACAGCTGGACTAAAGCATCCCCCAACTCCTGGACAGTCTGTGGTGCAACGTGGCGTTGGTGGATGGAGCGAGACATGATGTCCCAGATGTGCTCAATTGGATTCAGGTCTGGGGAACGGGCGGGCCAGTCCATAGCATCAATGCCTTCGTCTTGCAGGAACTGCTGGCACACTCCAGCCACATGAGGTCTAGCATTGTCTTGCATTAGCAGGAACCCAGGGCCAACCGCACCAGCATATGGTCTCACAAGGGGTCTGAGGATCTCATCTCGGTACCTAATGGCAGTCAGGCTACCTCTGGCAAGCACATGGAGGGCTGTGCGGCCCCCTAAAGAAATGCCACCCCACACCATTACTGACCCACTGCCAAACCGGTCATGCTGGAGGATGTTGCAGGCAGCAGAACGTTCTCCACGGCGTCTCCAGACCCTGTCACGTCTGTCACATGTGATCAGTGTGAACCTGCTTTCATCTGTGAAGAGCACAGGGCGCCAGTGGCGAAGTTGCCAATCTTGTGTTCTCTGGCAAATGCCAAACGTCCTGCACGGTGTTGGGCTGTAAGCACAACCCCCACCTGTGGACGTCGGGCCCTCATACCACCCTCATGGAGTCTGTTTCTGACCGTTTGAGCAGCCACACACACATTTGTGGCCCACTGGAGGTCATTTTGCAGGGCTCTGGCAGTGCTCCTCCTGTCCCTCCTTGCACAAAGGCGGAGGTAGCGGTCCTGCTGCTGGGTTGTTGCCCTCCTACGGCCTCCTCCATGTCTCCTGATGTACTGAGCTGTCTCCTGGTAGCACCTCCATGCTCTGGACACTACGCTGACACACACAGCAAACCTTCTTGCCACAGCTCGCATTGATGTGCCATCCTGGATGAGCTGCACTACCTGAGCCACTTGTGTGGGTTGTAGACTCCGTCTCATGCTACCACTAAAGTGGAAGCACCGCCAGCATTCAAAAGTGACCAAACCATCAGCCAGAAAGCATAGGAACTGAGAAGTGGTCTGCGGTCACCACCTGCAGATCCACTCCTTTATTGGGGATGTCTTGCTAACTGCCTATGCTTTCCGCCTGTTGTCTATTCCATGTGCACAACAGCATGCGAAATTGATTGTCAATCAGTGTTGCTACCTAAGTGGACAGTTTGATTTCACAGAAGTGTGATTGACTTGGACTTACATTGTGTTGTTTCAGTGTTCCCTTTATTTTTTTGAGCAGTGTGTGTATATATATATATATATGTATGTATGTGTGTATATATATATATATACGTACATACATACATACATACATACACACACACACACACACACACATACACACACACACACACACACACACATACATACATATATTTATTATTGGTATTTATAGTTTTTATTGATTTTAAACCTTTGCTGTGAACTGCCCAGCGTCCCTCCTTGTGGGGGAGATGGGCGGGATATAAATGTAATAAATAAAATAAATAAATAAATGTCTGGGGGTCAATAGATGGTGGATAAATGATGGAAGTTTGATTGGGGCTAATTAATCTTTTGGGGTCTTTGCAGAGCTCCATGCCAGTCCCTGATGGTGAGTTGGCTAGCAGCAAGACAGTTGTTACCCACGGTTGTATCATCAGCTGCCAGCAAAAGCAGCCTTGAGTTATCTCTATTTATTATTATTATTATTATTATTATTATTATTCATAGTACTATTAGTTAAAATAGTATTTATTAAATTAGTTTCATGTAATAAATGTTTGGGGCTCAATTAACAATCTGAAACTTCATGAAGGGGTCAATGAGCTGAAGAGTTTGGGGATCCCTGGCATATAGGTCTGAAGCATATAAAGCAAGGAAAAACCAAAACTCTATGCTAAAACATGCTGCATTAGTCCTAAAATAGTAAGTGCTAATTTTACTTTCAGAATGTATTATGCAAATCAAGTGTATTTGCAGTTAATTGTTCGTCTTGGCTGTTCTGTTCTGATTGCTTTTTGTAGAATTTTAAAATTATGTTGTATTTTAAGTCTGTTTGCTAGTGGATTGCATTAAAGGTTGAGACAACCTGCTACTGTAAGACTAGCAGGGTGGATAAAAGGATTATAGCTTTATTTCTGCTTGATGACTTCTCCTTATTCAGAAGAATGTTAAATTCTTCCCATGATCCTGGAAGTGGACTTTAGGTCCACTGAAGTTAAAAAATTAAGAAGAGTACCCAAGTCTGAGGACAATTTGCCCCAGATATTTCTATTTTTCCAGTACCTCTCCAGCACAGGAAGGTTACATTGCTGTTATTAGACACTTAGGAGTACCCTAGTTATGGTAATCAAATACTGAAGCAAACTGGACATTTAAAAGAGAGCATGTTAGAAACAGATCTCGCTACCCAGACTGAGGCTTCAACAAAGTGAATGCAAGTTCTTCCTCAAATACCCTATTCAGGCAGTAGGAAGGTTTAAAGGACTTTTAAGTACATTACATCAAAGGTGACTCCCTATTGAAATTCTGGAAATGCATTTGAGTTCTTCCCAAAAGAAACACACCTGGGCTTTTCTTGATCTTCCCGTCCTGGAATTTGAGTTCTGATTTGCTTCTCTGTTCCTTTTTAAAAATGTGAATCCATGCGTAGCAATGCTATCTCTACTTAGCTAGAACCAGTTTGCAGAGAATGGTCCCTGAGACAGAACCAGCATATTAGATTATTGACAGATAAATTAAGGCTAATTCTAGAATCAGTCTGAATTTTGCTATATTTCCTAGGATGCAGTTCTTCAAGTTCTTTAACATATGAACAACTAGAGATAGCATCTCCATCGGTTTCCATTGTAGCTTCTTTAGCTATTAAGAGATGACAAAAGTTTATTTTCTTTGTGATAGGTTTCGGGGATGAATTTTTCCCTCTTCTGAAGAGAATCACCACAAAACAGACCCTTCTGTGGCCTTGATAGGATAAACTTGGTTCAGGAAAACTTATTTATTTTATTTTATTTATTTATTTTTCAAATTTATTCCCCGCCCATCTCCCATGCAAGGGACTCTGGGCGGGTTACAGTAAATAAAAAATTTAAAAACTATACAAAATATCTAAAAACACAAGCATAACATAATAAAATAAAATCCAAGATGGATTTGGACCCACAGGATAGATCGTGGAGCTACGGGGCCAGCCAACCCCAGGAGGCACTACCACCTCCGTCGTCCCAGGCCAGGTGGCAGAGCCAGGTCTTAAGGGCCTTCCGAAAGGCCAGGAGGGAGGGGCCAGTCTCACCTCTGGGGGCAAGATATTCCATAAGGCGGGCGCGCCTCCTGGACCCCGCTAGATGGAATTCTCTTGTTGAGGGGGTCCGAAGCATGCCCTCTCTGCATGCACGGGTGGGGCGGGCTGACGTTATCGGGACGAGACGGTCCCTCAGGTACCCTGGTCCTATGCCATGTAGGGCTTTAAAGGTAATCACCAACACCTTGAATTGGACCCTTAAAACTTAGTAACAATTTAGGCAGACATGACAATCTAGATGAGGCACTTTTGGATTAGAAGCTACTATATTGTTTTAATAAGAGCCAGTTTGGCATAGTGATTAAGGAATCAGGCTAGAAGCTGGGAGACCATGAGTTCTAGTCCCGCCTTAGGCACAAAGCCAGCTGGGTGACCTTGGGCCAGTCACATTCTCTCAGCCCTAGGAAGGAGGCAATGGCAAACCACTTCTGAAAAACCTGCCAAGAAAACTGCAGGGACTTGTCCAGGCAGTCTCCGAGAATCAGACACGATTGGATGTATTAAAAAAATGTTTTAATAATGCTGAAGGAAGCAATGGGCTTAACAATTTCTGAGAACTGTTGAAGAATAATCTATTTTCTTTCTTTTTATGTTGACCATTGATACCACTTTTTTTCCAGAGTGGTTTATAACAGACTAAAGCAGACAAAATTCTAAAACAAATACACAGTAAAGCACAACAGTTACAGTGCATAACATAAATAAAAGCAGTAGCCTAAAAAAAGGATTCTGAATAACATCATTAAAAATTAATACAATGATTAGAATGGTTAACATTATTCTTAAACAAATTCTGCATCTACCAAAGAATATTCTATGAATCTCAAAAGCAATTTGCCTGGCCATTCTGGAGAATGACGAAGATTGTTTGAAAAACAGGGCAACATGTTCAACAAACATGGGTTCCACATATTTCAAAAATCATATCATTCTATGATATGAGGCATAGCACCTATCCATAATTCAAGATTATTCTTCATTAGCAATTCAAACCTCCTTCTGAGAAGTAATAAACCAGGCCTACCCCCGAAGGCTTCTACAGAATTAACAAATGCAGTCAGTGAAAAAGAAACAACAATTGAATATTTTGTCAGATGGGATTTAAAAATAGAAAAAGAGTTGATGAGGCACAGAATGGTACCGAGAAAGGAAAATAACACTTCTTTCCCCAAAATATTTTGGTAACAGCTGACAGGAGCAGACCAAACTTACTTGAGGAAGGTTTACCGGAAGGCTTTTTGCGTTAATCCAATAATGTATTGAATAATGCAGCACAGAGCAAAACAGAAGAGGTGCTGACAGAACAAGATATTGGATGTAATTTGCTTATTCTTGTGTTCAGTTAAAATAGTTGCATATTGCAACTATGCAAAAATAGGTGATTTATGGACTTGAGACACACAAAGGAGACTGTGCTATCACACCTGCTGAATATTTGGTACACTTCTTGATAAAGCCTTGATGGGAATTTGTCTTGCTGGATGGGTGAAAATTGGAATAGACAGAATGTTGCTGTGTGAGGAGCACTTCTGAACTACAACTCCCTGTTTCCTTTGACACTGACCATGTAGCCAAGAAGGAAGTTATGCCAATCGAAGAGAATATTTGTAGCTCAGGGTTGAACTGGGGAGTCTTTGGTGTTCTCTGAGCCTTGTTGTTTTCATGCAGACGTTTCATTGCCAGGCTAGGCAACATCTTCAGTGCGAAAAGGGAGTGGAACTTGCTGTCTGTTTATATACCCTGGCTTGTCCTGCCTGTGTTGGTGGGGGTCTTGTACTCTCCTTGGTAGTTCCTTGATTGGGCTGTTGTGTGCTGTTTGGGTGATTGGCTGAGTTAATAGTTCCTTGATTAAGGTCTATTGTGTTGTTTGATTGCTCCTCTGCTGCTAATCTTGCTGTTAATCTATGCATATCTTGTTGTTGACTGCTGGCCCAGGGGTGTTCTGGTCTTCTGGCTATTCTATTGTCTCTTATGAATGGTATGTAAATGTTGTTAACCTCTATGTGTCTGTTGATGGCTGCTTTGTCTGACTGCCAAGCTTCCAGGAATTCTCTAGCATTTTTGGATTTGGCCTGGTCTAATATGCTACTCTTTCTTCTGCTTTCAGTTGGTTCTGTTTCCATGTCCTTCTGGTTTGTGGTATGATTATTTGTCTTACATTCTCTTGGATTTGGACACAATAGACCTTAATCAAGGAACTATTAAAAGACCCCCACCAACACAGGCAGGACAAGCCAGGGTATATAAACAGACAGCAAGTTCCACTCCCTTTTCGCACTGAAGATGTTGCCTAGCCTGGCAATGAAACATCTGCATGAAAACAACAAGGCTCAGAGAGCACCAAAGACTCCCAAGGAAGTTATGGTTCAGCAGAAACCATAGACACTGGTTCTTTATGCTAGAGGCACTGGCTAGGTGGTAAATCTAAACCTGATCTAGAGATAAATTCCTAGCTTTAATTCTCTCCTGGTGTTCATTTCCACTGTGACGTTCTCGATCCTTTAGCTAATAAAACAGCACTCCTTACACAAGTCACATAGGAATATGAAGGAATCTTTATTGTGCTACTGATCCATGTCACGTTAAAGATTCGAGTGAAGTAAGTTCCTGTACCCAACAAATTAATAGTCTCCAAGTTTTCCCTCCCTTTTGGGGGGATTTGCCATTTGAGTGCATTCCTTTCTTTTCTCTCAGTTACCTGCTATTCCTGTTTGAATCCACTGATGTGGTGATTCGCCCTTTGATCTGTCCTGGGTGCTGAATCATTCAGCTCATTACCTTGATTTACATGTTTGCAGTTCTCCAAATACACTAGGCTTCCGCTTTACCTGTCTGGAGATTTTACTGCCAGGCACCCCACAACCGAGGGCTTTCACAGCTTGGCGCCATGGCAGGATGGCATGGATGACATCATGACATCCACCTTCAATGTCACCGCACCAATCCTTCCTGCTTATTCCATCATATTCCTATAAATGATTTTGGCTACAGTGGTAGTAGGGTCAGTAAGTAAGGAGAAATCAGAAGGAAAGTTTATTTTGTTTCCATGTCTATCACCTTGAGACACTACTGTAGGTAGCAAGCAAGCCAACAGAACCCTTCTGTTTTAGGATAGAAGGGGAAGGTGGGTAGTTTTTTTGTTTTAATGAAGAGATTAAATATCCAGTCATTTTTTTTTACTCGCTGTTGCCATTCAATATGTGTGAATTATTGTTCACATTCTTCTTGTGATAACAGGAGAGGAAATGGAAATGCTGCTTTGGTGATTAATTCATGTAATATGTCCAAAAGGTGCTATATGTCAAGGTAGATAATGGCTACATCACAGAAAAAGGACTTTGCAAATCACACCTGTATAGACCAAAGCAGTAAGGATTAATTGCAAAGGGGAAGACTGCTCAGGAAAAAAAAAAAAGTTAAGATCCTTTCTTCATCTCAAGGGCTAATATTTATTTACTTCAACTGCATGAAAAAAAAAGGCGAAACTCTTTGGCAATCAAGTCTCAAACTGTTTAGAGCTTTGCAACTTAATAATAACATGTTGAGAAACTTATTTGCATCCAGTGTAATGGGATCCACTGTTCAGCTGGAAATTCTGCTTAGCAACTAGGTCACAACATTCTGCTCTGACCTATATCTCTGCGGATGAGGGAATGGTCATTGGAGCTCACTGCCTACTTGTGTTTGGAAGTTTCAATGAAAAGTCATGGCACGGGGCCGGGTTATCTGAGGGACCACCTCTCCCCGCTTATATCTTCCCGTCCCATCAGATCTGGTTTCTTTGGTTTGGTCTGGTGTGGGGGGGGGAGTGTTGATGGATAATAATATGCAGTGTGAGTGTGGAGAGATACAGAATTCGGCCCACCTGCTGACCTGCCAATTATTACCAATAGCATGCACTGAAAATAATTTGTTCCTGGCCAATGATAAAGCTAAGAAGGCGGCGTCATATTGGCAGCTTAAGGTTTGATCTGGATATGAAAGAAGATCAGATCTGGTAGAGAAGTCATGTTGTGGGTCGTGTCCTCTAGGGAGCTACACTTGGCTGGTCCCAGGAGGCAGGCCTTCTCTGCCGTGGCACCTGCCTTATGGAATATTCTCCCCCCTGAAGTGAGGTTAGCTCCATCCCTGTTAATGTTTTGGAGGTCCCTCAGGGTTTTGTTGTGTCATCAGACCTGGGGGTCCCGGGGGACTAGTGAAATCCAAAGATGGTTCCCCTGTTTCGATTAACTTTCACTTTATCTTGTGTCTTGTGGTTTTCCATTTTTTAATGATGATTGTTATATGTATATATGTATATATATATATATTATGCTTTTATATTTAGCTTTTTAATATGGTTCTTATTGTAAACTGCCCAGAGTTCCACTTTTCTGGGGGACATGGGTGGTGGCAAAATTTGAAAAATAAATAAATAAATAAATAAATAAATAAATAAATAAAATAGTTTTAATTAATTGTTGTACATCTCCCAGAGTCACTTTGTGTGAGATGGGCAGCTATATAAATTTGATAGACAGATAGACAGATAGACGTCACATTTTAAGATAACTAAGACTGACATGACCTCCATTTGCCCAAAGTATATGTCCTTTGGGATCAATTCACAGAATCTATTAACTTATTGGATTTATTTTAAACCATAAGATATTTGTGATAATTCCTAGCTTATCCCTTTTTGTTTTTGCAGGATTTATTTATACATGTGGTGGAACTTTAAAAGGACTTAATGGAACTATAGAAAGTCCAGGCTTCCCATATGGATATCCAAATGGTGCAAACTGTACATGGGTCATAATTGCAGAAGAAAGAAACAGAATACAGATAGTATTTCAGTCTTTTGCTCTAGAAGAAGAATATGACTATTTATCATTATATGACGGGCATCCTCAACCAACAAACTTCAGGACAAGGTAAATACTCTTTTTATCCTATCAAAAACATTCTTGCTACGAATTAATACCTTTGCTAGAATCATCTTTTCTGGCAATATTCAGAACCAATGCAATTATATTTCCCCCTTTGGTTTCTTTTCTCTCTTATTTTCCATAACCAGTGCTAAACTCAAATTACAGAATGAGATTCACTCAAAGATATCATTGCCTACTCATCTCTAGGCTGTCAACTGCTTTGACATAAACACATGAGCTTTTGTGAAAAGGGTACATTTAGAAGCTGAGAAAATATCCAACTTGTTACATCCCATTCATCCTTAGATGTGCTCTGCTGAACACACTGACACAATAATGGTAAAATGTAGGATCTGCATGCAAAGGGTTCCAGGATCAACCACGGGACACCTCTTTTTCTTAAGTATAATCTCAGGTAGAAAAGCTCAGCTTCCAGTATTTGGAAACTGTCCTAGAAATTAGTGTTTCTATTGCCCCTTATTTCCATATAGATATTTTCTGACTATCTCTGTTCTTGCATTTTGGTAAAATTGCAGGGATCCATTTTGTGTGTGTATGTGTGTCTGCTGCCTGCCTGCCTGCCTGCCTGTCTATCCTATGATTCAGTTGCTATCCAGATAGTAAATACTGAATGTATTTGAGCTGCAGCTATTCTATGCTAGCACAATTAGATCTAGCGTAAGTTTTAATATTCCATTAAATATTTGTAAAATAAATTGTTTCTAACACACCTGCTTCAGAATCCAGAGTAGCCCCAGACAAATCATTACCAGCCACAGAAGAATCCTGAGCAATGTGTAGGGTGAAAAATCAGATGGCATAATATTGGAAGATACAAAATGGGGCTAAATGTTATGTGTATGTATGTACAGTATGTATGTATGTATGTATATACACACACACATACACAAACACACACAACACTTTTTATTTGTTCAATAACATTGTGGAAAGAACCAGAATCACTTCAATTCTTTTTTTGTCCTCTTCCACATGGAGACTCAAATCAGACTGCTTAATAGTTTATGTGTTGCCCAGCAACACACTTTTCTGGGCAAAGTGTATTTTTCTCAGTGTTGTGCCACAATTTGCTTTCCGAATTCTCAAAAGTTTTCTTCCTTTGTGAAAGAGGCTTACAGTATGTATATCGACCTGATCCTTAGGATGCTTGAGAATTTCCTTTACGTTTCTCTTGGCAGTTTTTGTAAGCATACCTGATTGCGAGAGATGCTATTGCTAGTGCTGTTGTTTTCCGTTACCATGAGTGTTGTATAAATGATATGAGTTATGTACTTGTATCAAATGGCATAATGCCTCTGACGCAAATTACATAATTGTGCCATTTGCACAATTATATCATGATGAACATATCATTATTTTGAAACCTTTGTGGCTTGTAATGTTTATTACACATCCTGTTATAAACACATCCATGTTTATTACACATCCCATAGGTTCCCCACATTTTCCAGTCTGAAAAAAAGCCCAATGGAAGGCATTCTCTTCTGTTAGCTTTTTTTAATTTGTAAGGCCCCTGCTTACACTGTTTTACCCAAGTTCCTGAAGTTACCAATAACAGTCTTGAGTCGAGGCTTGGAGATTTAAAGTAACAGCATTTATTTTGGCCAAGACAGAAGCTGGGTGAGGTCTCCATAGGCATCATGACAGTAAAATGCCTGGGAAGACCCACCCACCCACACACACAAGTACAGTACTTATATAGGATTTGCAAAGCTCAGTAAGAAAGCATAATGAACTCTCCTCCTAGTCAGAGGGCAAGGTTCCTAAATCTGCATTGCTAGCAGTAAGCATACTTAGAGACCTCCAGGGGCAGTCTTCATGTCTCCTGATATTCCAAACAATCCTTGGCGAAGAGCGTTATCTCCTTTCCCTTTTACCTAATTTCTAACAGCAAGCAGTTTCCAAAAGCAAGATGGCATTAGGTAATCTAAGATAACCCTTACAAATTAAAACTAAACAACCCGTGACCCACTGGGTCATCATTTCAGAGACATTTCCTTACCTAAACAGAGAAACAGAATGACCACGGGCAGGCAAAAAAGCAGTGGGAGCGGGAGCGACTTCTGACTTCCTGCCAGCTTCCCCATTGACTCTCCTTGTGGGAAGCTGGTAGAAAGCATTGTAAATGACAATCACATGACTGCAGCTGACCGCAGCAGTGCAGTGGCATGGCAGTGATGAAGCAGCCACAACTTTGCCAAATTTCAATCCCACAGGAGTAATGGGTCCCAGATTTTGGATGCATTCTTTAAGTTATCCCATTTGAGGTATGCTGATTCAAAAATTGTTGCCCTATGATGCACCATTTCACCGAATTGGTTACAAACAGACAAACAGGAGACTTTTAGTAGTATATAGATGGAAGAAATTATGGCTATTGCAGAGTGATGGAGAGATTACTACACCATAAGGAAACAATTTGGTGGATGGTGATGATGTATCCAAGAAGAATGACTAGAATGGCCTACTTAAATAGTAAAATCCATTCTCGTGACTGTGATAATATAACTCATATTAAAAGTGGTAGCTGGGAGCTAAAAATCAAATGCCTTTCTGAATGGCTAATAAGGAACAACAATTTACCTGTAGCCTTATATAAAGACCCAGAAATTAGTGGATGATAATGGGGGGGGGGGAGAAGTACTCCATTGGCATAACTATTGAAATCAGGAAAATTAAAATTTAGGTACTGTACATCCAACAAGAAAAGCAGTTCCACTTGTTTATTGTTATTTATTATAACACAAAACTGAATTTTTCAGTAAATCTCATTTACAGAAAAAAATATGCTATGGATTTTCCCTCCCTCCGTTTAGCAGTGATTTGCATTTGGTATTGCCCGGTGACCCTCTCAATGAACCAGAGAAGCCCAGACCATGTGCAGTGTTTGAAAGTCATAAAGATAAAGACTCCCTCTACTGCTGGTGGCTACACATCCATAGAGTAGATGGAACACATCCACAGAGTGTTCTTGGCAGCTGTAGAGACATATAGTACACATGTGCACACGATATATACATAGGACAGAAAATTAAATAACCAAAATCATGATATATACTGTAGTTTGAATATATTAAAACAACAACAAATGTCTAAAACTAAGGCCTTTTTTTGAATCTGGGGCCCAGCACAAAAGGTCTTCTCTCCCTCTTGTCCTCCCCACACCATTGATTGGCCTTGGGTGGTTTGTGGTTTGTGGTAGTGGCTTGCAAAATTGAAAGCATCCTTGTCTGAACTTACCAGCTCTCTCTAAAACACTGTTCTCCTTTACCTATAATTCCTCTAATATAGATAAATTATTCTATTTGGGTCATAAATGTTGGTGTCTTAAACTGGAGGGTGCAGTGGTCAAGTCCCAATATCTATTGCCTCTCCCAAATTCAAATGTTACAGTATAGCTTATTTTTGTAATAGATGTCTACCAATGGCTACATTCATTCTCAGCTAAAACAGTAAAGTACTTAAAAATCTACTTCCAGGGCTGATTCCCTCTGTCTGAGAAACACCTCACCAAGATTTACGATCTTGATACCCTCACCTCACTATGTCTTCAGGACCTCAAACTTTGAACTGTTCTTGGATACACTCCTTTCTTTGGCTCCTGGTCTGCTATCCTATTATCAGCTATGATGGCTTAAACCTAACAACCGAAACAAGATTCCCATGGACCCACACTGCACAAATGTGCGGGGGGAACCTTTACCTTTACCCACACAAATGATGTTTTCACACATTTATATAATCTAAATTCAACTCAAATTCAAAACCTCAAACATAAGGGAATACACCGACATTCAAAGGGGGATGTTTAAGCCCTCTTAATTATTTAACTTCAAATTTGTATTTTTTAAAACTTTTTATAAATGTGATGAAAACAGTCCTGTGACTCCATTAAAGTCAAGAGTCAGAAAAATAGTTGTCTACACATTTCCTGGCAGACATTGACTTTCCCAATGCTCCCTTTATAAACAGGGGCTCCCTGAGTTTTTCAGGTCCTTGGGGGGAGGAGTCTTTCCAAAAAAGCACATAATCATTACACATAAGGGTCAAAGTAATTGCTTCTCTCTTCACTGCTCCTTCTCTGTCTAAATTGACCAGCTGAGCAAACAGTCTGAAATGATTAGGAGCAAATTAAGTGCTCAGCATTTTTGACACACCTTTGAACTACTAAGCACGGATGCATTGATTTTCTTCATATAGCACTACAACTTTGACCACTGCTTACATGCAGAGAACTCTGAAGAAGTGTAACATTAGCCATGGGGAATAAAGTATGGTGAGGAAGAAAAGAAATAATGACCGTCCAAATGTCTCTATACTTAAAAAGAAATCATAAAATAGCAAATAGTATTTATATTCAGAAATTGTCTGCTTTTTACCATTTCCATTCAAATTAACTCAAAATATTTGAGGGAAAAAAAAGAATATTAATATGATTGTTGCCAGTTACAAGATGGGCAAGGAATGTATGCACATGTACTGTTTCTTGCAAACAAGAGTAGCATATCATGGCTATTGTAGAAAATATATTCCTTCCGGTGGAAGATATCATTGCCAATGTGGAATCAGCCATTCACCAACGGCCGGAGGAAGAAGCAGAAGAAATATGGGGTGAAGTGGCAAGAATCCTAAGGAAAGCAAAGCCCCCTACCAGCAACATTACTAAGAAGGAGAGAAATGCCATAGAGACCCTCAATTCGGACCCAGACATCATCATCCTTCCAGCGGACAAAGGCAATGCCACGGTAATTATGAACATAGATGAATACAAAGACAAAATCAGAGAACTACTAGACCCCACCACATACAGAACAATAAGACGGGATCCGACCAGCAAAATCATGAAGCAAACCAACACACTGATAAAGAGCTCCTCCCTGCATCCCAACGTACTACAACGTATTTGCAAGACAGAAGCTCTCTCACCTAGACTATACGGACTCCCCAAAATCCACAAAGACTCGATCCCACTCAGACCCATTGTAAGTGCCATTGGCTACCCAACATATGAATTATCCAAACATTTGGCAACCCTTTTAAAGACCCACATCGGACAGACTCCATCACACATCAAAGTCTCAGGACACTTCATCAACAAAATCAGCACCCTAAAACTCAAACACACAGACAAACTGGTCAGCTTTGACGTGGTATCCCTGTTTACCAAGGTACCAGTAAGGGACACCCTGGCACTCATCAAGCAACTCTTCCCAGAAGACATTACAGCTTTATTTCAACACTGCCTAACAACTAGTTACTTTCAATGGGAGAATGAGTTCTACGAACAGATGGATGGCGTTGCCATGAGAAGCCCCCTGAGCCCAGTCATAGCAAACTTTTACATGGAACATTTTGAAAAACAGGCTTGGGAATTGGCTCCCATTACACGAACAGTCTGGTTCCGGTTCGTGGATGACACCTTCGCAATTTGGAGTCATACTGAAGAACTGGAGAAATTTCTGGACCACCTAAACAGCATCCACCCCAATATACAATTCACTATGGAAAAAGAAACTGACGGCAAACTTCCATTTTTAGATACGCTGGTCATACGCAAACCAGACCTCAAACTAGGACACAAAGTATACAGAAAACCCACCCATACAAACTGGTATCTGCACAAAAATTCCAATCACCACCCACGACAAAAGAGAGGCATGATCAAAACCTTGGTGGATCGTGCTAATCGAAACTGTGAAACCCAATTTCTCAACAGTGAACTTAACCATCTGAACTGGGTCCTACAGGCGAATGGCTATTCCAAGAATGAAATAAAAAGAGCCATCAAACCAAGAAAACAACACTCAACTGAAGAAAAACAGCCCCCCACAAACAAAGTATTCCTGCCCTACATCAAAGGAGTCACTGACCGCATGGGAAAACTGATGGAAAAACACAACTTTCAAACAGTCTTCAGACCCACCAAGAAAATACAACAAATGCTAAAATCAGCAAAAGACAAAAGGGACCCCCGCACCGCTGCAGGAGTATACCGCATACCATGCAGCTGCGGACAAGTATACATCGGAACCACAAAACGAAGCATTCACACCAGGATAAAAGAACACGAAAGACACTGCAGACTACAGCAACTGGAAAAATCTTCAGTAGCTGAACATGCTCTCAAGCAAACGGGACACAAAATCCTATTTGAAAACACAGAAATACTGGACAACACCAAAAGCCACTACACCACATTATACAGAGAAGCCATTGAAATTTACAAACACCAGCACAGTTACAATAAAAAAGAAGAAAGTCTAAAAATTAGCAAAACCTGGCTACCAGTACTGAAAAACACAGCCTGCAAAAGGTCAACGAACTCAGTCCAACCACCAGGACATGGGAATACTTATCACAATGAACATGCTAATCACGCTCATCAGCCACTCGTTAACATTTCAACACAACAAAAAACTCCACCTAATCTCCTATAATTTAGCTCTATAAATAGAAAACAAACAAAACATTGCCACTCTACCTGGGCACAGAGATTTTGCTTCTATCTGTGCTCCTGCCCTCTGAAGATGCTGGCCACAGATGCTGGCGAAACGTTAGGAACCACAACTTCCAGAACACGGCCACACAGCCCAGAAGACCCACAACAGCCATCGAACTCCGGCCATGAAAGCCTTCGACAATTCCTTCCTTCCTTCCTTCCTTCCTTCCTTCCTTCCTTCCTTCCTTCCTTCCTTCCTTCCTTCCTTCCTTCCTTCCTTCCATAGTGTTTCATTGCTGGTTCTTACAACAATTGTACTATAAGAACAGAGAGAGAGAGAGAGACCGAGAGACAGAGAACGAATAGAATGATAAAAGATGCATATTTTCTGCCATATTTGTTCAATGTACACTTGCACATAGACATACATATACATAAAGAAAAGGTAGAATTGAAGAGGTACTGTCTGGAATCAAAGTAAGATGGTGAAATGTAACAGTTTGAGATATGCATGCAATACCACTTTGTTTGCTGAAAGAAAAGTTTCTTAGAGGAGCTCATTGTTAATGTAAACAACTGGAAAGTGAAAAATCTGGAGTAGGCTTAAATTTTAAGATAAAGGTAATGCCAATCAGCATCTTTACTGAACTTTAAATTGGCAATGATGAAGTGAAGGTGGTATATAATTTTGCTTTGTTCATCTCATAAATAGAGATTAACAGTGTACTGCAGAAGTTAAGAGGAGATCAATACTAAGGAGGAAGGCAACAACAAATTTAGAGAAGGTCATGAAGGATAAAGATATTTCTGTGATAACAAAGATCAGAACAGTTATAACAATAGCTTTTCTAGTGATTATGTGCAGCTATGGAGTCTGGATACTGAGAAAGAAGAAGAAAAAATGAATGCCTTCAAATTATATATTTGGAGATCTATAACTCTATATTTAGAGCTACTAAGAACATTATAGTGTGCAAGAAGTCCAGTCCTGGATGAGATGAAGACTGGTCTCTTGAGGTGATTCTTACCAAGCACAAACCCATATACTTTGGGTATGTGATGTAAGTAGGTGATGAACTAAAAAAAGACTATGGTTGGAAATTTAGAGAAAAATAGAAAGGAAAGATACAGATCAAGTGGATAGATGGGATCAAATAACTTATAACGGCTGTCCTTAAAAGAGTTATGGGTTGCTACTGGATACAGGTTGAGATGGTAGGTCAGGCCCAACTCAATGGCATTTAACTATAATATTTGTTGATTTTTTAAAATATTATCAGTCAGTCACTTCTGACCCTTTGTGACCTAATGAAACATTGTTGCCTGCTGCTAAGGTTTGTGTTTATTTAATTGTGAATGAATGACAGAAAAGAGAGAGAGAATTATATATACACATTCTGAATGCTTTACAGATGTTACAGCATTTCATTTACAACACAGATACACTGTATACAATTTGTACAGTTATTAGAACTTGAGCTTTTTTACTTTTTTTCTCATCCAAACTTTTCTCCATTTCTGTGTTTGTGTGTGTGTGTGTGTGTGTGTGTTACAAGGAACAATTTCATTTAACTTATTTGTACGCTGTTGTAGAAGCCTATCTAGTTGAACAGCATGTCATAAATGTTATAAATCAATCTGTGAAGACCTTAGAGGTGATTCAACCCTTGCTGATGTTTCAGGCCTCTTGCCACTTTTTAAATATGTGGTCACATAGCCCCAGTTTAAGAACCTCTAATGAAGGGGGAAAACTACCTTTCAAAGCAGTCTTTTCTAGAACGTTACAGCTGACATCCGTCTTCTTAATATTAAGTTAAAATTTATTGTAATTTGAGTTTTATAATTCAAATAGATATGGATGAGAACATTGTGGGGATTTTTTTTTTGCAAAAATAGCAAATGTTACAAATGTCTTCAAAAATGGGTAAAAACTCACATTCATATTCAATACACAACTGAGTCATCTGAATTGGCTTCTACCATCTAGGAAAATGGAAGTCAAATTGGTTCTGTGGTCTGTTGTGACATATTTGAAGATGGTTCTCCTGGCATCTCTCACCCAAATCCTTCAACCCTTCCCAGATTACCTTCATGGGGTAACTTTTCCTTTGAAATAGAATAATGGAGTAATAGAGATTTTAGTATGAATTTGAAATCATTTAAAATTTCAGTTTGAAACTGTATTGTATATGTGTGTTTTGTTGATTATATTGCCTAACTATGTTCCCATTCAAGTTTCATCCAATTGTTAGTAACCTATTAATATAATTTGATACAAATTTGTCTTTGAATTTTATTTTTTTTATTAAAGATTTAAATACAATAGTAAAAGCAAATACAAATTAAACTCAGGAAAAAAGTGATGGAAAGAATAAAAACTGCAAAAAAAGGAAATAAGGAAAAGAAGGAAAAGAAGTAGAATACAGAAAAAGAAAAATATGTAAAGAAGTGACTTCCAGTCTTCATCACAAGTAAAAAGAAACTTGATAACTCATCACCCCCTATAAAGTTAAAAACAAATATTTCCTCTTCCCATAATCCATCCCTTCTATATGGAAAACCATAAATCATCAACTTTTTAGTCCTGGTGTCAGTAAAAAGTCTGTAAAGGGGTACTCGCTGGATCGTCACCTTGTTGTGGTGAGTGGGCTTGTGTGTTCCCAATGAACCCTGTGAGCGAAGCCATCGGGAGTCATGTACTCCTGGCAGGGTCACCCATGGCGGTAAGGTCCAGGGGGAGGAACCAGACAAAGAACGATCCAAGAAAGTCCTCAACGGCAGAACAGGCGGAAGATAACAAGGTGTATTGTTACAACGGCTGCGAAGGCGGATGAAGGCTGCAGCAGACAAAAGGTCACCAATCGTCATGGTATCCATGCCATTGGATTAGAGCCTTTTTCTGTGAAGGTTGTATGCTGATCGTTGTGCACCGATCTCCACACATAAAACAAATTCATGCACAGGCGTCTTCCAACCACACCAAACCCAAAACAACCAAAAGTCCCATGGCGACTGATGAATGGCAACGGGGGCAGGACTGTGAAATCTGGAAGCTCCTAGTCATGGACCAGCACATGGGCGGTGGATACGGATTCAGTCGCCCTGACTCAAGGATCGAGGCAGTTGAGTAGTTCGGCAGCTGTATCCACGACTGAGCAGCCCTATTTAGGATCCACTCTGCTCACCCCATATGGGGAGGGGGCTAGAAAAGGTGCCCTAAACATAGTCTGCCTCATTTTCTCCCTGACTGGATTACCGCGACCAGTGGGGTCACCATCTAGCGGTCGTAAAAGACTCATGAATTTTGGAACATGGAATATACGGACACTGCAAGACAATATGGATAGTGAACGACCTGAACGTAGGACTGCCATTATTGCAAGGGAGCTGAGACGTTTTAATATTGATATAGCAACACTCCAAGAAACTCAAAGAGCAGGAGAAGGACAGTTGAAGGAAGAAAAAGGAGGTTATACCTTCTTTTGGAAAGGACTGCCTGAACAAGAACGACGAATACATGGGGTAGGCTTTGCTATCAAAAACGACCTTGTGAAGCTCTTGTCAGAAGTTCCCACTGGGATTAACGAACGACTCTCAACTCTGCGAATAAAATTCGCCAAAAACCAACAGGCAACTATCCTAAGTGCTTACGCACCAACACTAGATGCAGATGAGGATATCAAGGAAAAATTTTATACCCAGCTGGACACCATCTTATCACAGATACCAAAGGAGGATAAAATTATCCTCCTGGGCGATTTCAATGCAAGAGTTGGGCGTGATTTTGATTTGTGGCCAGGGATCATTGGGAAAGAAGGAGTTGACAACAGCAACACGAATGGAATCTTACTTCTGACTAAATGTGCAGAGCATAACCTTGTCATTACTAACACACTCTTTCGCCAGAAAAATAAATTTAAAACATCATGGAAGCACCCACGGTCGAAGCACTGGCATCTTTTAGATAATGTAATTGTCCGTGCTAGAGATCGCCGTGATGTACTTCTCACCAGAGCCATGACAAGTGCCGATGACTGCTGGACAGACCATTGATTAATTTGATCCACGATGACCATAAAGATTGTCCCTCATCGTAGGCTCGAAGGAAGAAAACCAAGGCGTAAAATGAATACACTGGCCCTTCAAGATTCTACTAAACGAGCTTGCTTTCAATCAACTCTCAAGGAACATCTGCCTATGGAACTTCCTGAAAATGTTGAGGAACACTGGACTAAATTGAAGACTTCTATTATTTCAGCCTGTGAACAAACTATCGGATACCAGACTAAGAGACATCAGGACTGGTTTGATGAGAACGATAGTGAGATTGAACATATTATTGACAAGAAAAGGAAAGCCTTCCAGATATGGCAAAAAGATATTAACTGTGCCGTTAAGAAAAAAATCTATGCCAGTGCAAAGGCAGAAGTCCAAAGAAGAACTAGAGAACTTAAGAACATATGGTGGATAAAAAAAGCCTAAGAAACCCAACATTTTGCAGATGCTCATGATGCACGGGGCTTTTTTAATGCCATAAAGGCCATCTATGGACCAACAAACCATGGTACAAATCCCTTACACTCAGTAGATGGTGCTAAACTTCTAAAGGACAAAGAGTCTATTGCACTGCGCTGGAAAGAGCATTACTACAATCTCCTTAATCGTCACTCTACTGTGGCTGATGAAGTCTTCTTGCAAATCCCGCAAAAACAAATAAGAAATGAGCTTGCAGTACCCCCTAGTTTGGAGGAAGTCAGCAAAGCCACTAAACAAATGAAAAATAACAAAGCTAGTGGACCTGATGGGATTCCTGCTGAAGTCTTTAAAGAAGGCGGGCCTGAACTTACACAACTTCATAAGCTCATCGAATAAATCAGGATGAGGGAGGAGATTCCAGCAGACTTTAGGGATGCCATAATTATCACTCTCTTTAAAAATGGTGATAGAACAGACTGTGGAAACTATCGAGGCATCTCCCTTCTAGCCATAGCAGGCAAAATCCTGGCAAAGATCATCGCAAACCGTCTCCTATCTGTATCAGAAGACATCCTCCCTGAAACACAAAATGGCTTCCGCCCTTCCAGGGGAACAGTGGATATGATCTTCACTGCACGACAGCTTCAAGAAAAATGCAAGGAGCAAAACCGCCCTCTGTACATGGCATTTATTGATCTGACTAAAGCTTTTGATACTGTAAATCGTACTGCTCTCTGGACCATCCTTCTGAAAATCGGATGCCCTGATAAATTTGTGAACATCTTGCGGTTACTCCATGACGACATGATGGCAACAATCCTGAATAACAATGGCTCTCAAAGCGATCCATTTAAAGTGGAATCCGGTGTTAAACAGGGATGTGTTATTGCTCCAACCTTATTCGCTATCTTCATCGCTATGATTATGCACCTTGTTGAAGAGAAACTTCCTACTGGTGTAGAAATTATATATCGAACAGATGGAAAGCTTTTTAATCTTAGTAGGCTGAAAGCAAAAAATAAGGTAATTGCAACTTCTGTTATAGAACTTCAATATGCTGATGATAACGTAGTCTGTGCACACTCTGAGGAAGATCTTCAAACTATCCTAAACATCTTTGCAGAAGCATATGAAAAACTCGGCCTCTCGATTAACGTTAAAAAAACCAAAGTGCTTTACCAGCAAGTTCGAACCAATCCCTCCGCAGCGCCATCAATCCAGCTTAAAGGTGTGTCACTAGAAAATGTCAATCACTTTTCTTATCTCGGCAGCCATCTATCTTCAAAAGCCGACATCGACGCTGAAATTCAGCATCGCCTGAGCTCTGCGAGTGTAGCTTTCTCCCGAATGAAGCGTAGAGTGTTTGAGAATCGGGACATTCGCAGGGAGACCAAAATGCTTGTTTACAAAGCCATTGTACTACCAACCCTTCTGTACGCCTGTGAAACATGGACCCTCTACAAATGCCACTTCCAACTTCTTGAAAGATTCCATCAACGCTGCCTCCGAAAAATTCTGCAAATTACTTGGGAAGATAGGCGGACTAATGTTAGCGTATTAGAAGAAGCGAAAACCACCAGCATTGAAACAATGATCATCCAACATCAACTTCGCTGGACCGGTCATGTTGTTCGAATGCCTGACCATCGTCTTCCAAAGCAGCTACTTTACTCCCAACTTAAGAATGGAAAACGGAATATTGGTGGACAGCAAAAGAGATTCAAAGATACTCTCAAAGCTAATTTAAAAAAATGTAATATCAGCATTGAGAACTGGGAAGCCCTAACTCATGAGCGTTTCAATTGGAGGTCATCCTTTATTAATGGCGCTATGGACTTTGAAGAAGCACGAGTACAGGGCGAAAGGGAGAAAAGAGCTAAAAGGAAGGCACGTCAGGCAAACCCTCATCATGACCGTCTCCCACCCGGAAACCTATGCCCTCATTGTGGGAGGTTGTGCGGATCCAGAATTGGCCTTTATAGCCACTTACGGATCCACCGTTAAAATCTTACCTTTGGAAGACCATCTTACTCGGCTACAAGTGATTCTAATATAATCCTAATGGGTTGATTTGTTTGAGCATCTATTTGTTAGTTTTCTTAGCTATCCATGATATTCTCATAATCTTCTCTAACACCAAAGTTCAAAAGCATCAATACTCTTTTTATCATGCTTCTTCACAGTCCAACTTTCACTTCCATAGAGTGTCACAGGGAATATTATTGCTTGTATTATTCTGATCTTTGTAGGTGTAGACACATCATGGCATATGAATATCTTTTCTTTGCTGTTCTACCAAGTGCTAGTCTGTGGTGTATTTCTTCTCTGCTTGTTTCTTTACTGTTGATGGTTGTTCCTAAAAGGCAGAAGTTATCCACCACTTTGATATCTTCATTGTCAATTGTAAGGCTGGTTGTTCTAACTGTTGTCATTAGTTTGATCATCTTCATTATTTAATTTTAGTCTATTTTTTCTCTGTGTTCCTTGTCTTTTATTACTAGAGTTTGCATTTTCAGCTATCAGGGTAGTATCATCAACACAGTGCAGGTTCTTAATGTCTCTTCCTCCAGTTTTAAAACCATGCTCATCTTTTTCTAATCCAGCTTCCTTGAATATATGTTCATCATATAGGTTGAATAAATAAGGGGAGAGTATATAGCCTTGTCTTACTACTTTGTGAATCCGGAGTCAGTTTGTTTTGCCATGTTCCATCTGTACTGTAGCTTCTTGACCTATATATAGGTTTCACATGAGGACAATGAGATGTTGTGGGATTCCATTTTTCTAAGCACACTCTACAGCTTGACATGATTGACACAATCCAAGGCCTTTCTATAATCAATTAAGCATATACTGTACTGACTTCTTTTTGGTATTCTTTGGCTTCCTCAATTATCCAGCATGCATCACCAATAATATGTTCCTTGTCCTTTTCTAAAGCCAGCTTGAAGATCTGGTATCTCTTTTTTCCATGTAGAGCTCTAAACTGCTTTGGATGAGCCTAAGCAATATTTTTGAAATTAAGGATATAGTATGGTCATTACCAAGTTGAAAGGCTACAAGTATTGATACAATACCCACAGAAATATGGCAAGCAACAGAAGAATAGTCAGTAAAGGTTATAACCAAGCTAGATTGCTTTTAAAGAAGCTATGTGCTTGAAGATAATACATATATACCTGTACAGTTGCTGGGAGTCAGGTGGCATATACATTATTAATATTAATATTAATATTCAGCTGCTACATTATTTATTATGGAATTTAAATAATCAATCATTCCTTTTTTAGAAGGGCTTAAATGTTTTGCAGAGTAGATAGCAAGAAATTAGACCTTTTGAAAATCAAGTTCATGAGATCATATCAATGTGTAATAGTGGTTAAGATGTTGGACTCGGACCAGGGAAACTCTAGTTGAAGTCCACCTTCAGTCAAACAACTCTCTGGGTGATTTTAAACCATGTTCTCAGCCCATCCTTCCTCAGGGGGTTAGAGCTATGGGAAAAAATTGAAGGAGAGTGTGAGGTACGCTACCTTGAGTCCTAGAAAAAAAGGTAAGATCTAACAAATGTGTCAGACAAAGTATAACAAAATGTCTTTGCTCTGTAACTGTGGGTTTCCTTTGTTCCATTTCTAAAGTATTCTTTGTCAACTTTGACACTGTACAACAAGTATGTGGTTGAAACTCTGATGTTCCATTAGATCATGTGAGGCCAGATTATGGATTTATAGCTTATAATTTTTATTTATAGCATATAATTTTATTTTATGTCAGACAGAGAATTCAGAACTCAAGAGAGAAAATTTGTTTCACTAGGCAAATTGAGTTATTCCTGAAATAATGAAGAAACTACAAAATTTACGCAAGTCAATTATTTGAACATTTTTAATATTTTCTAATTTAAAAATGGCCCCTAAAATGTTTGATTGATAGGCATAACTTTTATTGCCTGCCTTGTAAACAGCATAATGTGCTTACACAGTGTGTAAACAAGTGTGTTTAAAATTAATGGTTGTCTAGAGTTCTGTGCAACTTCTTGCAACTTGTCTGTAATATACTGTTTATTGTTTCATTTTTGACACTGGAGAACATCCTGCCTATTTTGCGTTTTCAATATAGTAGTTTGGAATGACTTTTTTAAATGCCAGGGTGCCTTTCAGACATGTCAGCAGCTTTTGAGAGGTGAAAGCATTATTCAGTCCCATTCAACAAATGCTTAAAAGCAAGATTAAAGTGTGTTACACACGCTGCTCCCAGGTTCGGCTTATGGTCACTCACTCATATGCTCACAGCCTGTTGTGGCATGTGGATCTTGTCAGCCCCCCTTGCTTTCTACTTGGGTTTTCCAGATAGGGGCGGCTTGAGCAAACAAGAGTCCTGGTCAACACCCAGGATATAATTAGGGACACAGACAAATAACATCCAACTGAACACTGAGGCACAACAGGTTCTTTGTAATAGACCCAGTGAATTTAAAGTAATAGCAAAACTTTACTGGTTGCAAGGTACATTTGCTCTTTCGCACATGCACACGCACACACACACACACACACACACACACTCATCCACACTTACCCACGTCCTTCTCAACTAGGCTGCCAGGTACTAGCTAGAGGGACAGAAACCACCAAGTCTGGATCCAAAGATGACTCAAGGAGTGGGCGGGCTTTCGGACCCCTTTTATCCCCAAAAGTCCTTGCTTTGTTGATTCAGAAGGTTAGCAGCTACTCTTGCCTTGTTAATTTACAAGTCTGGTAGCTGTTGATGGGATTGGGGGGGGTTTCCATGTGCTCAGGCCCAACTTCCTTTGTCTGGTTCAGGTGACATTTTTCCATTGTTTCCTTAACGACTTGCTTCCTTCTTATCTACCTCCCTGAAGGGATCTTATAGACAGGTTTCCTGGCTTTTGTCCTTTCTGCTTAGGTGCCTGCTTCATCTTTAGTTATAGCAGCTTCAGCTAGTCTCACAGGTGAGCGCAAACCTCTTCATCACTAGGGGTTGATAAATTTATCACATAAGGTTCTATATGTAGGTAAATATCATTATTATTATATATGTATAATTTTATATCTTTATATTTTAACTGCTGAGATGTTGTAAACCGCCCAGAGTCCCCTATTCGGGGAAATGGGCAGGGATAAATTTAAATAATAAATAAACAAACAAACAAACAAATAAATAAATAAAATATGTAGAATCCCAAATGTATCTATCTGCTAGAATTTTCATTTTCTGAACATTGCTAAAAAAAAGATATACATAGTTACATTCAAACACAGAAAGTACACAGAAAGTTCCCCATTGGTGGAGATGGGCGGTCATACAAGTTAAATAAATAAATAAATATTAGAGAAAAGTAAGCACAAAGCTACAGTTCACTTTAGAAAAGCATATACACAAATGCATGTACAGGAGAACATGTATACAACATGCATACACATTGAGCAGAAGTTTGCATTTGAATATTTTCTACATACTTGTCAACTGTGGAGCCAAACAGAACATGCAACTATAGTAAAGTTTTAATGGAAACAAAAACAACAACAAAAATCCACCCCTATGCTAAACTTGCCGAATGTACAGTAGAGGGTTATTTGCTGGCTTATAAACCGCTTCAACTTCCCTCTTTCATTGCCAGACTGAAATATACAGTATATTTTATTGATCTTCGTGGCATGTATTTTCCTATTCAGGACAGGAGTTATCACACCCAGAATCTCTTACAGGTGATGCTGGGTGTTCAACTCCCAATAAGATTAATTCTCTGAAGACTGCCTTTGTTTCCCAATCAGGATATGATACAGGCAATAAATGAGGTAAAACTGTGATTTAACCATACTCACAGCTCCTTTTCAGACAGATAAGATATGTGTTCATGGAATTGTATCCTGTTAGGACACACACTTTTGCAGGGGTTGAAAATGTCCTTTTGCTCCACTATTTTCAGCCCATTTTTATTTAACATACAGTATGAATTAGGAGCTCTCAGATGCTTCTTTTCTCTGTATGTCCATTTACTTTTGTTCAACATCAGCTTTAAAATTTTCTCAGTGGAAACGTTTCGCTCCTTATCCAAGGAGCTTCTTCAGTCTGAGCAAAGTTAGTAAGGGAATCCTAAATATGTTTCTAGGTAGCTGTGTGACCTTACACCTGGGGCTAGGTCATGGTTATATTGAGATGTTATTTTAAGTCCTTTTATCATCTAAAGGAGGATCGTTAAGATCACCATGCTGCTGTTGAGCTTGTGAAATGGTCTTAATCTTCCTAGGCACAGAAGACAAAGCAGGGAGGAAGATGGGGGAAAGATTGTGCCTGAGGCCCCCACCTCTATTCAAGGAAGGATTTTCCAAGTTGGCATAAATGGATTCCTTGACCCCTCTCTCAAACCACCTATCTTCTCTGTCTGAAATGTGAACATTAATGTCCTCAAATGAGTGTCCTTTTTCCTTTAGATGAAGATAAACTGCTGACTCTGGTCCTGTGGTGTTACTTCTCCTGTGTTGGGCCATCCTCCAGTACAAAAGTTGTTTGGTTTCTCCAATGTAGAGTTCAGAGCACTCCTCACTGCACTGGATTGCATAAACTACATTGCTTTTCTTGTGTTTTGGAGTTTGATCTTTGGGGTGTACAAGCCTCTGTCTCAGTGTGTTGGTGGGTTTGAAATATACAGGTATGTGGTGTTTGCCAAATATCCGTTTTATCTTTTCAGACACGCCAGCCATGTAGGGAATGACCAGGTTCTTTCGTTTACTCTGAGTCTCAGCCCTATCTGTCGCTGTTTTAGGTCTGGTAGATTTAGATTTGATGAAGGCCCAATTTGGATATTCACAGGCCTTCAGAGCTGTTCTCAGGTGCTGATTTTCATTCTTTTTGGAATCCATGGAGGTGGGGATGGTTTCTGCTCTGTGTGACAATGTCCTGATGACTCCTAGTTTGTGCTGCAGTGGATGGTGGGAGTCAAACATCAGATATTGATCTGTGTGTGTGGGTTTCCTGTAGATCCCTATTTCTAGCTTGCCACCGGTCCCAATGAGGACTTCACAGTCTAGGAATGCCAGTCTGTTGTCCTTGGTGTCTTCTCTGGTGAAGCTAATGTTGGCATCTATAGTGTTTATATGGTCCTTGAAGTCCTGTACTTCCTGGGCCTTGATTTTGACCCAGGTGTCATCCACATACCTAAACCAGTGGGTGGGCACTGTTCCCTGGAATGTGTTGAGTGCTTTCTTCTCCACTTCTTCCATGTATAAATTGGCCACAATGGGTCTTCTGTGCCTAGGAAGATTAAGACCATTTCACAAGCTCAACAGCAGCATGGTGATCTTAACAATCCTCCTTTAGATGATAAAAGGACTTAAAATAACATCTCAATATAACCATGACCTAGCCCCAGGTGTAAGGTCACACAGCTACCTAGAAACATATTTAGGATTCCCTTACTAACTTTGCTCAGACTGAAGAAGCTCCTTGGATAAGGAGCGAAACGTTTTCACTGACAAAATAGAAATCCAGTTGACATGATTCAAGCTACAGACAATTCCACCTGGATGACTGAGAACCTTCATAGACATATCAGCTTTAAAAGTCTTCTCAAAACTGCACTTATTCTACCAAATGTATCTAAAGCTGGATCAACGTGTGCATTACCAATATCTGGTAAACAGTAAAAAGATTCACAGAATTTTTAAATTAAAATCAGCTTCCATGTGGCATAATATAATGAACATCTAAACTAAACCACTCTTTTTAAAATCTACTTACAGTTCCCCTCTGGCTTATTCTTTGAAGCCTCTTAAAGGCACAATACAGTATACAATTAAAAACATAATACCCATACAGTGTTGATGAGAGTCTCTACCTTGGTGCTATTCTGATAATTTCTTGTCTTCTACAAATATGGAAATCAAGCTTTGATTTCTCCTGTTATGTTCTTTCAACTGTGCTCCCTAGGACCTTACAATTCAACTGTTTTTGAGTTTCAGTTTCTATACTTGTTTCCTTGCATTAGAGGTAGATTTTATAGTTAAGGTTAAATTTAAACATTTTCCACCACCATCCCTTAATTCAAGGTGACATCTACAAAAACTACGAGGCTCTCTGAAAGTTTCCTTGTTATAAGTGTGTTGATTACGTTCCAAACAGGCCATCTTATTAGCCAAAGCAAATTTATGTCTCAACTAAAAGGGCAGCTTCTTGGAACCTAAAATCCAACAGACCTTTTCGTGATAGATTTTTCCTTTGCAGCATTTAGCAAAAATGTCACATCCTAAATATAACGCAATAATATACAGCAAAAAGTACATGGCAGTCCATACATGTTAGAGCCATGTATTTTAGGACTGCAAATGACTTGTACAAATAGAGTTACAACAGTATTTCTCTGTTACATTAGTGATTTGATGTTCTTATCCCACATGGTTTCAGGGTTCACTTGTCTTTGCAATGTGCTTGTCTATTTCTTACAGCAAAACTATCAATGCATGAAGAAACAAGGGATTTTCTTTATCAGCCAACTAGGCACAGAACAGGGCTGTGAGGGAGTGGCTGACTGAAGGTTTCTGGGCCTATGGGAGGACTAGAACCTAGCACTTTAACCACTGCACCAGGCTGGCTGTCTTGCTTCATTAGAGCCTGACAGTCCTGAACATTCTCTTTCATTCACTTGCACAATTATTAACTTTTCATTGGGAATATTTATTTAAGAATGAAAATATTTTATGAGATGTATTTAGACAAGTGTAAAATAATTGGCAAGAGCCAATTTGGTGTAGTGGTTAAGGCATCAGGTTAGAAACCGGGAGATGGAGAGTTCTAGTCCCACCTTAGGCACGAAGCCAGCTGGGTGACCTTGGGCCAGTCACACTCTCTCAGCCCTAGGAAGGAGTCAATGGCAAACCACTTCTGAAAAACCTTGCCAAGAAAACTGCAGGGACTTGTCCAGGCAGTCTCTGAGAATCAGACATGATTGAACAGATTAAAAAAAAATGGCAGCATAGATCTATGTATATATTGACTCAGAACTGAGTTTCATAGGGCTTGGTCTTGGTCAGGAGTAAGTCATATTGAATCTATCTATCTATCTATCTATCTATCTATCTATCTATCTATCTATCTACAGTATCTATCTATCTATCTATCTATCTATCATCTATCTATTTAACTTTTATCCTGCCTTTATTATTTTTATTTTATTTATTTATTTATTTGTTTTGCTATTTATACCCCGCCTATCCCCTCCCTAATGGAGGACTCTAGGCAGCTTACATACATATACATATACATTTTTACCATTATACAATGTCACCAACTATAGAGTGTAATTAACCTGCGCACCAGGAGAGGGGGTAAGGGAACCGGCTCTTCTAAGGCTCTGGACTACAATTCCCAGGATGCCTTGAGCCGGCTGCTGATGTCCTGTTGATGTCACTTCCGGGTCTGTCCTCACCATCGCCATTCAATCTTTCCTCCGATCTTTCCTCCGGTGCAACCGGCTCCCGACAGGACACCAGCAAATTCTCCCACTTAAGGTGGTACCCATTTATCTACTTGCTAAGCTTTCGAACTGTTGGGCTGACAGGAGCTGGGACAAGCAACGAGAGCTCACCTCGAAGCGCGGGATTCGAACTGCCGACCTTCTGATCGGCAGTCTACAGCTCAGCAGTTTAACCTGCTGCGCCACCGCATCCCTTTTGCTGCGCCACCGCATCCCTTTTATTTTATTTTATTTTATTTTATTTTATTTTATTTATTTTATTTTATTTTATTATTATTTTATTATTTTATTTTATTATTTTATTTTATTATTTTATTTTATTTTATTTATTATTTTATTTTATTTTATTATTTATTTTATTTTATTTTATTTTATTTTATTTTATTTATTATTTTATTTTATTTTATTTTATTATTTTATTTATTTTATTTTATTTTATTTTATTTTATTTTATTATTTTATTTTATTATTTTTTTATTTTATTTTATTTTATTTTATTTTATTATTTTATTATTTTATTATTTTATTATTTTATTTTATTATTTTATTATTTTATTTTATTTTATTTATTATTTTATTTTATTTTATTATTTATTTTATTTTATTTTATTTTATTTTATTTTATTTTATTTTATTTTATTATTTTATTTTATTTATTTTATTTATTTTATTTTATTATTTTATTTTATTTTATTTATTTTATTTTATTTTATTTTATTTTATTTTATTTTATTTTATTTTATTTTATTTTATTATTTTATTTTATTTTATTTTATTTTATTTTATTTATTTTTTTATTTTTTTATTTTTTTATTTTTTTATTTTTTTATTTTTATTTATTTTATTTTATTTTATTTTATTTTATTTTATTTTATTTTATTTTATTATTTTATTTTTATTATTTTATTTTATTTGGCCGCCCATCTCACACAAAGCAACTCTGGGCGGTGTACAATGATAAGATAAAACAGCAAATAGATAAGAAGGCAATGATTATAAAAAGATAAAAAGTAATTATTAAAATAAAAATATCAATTTTTTTAAAATATAAAACCCCAGGGAGAGAGGAAGATTATCTATCACAGTTGAGCCATCTAAAAATGCGTCCGGTTCACAAAGTTATGTTTCATTGGTATGGATCTTCAGAAACACTTTAACTGAAGGGTAGTCTCTCTTTGAGGAATAAGATCTAGTTCTCTGGAGCTGAAAAATTCATCAGCCCACTTATAGCCTCAAAAAGGTAGGAATATTATTTGAAATCTGATACTTGGAATTTAATTCCTTTGTACTTATTGGGAACTACTGTCATGAAGGACATCAACCTTGGAAATTTATGATTGCAGTCTCAGAAAATGAGGACTTGTCAAATATAAGTTCCACTACATTTAAACACACAAGAAAGCATGGATAAGAATCCAGCTTCAATCAGGGAAAGGTGAGACTCTATAGGACATTACTGTATTAATGTTTCAGGGAACTCCAGCTGTAGTTATCAAGTCAATATTTTATGATGAAATATGATAGGATGTACGCTGGCTTATAGGGAAAGAGGCAGAGTAAACAGACACAGAGGGCAGCATTTCTGGCTGAAAAGTCAGATTATTTACTTTATTTACTATAAATAAAGGCAGAGTTGTATCTACATGGTAAGGTAAAGGTAAAGGTACCCCCCGCACATTTGTGCAGTCGTGTCCGACTCTAGGGGCCGGTGCTCATCTCCGTTTGTTAGCCAAAGAGCCAGCGTTGTCCGAAGACGCTTCCACGGTCATGCGGCCGCATGACACGCGCGGAACGCTGTTACCTACCCACCGAAGTGGTACCTATTAATCTACTTGCATTTGCATGCTTTCGAATTGCTAGGTTGGCAAGAGCTGGAGCTAGTGCAGGAGCTCACTCTGCATGCAGGGCTAGGGATTCAAACCTCCGAACTTGCAATCTTCCGATCAACAAGCCTGGCGTCTTACCCGCTGAGCCACCACGCCCCCATCTACATGGTACAGCATTGCAAAAGGTAAAACAAAACTTACAAGTAGAGTATACACAGAAAATGCACATGTGTTGGCTTCCACTGTACGACAGATATGAAGGAGCATATTGCCATGGCATCACGCACATAGCCAGGTATAGCTCGCACTTCTATTAGTCCACAGGAGCAAAAAACACAAAATGACATGGCTAAAAAACACAAGAAGTCAAGAAGCATAGAACACCATTTTGCATGGATAGAAATAGGCTTTTTCCAGCTTTCTGATTGGAGGAAAACTTAGGTTAGGCCAAAAGCATAACCTGTCAATGGGTGGCAATGTCGCAGCAAGCATGCTGTCACCTCCCTCCCTCTGCTCCCCCCAGAGCAGGCTTCCCACGGAGGGAATCAGGAGGACTTGTTCCCATGCAAACGTTTAGGAACTAGCCAAAACAATACACACATGACAGTTGTTATCTGGCCACCTGCACTTCACGTCACCATGAGAAAGCTGTGCTTTGTATAGAAAACAATTTGCCAAAACAATTTTCATGTGGGAAATCTGACAAAATATTTTGGTTATCAAGGAGAGAGAACAAGTACAGTGGAAGAAAAAAAAAATGCACAGATTATAACCTTAGTCTTTGTCAAAGCGATAACTGCCCAGAGTTCCCTTTGGGGAGATGGCGCGGTGATAAAAGTCGAAATATAAATAAATAAATAAATAAAATAACATCTTATTCTTTCCCCCTTCCTTTTATGTATTTATTTTCATGTATTCATGGTGATACTATTCATAGCTCTTCTCTTTGATCTTTATGTTCTCATCTCACTGGCTGGATCCAGATAGAATGTTAGCCTCTATTCATAGGATGACATCTTTGAAAATGTCCAGCTTACCTGCATTTATCATTTGAATAGCATGGCTATCTGAGTCTACTATGAACAAAACAGCTACCTGAATGTGCCCATTCTTAATGGATTAGAGCAGGGAATTGCCCTAGATTTCCCTGGTGGCCGTAATTCAGTACTGTTAACATTCCCAGTTTTGTCACGCTCTGCAAAATTCACAAATGTGGAGGCTTATTTAATACTCTTGGCACTGCCTTTAATTTTAATATGCACATAGACAAGTCCAAAGTAACTTTTTAAAAAGTTCATGTAAACATAAGTCTAAAGATTGATCCCCATCATACAGTATATCTGTGTTCACTTCACTTAACAGTGACACAATCATATGTTGTAATACTTCAACTTTCTTTACTTTGTAGCCTCACCATGTTAGATTTCATAATGTTCACTGTACTGAGAAAGAGAGAGATTTAGTCTCTGCTGTAACACTTAACCTAGTCCTGAGCTGAAGAGCTAATCCATCTAGAGATTTCCTAAACAGAATCTCTTTCAGCTCCTGTAGAAATTTATTGTCATCGTGCTTGTAATCAAACCTTCCCCAATAGGGTAAACTCTATAAGCCATTTTCCCTTCTTCCTGGGAATCCAATAAACCATGAAATGATGCCACCTCTAATTGTGAACTTTTACTTATATTGTTAGGAAACAACATAAAAAGTAAAGGTAAAGGTCCCCCCCGCACATTTGTGCAGTTGTGTCTGATGCTAGGGGCTGGTGCTCATCTCTGTTTGTTAGCCAAAGAGCCAGTGTTGTCCGAAGACGCTTCCACGGTCATGTGGCTGCATGACGTGCACGGAACACTGTTACCTACCCACCGAAGTGGTACCTATTCATCTACTTGCATTTGCATGCTTTCAAATTGCTAGGTTGGCAAGAGCTGGGGTGAGTGCGGGAGCTCACTTCGTCATGCGGGGCTAGGGATTCGAACCTCCGAACTTGCGATCTTCCAATCGACAAGCCTTGGCGTCTTACCCACTGAGCTACCACGCCCCTAGGAAACAACATACAGGCGCATAAACAGCAACATAGAGGTATAATACTTAAATTACTACTGAAAATATAAGGTGTACCCAGCAAGTCTGGGATCAGTTTCCGAACATCTTTTTATTTACCTACCCATCTCAGGCCTGTTTCCTACATTTTGCATCCTGCAGGGTACAGGAGCTATGTAGCTTAAACCCTTTGATCTTTATTGCCTCGTAGCAACTTTATGTAAACCTCTGGGTTGCATATCTGTGGATTTTATATTTTATATTGTGGATTTTAATTTTGTAAGCCACCCGGAGTAACTGTTTGTGAGTTGAGCAGCCATATCAATTTGTTTAATAAATAAATAAATAAATAATTTTCAAAATTAATTTATGAAACTGATGAAATGCCTTAGGTTCACTGGTTCTAAAACTATGTCACAGATGCAACTGTTCTTCAAAAAAAACAACACCATTAAGTAAATTATCTTATGAGTTTGACTCCCCAACCCAGAAGCTGTTCATTCCACACCTGGATTCCCAGAAGCTCTTACTTTTCTTCAGAAGTCAGAAGTAATTCATGCTTAATAGCTGGATTGGTGAACTGCAGGAATGCATAACATCAATCAATTAAAACATAGCTGGCATATCATAGAAAATAACCTTTCAGGCCTACATGTCCACATTTGTTGGCTCCTGTGGAAGCCAGGACCCTAATGAATTGCATGGAATCCCACACACATAGAACTGTATATTCGAAGGTCTTCTGTGTATAGACATCTTCACAGTATGCACAAATGATACTGGAAATTATGTCTAGTGGACTTCAGAAATTCATGGGGCTTGTACCTGTATGGTGAGTATTAATGCTTGAATAGAGTTTGTTTCACCTGGATCAAGATTACATATCCCACACACATCCACACACACACACTCTCACACAGACACACTGCAAAGGAAATAAAAATCAAGAACTCAGTAGCAGAAGTTCATAAGAAATTAGGACCTTAGAAGACAGCATAAGTTATGTCCTAGAAATGGTATGTCCATATAATCTTCTGGCTGTTTCAAGAAATCCAGATATTAGACATAAAAATGAAGCCTAAAACATATATTGCTTTGAGCATAGAGAGAATAATTCAATATATCTTTGCCTTAGGTTATTTGGGATTCACTGTTTCTGAATCCTGATTTGTTTTTGTTTTCCAACTTTGATCTCTATTATGAGAGCTTCAAAGCTTCAAATCCTCTTGTTCTAGGATCAAAACTCCCAAATCAACCTATGTCTTACTTTATTTTGTTTTTAACTGATTACTTCTATAGAAGTGGCTTTTCTTGGGGGAAGAGTGGGACAGAAATGGAACAAAGAAACAGAAGGAAATCTAATTGTAAAAAGTTCTGCCTCAGCTGGAGCACTCATCAGTTGCTTTCAACAAACGCAAACAAAATGAATGGAACACAGTTCATGGATTTCTCAGCAGGGTCAATCAAATTCCACAGATTTGTGAGGCTCTGTTGCTCTTTACCTTTTGAATAAAGAAAACATTTCACATTGTTCCTTCAAAATATCATTAAAATTTGCATCTTCATTCAGGGGAAAATAATCCACCATGCTTTTGGGGGGACATCTGCAATTGAACAACCATGTTATACTCTTTCCTCTGCTTACTTTAAAGTTGGATCAGCAGGACTTGTTCCATTGGCAGTTTGCCTATGGATCCACTTCATAAATTCACAGTGCCTGGCAGTGCTTCATATTGTTCTAATGGCCTCTAGTGATTGCATATGATGGCAGCAAGAATATGCCACCTTTTCTACTCATACGGCCTCATAGACTCAGCTTTGGCCTAAATTCCCTCCCATTATTCTCCATTATGCCACATGAAAAGCTTAGTGAATAACCTTCACTAAGACTTTAGACTGGGACCTTGTTTTTATTAATAGACAAAGATTTCACAGGGAACTAGAAAACAACATTTATGATTTAGCAACAATGTATTTATTATAAAATAAATTTTATTATTATATAATATGAGTTATTATTATTAGATTTTATTATTATCTTTATTATCTTAAATATCAATTTTATGTTGATATTGAATTATTAAACAAGGAATCACTATTATCATGTGTTGACATATCTGCTGTTTATAGTTTCAAAGGACCAATCCATTAAGAGCAAGATGTTTCTTTTTTAATGTATGTTTCCACTGTAAGAGCTGCTTATCCTATGAAAAAGTTTGGATGAAGGTATACCCCCTGCTCCCAGATTTCTAAACAGTTTATAGAAAATTTGACACAATAGAATAAAATTGAAATACATGGCATACTTATGCATACTTAACCGCCCAGAGTCCCTCTTGAGGGAGTTGGGCAGTGATAAATCAAATATAATATAAAATAAAATAAAATATCTAATAAAATAATAAATAAAATAAAATAAAATATCTAATAAAATAAAATAATAAATAAAATAAAATAAAATAAAATAAAATAAAATAAAATAAAATAAAATAAAATAAAATAAAATAAAATAAAATAAAATAAAATAAATAAAATAAAATAAAATATAAAATAAAATAAAATAAAATAAAATAAAATAAAATAAAATAAATACTGGATTTAGACTAATTCACATATGTTCTGAACATGGAAGACTTTTGTGATAAGGGCCCCATCTACCAGGGACTGGGACAAAATAGGGCCTTCTGATGGTGGTATTCTATATAAGGATTCCTCTTCTACAGAACATTTGATCTCCCTGAGGTAAGGGTGATCCCCATTTTCATAGTATTTTAGAAGCTAGAAACAAATAGCTCTTCCAGCTAGATTTGGGGATTCATTATGGAAACATTGGTGCCAGTACTGGTTAAGGTATGTGATGATCTCAACAACAGTGTCCCAATAAACACTTCTCCATGCAATTCATTGAAATGCAGATAAAGCTTTATTTAGGATACATGTTCATTGAAGCACTCCTAAAGACTTGAATACTGATTCCCGCCAAACTATGCTCTCTTAACCCTTCCCTCTGCGCGCCAATTCACCAGCGATGATCTCATGGAGCAAACGGTCCCATCTCCTCTCCGTTGCAGGTGCGTGACCTTGACCGAGCTGTCTCTAGCTTCCAGCAGCAGACATAACACTCAACTGTCATTCCCCCTCCCAACTACTATGCAAGCACTAAGCTAGTATTAATTCTAATGGCAGGATTCATAGACATGAACCCTGACATGCCGACCCTCCAAAAGAAAGAATAGTATGCCAAGGATAAGAAAGGTTAAGAAATACAAATATACATAAAGGCATATGGAAAAATTCCAGAATTCTTCAGGCTGCAAGACAATGGGAGGCACTGAGATCTGAAAAACAGAAATAAGAACAATTGTGCAGTTAACCAGGTTTAGAAGGGAATTGATCATGGAATTTCTTCAATAACCTTGGCGCTGAAACATGAATCTTATCAACCCACTCCTCAAACCCCACAGGCAAATGTTTCCATTGCACCAAATACTGTAACTTCCCTCGGTGCCATCTGGAGTCCAAAATGTTCACAATTTCAAAATGTTCGTTATCTCCCACCATGATAGGTGGAGGCGCTACTGGATCTGGATGCCATTGATCAGCCGGTTTAACTGGTTTCAATAAGCTGATGTGGAAGACAGGATGTACTCTACGAAGGTTCTTTGGCAAGTCCAATTGAGCGGCTACTGGGTTGATCACTTTCACAATGGGAAAAGGCCCAATAAATTTAGGCCCCAGTTTCTTGCATGGCTGAGTTGATTTCAAATGTTTTGTAGACAGGTAAACCTTTTCTCCTACCACTAAAGGCCATTCTGGAGCCCGTTTACGATCAGCAAAATTTTTGTATGAATTTTTTGCTTCTTGTAATATATTCAACATTATTGGCCAATTTGATCGTATTTTTGTAATCCATTCATCTGCTAGTACAGGATCAGTTTGTTGAAGCATGGCCGGGTCAGGTAGTTCAGGAATAGGTACAAAATCCTGACCAGTAGCCACTTTAAATGGTGAAAATCCAGTGCTCTGATGAACAGCATTATTATACGCTACCTCAGCAAAGGGTAACAACTCCACCCAATTATCTTGCTGATGACTAATGTAACACCGTAAATACTGTTCCAACACGGAGTTAAGCCGTTCACAAGCTCCGTTACCCTCCGGATGATGCCCAGAGGTAAGACCCTGTTCAGTTCCAATCAATTTTAGAAATGATTTCCAAAATTTGGCGGTAAACTGACTTCCGCGATCGCTGATAATCCGCAAGGGGGCGCCGTGCGCTCGGTAAATGTGCAAGATGAATAATTTTGCCAGTTGACCAGCAGATGGCAGTCCTTTACAAGGGATGAAATGAGCTTGTTTAGAAAATAAGTCAGTTACTACCCATATGACGGTCTTGCCTTTACTCTCTGGTAAGTCTACAATGAAATCCATTGAAATTTGTTTCCATGGGCTTGTTGGCTCAGCCACTGTTTGCAATAGTCCCACCGGTTTCCCGGGTGCTTTTTTCATGGATGCACAAACATGACATGACAAAACATATTGTTTAACATCTTTCCTCAAAGTTGGCCACCAAAATTGCCTTCTGACTAAATGTAAAGTTTTTACAAATCCGAAATGTCCGGCAATTTTGCTATCATGACAACGTTGTAAAATAGCCTTTCTCACAGTCTCTGGAACATATAATCTGTCTCCATTCCACCACACCCCATTCGCCTCAGTTAATGTTTGCTTGTGCTCTTTCCACCAATCATCAGCCTCTATAGCGGTTTTAAGTTCTTTCTCTAGAGAGGGTTCACATAGAGGTTTCGGTGGTTTGGCCTTGCTTCTAGTGATAGCCACCTTCCCTTGCAATTGTACAGGTATGGGTGCTGCATCACTGTCAGAACCAGGTTCCTCCTGGTTGGATAATCCCAATTGTTGGGGAGACATTACTGTGGATACCATCAGTTCTGGTTGAGTGTCATGTTGTGGCAGCCTAGATAAAGCATCTGCTAAAAAGTTTTTTCCAGCTGGCAAATACTTTAATGTGAAATTAAACCTACTGAAAAATTCAGCCCAACGGATTTGTTTAGGATTTAATTTCCGAGGCGTTTTAAGTGTTTCCAAGTTCTTATGGTCAGTGAAGACTTCAAAGGGATGAGGCGAACCCTCCAGCAGGTGTCGCCATGTAGCTAGAGCATGTCGCACTGCAAAAGCTTCTTTTTCCCAAACCAACCAACGTTGTTCAGCCTCAGTAAATTTACGAGAAATATATGCACAAGGTCTTAACTGATCATTATTGTCTTTTTGCAATAATACGCATCCAACCGCAGAATTGGACGCGTCTGTCTGGATCACAAAGGGACGTTCTGGATCAGGATGTTTTAAAACGGGTTCTGCAGTGAACAACTGCTTCAGTTGTTCAAAAGCCGTTTGGCATGCCGGCGTCCATTTTAATTTCGGTTGAGGTTTATTTGCTAATACGCCATCAGCCGATATCTTGGTTTTTAACATATCGGTTAATGGTAACGCAATCTTGGCGAACCCGGGAATGAACTGGCGATAGAAATTTGCGAACCCGAGAAAAGATTGTAATTGCTTTTTTGTTCTGGGGGTTTCCCACGCCAATACATCTTTAACTTTGGCGGGATCCATTTCAATGCCCTGATGGGATATTCTGTAGCCTAGAAAATCCAGTTTTTCTTTGTGAAATTCACATTTAGACAACTTAACATACAGTTTGTTTTCTAAAAGCTTTCTGAGCACTGCTTTGACTAGTTTTACATGTTGTTCCATGGTCTCTGTGTATATTAAGATGTCATCCAGATATACCAATACCCCCTGGTACAGAAATTCATGCAGAACCTCATTAATTAAGCTCATGAAGACTCCAGGCCCGCCCCTTAATCCGAACGGCATGACTTTATATTGAAAACAACCTAATTGGCAATTAAAAGCGGTCTTCCACTCATCCCCTTCTTTTATGCGTACTCTAAAATACGCTTCTCTCAAATCCAGCTTAGTGAATATTTTCCCTTTGGTCAGTTGAGCCAGCATATCTTTCATCAACGGGAGCGGATATTGGTTAGAAATACAAATAGCATTCAACCCCCTGTAGTCCGTACAAAGCCATAAGGAGCCATCTTTCTTTTTCCGGAATAAAACCGGAGCAGCCGTGGGTGAGGTGGATGGCTCAATAAACCCCCGCTTGAGGTTCTTATCTATAAAATTCCTCAGCTCTTGTAGTTCCTTATGAGTCAATGAATACAACTTGGGTTTAGGTAACACTGCCCCAGGCTCCAATTGTAAAGAACAGTCTGTTTTCCGATGAGGGGGCATCTGGTCTGATTCCGTCTCTAAAAAAATCTCCCCCTCCTCCTCATATAGTGACGGTGCCACCGCTGCTTGAGCTAGTTCCCGCACCACACCGAGTCCTGCAGTTTCCCGCTCAACTCCCAAATATGAGCCATCTGCAAATTCCATTTCTCCAGAAACCCAGTCAATCTGAGGGTTACGCTCCCTCAACCATTTGAGCCCCAATACTATGGGCTGATTGGAAATGGGAGCCACAATAAACCTAATAGTCTCTTGATGAGTTCCAATAGTCATTTTTAGGGCTTCTGTATAGTATTCCACTGGACCCCCTTTCATATCTGACCCGTCCAGCTGACAAAATATGATGGGAACTTTTAACTTATGCAACTTAAGTCTCAGTCCTGTAACAATGGCAGGATGCATCAAACATCTTGAGCACCCCGAGTCCAGCATTGCCATCAAATTGTTCTGATCCATCCAAAGTTTCAAGCTTTATCTTAACCTGCATGGTAGGACAATCTCCACTCACCAGCGGATCGGAGCGCCGATCTGCAAATGCCTGGCCCGCGGCGCACTTCAAGCCAGACATCGCTCGTTTTCCGCCGGCTGCATGAACTCTTCATCAGAGGAGTCGTTCTCTCCCCCAACCAGATCCCGAGTCTTACTGTCTTCCAAAGCATGAGCTGTTCCCTTGCGTGGTGGTAGCTTAGATGGTTTGGAGGGCTGGCTGTCTGGCTTTGCTTTTACTGTAGAAGGGTTCTGAGGGCAGTTACCTTGACAAGGTACTATATTCTATTACTTATTGTACTATTTTGTATAAATATTATTATATTTTATTACTGACATCTGAATACCACCTAGAGTCCAATCAAATTGAGATGCTAAATTGCTTGCATATTTTTTTTAAAAAAAATGTCCCTTAAACAGAAAAAAAAAGCCCTGTCCATCTTTTTCTGTTCCAAATGACAATTGGCAATTTAACCTTCATCATCTCTTGTAAACTGATGTGATTCCAAACATTTAAAAAATGTACATAAACCTTAGATTTATAGAAATTAAACCATGTTTTGCAGTAGTTCTTCCAAATACACTGCTTGACAGACAGCAAATTGCTATGCCATTCCTAGGGCAAATTAGGTATTGCTTAGAAGCAGTCTGCAAATCTTTTAATCTGTCTGCTTAGCTAGGATTACAAAGCATACCATACAGAATCTTCATGTAGCCTGCTCTTTTGTGATCTCCTGAGCCTCCCAATTGGGTGGGATCAAAACTGTTGGCCTGTTCAACAGTTTAAAGGACATATTGGGTGCCTTAAACCTTTTTTTTCTTTTTCTTTTGGTACATTTGAGTCAGTGTTGACTCCTGGCAACTGCCTGGACAAGTCCCTGCAGTTTTCTTGCCACAATTTCCGAAGTAGTTTGCCTTTGCCTGCTTCCTAGAGCTGAGAGAAGGTGACTGGCCCAAAGTCACCCAGCTGCCTTTGTACCTAAGATGGGACTAGAACTCACCGTCTCCCGATTTCTAGCCTGGTGCCTTAACCACTACACCAAACTGGCTCTGCCTTAAGCCTTGAAAGAGGATAAATCTCCCATTTTGCTCCCATGCCTTTCTTAAGGCTTAACACACTTGTTACCATTTTGTTCTTGTTGTTTCCTTCTGTGGAAACTGGGTGGAGCAAATGACTGCCTTCTTCTACCCACACGGATGCTAGTAACACTCCCAGCTTCCATCTCAGTGGAAGAAAAGCTTCTGGAGGGTTCAGAGACTGGACCTCTATGAAGGAAAAAGGTCTTCTCATTTGGACCATAATTGGTCCACATTTAATTCCTCATTTTGACTTCAGTTATAGAAGATATTACAGATAAGAGAGGAACATGGTAGCTATTAATATTCCTGGTCCATGATATTGCAATGTTACATTCTCTGTATATACACACATTATACAATATTTATCCTGTTTCATTGTATTTCCATAATTTCCTTTGAATGGCCAAAATAATGAGTGATTCTTCACATCATCTTTCAAATTGTATTAAACATAACAACTATCAGTACTTGCATTTCTAAAAGGAATATGAGAAAAATCAAAAACATACTGATCAATACATTCACAGTTGACAGATGGAACATTACGTAAGAAAAGATTGAGCATCGTTACAAAGCAAAATGTTTTTCTTTTGTGGAGTCTTTTCCTCTATTTCTTAACCTATGTTTTATAAAGAATATAAATGATTGCACCAGGGGCTGACAAGTAATTACTTGTTTAGTTGAGAACTACTCAATTATGGACTATTCAGGTCTGACCTATGACCATTGTTTTAAATAATGTACTAATTGATTCAATGACTTTGACAGGAAAAAAGTAATAATTTTACACAATAAAATAGTTTATAAATCATATCCTGATTATTAAGTCTAAGGAACATGAAGACAGAAAATAGTCAGGCTTATGTATCATGATCAATGGAATTGAAGCACATATAGGTATGCTCTTTAAATCTAATTCATTTCAGTATGTTATAGGACCATTGATTTGACATGGTTGACCATGTCTATATTGTTTCCAAAGAGGTATAGATGAGAAAAAGTCAAAAGAACTCACAAGCTTCTCTTCTGGCCTGTAACACTTCCACTTTCCCTAGCATCAGCATCTTGTCCAGGGTATCCTGTCTTCTCATTATGTGGCCAAAGTACTTCAGTTTTGCTTTTAATATCATTCCCTCAAGTGAGCAGTCTGGCTTTATGTCCTGGAGTATGGACCGGTTTGATCTTCTTGCAGTCCAAGGCACTCTCAGAATTTTCCTCCAACACCACAGTTCAAAAGCATCTATCTTCCTTCGCTCAGCCTTCCTTATGGTCCAGCTCTCGCAGCCATAGGTTACTACGGGAATACCATTGCTTTAACTCTGCGGACCTTTGTTGTCAGTGTGATGTCTCTGCTCTTAACTATTTTAACACTTTCCATATTTATCCCTTATTAATAATAAAGAATTAACAAGAAAAACCTTTGGATTTTCAATGCCCAGAAAGTTGCTGCAAGCAGAGGTATCTGCAGGATCTGATTTATTTATTTATTTATAGTGATATTTATACCCCGCCTATCCCCTCCCTAATGGAGGACTCTAGGCGGCTTACATTCATATATATACAATTCAAATTATACAATTCACCAAATTCAATTCACCGCGCGTGAAGGAAGGGGTGTGAGGGAACCGACTCTACTAGGCTCCGGACTACAATTCCCAGGATGCCTTGAGCCGGCTGCTGACGTCCTGTATCTGTCACATCCGGGTCCGTCGTCACCACTGCCATTTGATCTTCCTCCTCTCCTCTCCTCCGGTGGAGCCGACTTCCCGACAGGACGCCAGCAAATTAGCCCACTTAAGGTGGTACCCATTTTATCTACTTGCTAGGCTTTCGAACTGCTGGGTTGACAGGATCTGATGCTTTTGTCAAAATCCTGAAAGCAGAATCATGACAGCACCATGCTACTTTAATTATTTATCCCCTCCCTATGACACCATCTCCCCTCAAGGGGCACACAGATCTAACTGCAAGATGAGAAAATGGTGATTGTGGCTCCCACACTGATATAAAAACACTAAACTACAATACGGATTAATGTTCTAGATATAAAACTGAATCACAATTTAATATCTGTTTAATGATCAACCTTCCCTCCAAGTCAAGTGTATTTTTTTTTTTTGTGCCTTCGCATCAATGTTGACTCCTGGTGACTGCCAGGACAAGTCCCTGCAGTTTTCTTGGGAAGGTCTACTTGGTAAGGCTGACATCAATCTTGCAAGTCTGAAAGTACAATTCTCCCGCCATCTCCTTTACAACCTGAGAAACAAGGAAGGGTCCCTTCTGAGCCTCTTGCCCCACCCATTATATATTTATTTATTTTAACTTATTTATTGTGAACCGCCCAGAGTTCCCCATGGGGGGAGATGGGCGGCATATAAATAAAATAAAATAAAATAAATAAATAAATAAATAAATAAATTATCCAGATGTGGGCTCTGCTGTCTCTTATTTGACCATTCCCTAGGCAGCCTCTCTTCGCCCTTTATCCCAAGGTCTTTCCCACATATCATTACATCTGATGATTGCTTGAAACCATTTTCTAGATGCACACCACATGCTTACCAGAAAGTAACCAAGCATGCTGGATTGGGGTGGTGCTAAGTCACTAAAAGATAAGGTTACAACTAGTCTTAGTGTTTTGCATGTTGTGTGATGCTGCTGCTTGGTCTTTATCTCTGTGTTACAGTATGTGAATGCAGCCTGTTAAGTGTTATATGCTCTTTAGCCATGCTGCTCCAGGATAGGGAGGTATAGAAAAGCCAGCTTTAAATTGCTGAGTTTCTCCTTCCTCCTCAGTTCCTGGTTCTCTTTGACCTCTTGCCTAGATAGTGCCATGCCACTTTGACAGCCATTCATTCAACCTCCCTTCCAGTCCTTATTTTTTAGGATTCTATGTAATGGATTTCTTCAGGGAGAGTTGGACTAGATAATTTTCAAAGAACCTTCTGATTCTTATTATTCTATGAATATGGTTGTTGCAGTTCTAACAAGTAAATCTGATTCCTTAACTGTTAGTGAGGTAAGTATGTGGCTTTGTCTTGACTGATGCCCATGCTAAAACTTGACATTCTAAAGAGGACCTTCAGAAGGATGCTTAAAGGATCCAGTTATTGTGTATTCAGCTTAGTTTCTCCAGGTGGAAGAAGATCAAGTATCTGCTATTGGAGCATTTCCTCTTGTCTTCATCTTTTTCCTTCTTAGCTTAGTAATAATAAGGGTTGCAATGGCTCAGTGGTTAAGACTCCAAGCTTGTTGATTGGAAGGTTGGCGGTTTGAGCCCTGAGCGCCGCGTGATGGAGGGAGCTCTTGCACTCGCCTCAGCTCCTGCCAACCTAGCAATTCGAAAGCATGCAAATGCAAGTAGATAAATAGGTACCACTTCGGTGGGATGCTAACAGCGTTCCGCGTGCGTCATGCCAGCCACATGACCGTGGAAGCGTCTTCGGACCGCACTGACTCTTCAGCTAAGAAACGGAGATGAGCACCGCCCCCTAGAGTCGGACACGACTGCGCAGGGGAAAACCTTTACCTAGCTTAGTAAAGATAGATATATATGTGTGCTAAAATCAGTATTTGGGGTACTTATATCACTTTCTGTTAGGCATCAAAGGTGTCAATATAATTCCCCAGCCCAGTTCCCAGAGAACGATGACACTAACAGTTGTATTTGCAGTCAATTAGAAATATGTCAGGTTATCAAGGAATCACCTTGCCCCCAAGTAATCCTTGAGGATGAAAAAGGGTTAGTAAGTGGCAGATGGTACCGGAGTTTGAAAGAAGAATCAGTATGAGGATATGCTTGCAGTACCTTATAGTCAAATTCTGGGGATGTCCTGTGTTTTAGAAGCCAGAATCTTGCAGTATAGATGTTGTACTTTAGATAACAGCAAATATTGAGTAATATGTAATAAGGAAAGAAGGCATGCTATCAGACCAGAATATTGGATCTAAATTAATAAGTGAGATGTTGAAAGTTAGAGATAATCATGCTTCTGCATGAGAATGGGAACATGTTTATTTTTAGGTACATGGACAGGCTGCAGGAAAGGAAGAAAACCATGAATGTTTTGAAAGGACACAAAATCAAAGTTTTCACTGTCACTGGATATGAATAACTCAGAAATATATATTCATACGCTGACACCAGATGTCAAAATGGACACAGTCCTTGACCTTTTAAAATGCTTACTTTATCAAGTAATCATATCTCCTGCCAGATATCTCAGTCATAGGAAAAAGTAAATGCCATTGTCTTGTATATGCCATGGATTTAATCTTTTGTGAAACAAAGATTTGACAGAGTTCAAAAGGGCAAGATCAATCTGAATCCAGAATAACAGGGGATACTGGATAGTAACAAAAGTGCCAGCAAGAATAAGGCATTCCAGCCACACATAGCAGCAGCTCCTTCTTCAATGAAGGATTATAAACTTCATACTAACAAACAGCTTTTGATAGAAACTGATTAAATAGAAACAGAAGTTTCATCTAATTTATATTCAGTGCTAGAAATGCTGCACACTCACCATACTCACTGGTACATATTTCTGAGTAGGCATGTGTTGGTTTGTACAATAAAGGAGAACTAAACATTTTAGTCTAGTATTTTTTTAAAAAAAAACTTGCCGTTCTACAATTCAGCACCCTACGAGATTCCTTTAGGAATTAGACTTGTAACCCCTTGTAATTGAATGTGAGAATGGCCTTGGAAGACAAGGGAAAGAGATGCTGCCCAGAGAATGATCTGACAAAAGGGGGGAAGAGCCCACAAATGAGTAACGGGAAGAGAAATAAACTTAGAAAGGATCCGCCCCAACTGATCAGGTGGTAAAAAGGCACAGTGGGAGACTTGCAAGATTCTGTTAATGTAGCCTTACAATAAAGTAGAGGTAGCTCATCTGGTCATGTTTCCTGTCTGGTTTACCTGGGAGGGCTGACACCCCTGGATCAAAGAGGAGGTAAAGCCATATTTTAGCCATTGTCTAATTAAAAATACACTCCCTCATACAGATTAATACAAATCGTTGTATTAATACAAATTAATACAGATTAATACAAATCATGAGAATCAAGCTTACCCATCTTTGCATGATTCCCTTTGGCAGAATATATTCTGGGTTATATTTTTTGCTCACATTAAAAACCAGTACTCAAAGCATATTTAAGTACTGGTTTTTAATATAAGTAGAGACTAAAATGCTTACATTCTTGAATTTATGATCCATGGATAAAGCCCCAGTAAAAGCAACATTCACTCATCAGCATAGCTGCTGTGCAATGGCAATATATACTGTATTGTCGAAGGCTTTCACGGCCGGAGTTCAATGGCTGTTGTGGGTCTTCCGGGCTGTGTGGCCGTGTTCTGGAAGTTGTGGTTCCTAACGTTTCGCCAGCATCTGTGGCCAGCATCTTCAGAGGGCAGGAGCACAGATAGAAGCAAAATCTCTGTGCCCAGGTAGAGTGGCAATGTTCTATTTATAGAGCTAAATTATAGGAGATTAGGTGGGGTTTTTTGTTGTGTTGAAATGTTAACGAGTGGCTGATGAGCGTGATTAGCATGTTCATTGTGAGAAGTATTCCCATGTCCTGGTGGTTGGACTGAGTTCGTTGACCTTTTACAGGCTGTGTTTTTCAGGACTGGTAGCCAGGTTTTGCTAATTTTTAAACTTTCTTCTTTTTTATTGTAACTGTGCTGGTGTTTGTGAATTTCAATGGCTTCTCTGTATAATCTGGTGTAGTGGCTTTTGGTGTTGTCCAGTATTTCTGTGTTTTCAAATAGGATTTTGTGTCCCGTTTGCTTGAGAGCATGTTCAGCTACTGAAGATTTTTCTGGTTGCTGTAGTCTGCAGTGTCTTTCGTGTTCTTTTATCCTGGTGTGAATGCTTCGTTTTGTGGTTCCGATGTATACTTTTCCACAGCTGCATGGTATGCGGTATACTCCTGCAGCGGTGCGGGGGTCCCTTTTGTCTTTTGCTGATTTTAGCATTTGTTGTATTTTTCTGGTGGGTCTGAAGACTGTTTGAAAGTTGTGTTTTTCCATCAGTTTTCCCATGCGGTCAGTGACTCCTTTGATGTAGGGCAGGAATACTTTGTTTGTGGGGGGCTGTTTTTCTTCAGTTGGATGTTGTTTTCTTGGTTTGATGGCTCTTTTTATTTCATTCTTGGAATAGCCATTTGCCTGTAGGACCCAATTCAGATGGTTAAGTTCATTGTTGAGAAATTGGGTTTCACAGTTTCGATTAGCACGATCCACCAAGGTTTTGATCATGCCTCTCTTTTGTCGTGGGTGGTGATTGGAATTTTTGGGTATATATCGGTCCGTATGGGTGGGTTTTCTGTATACTTTGTGTCCTAGTTTGAGGTCCGGATTGCGTATGACCAGCGTATCTAAAAATGGAAGTTTGCCATCAGTTTCTTTTTCCATAGTGAATTGTATATTGGGGTGGATGCCGTTTAGGTGGTCCAGAAATTTCTCCAGTTCTTCTTCAGTATGACTCCAAATTGCAAAGGTGTCATCCACGAACCGGAACCAGACTGTTGGTGTAATGGTTGCCGATTCCAAAGCCTGTTTTTCAAAGTGTTCCATGTAAAAGTTTGCCATGACTGGGCTCAGGGGGCTTCCCATGGCAACGCCATCCATCTGTTCATAGAACTCATTCTCCCATTGAAAGTAACTAGTTGTTAGGCAGTGTTGAAATAAAGCTGTAATGTCTTCTGGGAAGATTTGCTTGAAGAGTGCCAGGGTGTCCCTTACTGGCACCTTGGTAAACAGCTCTCTCACCTAGACTATACGGACTCCCCAAAATCCACAAAGACTCGATCCCACTCAGACCCATTGTAAGTGCCATTGGCTCCCTGACATATGAATTATCCAAACATTTGGCAACCCTTTTACAGACCCACATAGGACAGACTCCATCCTACATCAAAGACTCAGGACACTTCATCAACAAAATCAGCACCCTAAAACTCAACCACACGGACAAACTGGTCAGCTTTGACGTGGTCTCCCTGTTTACCAAGGTGCCAGTAAGGGACACCCTGGCACTCATCAAGCAAATCTTCCCAAAAGACATTACAGCTTTATTTCAACACTGCCTAACAACTAGTTACTTTCAATGGGAGAATGAGTTCTACGAACAGATGGATGGCGTTGCCATGGGAAGCCCCCTGAGCCCAGTCATAGCAAACTTTTACATGGAACACTTTGAAAAACAGGCTTTGGAATCGGCACCCATTACACCAACTGTCTGGTTCTGGTTCGTAGATGACACCTTTGCAATTTGGAGTCATACTGAAGAAGAACTGGAGAAATTTCTGGACCACCTAAACGGCATCCACCCCAATATACAATTCACTATGGAAAAAGAAACTGATGGCAAACTTCCATTTTTAGATACGCTGGTCATACGCAATCCGGACCTCAAACTAGGACACAAAGTATACAGAAAACCCACCCATACGGACCGATATATACCCAAAAATTCCAATCACCACCCACGACAAAAGAGAGGCATGATCAAAACCTTGGTGGATCGTGCTAATCGAAACTGTGAAACCCAATTTCTCAACAATGAACTTAACCATCTGAATTGGGTCCTACAGGCAAATGGCTATTCCAAGAATAAAATAAAAAGAGCCATCAAACCAAGAAAACAACATCCAACTGAAGAAAAACAGCCCCCCACAAACAAAGTATTCCTGCCCTACATCAAAGGAGTCACTGACCGCATGGGAAAACTGATGGAAAAACACAACTTTCAAACAGTCTTCAGACCCACCAGAAAAATACAACAAATGCTAAAATCAGCAAAAGACAAAAGGGACCCCCGCACCGCTGCAGGAGTATACCGCATACCATGCAGCTGCGGACAAGTATACATCGGAACCACAAAACGAAGCATTCACACCAGGATAAAAGAACATGAAAGACACTGCAGACTACAGCAACCGGAAAAATCTTCAGTAGCTGAACATGCTCTCAAGCAAACGGGACACAAAATCCTATTTGAAAACACAGAAATACTGGACAACACCAAAAGCCACTACACCAGATTATACAGAGAAGCCATTGAAATTCACAAACACCAGCACAGTTACAATAAAAAAGAAGAAAGTTTAAAAATTAGCAAAACCTGGCTACCAGTCCTGAAAAACACAGCCTGCAAAAGGTCAACGAACTCAGTGCAACCACCAGGACATGGGAATACTTCTCACAATGAACATGCTAATCACGCTCATCAGCCACTCGTTAACATTTCAACACAACAAAAAACCCCACCTAATCTCCTATAATTTAGCTCTATAAATAGAACATTGCCACTCTACCTGGGCACAGAGATTTTGCTTCTATCTGTGCTCCTGCCCTCTGAAGATGCTGGCCACAGATGCTGGCGAAACGTTAGGAACCACAACTTCCAGAACACAGCCACACAGCCCGGAAGACCCACAACAGCCAGCAATATATACTGTTTTTCCTTGAAAATGTCCTGTTCAACCCCTAGCACTCCTCAGCAGTGTAGAAAGAACTTGTCTGAAACATTGTAGAGAGGTTTCCATAAAGGTAGACATGGAGATAGAATATATACATTTGTATTTCTAGTCAGTAAGGTTTCATCCAGTTCAGGCCAACTCCCAGTAACTGTATGGTCTAATTTGTTCTATTTTAATTTTATAATCTTTTTTTTTTAGTATAGTCCTGGTTCCAATGAGGAATAGTTAGGGACAAGTGATAAAACATATGTTATGACTTATGTACCTCTATAAGAAATCAGGACACAAGAACATAAGGGTGGGATTTGCATCATGATGTTATGGTACATATCATTTTTGCATGATTATGACTTGCTGTAGTCACTCTTAAATTTTGTCTTCTTCAGTCTTATTTTACCTCTATAGTATCTCTTCCTTGGTTCTTTTTGAACAGGCCTACTTTAGTTGTAAATGTTCCTGTCCTTTCTCTGATCTTAAAAACATACCTTATTCTCCTCTTCTGGTTATTTTCTACTGTCTTTTGACATTCTCAACTGAGATATATATTTTTTAGTCATTTTTTGTCAACACTGGAGGTTTCCATTCAGTTTCATTGCTTTATCCAAGGTTTTGATCCTCTGTCATGATAGTTTGTTTGGAAAGCCACTCAGATCTTTTCTTCTTTGATTTTTTTTCTGCTTCAGTTTTTACAGTTTTTACAGTAACTCTTACCTCTTCCAACAGTGCCTTAGGTCCTCTTTCACTTAAATGTACTGAATCTGTTCTTTACATTGATTTTATATTCTGACTGTAGGTCTTCCAGGTTAAATGTTGCTGATATGCTACTTTCTTTAATTTTCTATATTTAACCCATATATTTGGCACCAATATTTCATGGTCTATTATAAAATCATCAGTTGGAAGAATCCTGCACTTCACATCTGTTTCCTATTATGTAATCAATTTAATTGATCTACTAGGGGGCGCTGTGTATTGTTAGTACCTTTTGAGCCCACTGAAGCTTAGGTGGTTTGAAACAGTAATAGCACCTGGAATTTGTCATGAATTCACTCATTCCACAATGGCAAATGAGACAATCAGACATGCAACATGCATGCAACCTGATGGTTATATTTCATATATACTGTATATAAAGATAGGCAAATCAACAACTTTGAAAAGAGTCATGCACGTAAGAATTCAGATAGTGTAGTTGTTAATTCTGAAAATGCAGCCCATTCAGAAGATTTTACCAGTATTCAGAAGATTTTACCAGGCAAATGAAACAATCAGACAATCAACCTTTAAACTTCAGTTCTTTCACTTTGCAGGAAGGGAGCAGTACACTGTTGCAGCATTTGAGTAGTAAAGTACAAACACAACTGCTAAGCTCCCAGCTTCTATAGGCAGTCTTATGAATTATACACTTAATTATAATATTTCTAAGCAAGCATGCTACTGTATCATTAGATTAGATGCACAGATTGTATGATGTACACATTTGGAAAGTCCCTTGAGCAACCAAAATAAATTAGCTTATTCTCTTCCAGCCTGTCTAGAACTGTTTTGAGTCCCTCTTGTGATTACTAGTGCTTGATAGAACTGACGGGTCAAAGGTAAGTCACCTCAATATAGGTTACTAAGTAGGTTACTTAATATGGTGTTGCTCTGGTTCAGACACACGATGCAGTCAAGTATATCACAGAGAGACAAGGTCTTACATTAAGGTAAAAGTTCATCTCTAAGTCAGTACTTGATTCAGCCTCCACAAGTTTTGTCAAAATTCTTTTTCAGTAAATTAATTAATGTTATGTTTGCCTGTATGTGATTCTTCAGTTATTTCTACTACAACAGTGCCTATCACCTGAACTGTTGCATTTACCCAATCCAAATTTTCCTCTAATTCCATATTGCTCTATTTCTCCAACTTTTGTATTCCACTCATATTAGTAGTAGTATGTCCTTTCTGAACAATGAACTTACCACTAGTTGCAATCTGCCATACATTTTCACACTGTGTTCCACCTCTTTCAGCAGGCCCTGAGATAGAGCAGTTTTTGATTTTATACCTTGTTTCTTGAGGTTTCCTCTCCTAATATAGTGGGGTTTATGATGCTATTTATTCCTTTTTACTTGTTTAGAAGGAAGTTTAGAAATTAACTATTCTAAAGTATCTAATTAAGGGTGCTTCATTTCCAGTTTGACAAATTCAAGTTTTATTTTGGTTTATTATTCTCCTCTTTCAGTATCAATGCCATCAGTGACCAGACTTCATTGTGGCTTTGGTATGGCCACATCATCACCTTCAGATCAATTAATGAAAGTTAATTTCCATTGGGGGAGATGGGCGGTCATATAAATTAATAATAAATAATAAATAACTAATTATTTTTCCCAAGGAGCTAGAGGAGAGACATCATCTGACATCTAAACTTGTCTAAATGTTTTGTCAGGGTGAGCGGATGGAGCGGCCTGCTTCTTCTCCTAAACACCAGTGATCCTTAGGCTGTATAGTAAATAGACACTCACACAGAGATTATATAAAATAGCCTATTTACTTATATACATACGTATTTACAGATCACTTCCACACGGGTACCAAATGATACACCAACAATACAGCATACAGGGGTTGAATGAGAATAAATGAGAAAAGAGAAGAACGAATACAGGGCATATCTGTATTTATATATAAACTGACCAATCACCTTATAGGTCACTCTCATTATCCACCACACCCAACTTAATTCTAAGCACCTGTTGTATGAGTCACACACTGACACATCATCACTACAACAATGGCTGCTAATTGGGTGACTCTGCAGAATATTTCCCTTTTCACCTAAATATCAAGCCTCTCAGTATAATTTATATCTAGCTGTAAATTCCTGGGTATATCAAACCCATGTTTGATCTATGTTCATATAGTTTTCTTGTCAACAAAACAGATATGGATTGACATTGGCTTCTTCTGTGTTTGACTAATATATGATTTCCAAAGCATGAACCCTCAAATTTTGTGCTTTAGTAGTAATTAAAACTGTTCCTCCCATAAAACTAACTTTAATTATCAGCTTTATATGTTTGAATTATTGGTAGATTTTTGAACATAAGCTGCTTGCAGTCTATGTAACCCTCACTTTTCCAAATCTTTGCAGCCAAATCTACAATTACAGCTGCATTAGGGCTGTCAGTTTATTTACATCATTCCGTGTGACTGTCAACTATTTCACTCCAAGCATTTTTTACTGTGACAAATCAAGACTGTTTCCCATCATTTTGGCTTAGGACTTCTGAAGCTATTGCTCTAATTTAATCTTCCAGTTGAAAGTGCATTTTAATTAAGGGCCAATAACTTTGGAGACCAGTTTGGAAGCAGAATGCTCATCTGACATCCAATTAACTGTTCATCCTTGTAAATTTAGTGCAATCTGGAAAATAAAGCTTGATGAAATAGGGAGAACTTTCTACCATTTAGGAAGAAAGAAAAGTAGGTGAAGAAGAAAGAAAAAAAGTAGATTTGGAGGTGTAACGCCATAACACAGTAAGTTTTTGATCAAGTCTTAATAGAATTAAAGAAGCCACAGGATGCTACATGTAATTGGTTTTCAGTGAAACACATTTTACAGCTATAACATCATCTACACTGGAGAATCCTACTGAACTCCAGTTGACTCAGTGGTACTGACTCTAAGTCCAGGTACTATTTCAGATGCAATTAACACCTCAGTCCCTATTGACATCATTCTGTGGTGTTGAACATCAATCATTTCTCCAAGATGAACTTTGGTAACCTCTAACTGTAATAACTCAATAAAAAAACTTTGCACAGTAACTGAGTGAAACATTATGCCTACAGAGATTTTGCTTAGAGTGAAAGTGATAAGTCTGAGCAGGCAACACTTTCTGGAGAATTCTGAAGGAAATCCAAAACCGTTTTGATGAGCCTAACCAAATTTGTTAGCGTGCCTCTATATTCTCTAATTAATCCCTGAATTTGCCTGAAATCCAGAACCAAAGAACCTTTGCAGCTTTGTCTGGTAAAATATCTGAGTTTATATTCATCTGTCAGAGAAAACAGGCCTTTCATTGCTCAGGGTAATGTGGTAAAACGTATGACCCCCATACACATACACATGTACCAAAGCTATGAGATCCCCCCCCCCCCATACACGCGAACTGCTTAAAGTGATCTTGTAAGAGAACATTTTCAGCAAGCTGAGTTGATCCTGAGTAGTGACAGGGGGAAGAATCAGACAGAGACGAGTGGCCCAGTAAACCAGATTGTTTCTATTCACTGACCATGTCTCAGAGATAGTATCACTAGCATGCTGACCTAATAGGAAGGGATAAATAATAAGGTCACCCAGATGGGTTTATCAAAAGTATCCCAACATCATGGTATAATTTACACGGTGTCTGTCTTTTATTTTGTCTTCTCTTTGAAATATAGTGGGCTAAAATATATAAGCTGTGGTTCTGTTTTTGTTCAGGAATGCTCAGCAAGCTGCTAATGCTTTGCTTTGAGTCTGATGTACACTGTAGTTGTTTGCACGCTTGATACATTTATGTTGTATCTTCAAAGCTATTTGGTTGCTTTAAGTGAGCCAGGATGTGGCCACAATAGTTCATATCATGAGTAGAGATTTAAGAAGTTAAAAATTATCTATCTATACATACACATACTTTCAGAATATAAATCAGAGAAATGATATAAACCAAAACAATTTAAATCAACCAAATGTTGGTAGAAATATTATTTTTAAAATGCTACTACTATTACTATTACCACTATATTTAAATATGTTGATATGAATGCAGGAAAGGTTTCACGAGAAAAGGTAGGCTAGTCCTTTTCCCTAGAATCCATGCTAGCTTCAGGCCATAATTCTTCTCTCCCTTGCAGCCTTACATGTACAGATTCCTGTTAAGAATCCTTTCTGGACTATCATTTTCAAAATGTCCATGGCCCATATTGGCATACAGATTAGTGGAAATATTTCACTGACTTTCACCAAAGAAAAGCAAACATCTCTAACAGGTTCTGGAAGGTAGTGCTTTCCTTTAGGTGGAATAATAAAGCTATTTGTTTTTTCTTCCTTTAAAGTTCTCTCACGCATAAACATCCAAATGGCTTCTGTAATTAGGAATAGCAGCAGCAACTATACAAATAGGCTTAACATCATTTTACATTCTTCCTAAATGTTCAGGGAGAGCCAGTTTGGTGTAGTGGTGAAGCCACCAGGCTAGAAACTGGTAGACCGTGAGTTCTAGTCCCACCTTAGGCACAAAGCCTGTATGACCTTGGGCCACTCTCTCTTTCAGCCCCAAGAAGAAGAAAATGACAAACCACTTCCAAAATCTTTCCAAAAAAACTGCATGGACTAGTCCAGGCAGTCACCAGGAGTCAAGAGTGACTCAGAGGCACCCCTCCAAAAACAATGTCCTAAAATATTTTCGTAGATAGTTGGGATGGTGACCTGACAAACAGTTTCAAGTATCAGAATAAAAATGTACAGTAAGTAGTAAGGAGCTTGATTGATTGATTCACACCTGCCTCTTTAAGCTCTCACAGACAAGGCTTTAACACAGTGTATTTCAAACTTGGCAACTGTAACATGTGTGGACTTCAACTCCCAGAATTCCCCAGCCAACAAGTTTGAAAAACACTGCTTTAAGACAAATACAGTCTCCTTCAAGACTTCTGTCTGTTAAACTATTAAATCAAATTTGAATGTCCAACTAAACAGATAAGCTATATTCACGATAGCAGTTTAAGACCTTTTGTCTTTCCCTCCCCAGCAAGTAAGGTTGGAATGCCAGCCTCAGCTGAAGAAGTTTAGGCAGTCCTCTTCCATTACTTTAGCTAGTATTTTACACTACCAGTCGCTAGGAAACAGTGGGGATAAAACCACAACATGTCTTTATTTATTGGAAGGAAGTCTAAAAATTTGTAAACTACAAAGTAGAAAATAGGAGAGCAGGTAATCTGTTGGTAGATTCATTGATTGATTCTGTGGCATCAAATATTTTTTGACTTCTAGCAACCACATCAATAGAGTTTCTCCATGACCATCTATCCCTAACCTGGTCTTTCAGATATTCCAACAGTGTAACTGACTTGTAACTGAGTCCATCCACCTTGCTGCTGGTCATCCTTTTCTTCTCTTTCTTTCACCTTTTCCAGCATTAGAGCCTTCCCTAGCCATAATTACCTTTCCAGAGAGCTCGGTCTTTGCATGATGGGTCTGAAGTAGAATAACTTAAGCCTGGTCATTTGTGCCTTGAATGAGAACACTAGGTTGGTTGGTTTGATGATCCATTGGTTTGTTTTCTTGGCTGTCCACAGTATTCTCAGGAGTCTTCTCCAACACCAGAGTTCAAAAGCACCAATACTCTTTCTATCCTGCTTCTTCAAAGTCCAACTTTTGCTTCCATGGGAGATTCATTGGCTATTATTTGAACTGTATTTTAGGACAAAAGATCTAGTATACCTGTTGTTTAATCACACATTATATCAAAAAGTATGTGTCCTGTTTACCATTAGCAGAAACTTTAGATCATCTGGCACAAACAAGCTGATAGGGAGCACAGTTATATTAGCCTTTCATTATGTCAAGAGCCTCGTGTGGCGCAGAGTGGTAGGTGGCAGTATTGCAACAGAAACTCTCCCCACGACCTGAGTTTGATCCCAGCGGAAGCTGGTTCTCAGGTAGCCAGCTCAGGTCAACTCAGCTTTCCATCCTTCCGAGGTCAGTAAAATGAGTACCCAGCTTGCTGGGGGAAAGGTAATTACAGCTGGGGAAGGCAATGGCAAACCACCCTGCTCTATAGTCTGCCCAGAAAATGTTGCGAAAGCAGCGTCTCCCCAGGGGTCACATGACTTGGTGCTTGCACAGGGGAACCTATCCTTCCTTTTCACTATGTCAGAATGAAAATACCACCTTATTTTAGCCAGTAGGTTAAATTAAAAGCCTTTTTTTTCTTTACGATTACTGAGTGCTATTATTTCTAAATTCCATGAATGTTTGAAGTCTGTAACTGAGGATAGTCATGTTCTATCAATAGATTTTAAGTTCCTTACGGTACACATCTTAATGTTTTCAAGGTTCCCTGAAACACAAAACTTTATTATTTTTAATTCTTTTTAATTAGAGGGAGAAGGGGCATGTTTTTACAAGAATGTCTCTGGGTAGTTTTGGAAAATAAAAAATGGTGGGTGGCAGTACAGTGCTTTTGTGAAAGTATGGCCATCTGCTGGGGGTGGGGGAGGGAAGAGGAGAAGATAAAAGTAAACTAGAATAGAGGCTAACATCTCATACTTTGTTTCTTGGAAAATAAATATTCTATGACCAGTCATATTGCCATAGCAAATGTTATAAATAAACAGGTGCACTGATTTTATTATTTGATTTAGCTTTCACTAAGGCAAGTATTCTAGATGGTTTAAAAGAACTCCTGGTGAGAAAACATGGTATTTTGTGGATCATATTTCAGACATATTTCAAAACTCTTGATTGCTACAGATGAGAATTTTTCTAGGGCTATTTTTTCTCTAGGACTAAGACAGAAAACTTGAGGAATTCACATAACCAAATCATCCCTGTGTTAGTGCCCCGACTGAGAGATGAAATTTTCACTTGCTGTAAGGTATATCTTCTGAACTACTCAGAATCAGACTGATGGAAAGGAAGACTTTTGGCTTGCTTATTTGATTTCAGCAAGGATAGATACATGAAAATGTCAGTAAATGCTTAGTCATTTATAATTGCCTCTGCTAAGTAAAACCATTTATTACTAAGGCTTTTCTGGATATTTTGGAGCAATATTTTTAGAAATGCAGCTTCCTAAATTTTACTTTGAAACTGCCTGGAACATTTGAGTGTAATTATGAACATAAAGGAAGTATTCATTCATCAGTCAAGCCAGCTGAATTCTAAGACAAGCAAAATAGTTGTGAGTCTGCAATCAAGGAATATTTGAGAGACAGTGATGTAGGGTGGTTACTACTGGATTTTGACCAGGCATATTTAGCTTCAAATCTCTGTCCAGCTCCAAAAGTTATCTAAGTAATATTTTAATTATTTCAGCTTAATCATTCTCACAAAGTTGTTCTGAAGACAATAGATGGCAAGGGGGAGGGAAGGTGATTTAAACTGAACCATTTAATGAAAAGGCAATATCTGTACAAGGGGAAAAATGTTGTTCCTGTCTTCAGCTTCTTCCATACATTGCACAATCCACCCATGCAAAAATGGTGCTCTCTGTTAAAGGCATATTTGAGGCCTGCATACAAATTTAATGCAATTATGATTATGCAAATTTAAGTAAATACGGGATTTTGCAAATCAGGATATAACCTGATGGCTTGCAAAGGTGACAAAACAAAATACAACAAAACTCTGAGCAGGTAATAGGCAATAGAGAACTCCAAAACCAGCCCCTCTCCGCTGACCATTACCACCAAGAACCTCATGGAAAAGCTCCTAAAAGTTTGTTGGTCTTTTATTTTTATTTACTATTGTTGATAGTGCTTGAAAGATACTTTGGGAGAATTACTACCCTGAAAGGCAGGATATAATTAAATATAAATAATTGTAATCAAGAAATAAACCTTTAAGCTAGCATCTCACTTCTTTTTCTAATAAGTGTTTTGAACTTTCTCAGTTTCTCAATCTCTTAGAAAAAGCTTTGTTTTGGAACACGCTTTCTCGCTCCTGTCAATTCTTCCATTGTGCCGAGAGTAACTTAGGCACTGAATATTGTTGAAGACATAAAATGATAGTCAGATCGCCTACACATTGACAGATACTACCGCTTGCAGTCACAGACAGCACCTTCATTCCCAAACTACAAAAGCTGATAACATTTCTATTTCTGATCATACTGAATAGCTAACTAAGCAACTTGAGCATATATCTTAAAGCACATATTTAATCTACAAGTTCTCAAGTTATGTTGACCATCATTCAGTTATAATGGCTTTACAAATCCAATCAACAACTACCAAAATTATTAGCCACTGTTACCAAATGGATAAAAAAAGCAGCAAATCAAGTTAATGCCCTACTTATGATCTTCAAGAAGCTATAGGAAACCTTTGTTGGAAACCTTTGTTTGGAAGCAAAAGGCTAGCCTACAGGAATCTTTTGCTGATTCACTGAAGCATTTGTATGGCATTGCAGTGGCATCTGTTAATCATTTTTCAATATAAATTCCATCCTCAGTTCAATCAGCACAATGTCTGCCAGGAGTTGCTCTGCAGAAAAAGGAGTATATTGTACACATACAAACATATCCATCACACTATCCCTTTTCAGGATAAGCATCTTAAAAAGAGCATAGAACAGGTATAAGAAGTACATCAAATAAATAGAAGACACGAGATAAGAAAAGGAAGGTTTGTATAGCTACAGTATATACTAAATCTGGTTTATACTAACACTGTTCACTATATCTCTCTCTCTTTTTATCCTGCCAAACCATCCTTGCTTCCAACACAGCTTCAGTACAATGGAGGCTTATTCACAGAGAAAACAGAACAAAACAAGCCATATATTTTATTGTTCATTAAAAAAAATACTTCGGAGATTTGGCACAGAGATAAGTCAACTTCCTTTCATTTTTATTGTGGACATACGTCTTCTTATTTTTATACACATTTTTCAAGAAAGTTGTAGGACGATGAGTAGAAATCATCTGGAGTGACAGTTATATTGTCTCTCAGCACTGAGTTTTCAAATCAAGCCAGGTGCAAAACTGGAAGTTTCCCAGCAAAAAAAAAATTTGCTCTTTTCCTCAAAAGAGACCAACAGCTCTCCTTCCTGATAGAATATAATGGGACATACAGAGAACTTGTGAAGCTTTTCCGATGGATCCCATTTCTCTTTTTTCAGATGTTCACCAAGCCAGTTCAGCATTTCATGCTAACTCTCCGTGACTGTTCCAATTACCAATTAGTAGTGACTCTAGCTAATTTAGATGGGCAGAAACATTAAGTGAAGCTCTCAAAATGGCTGTGGGTAAAGCCTCTGTTGGCAAGCTTTCTACTTAGCAGATCTACTGTATCATGCCAGTGTTCTCATTTGGGCTCTTGAAAAAAGTTTATCCTCTCTGGGGGAAAAAAAAGATTTTTTGGAAGTTTAATGCACATGAGTATCTAAACTAATATTCATTTTGTATTTATGAAGACACAGAAAGTTGATGAGGTATTAGGCTCAGCCTCAGCCAACCCCAATTTAGTGGTCTCCAGATGTGTTCCAGATTTCACAGACACATCTTTTAGACACATCTGGAGGACACTATTTCAGAATGAAGATTGCGAAGTTATTTTTAAATGCACACCCATTCTGAAAAGCTCACTGAAAGTAATAATCACACTCCAAACTATATTACCTACCATTTCCAGATTTATTTGTCATACAGACTGGGTAATTTGCTCCATGCCACTGCAATTTATTTTATCATTTTGGAGCTTTGTAAGCATACAAAAAAAATCATATTAATGTAGAGTGCTTTCCCATACAGCTGAAGTATTGGTGATAAAGAACTTGAACACACTTTTTCTCTTGGTAGCATTTGAATACGCTTACATAGAAAGAAACCCACAAGGGTGGGGGGGAGGACAGAAAAGAAAAAAGATAATCTAAAATAGGGAAATTACACCAATTAAGGCAATGCAGCACTTAAAACCAGAACAGTAAATCATTCAAAAGATGACATATCCTGCTGCATGGTCTGAAATGGTGCACTCCAAAATTCTACTATCTTAGTCTATATCATATGCAAAATATCACCTCTAAAATATATTACTGCATTATGTTCTATCTGAAGCTGCTTTTGAAAGATGATCTAAAACTCCAACAGGTGCAAGTCCACACTATTATATTGGAGTCTCATTTTGGAGAATATAATTCTCATATTGTTCAATTTGTGCTGGTTTTCAGTTCATTAAGATGCACTGTCAAAAGCAGTGTTAATTTGATTTATTTATTTTTATTATGTTGCCCAACTCAATAATGGTTCAGGGAGGCTCTACCAGTGTTTCTCAAACTTGGCAACTTTAAGACACATGGACTTCAACTTCCAGAATTCTTCAGGCAGCCATGCTGGCTGGGGAATTCTGGGAGTTGAAGTCCACACATTTTAAAGTTGCCAAGTTTGAGAAATACTGATCTAGATTCTCTGCTGCTATTTTCCAGAAGCAAGAGTTCCATCACTGTATACCTTCTGGATAAATGACTAGAATGCCATCAACAGAATGAGAGTAGCTCCCTTCCTACAGTTTGTGTGAGGTTTCTCTAAAAGACTATTTTAAAATTCTATGTAATCTATGAAATGTCTCTGAGAGAAAATGGGGAATACGTTGAAGAGGAAAAGACCAATGTTTGCTTTTTGTGGGGGGGGGGGGCAGGGAGGATGTAAGATCAAGTGATTTTATTTTAATTTTCTTGTTTATCTTAATTCTTTCATCAAGCACTTATTTATTTATTAGTGATATTTTGAGCATCCTTAGGAAATCAACAGGCAGAAAATAAATATTTTTATAAATGTATTAATTCAGTGAATTTTGGAAGCATGATGGAGACCAATTTAAAACAGCTTCCTCTGTGGATGTTGCGTACATGAGCACAGAAATGGAAAATACATATTAGTGAGTTGAATTTCTTCTCCCAATAATTCTAACAGGAGGTTTTCTGACTTGGTTCCCTACAGATGAGTTGGATTATAGTATTCAGAATTCCAGAATTAGATTAATCTAATGATTGATGATAGCCCACCACTAGGTTGGGGAAAGCTTTAATTCTTTATGTGTTAGTGGACGTATAGATGTTATTTTGACACAATATTTGTTTGCTAATTTTGCAAATTGGAAAGAGAGTACTGTTGTTCCCTGTTACACATCTCTAACAAATCTGCAGCCCATTGTTCATGACCTGGAAAACCCAATGGATGAGTTCCCTCATGATTTCTCCCCTTGGGATTTAACGGGAACATAGAAAGCCAGTGTAATGGTATGTGGGAAAGACCTTGGGAGATGGAGCGAAGAGATGTTGCCTAGGGAATGGTCAGATAAGAAAGAGCATAGCCCGCAGCTGGATAGTGGGCGGAGCAAGAGGCTCAAAAGAGACCCTCCCTAGTTTCTCAGGCTGAAAAGGAGATGGAAAGAGATTTGTACTTTCAGACTTGCAAGATTCTGTTAATGTAGCCTTACAATAAAGAAGAATTAGCTCATCTGGTTGTGTTTCCTGTCTGGTCCACCTGGGAAGGCAGCCAGCCAGTGAGACTAAAGATCACTGGACAGATGATTGCACAGTGAAAGACAGAATGTATACACATCTCCTGTGGGCTTCTCATGAACCTAAATAAATGCAAGAACACCACACTCAGCCCTAGAGAATGTCGCCAAAATTCTCTTCTCCTTTGAAAGGAATTTCAAAAGCTCTCTTTTGAGTGCTAGTTAACTTTTGGTAGATATCAACAGAGTATAAGTGGTCTAAACAGTCAGAAGACATTTTCACTGCTGTGCTAAAAAAGGCCCCTCCTTCCTTTCTTTCCCTCCCTTCTATACTTATATTTTTATTTTGTTTTATAAAATTTACTTATTCATTTAGCTATATATATCTAGATACTTTGCTCTGTTTCTTTTTCTTTTTTACACTAGTCACTAACTGTAATAAAGTTCTATTGCATTCACATGGGGTTACACCCTCCACAGCAACCCTGTGAGATAACTTTGGCCGAGGACAGTGACTGGCTCAAAGTCACTAAGTGAGTTTCCATGGTTGAACTTCAACCTGGGTCTCCAGTTCTAGAAAGAGGACTACTGTACCATACTGATCTCATATATAATGCAGGGATTAGGGAATGCCTTTGAAGAAAAATCAGCTGATGTACTAGCCTGAAAGATAAATAATCATTTTTAATTTAAAAATGTAGCTCAAAGATGCAATAAACCACATCCATTGAATGTGGTGTTGCTATTCAGTACAGAGAGAACTTTGTCTCTACTTGCCAAAGATTAGCATTTCTTTCTCTTTTAGTTTTGAATTATGAGTATTTAACTTCTATTATATCCAGTGTGTAATAGAAGCTGATACAGAGAATAATCATTGCTCGGTATGAACCAGTTCTTCAGTCAACACTAAAATTAAAACAAGTCAGGGGTATTGGGTAAAGTGCAGAGCAGATGGAAATCTAACTTTTATTGCATTTAAATCATTAAACAAATCATTTGGAACAATTTTATGATATAGGAAGTAGTACACTCATATATTTTTGATAATACAAGATAGATTTCCTTGTAGCCACTATTTCCTGTCCTCCATTTCAAATGCCCTTGGGGAATGGCAATGAGACTTCACAGAGACTTTTTTCCCCAGATTCATGACAAATTGCTACATGCATACCTAGCATATACAATTATTTATTTGTTTAAAACCACTATCCCTTTTAGACTGCACACATGTACAGATAGGAGGAATGGCACAGATAAGAGGAAAGGTCAGCAAAACCTGAAAAGATGTGACTACTGCATTGAAAAAGCTTGGGAAAACAGATTTGATTAGCTGGAGTCTCTCATTAAACATCCTTTCGGATGCTGCATATATCAAAAGGAAGACAAAAGTCTTCTCCCAATACTTTACCTTTCAAGTAGAGAAGAATAGTCATTTTAGGTTAAGATAAATATTTATTCTGGCATTCACTATTAACATATTGGTATTCTATCTTTTCTTTTTTAGGGTTGGGACTAGGGAACTCTGGGGTAGCTGGCTATCCTAACTCTTTTGTTGTTGTTGTTGTTGTTGTTCACTTGTTTAGTTGTGTCCGACTCTTCGTGACCCCATGGACCATAGCAAGCCAGGCCTTCCTGTCCTCCACTGTCTCCCGGAGTTTACTCAGATTCATGTTCATTACATTGGTGATGCTATCTAACCATCTCATCCTCTGCCGTCCCCTTCTCTTTTTGCCTTCAGTCTTTCCCAGCATCAGGGTCTTTTCCAGTGAGTCCTCTCTTCTCATTAGGTGGCCAAAGTATTTGAGCTTCAGCTTCAGCATCTGTCCTTCCAATGAGCAGTCAGGGTTGATTTCCTTTAGGATTGACTGATTTGACCTCCTTGCAGTCCAAGGGACTCTTAAGAGTCTTCTCCAGCACCACAGTTCGAAAGCATCAATTCTTTGGCGCTCAGCCTTCCTTATGGTCCAACTCTCACAGCCATACATTACTACTGGAAAAACCATAGCTTTAACTATACGGACCTTTGTCAGCAAGGTGATATCTCTGCTTTTTAATATGCTGTCTAGGATTGCCATAGCTTTCCTCCCAAGGAGCAAGAGTCTTTTAATTTCATGGCTGCAGTAACTGTCTGCGGTGAACTTGGAGCCCAAGAAAATAAAATCTGTCACTGCTTCCATTTCTTCCCCTTCTATTTGCCAGGAAGTGATGGGACCAGATGCCATGATCTGAGTTTTTTTAATGTTGAGTTTCAAGCCAGCTTTTGCACTCTCCTCTTTCACCCTCATCAAGAGGCTCTTTAGTTCCTCTTCACTTTCTGCCATTAGGGTGGTATCGTCTGCATACCTGAGGTTGTTGATATTTCTCCCGGCAATCTTAACTCCGGCTTATGATTCATCCAACCCTGCATTTCTCATGATGTACTCTGCATATAAGTTAAATAAGCAGGGTGATAATATACAGCCTTGTCGTACTCCTTTCCCAATTTTGAACCAGTCGGTTGTTCCATGTCCGGTTCTAACTTTTGCTTCTTGACCCGCATACAGGTTTCTCAGGAGACAGGTAAAGTGGTCTGGTACTCCCATCTCTTTAAGAATTTGCCACAGTTTGTTGTGATCCACACGATCAAAGGCTTTAGCGTAGTCAATGAAGCAGAAGTAGATGTTTTTCTGGAACTCTCTTGCTTTTTCCATGATCCAGTGAATGTTGGCAATCTGATCTCTAGTTCCTCTGCCTCTTCGAAACCCAGCTTGCACTACTGGTAGTTCTCGGTTCACAACAAATATCCTAACTCTAGGATATTCTAACTCTTGGATAGCTTCTATATTCAAAGGATTATTATTATTATTATTATTATTATTATTATTATTATTATTTAATTTATATAACCGCCCATCTCCCCCAATGGGGAACTCTGGGTGGTTTACAGAATTGTAAATTGTAAATTGTTTACAGGCGGTTTACATAATTGCCAGCAAATTGAATATATCTATAAATTGCCTTTAGCTGGTCCCTTCAAAAGCTAAGCAGAATCAAATACAGTTATTAACAGGGTGGGAGATCTCCAGAAAATTATAGGGCTGTGGACCATACTGGGAAATTGGGGGAAAAGATCCTGGAAGAAGGCAGGGACATACCACATCTGTATTCTGTTTTCTCTAAATTACATGGATGTGTCCATGTAGTGACAAGGAATCAATGATCTGTATTGTCCACATAACTTTATTGGGTCACCCCCCTAATCAGTCCTGCTAGACTGAGAGTTTCAGTAGATGACTTTAGTTATCTACAGTTATGGCACTAAATAAGGTACTGCATGCTACATCATTGGTCCTAATGCCCCATAGCTAATGATAAACATATACTTTACAATTGGGCATATTTTTCATATTGATTTGCCAGACTACTGATTGGCCTGATTTACACAGTCTACACCCTACATCCTTAATGTGGTGTGCTTGTTTAGGGGTTTAATGTTGAATGAACCCAGCCGTTGTGGTTCATTCCAAATGTACAACCATGTGCACAACGTGGTATGGTAAATAAAAACTACTGTAAACTTACTGTGAGTTACCCTATGTTTCTCTGTTTGAGCTCATGGGAATTAGGTTCACCCATTATGCTAATCCATTGTGTAGGTATAGTTCATTAAATAATGAATAATTGGCCTTTCAATTATGCAAAATAAGGAGTGGGATTCATTGGTGAAGCAGGTGGAGATTCCTACTCTAAACCTCCTGAGTTATTTTTTTTAAATCTCAGAATTGTTTTTCTATGGTACAGGAACTTAGAAGACCCAAATTCAATCATTAAAAGATAAATTTAAAGCAACAATATCTGCCATCTTAACGATTTTCTGCATGAAAGGAGATAATTATATGCCAGGTGGACTCAAAGTATTTGAGGCCAAAATTGTAACACAACTATCTTACGGGTTTCAAATATGTGGTATAAGGACAATACAGCTGTTAAAGGCTATTTAATCAGGATTTGTAAGGGATTTTTGGTTCTATAACACATCCCAACCTCAGCCCTTCAGGCTGAGTTTGGAACAGTATCAATTAAAACTTGAGTGCAGATAGTATGTGTTAGTTATTGGCTAAAATTAATTTTAACCCAAGTAGTTTGGCTGCTCTGACTGTTTAAGATAAATTCCAGATTTTGGTGGAAATCACTTAATTGTACCCTAGGGTATTGTGGAGTTTCATCTAATGCACTTATCTTAATGGGTTTTGAACAGGGCAAATAATTCCTTAAGAAACATGGCAGAGAGAATAACCTCAAAATTATTTCAGCCAGGCTCCAACTTACTTTATCCCAGTGAAAAATAATAAATTAAATAAATAATCAGGGTTTGTTTGTTTGTTTTCAGGTTAACAGGATTTCATCTTCCTCCACCTGTGACCTCCACAAAATCTGTATTTTCATTAAGATTAACCAGTGACTTTGCAGTGAGTGCCCACGGATTTAAAGTATATTATGAAGGTAAAGTAATATATTAAATATGTATGTTAGAGCTGCATCAGCTTATGTCAACTTTCAATTTTGGAGTACAAATCAGCATTTCTGAACCACAAGGGTGGATGAAGGAGGGCAATTTATAATAAAGGAAAACAAAGGCAACAATTTATATCTCAGTCATATGGCTGACCCTGCACAGTCTGAGATCATATGATAAAAGTATATTAATTCTGTTTTACCAGTTTGATGTGTCCACCTGATGGCTAGCTGTTTTTTTTTCCTTTTTAACTCCCCCATATTAGTCTCTACATTGGTGCTAATGTTTCTTCATCTTCCCTAAATGAGACACAAAGATATCATACTGTGAATGGGATAATAGTGTTGTGCTGTTTGATCAATCTGATTTAGAGCAATTGGAAGCAACCAAGAGTGAAAATCAATGAAACTAATGCAAATGATGTGGTAAACATTGTTGCAAAAAGTACCAAAGAAACAAAGACAATTGTTTCTAAACTCTTCCTCCAATGAGAATTTCACGCAAAACTTTATCCACAATGAGCTGAGCCTATCAGATGATACTATAGCGTAGCTTTTAGAATGGAATAATAATTTTTCACTTTCTAATGAAATGAGCATTTCAGCTCATGTCAATCACTGATTGCCTACTTCAGAGCCAGGAAGAAGAAGAGGATAATTATATCTGACCTGGTAAAAATCTGGATGGTTGAAGTTGTGATGGGCTAGTGAGGTCTCTCTTTTCCCTACGATGTGTTTTTGGCTCATTTATTTCCTTGCAAGTCCTACATTGCCACTGTTTTCAATGGGAAATGCTGTTTTATTACCTTTGGGTTCCTTCCATCTCCCTGATTGTCTTTGGGGTCACTATTGTACTTAACCCTGTTTAAGTGTTACCGCATGAGGTTTTGTACATTTTTTCGCCATTGGTGTTTCAGGGTTTCAGGATTCACTAATACTTGATTTACTTAATTATATTACAGATAGATACTTAAGAGATAATTAGACTCTAGAGAAATCAATGTAAATTGGGCCATTTTCCATGCTAGCTTCCAGTTTTGGCACCCCTTTCCTGCGACAGCATATAACAATACTATAAGGCTGGCAACAAGAATCCAGAATGACTTTCTCTTCCCTTCTTTTCCTAGCCAGGCATGACAAAGAAAGGAAATTGACACGTGGCTTAAAATAAGCCGAAGAATATTCCCTTTCTCATCCTGTCTCTTTTTGGTTGTGAGAAGGGCTCCAATTCTCTTACAAAACAATTCCTAGATGATATAACAAGAGAAGCATTAGATATGATTCAGAGAGCCAAGAAGGCAGCCATGTGGCTTGGGTGAGAGAAATCCAATCTATTTTTCCAGCCAACCACACAGGGTGATTGTGAAAATAAAATGGGATAACTTCTCCATTGAGCTCCTGGAGAAAATTTGGTGAAATTAAGAATAAAAAATAAGAATAAAAAATAAGAATAAAAAAAAACCCTCAGGAAGCTTCACTGGGTAATAGAAGGGCAGGAAACTGAGCAAGTGGGGGTCTTCAAATATTTAGCTGTTGCCTTCCAACATGCAGGGTCATGGAACGCACATGTCAATGCGGTGGTTGCACGGGCTCAAAAAGGCTCCTCAGCCACCCTAAGATTCTCCCATACAAAAGATGGAGAATGTATCTCTGAACCTCTCAAATTATTCACAGCAAACCCCCTGGTTCTATGGCTTCCACCTAGGCCCCTATCCAAATTACCCACAGATGGAAATTGTACAAACCAACTTCATTAGAGCAGTGTTCCTAGCTCCAAAATGTGAATCTCACACAATTCTGAGATTTTAAGCTGGTCAGATGAGGACTGAGGTCAGAGCATGGTTATTAATCTTTAATTACTAGCTTAAATGCCATTATTTTCCAGCTGGGCTGATTCCATCCCTTCTTTCAGATAAATTTAAGTCCTCTTGGACTCAAGCAGTACATACAAAACTTCTATCATGTGGCCTCTGCTTTGGCTCCCTATATCACAGCTTTCCAAACTGTGTGTCGCGACACGTTAGTGTGTTGGCTGCAGTGGCTGGGTATGTCAAGGCTGCTGCCGCCTCCGAGCCCTGCCAGGGTTCCGTGCAGGTCCTAGTGCCTGCCTTGTGCCTTGCTGCCTCCAAACCTGCTGTGATTCTGTGCAGGTCCTAGTGCCTGCCTTGTGCCCTGCTGTAAGAGTGTGTCACGAAATGATGCATGTCTAAAAAGTGTGTCACCAACATGAAAAGTTTGGAAAGCTCTGTCCTATATCCTCTTTACTCCACTCAGGCTGTTATTAGAAAAAGCTGTTAGACATGGAAGCCCAGAATGGAAGAGGAGTCATCCCAAATTTGGTCCAAACTCGGCTTTCACCATGTTAGGTTGAAACCAGCCAACTACATCAACTCACTCATCTCTCCAGCTCAACAAAGGCTCTTCTTCAGAGCCAGATGTGATAGTCCAGGGGTCAGCAACCTTTTTTCTATCAGGGACCACCCCCACCGGAAGAATTTTTTCAAGGACTGGGGGGCGGGGTTTGTGGACAGCAGCCAATCAACCGGATGGGGGGCAGGGTTTGCGGGCGGCAGCCAATCGGACGGATGGGGGTGGGGTTTGCGGGCAGCAGCCAATCAGCCAGATTGGGGGGGGGGGTTTGCGGGCGGCAGCCAATCGGACAGGGGCAGGCTTTGCAGGCCTGCCACTCTGGGAACCGAGGGCATTTTCGGGGTCCCTGGAGCCTGCCCCTTTGAAGGGGCAAGCTCCGGGGACCCTGAAAATGCCCTCAGTTCTGGTAGGGAGGCAAAAGCCTTGCACGCGCGCAATCTCCTGGGCCACTTCCCTGCGGTGCAGAGATTTTCCACCCTGACCCCCTGCACCAGTCAGCTGTGCAGCGGGGAAGTGGCCGATAGCCTGTGCACGGCGAGGCTTTGCCTCCCTGCCGGAACTGAGGGCATTTTCGGGGTCCCTGGAGCTTGCCCCTTCAAGGGGCAAGCTCCAGGGACCCCGAAAATATGCTCGGTTCCGGCAGGGAGGCAAAAGCCTCACCACGTGCCGGGCCACTTCCCTGTGGCACGGAGATTTTCCACCCCACCCCCTCCCGCACTGGTCAGCTGTGCAGCAGAGAAGCGGCCGGTAGCCTGCCCGCGGCGAGGCTTTTGCCTCTCTGCTGGAACCAAGGGCATTTTCAGGGTCCCTGGACCTTTCCCCAAAATGCCCTTGGTTCTGGCAGGGATTCAAAAAGGCGCGCTCGCAAATTCAGCCAAGGTTGGACTCCAGGCTTGGCTGCCAGCTCGACCAGTCAGATTTCTCAGAACTGACTGAATTTCCCTTGCTTGCATGGATTGCAGAAGTTGTGGTCCACTGAAGTTTTTTTTCCCCTGGAGAAGGGGAGACCAGAAGATTACTCGTGGGGCCATTGGGATTGCCTACCCTTGTTTTTTCTGTAGTTTTCCACCGCGGAAGGAACAGGGTAAGTGCAAGGCAATGGCCGAGATATATCAGGCTCTCGCAGGGGAAACAAGTCTCTTTGAAGAGACACAAGAGCGCCCAGCCGCTTTTAGATCACTTTAGGAATGTTTTTTTTAGATTAAAATATTTTTGAAATCTAAGATCTATTTTTTGGACTTCGTTGAAAATGTTGGCTAACTTTGTGCTTTCTTTGCTATAACTGATTCTGGTGGAAGTTTGATGGACTCTATATTTGCAACATAATGAAACGTCTGCATTTTTTTTTTTTTTTTACTTCTCTTTTGTATTAGAGGGATTTAAGAGACTCTGTTTGTAATTCTTCGCTTGATAAACTAAATGACTATTCATTTTTTGAGAAACTCTTTGTTTGGATTAAGCAGCTTGCAGCTTGAAGAACGAAAGCTCGCAGTTTGAAGAATAAAAACACAGGGTAACGTGTTTTTTTCCTTGTCGTCTTTTTCTACATCCTCCCTGGTTGGATTTTGCTTAATTTGGAATATATTTTTTATTTCTCCTTCTATAAACTGTTTAAAATATTATTCTCTCCTGTATTTTGGATTATTGGAACTTTCTTTTTTCTTTTGACTTTAAAAAAAAAAAAACAACAACAACGACGTTCTGCTTAATAGATTCTGCTGGTAGTATTCCATGGACAGATTACATGATTATTGTTTTGACTAGAAGGGTTGTTGTTTTAATTTGAAGGACACAGGAAAGATGGCTTTCCAACTTGTACCTGAGGAGCTCAGAAGAGAGATTACTGAGGTTTTTTCAAATATTCAAAGGTCGTTGGAATTACTGTTCGTAACTCTGCAAAATAGAGAGAAAGAACAGAGAACAGAAACGGAGACAGAAAGGAAAAATGTTTTTCAAGTGGAGGAGAAACAGAAGGAGGAAATTTTGAGTATATTAGTTCAGAAGAACATTCTGAAGGCTTTACACTACAATCTTGGTATAGATATGTTGTGGCAGTGGAGACAGAGTGAAAATATGGGTGCACAGTTGGATGGATGTTGTGAAATATGTGGAAAGGGAGAGAAGGTTGCTCTGATATTCTATATGAGATATAGAAAAGAGCAGGCTGTATATTGCGAATCTCCCACAGTGTATTGTGATTTTGGCATAACCTAAACAGAAGATATGAGAAACTGTATGGATATAAAGGTTAATGAAAAAATATGGACTTGAATTGTTATGAGAAACTGTATGGATATATAAAAAGTGATATTCTAAATGTAAGATGCTAAATACAAACACAAGTTGATATTATAGAATATTGTTTTCCTTAGAGATATATTTATGAGAAGATAATGATATGATGGAATTAGAATGATGGTTACTACAGGATGATATATATCAATATGTATTGTATGAATATTATAAGAATTGATATATTAGCTATTAGGTTAAGTGATATGATAGATTATGCATTTAGTTTAAATGGACACTACTACAAGGAATGGAAATTACAGATGGATAATTGAGATTCAAGAATTCCTTTTTTATGGAGATATATATATATTTTAGAATTAAATTATAGAAATATATATGTATGAACACTATAAGAATTGCTAAATTATGTATTAAGTTACATAACATGTTAGGTTATGAGTCATAATATGAATAGAATATATTGTAGTTTATTAGAAGTAAATAAGGCTTTTATTTGTTATACTAATTGGTCTTTATTGAAGATATAAATATGTAGTAATGAACATTCAACATTTAACTACTACTTCAAGGAGTGGAAGCCAAAGATGGATTATTGGGAGACAGTAAGATGAAGGTTAGAAGATTGGATTAAAGAAATCAAAAGGCATATGACAAAGAAAAGTTCCTGTATACTGTATGAAGTACTAACATTTAAAATCAATTGTTGTACTTTAAGTTCAAAGATAGATTGGAGGTCATCTATTTTCTATATTTTCTTTGCTTATTATTATTTGACTTCACTTTTTCTTTATCTTTTTCTTATTTTGTATTTCTGTTTCTATTTCTTTTTCTACTTTAAATTTTATTATGTATTGTAAAACTTAATAAAATTTATTAAAAAAAAAAAAAAAAGGCGCGCTCGCATGCTGCCTCTGCCGTGAGGGGAGGCCCGCCTCCACCCTTCTTTGCCGCGCACTGATAGGTGGAAGTGTTTCCCCTTCCGGGCCTCCACCAATCAGCTGCTCTGGCTCAGCCTGCAGCCCACTTCCTAATGGCCTGCAGACTACCGGTGGGCCACGGACCACAGGTTGCCAACCCCTGTAATAGTCTACCCTCAGCATTTCTATGCGGTAGATTCAATAAACCCCTCATGATTAACCGAACCTGCCCGTGTGGTTCAGTTGAATCTACTCTCAATGTGCTGCCGCACTACTCCTTTTACAGTGATATTTGAAGAAGACCCATCTTCCCACTCTTGCCACATGCACCAAATTATCTTTCTTGTCAACTTTCTCTTGTTAGACAAGAAAAGTGCTATCACACATAATGTAGCAAAATTCTGTATAGCTTTTGTGAATGTGCAAAAGCAAACAATTGACTACTGCACATGGCTGACATATTCATACCTGATTCATTAATCTTAAGGCTATGTGGATGTTTTGTTTGTTTGTTTTCTCTTCTCTTTCTGCTGTAATTAGTTTATATACCTTTTGTTTTATCTGGTCATTGACGATAGATAAATATTATCTATCTGTATAAGAATAAAAGAACTTTTAAAAATAAAAAGAATAACATTTAATATTCTATTATACTTATTTATAATGGCTACCTAGAGTTGTTGTAGAGCTGGGCAGCCCTGTACATTTCTAAAATAAATAAAATGAATAATATACTTGTTAAATTTGTTGTTGTTGTTTATTCGTTCAGTCGTTTCCGACTCTTTGTGACTTCATGGACCAGTCCACGCCAGAGCTTTCTGTCGGCCGTCACCATCCCCAGCTCCCCAATGGTTGAGTCTGTCACCTCCAGAATATCATCCATCACTTGTTAAATACAGATTTTTATTTATTTTGCCTTTCTGTACAATTCTATCTATACATCTCTCCTGGCTTGTTGTCTTTTCCCCGTAGACTTCTCTGTCTTTGACAAATTATAATAATTCATATATTTTGGTAGAGATTTTGTCTATATTGTTTTTGCTCATTATCATAGAAGGTAGATGTTCAAAAGCATTATTACCATTATTATATTGTTCTTGAACTTCGACTGGACTTCTTGCCATTCATGCTTACAAAGTACAGTAAAAGGATTATAGTCATATTCCCCCATAACTATATTAACATTTTCTTCCCTGCTGGCATCCTGATATTCCAGTTCTATTTAATTATAGATGGTTTGTTTCAATAACATTTTCAGACATCTGCATATTCAGCATGGAGACCTGTAAAGCAGAATCTATTGATCTTCAAGTAAATACATATAGTTACTTGGCATTTCTACATCACAGGGCATCCTTCTTAATATGTCACAACAAAAAGCATAAAAGGAGTCCTATAGCAGCTTAAGCACCGATAAACATCTTGTGGCATAAATTTCCCTAGATCAGAATTCATGTCAGGTATGAAGGTACTCACATAAACAAGTCCTTTCTGTGAATGGATGAATATATTTATAGACATATATTTATTTATTTTACACAGCCTTATTATTATTTGTCCTAACTTGGTCATAGGGTGGGAGAAGACAAAAAGTCATATATCTGATGGTGATATCTGTATATTAGTATATTATGAGGATGATCGAATCAGTTGACTTTTGTTGTATACAGTCCTGTATGCAATCTTCTATTATTTAGTTTTCCACATACTGCAGATTGCAGTAAAAATGATGTAAAGAATAAGGGTTGTTAGCTGCCCTGCACCCTGCTTGGCTCTTGATTGCTACAATGACAGCATTCCACGGGTCACAGGTTAAGGCAAATTTGTTTTCCAATGCATTTTTCAAGTACATGTGACAGGCACTTTAGAACTTGCATGTCTCAATATGCAATCTTTGAGTGCATCATTGTCATAAGCTAGAATTAGAAGACAAAGTGAATGCCATAAGGCCTATAATAGAAGATGATGATAGATAGATAGATAGATAGATAGATAGATAGATAGATAGATAGATGATAGATAGATACTGTAGATATATTCTAGTCACAAAGGAGGCCAAAACTTAAGAGATGTCTCTTCTCCTAAAAGTGATGGTATTATTGTAAATTGCATTTACTTGAAAAACATTAAATACTAGACATTTCTAAATTCAGGAAGAACCCTGGTCTGTGCAATTTTCTAGGGTTCCTAATGTCCAGGTGTTCTGGAAAAGGTTAACTCACTAAATTTAACATGCCTGAGAAGCATTCAATTCAATTTCAGTAGGATTTTAGCAAGAATGTCCCTTGATTTGCAGTGAAACCAAGCATTAAGAGCTGGATAAGTCTGTATTACAAGATTATAAAATTACGAACTTTAGAAATATTACCACACAGGGCAAAATTGTGTGATAGTGCTCTTGGGGTTCCAATATCCACTTCATTAATCTTCATAGAATGGAATATTAATTAGGTAGATAATTAATATTCCCAGTTAATAACCGAGAATCGCAGCAGGAAATTTTGTAGTGCATTGTTTTGCCATTGTCAGTGATAATTCAAAACACTATTATTCAGTGACAAAATAGAAATTCCAACCAGTATAACCCAGACAGATTACTTTAGATTCAGTCAACATTGTCCCTGCAAAAAAAAAAGGTTCAACATGATTATCCCTATGTTTATAAAATAAGTTCTGTTCTTTTAACATGGAAATGTGATGACTCACCAAAGTATGCTTCAACATGGGATGTGCATAAGTAATACAAGTGCCATCCTCAGTGAGAAAAGTTGTTAAAAGCAGTGTACAAAATCGGTATATTTTGGAAAGCTGAATAAAAAAGAATGTGATGGCTAAATCAGTTTTCAACAAAGGGAAGTTGCACAAAAAATGAAATGCCTTTATCATGGCATTAACTAACACAACAAGGCTGAGGTTAGCAAGGCAAATGATGAAAAAATATTTATTTATTTATTTATTTATTTATTTATCAGATTTCTTCACTGCCCATCTCGACAAATGACTCTGGGCAGTTTACAAACAAATTAAAAGAACAAAAGATTAAAATATCATTAAAACAGATTCATTATAAAAATATAAATATACATAAATATAAAAATGTAAAAATGTAAAAATGTAAAATATAAAATCCAAGATGGTGAAGCAACGGTCTCAATAAAATTTCCCAGGGCCACATCAAGGTGCCCATCACCCCCATGATTGATTATCCCCCCTCCTGCCCCAATATGCCTTTAGTCCCAGTCATGAGCTACAGTCGTTCTGAGAAACGAGAACTTGGAGTAATCAAGAAAGGTATTTACTAACAGCATTTGTTCTGCAGTGTATTGTTGAACAATATCAAAGCCCAGTTGGGTGTTTTATGACATACAATCTTCTTGAAACAAAGGCCAGAAATAGCCATAAGTTTGGAGTCCCTCTGAAAACACCACACATGCTGCCTGAAAGAATGACAAGAAAGGGATGATATGACTCAAACCAACTATCTCACAGACTTGCCAATCTCTTGTAAAGCGGTTCTATCTGCCAACAGATGATTACCATAATGCACACTACTGAAACATGGCAACCTATCCACCTATACGTAGAAAGAAATTTAATCAATTATACTTTACTTTTTACAGGCTTATTCCAATTAGATTAGTTCTGGAATAATTTTACTTAGGTCTATCTTTTCCGGTTAAAGACCAATTATATGTGATGCAGTTTAGTCTGTCTGTGTCTGTGCAGAAGAGATACTACTGTTCAGAAGGAAAGCAAAATAATAGCTTTCAGAACACAGCAGGATCCTTTCTGAACATTCTATTTGCATAGGACAATGTTCCTTTGTTCTTACTGAACTTTTAAAAATTGTAATTAAGTAGGTAACCAGCACTGAAGAGATTTCCATTTCACTAGTACAGAAAATGAGGAAGAAAAAAAAGAGAGCCAAGGAACAATTACAAATTAGGTATTTGAATTTAACCCCCACCCCCTATGCTTTAAACACCCACATTTTCTTATAAAGGATATTGTATTCCAGTGACATTCAACTTTTTACTGTTTTGCAACAGAGATACTTAACCCCCCTCTCCCTTTTTTGTTGTCATCAAAATTTTGACTTCCATTGGAAACTTCTATATCATCTGAGTAGAACCCACCTCAGCGTTGCTTTGAATTCCACTTTAGTGACAATCTAGTTGATAACAATTTTGGAAAGAGCTGCCTAGACAATTCAGTGTGCTGTTCACCACCACAGAAAAGTGAAGATTGATAAGTGAGATGACCCTAAATTCACAACTTTATGGGTAATAGGCCTACCATGAGCTACAGTCCAAAGAGCCAAAAGCAACTTTCTGATTGCTGGGCATCAGAGGTCAAACAAAGGTAAAGCAGAGGTAATGCAGAGCATAAACCTCATTCCTTGCTTTTAACTCTCTTGATCTCCCAAAAGATCTCATGGATAAGTAGAACACTTTACTAGAAATGGTAATTCTAGTAAATGTAATGAGAGCCAGTTTGGTGTAGAGGTTAAACGTGCCAGGCTAGAAATGGGGAGACCCATTTCAGGTGAGTTCTAGTCCCACCTTATTTGGCACAAAGCCAGCTGGGTGTCCTTGGGCAATCAAACAGATTTTATTTATCCCTATTTATCCCTATTTAAATAAATGTAAAGCACTTCACCATGTGATACTAGGAAATTTATTTTGTATATGTGGCCCGAATGTTATGGAATCTGTGCTAAGCTAGAGCAAACTATATATAATATGGAAACTATACATAATATGGCTTTACCTGTCAGATCCTTCCTAGGAATGTAATATGCACAACTGTGTGATTATTCAAATAAAATTATTTATTTATTAAACAAATTTATAAGGCTGCCCAACTCACACATGGTAATTCCGGGAGGCTTACAGAATTAAAAACCATAAAAACACAATACACACCCCACGGCAGCAGTACACACACTCAAACCAACCACTTGATCAGCTTTAAAATGACCTGGGGTGCCCAGGCCCACTGAGAAAACCACGTCTTCAGGGCCTTCTGGAAAAAGAGCAAGGAGGGGGCCAATCTTATCTCTGGGGGAATGATGTTCCAAAGGGAGGGAGCCACCACGGAGAAGGCCCTTTTCCTCAGCCTTCTAAAATCTAATAAGATTTTATTTATTTTATTTATTTATCATATTTATATCCCGCCCATCTCCCCCACAAGGAGGGACCCTGGGCGGTTATTTTAATTTTGCTAGGCATGTGGATGGTGTTGTTTACCTGGAATGGAAAACACCTGACATTATCGCCTACTCTTTTCCTACAGGTAGAAAGAAAAGGGTTAAAGTAGCTAATGTGAGAACACAACCCACCTTTAGCTGTATTCTCAATCATGGAAGATGACTGGCTGTGTTTGGGCCTGTTATTCTCTCTCAGTCCAACTATTTCACAGAGTAATTATTGTTGAGACAAAACTGGGAAATTGAAGGAGGGGGCCACCTTGAGCTCCTGAAGGGGAGATATAAATGTAATGAAGTACTGAAGCATACAGAGATAACATATTCATATAATTAAAATGTGCCAGAGTATGTTCCCCAGTTGTAGTTTTAATAGCTTGCCATTAGAAAATATCAGACAAATGAAAGCCGTGAACAAAGAAACAAATTTAGTCCATCTGTACAATTTGGCCCCAGTTCTAATGCCTAAAGAAAAAGCAACTTTATGCAAGCATGCCCTCAGAGAGGCCAGACAGATATATGTTTACCTCTTTCCTCTAGAGAAGGATGATGGAAGTAAGGATATCATGGGATGAGAAACTCCCTGATCCTTGTTCTTTTCCTCTCACCTCTGCAATCACTGACAACTGCCTTTCCTCCATTTTTAGTTTGTATATATTTGTTTCTCATAATAATACATACTATGCATTGGCGATCTATTCACAGACTGCACAGAATAGCAAAGAAATGCTTGAAAAAAACAAGCACGGAATAAGATTGTAGATCATCATCAAAACACATGTGATATATGTCAAACTTTCCAGACACAGTCTTCTGTATCTCCTGACAGGTCTGGAAAAGATCCCTGTCTGAAACTCTAGTTAACATTTTTGAAATGTGATATACACTGCATCTTTTTTAAAAATTCTGTAGTCGAATGTTTGTCTTCTTGTAATAAATACTGTGGAGTCCTTGGTGCTCTCTGAGCTTGGTTGTTTGTTTGCAGATGTTTCATTACCCAACTAGGTAACATCATCAGTGCTGATGAGTGTAGGGTTTGCTCCCTGTTTATATACAGTAGCTTGCCCTGCCAGTTTTTGTAAAGCCCACACTAAGGGGGGCACACTAACCATCCCTGATACCTAATTTTATATATTTATTAAAGTAGCATATTCAGGGGAAGTGCAATTTGTAAAGTAGCTTGCAAACTCTACACTCACCAGCACTCATGATGTTACCTAGTCAGGTAATGAAACATCTGCAAGCAAACAACCAAGCTCAGAGAGCTTTTACTCTCATAATCACTATAGAATATATAGTGGGGAGGCTGTGTGCTTGCTAACAAATAAGTATTGAAATTAAAATAATTCTTCAATATTTCTTCATGAAAGTAAGTCTTCGGTCTTGAGGTTTTTTGGAGATGGTGTGCAGAAGAGATGACACTAAATAAAAAAGGATCAGCTTCAGTGGGGGTGGATTACTAATAGGGTTTGAAAGCATCAATGGTACTTTTATGAAGCAGTCCTAAAGCAAAGTTACCATTCGTAGCATATCTGACTGGCCTGTGTTGAAGGGAATATTATTCATCTGTGCATTTGGCTTCTTTCCACTAAAATCTTAAGCATTTCATATTAAACATTTCAGCCAAACATTAATCTAGCTAAGCTGCTTATCTGAGATCCTCATGTAGTAGCTGAAATTGCCCAAGTATTATTGACCTTATTTCCAATATTTTCTTCTCTTCCTCATCCCAACAAAAATTAAAGGATGTTTTCTATCTTTTTAAAATTTAATATTTGAGTAAAATTTTATTCAATAAGAGCAAATGGGCTAATGAAGGTCCTTAATCATGAATTAAGTATGGTGAGCCAGAGTATTTGTACTTCTTCCCACTGCATGCAAGTCTTTTATCATTGCATAATAAAATTTATGAAATTAAAGCTCTATCTTGAGTTATTGTGCTATTATAAAAGTGCTAAACTGCTGACATAGAGAACACCAAAGGGTGGGTTTGTTTGCTTGTTTCACAATGGTTATAAGCAACTATAACTGAAGCTGTCTCTAAGCTGCATTCAATCTCCATCTTCATGGATTCAAATTAAATTAATATAACAGCATACTGCAATATAGCTGTTTGGGCTGTGGGTGGGGGATGGATACCTCTATCTTTAAATAAAAGTTTTCCATGCACAACATCCCATATTTATTCTCTGGAATTCCTATTTAAAGAATCCAGGATAATTGTGACCCACATAAGAACCTGGAAATCTTTGGCAATTAGAGCAGTTAGTAGTGAGGCAAAGGATTTCAGCTGTTGGTCTATCATGGCATACTTGTGTAAATACTTTTGCACTCAATCTATTCCTTGTGCAGAATATGAGAGTTTATGTGATAGGACAGTAACATAAGATGTTGTTATTTGAATTATGTTAATCCTCTCTGCATCATGAGACCAATGGAAACTGAGAACAAAAGCTTCAGGCAACACTATGTTTTGGAATATATGCAAATTCTGCAATACTGGTGCTGCTTTATTCTTTAGCTTTTGGTGTTGTTTTTCCCCCCCTTGCTTTGGAGTATCAGCAAAGAATGTTCCTTTCTGATACTTCTCATAACATTGCCAAGCTCATTGGTGCTTACTCATGAGATTGTAATACTAACATACTGAGCATCAAATATCATTGTTTAATGTTTTATACTCACTGTGCCTTCTGAATAAGGTGTCTGAAGCAAAGCCAGATTGTGTTGCCACTATCCCTGATTCAATATGACTAATACTGTAATATCAAAAACAGTTTTTTGACTTTACAAAGAGACTTAATAGCAGATGGTTCTTCTCAAGATTTCCAACATGTGTGTGTACATATCTTTAATTGCAATTTGAGCCCAATCTATATAATAACCAGTACTTGAAAAGATAAATCCATCCTATTTTATTATTCCCTTCCCCAGTGCACTATAAGATGATTGGAACACTTCTCCTTTCAGAAGCATTTTCCAACTTGGACCTGCTGAACCATGATGTCTTCATTCTACTGTTTCAATTGAGTGAATTGGCCAGATCCAATTAATTCCATCCTTGATTTTGTAAGCCTAAATAGCCTGGAAGAAAACTTCACAGTTGATTCCTCAGGACTTTATTTTCTCCTCTAATGTTCCCTTTGTATGTATTGTACTGGCTAGTTTTTGAACTTGAGAGCACTACAGTCGGCTTGTACATTCTGGCCCAGTAGCTTGACACCTGGTGAATTCATGGATGTGTCCAGTGCCAGTTCAAGAGTATATGGTGCTCCAGGCCATATTGACTGATGATTTGCATTTGTAGAATAGCATTTGTTTATGGAAGGAGGGTAGTGTTGGGGCCTCTTAAACTTTGGCACCCTAGGCCAATGACTATGTAGCCTTAGCCTAAAGCCTGCCCTGGATGTGTCTTTGTAGGGTTTTGGGTTATAGGTGATTTTTGGCAACAACACAGAAGTTGGCTTCTTCAGGAATGAATTTTCAAGTTTCCAGTCTAGCCTACAGCCTTGTTATTCCCTGGTGTTCCACCATTCAAGTACTGATCAAAGACGACCCTGCTTAATTGTCTAAGATCAGCCATGTTTGTGCCCAGATTCCATCATAACTATGAAAAATCAAAATTCTATTCAAACCAAAAAAAATGATTATAAACAACAAGTAAACAATAAGGAACTTGCATTGGGAGATAAACTAGAATTGCATTAAGTTCTCCTTGTTCTCAACTCAAGCTTTGTCATTTTAAGAGTATATGCAGCTGTTCACTGCTGAGATTTCATCCAAAGCTTAATTCTTAAGAAATTATGGTACTTTATTTGAAGATAAACATCTGAAACAAAATATATTTTGGAGGTTATAGGATAATTGTTATATTCTTCTGAATGGGGGTTTGAAACACAAAAGCATTTTTTTAGTTCAATTATGTTCCACCTAACTAGATATACACTTGTGGGAAACTGACCATAACCTTTAGATTTTTTCTTTCTTTTATAAGATTGATGGTGAAATTTGTTAGCTATCTTCTCATTAGTCAGAAACAGAAAATTCTTAGTGTGGTATATTTTGTTCCCAACAACCAAATGCTCAAATAATACATGACCCTGAGAGGGCAAGGCCATTAGACAGAATTTTGAAGCGAATCAAAGAGTCAATTTCATGGCTTAGAGCATAATGTTCTCCCAAGCCATTAGTTTATAAATGAAAACACAATAGATCTACTGTGTTTGTAACTCCACACAGAAAAACAGAGGTAAGAAAAATGAACAAATATCTGTATCTGTACCATGCCAGATGTATCTTTAAGCTTTAGATGGAATACCAATCTAATGCATAGCCCATCCTCATAGCATAGTTTCTACTGGAAGCCCAGACCATTTGAGACACAGAATTCTCAGCCATGGCACAACAAAGGTGCAAAGCCCATTTTAGATAAAACGAACTTCATTGATTTGGCATATCTAAAATACTTTTCAGCATAGGAAAGATGGTAGATATTTTCCAGTTTCCTAATTCAGAGTCTTGCACTGTATGTATTACTTAACGCATCATCCAATTCATAGATTTGCCCACTAGCTTACACATACCCATACACATACATACAAAAGCATTTATTTATGTAAATTATTGGATTTTGGACACAATCACTCCTTGAATTAGGAAATCAGGGAGAAGGACGAAACCCCTTTTCAAATAATTTAGTCATTCATAAGCAATTACAGTGCATTCTAAACATATAATAGCTTGTTACAGACTATAATGTGTTAATTTTACAATAATTTTTATAACATTGAGGAATAAGAATGCATAATTTTCATCTTTTCTAATTTATCACAAGTTGTATTTTAGCCATTAAATAGAAAAATAAATGTTTGAAAACAACCCTTTTTATAAAGTTACAAAAAAAAATAATCCCCTACATTTCTTTGGCAGCTGCAAAATATCATCTGTGGTTGTATCAAGCATTCAAATCACTTTTTAAAGCAAATGCTTATAAAATCAGGCTGGATTCTTTTCAAAATTGTTTATTTCCCATCACACACATACACATAGCATTTCTGCAGTCTTCACTACTTCTTCCTTTGTGGGAAAATATTTAAGCTAATGTAGGAGCAAAGAAAATAGTTTCTGAAGCTTCATATCATACGTGCATTTTGAAAACAAGATTTTTGATTGGTTTCTGGCTGTGATCTAATCTTATGGTTGTCCAATACTTATGTCATGTGGACAAATGAATAAAAAGGTAAAGGTGCCCCCCACACACTTGTGTAGTCGTGTCCAACTCTAGGGGCCAGTGCTCATCTCCGTTTGTTAGCCGAAGAGCCAGCGTTGTCTGAAGACACTTCCGCGGTCATGTGGCCAGCATGACGTGTGCGGAATGCTGTTCCCTACCCACCAAAATTGTACCTATTCATCAATTGTACCTACTTGCATTTGCATGCTTTCGAATTGCTAGGTTGGCAAGAGCTGGGGCTAGTGCGGGAGCTCACTCCGTCACATGGGATTAGGGATTCTAACGACCGAACTTGTGATCTTCTGATTGACAAGCCTGGCGTCTTACCCGCTGAGCCACCATGCCCCCTGAAATGAATACAAATACAAATGAATACAAATAGTCATATATACTCCTTTATATGTGGATGTGATTCCATCAGGCTGTTCTCATACTAGACCAAGGGTCGGCAAACTTTTTGAGCCGAGAGCCATTTTGGTATGCTCGTGCACATTTTTAAGTGCTCGAGAGCCAGGGGGCGGGGTTTGCGGGCGGAGGCCAATCGCGTGGAAGGGGGCGGGGTTTGCGGGCGGGAGCCAATCGCGTGGAAGGGGGCGGGGTTTGCAGGCGGGGGCCAATCGCGCACACTTAGGGCCTGCTGCCGCCATGCCCGCTGCAGTGCCCGCCGCCGCCATGCCCGCTGCCACGACTGCGCAGGCGGCGCTGCCTGCCTGGCACTCGGGCGCTCTGGCTGGGGTGCAGCGGGACGGGAGCATCGCCGGCGGCCCGCGAGGACCGGCCAGGGAAGGCACGCGGGCGGAGCTCCCGTCCCGCTGCACCCCAGCCGGAGCGCCCGAGTGCCAGGCAGGCAGCTCCGCCCGCGTGCCTTCCCTGGCCGGTCCTCGCGGGCCGCCGGCGATGCTCCCGTCGCGCTGCACCCCAGCCGGAGCGCCCGAGTGCCAGGCAGGCAGCTCCGCCCGCGCGCCTTCCCTGGCCGGTCAAGATCCTTTCCCCGCCCCCAGCAGAACCAAATATGTTAAAAAGTGGGTAGGTAAAGCACGCTCGCGTAAACATCCTGGTTCCTTCATGATCAGTTGAGCAGCAGCCACGCAGCAGCAGCAAGCGGGCGTCTTCGACAAATTGCTCTGGAAGGGGGCGGGGGAGGTTTGGAAGAAGAAGGGAAAGAGAGGCTCGACTGCTCCAGTCGCTTCTCTTCCGGAGCCTCTCACGCCCCCAGTCCAGGCAAAGTAAAGCTGGTGGGGAATCCAGCGCGGGAGCGGGGTTTGCGGGCGGGAGCCAATTGCGCACACTTAGGGCTGTGGGGTGGAAATGTGCTGCTTTTGCACGGAGAAAAAGAGTAAGCAGAGCAGCAAGGAAGAGGTTAAGGCAGGGCTTTCCAAACTTTTGCCGTTGGCGACACACCAACGGCCAGCCCACAAAAACCTGGAAGCACCGGCGGTTGTGGCTGCGGCGGCAATGGCTGCCCCTTCGAAAGGGCAGGCTCCAGGGACCCCGAAAATGCCCTCGGTTCCAGCAGGGAGGCAAAAATCGCGTGCAGGCTGCCGGCTTCCCGACGCACAGCTGATTGGCGCGGTGGGGGGGGGACGGGGTGGAAATTCTCTGTGCTGATCAGCTGTGGGCCGGGAAGCCCCGCAGCATGCGTGCGCAATTTTTGCCTCCCTGCTGGAACCGAGGGCATTTTCGGGGTCCCCAGAGCCTGCTCTTTCAAAGGGGCAGCGGCAGCAGCGGCGTCCTGGAACCCGGAAGCACTGATGGCCCACCACCGCTGCCCCTTCGAAAGGGCAGACTCCGGGGACCCCGAAAATGCCCTCGGTTCCGGCAGGGAGGCAAAAATCACGCGTGCAGGCTGCCGGCTTCCCGACGCACAGCTGATTGGCGCGGTGGGGGGGGGACGGGGTGGAAATTCTCTGTGCTGATCAGCTGTGCGCCGGGAAGCCCCACAGCGTGTGCGCGCGATTTTTGCCTCCGTGCTGGAACCGAGGGCATTTTTGGGGTCCCCAGAGCCTGCTCTTCCAAAGGGGCAGCGGCAGCAGCGGCGTCCTGGAACCCGGAAGCACTGATGGCCCACCACCGCTGCCCCTTCGAAAGGGCAGACTCCGGGGACCCCGAAAATGCCCTCGGTTCCGGCAGGGAGGCAAAAATCGTGTGCAGGCTGCTGGCTTCCCGACGCACAGCTGATTGGCGCTGTGGGGGGGGACGGGGTGGAAATTCTCTGTGCTGATCAGCTGTGGGCCGGGAAGCCCCGCAGCGTGCGCGTGCAATTTTTGCCTCCCTGCTGGAACCGAGGGCATTTTCGGGGTCCCCAGAGCCTGCTCTTCCAAAGGGGCAGCGGCAGCAGCGGCGTCCTGGAACCCGGAAGCACTGATGGCCCACCACCACTGCCAATTGAAAGGGCAGACTCCAGGGACCCCGAAAATGCCCTCGGTTCCGGCAGGGAGGCAAAAATCGCGCGTGCAGGCTGCCGGCTTCCCGACGCACAGCTGATTGGCGCGGTGGGGGGGACAGGGTGGAAATTCTCTGTGCTGATCAGCTCTGGGCCGGGAAGCCCCGCAGCGTGCGCACGCGATTTTTGCCTCCTTGCTGGAACCGAGGGCATTTTCGGGGTCCCCAGAGCCTGCTCTTCCAAAGGGGCAGCGGCAGCAGCGGCGTCCTGGAACCCGGAAGCACTGATGGCCCACCACCGCTGCCCCTTCGAAAGGGCAGACTCCGGGGACCCCGAAAATGCCCTCGGTTCCGGCAGGGAGGCAAAAATCGCGCGTGCAGGCTGCTGGGCTTCCCGACACACAGCTGATTGGCGCGGAGAATTTCCACTCCGGGTGGCCTGGCAGCGCGCGCGCACGCGATTTTCACCTCCCTGCCAGAACCGAGGGCATTTTCATCAGCGCTTCCGGCTTGTCACGCGACACACTTGGGGGCCCCCGGCGACACAGTATTGTGTCGACACACAGTTTGGAAAGCCCTGGGTTAAGGCGATGGGCAAGTGCCCGTCGTCAAGATGGCTGCCGGAGACGGAGGCTTCCAAACTCTCGCGAGACTGTGTGAAGCCCGTCCCCGGAGGAAAAAGAGAGGCTGGGCCTAGTATGCCCACAGCCACGCACACCATGCCCGCTGCCGCGCCTGCCCCGCCACGCCTGCCTGCGGAAGAGCCACACTCAAGGGGCCAAAGAGCCGCCTTTGGCTCACGAGCCGCCATTTCCGACCCTTGTACTAGACCATTTGGTTACTAGGCCATTCCATCAATATTGAATGAGTATTACAGTATTGTAAAGCCTGAATAATGAGATATGGCAGCCGTGGATAGTTCTCTGTTACAGTTCTGTGGCTCTATTAAGCTCCAGACTTGTTACATTTTTAAAAGTTTTGCCATGCTGCAAATTGTGGTGTCATACCTAGAGAAAACAAAGGAAAATTAAACAAAAAATCATGTCATGGTAGAAAATAATGTCACAGTGAACGTGCAACAACTCATTTCAGACTCAGGGATTGCAAGCAATGGAGGACAGTCTCCCATTCTGAGCAGTTGTGTGATATTGTTTTGGGATCATTAACTAGCTGTGCTAACCTAGTGAAAGATAAGGTAAAGGTTCCCCCCGCACATTTGTGCAGTCGTGTCTGACTCTAGGAGCCGGTGCTCATCTCCGTTTGTTAGCTGAAGAGCCAGCGTTGTCCGAAGATGCTTCCAAGGTCATGTGGCTGGCATGACACATGCGGAATGCTGTTACCTACCCACCGAAGTGGTACCTATTCATCTACTTGCATTTGCATGCTTTCGAATTGCTAGGTTGGCAAGAGCTGGGGCTAGTTCAGGAGCTCACTCCATCACGCGGGGCTAGGGATTCGAAACTCCGAACTTGCGACCTTCCGATTGACAAGCCTGGTGTCTTACCTGCTGAGCCACCATGCCCTCATTAATTAATACCTTATTAATAATCATAAAAGTCTTCAGCTTTAATTGAGAATCATTATTACTTCCACTTGTGACTCAAAACTGAAATATAAAATCCAGATCTTATATTTCATGCCACATAAGCTGCAGGAGTTTGTCGTGGCTCATAGTCATAATGGATTTACAAGTCAGGGTCCCTGCAACCACAGTTTGCATTGTTCTTTCAGGTTAACTAGGCTGCAGAGAGAGATATCCATGATATTCAAGAAGTACAGCTTCCCCATAATTTGAAAGAATTTACCATGGTAAAAGTACAGATGTATAAGGTATCCTGCATTAGGCATATGTAGTTAGCTTTCCTCAAATTTTACTTGCTATAGAAACTGTGCAACAAAATAATCAGTAGTTCCTAATTCATCCATAATCACTTTGCTCGGCAGACATGCAGACAGCAAATGGAATGGGAAGAAGGATATCTCTGGACTATTGCTTCTGAGATCACTGTAATAACATCCCAGGCAATAGCAGAGCAGGGACGGTTCTGATGTTGACAGTGGGAAGATGATGGCATGGCTGAATGTCAGTCAGGTACTGGCTGGGGTGGTGGAAGCCAAACAACTGGAGTGGCCATTAATATGCCCTAAGACAGGACAGTGAATCTAAGAAAGGAAGACATACCAAAAGCAAAGGAGACAGTGATGAAGACTGCTTTTATTTAAAATAAAAGAGCTAAAAGCACTTCCAATTAACTAAACGCACCAATTGTACCAATTAATAGAAACAGTAACAATAAAGAACAACGTGAGATACGGAGCAGTGTTGATATTTATGCCCTTCCCTGGGACTGCCTAGCAGCTTTCATTTGCCTAATAAAAATTTGAAGAACACCCTTTCCTTTGATTCTAATGTTCACATCATTGTGACGTAGGCTGCAGAATGCATGATAATTATCCTTTCTGCTTTATCATAAATGTGTGTTTGTTCACCATTCCATATTAAATTGTTTCATTTTGGTATTTTGGATAAGCTAGCTGATTACTATTTCTAGCAAAAGGGGGAAAAATCTGGGGGAAATGCTTCAATGTAACCATACTTTTAGCCTCAAGGTAAACAGAAAACTGGCTATGGAGGGCACCAAGCAGTGACCAGAGTGGTGGGGGAACTCCTGCCATAGTGCACAGTAACCAATTTGAGTGGAATTATTTACTTAAATGAAATTAAGTGCAGCAGGTAATCCAGAGAGTACCACCTGAGCTGGCACAAGTGCTACTTTTGATGCATAATGTAAAAGGAATGGACAGTTGACTTCCCCATGTGCTGGGTGCTGATAGATGATAACATGATGCATTCTTGCCCTTGAGAAATGATCAGTGGCCCACACTAATGCTGGAGCAAGCTGGTTGTGCAGATCAGCCCTCAGTCTGTCCTCTATTGGGTTGTGACTTGCATGCTCTGCTTTGCTTTTTTTTCCATTGACTTGTTGGTCTCATGCATTCAGGGAAGGAGGCAGGAAGAATTTCAACTGCTAGCTCAACCAGGAATAGATAAAAAACTGCCAGAGCATCAGCCAAAAAGCAAATCTTTTCATGAGAGACAGAATGTAGAGAGGTAAAGATGGACTTAGGAGGAAAATGGGAATAGCTCCTGCTTAACTGGAAAACCTTTCTGGGGCCCAATGCAGCTGCAGGTGCTGTGACCCCTTAAATTGACCCTAGCTCCGGGTAGCTATCATAATATCCCAATGTAATGCCCTATTTTGCATGTATATCCATTCATGTATGTAAAATGACTATGAATGACTGTGTATTTATATAATTAAATTCCCATTCTGCAAAACTAATTGGCATTACTAATGATCATTATATTTGTGTGTATTTCTATCAGATGTGAAACTGCTGATACAATGATCAAAATGTTTGTGACGTAAAGTCAATAGTTTGGTCTAGTGGTTAAGGCACCAGGCTAGAAACCAGGAGACTGGGAGTTCTCATCCTGCCTTAGGCATGAAAGCCGGCTGGGTGACTTTGGGCCAGTCCCTCTCTCTCAGCCCTAGGAAGGAGCCAATGGCAAACCAGGAGATGGAGAGTTCTAGTCCCGCCTTAGGTACGAAAGCCGGCTGGGTGACTTTGGGCCAGTCCCTCTCTCTCAGCCCAACTCACCACACAGGGTTGGTGTTGTGGGGAAAATAGGAGGTTGAAGCAGTATTAGGTATGTTCATTGCCTTGAGTTATGTATAAAAATAATAAAGGTGGGATAAAAAAATCTAAAAAAACCACATGCACCTTATTTAAATTCTGGTAGGTTAAAAATTAGGAATATATATGTCTCTTTAATATAAATAATATCACCCATGTTAGAAAGAGAATAAAATTAAATTGCTGAAGCATTGCTTCTCAGAAGGTGGAATTACAGTTTCCTGAAACTAATACATTGATTTGCATAATGTCAGGGAAGACACAAATTATATTTCATGCTGGAATTTAAGATCTCGGCTCCAAGAAATGGAGATTTAATTTATTGTTCTATTTTACAGCTCATATGGGGCCTTCAATGTTATTTCACAGGCATGCGCCTATTATACACTTTCCTCATAGCTAAACTAAACAACTAAACTAAACCAAACCAAACCAAACCAAACCAAACCAAACCAAACCAAACCAAACCAAAACCAAAACCAAAACCAAAACCAAAACCAAAACCAAAACCAAAACCAAAACCAAAACCAAAACTAAAACTAAAACTAAAACTAATGCTGTCAAATAAAACATCCCATCTTTTTCTGAAAAGACCAGAATCCTATTACTTCTTTTTATAAATCTTCAGCTAAATTGTGTATTAAAAGACCCATGTGTCAAAAGCAGAGAGGGGAACGGGGACTCAAATTGGCACATTGTTTTATTCTTGAGAAAAATACTAAGGCATGGCATCCTTGCAGTCTTCCATTCTTTTTTGTTGGTACCTTCATGGTTAAGTGAGGATAAGCAGATATGCTTCATGATATGTCATTGCATCATGAGGTTGGCACAAAAAAGCATTTACAAATAAGAGGGAGGTTTCAGCTCCCCACCTCTTTTTTTATTCAGAGAAATAAAAAGTCAAAGGTCAGGCATTTGGAAGCAACATTACTATGTGATGCATAGTCACATGTAAGTGCTGGATCATCTACGTGTCTGTCTGTCTGTCTGTCTGTCTGTCTGTCTGTCTGTCTGTCTGTCTGTCTGTCTGTCTGTCTATCTATCTATCTATCTATCTATCTATCTACTGTATCTATCAAATTTATCTAGCCACCCATCTCACCTGAAGTAACTCTGGTGGGATACAATAAAACCAAGAATTAAAACATTTTGCAAACCCATTAAAACAATAAGCATGGATAAAACAAGACCATGAGAGGGAAGATGTTTACATACAGTATAACCAGCATGCAGGCTCCCTATTACCAGGGGATCCCCAGGCTTGCTGGAAAAAAAAACATTTTGAGAATTTTATGGAAGGCCATAAGGGTTGGGGCTAGCCTCACGTCAGGAGGGATGATGTTCCAGAGGGCAGGTGCCACGGCAGAAAAAGCTTGCTCCCTAGGTCCCGTCAGATGGAACTCTTTCACAGATGGGACTCACAGCATGCCTCTCCTGCTGGACCTGATGGGATGGGTGGATGTGATAGGAAAGAGGTGGTCCCTCAAATAACCTGGCCATATAGGACTTTAAAGGACAAAACCAGCACCTTGAATTCGACTGAGAAGCAAATTGGCAACCAATGCAGCTCTCAGAGCAGAGGTGTAACGTGTGTCCATCTAGGGACACACATAACTGCCCATGTCTGTAGGTTGAGTCATGGCAACTGGATTTCTTTATTTTGGTTCATCGACATAACTGCCCATGCCACCGCATTTGCCTCTAGCTGAAGCTTCTGGATACTCTTCAGCCTCATAAATGCAAAGGCCTCTGAATTATTTTTTATGATAGACAAACTATTCATTCAATTCTGAATTGGTTAAACAATCCCAAGCCTCTTCTGCAAACTCTGTAAGTATTTTTGAATTGTCCACCAAAATCTAAATTACAGTTGTATTTTATTAGTGTAGTGCCTTGGCATTCATTTCTTGAACCTATAGACCATACTTGTACGGGAAATTATATTCAATTTATATTACAAGGAAGTATTCCAATGCAGAAAAAAACATATTCTAAACTCGCATGCAATAGTCTATATGGGAGATGACCAGGGCATGAGTGACGGTTTGAAGGGCTTCTCGATCCAGGAAAGGGCGTAACTGGCACACAACATGAAGTTGTGCAAAGGCCCTTCTGGCCACAACTGCCACCTGCTCTTCGAGCAGGAGTCGTGAGTCCAAAAGGACCACCAGATTCCGCACAGGGTCTGTCTGGGGCAGTGCAACCCCATTCAGAACTAAAGATTACAATTTCCTGGATACAAAGAGCCATTAACCCACAGCCACTCAGTCTTACCAGGGTTCAGCTGAAGCCTGTTGTCCCCTATACAGATCCCCACAGCCCCCAGGCACCTAGAGAGGGCATCCACTGCATCGCTTACCTCACCCGGGATGGAGATGTATAATTGAGTATCATCGGCATATTGATGATACCTCATCCCATGGTGCCAGATGATCTCATCCAGTGGTTTCATGTAGATGTTAAATAGGAGAGGAGAGAGAACCAAACCCTGAGGCACCCCACAAAGGAGGGGCTGGGGCCCATATCTCTCGCTCCCTATCACCACCGATTGGGATCAGCTCTGGAGGAAGGAGGTGAACCAGCACAACACCACACCACCCACCCCCAACTCCCTCAGCCGCCCCAAAAGGATACCATGTTCGATTGTATCAAAAGCCTCTGAGAGGGCAAGGAGAGCCAGGATGAATGCACTAGCCCCATCCTGCTCCCACCAGAGATCATCCATAAGCATGACCAATGCAGTCTCTGTCCCATATCTGGTCTTGAAACCTGACTGCAAGGGGTCTAGATAATCTGTTTCTTCCAGAATCCTCTGGAGCTGCAATGCCACCACTTTCTCAACCACCTTCCCCATAAATGGGAGGTGGGAGATGGGATGAAAATTGTCTAACACAGTAGGGTCCAGTGATGTCTTCTTGAGGAAGGAGTGCTCCAGCACCTCCTTAGAGGCAGCTGGGAACACCCCCTCTCCCAAGGATGCATTAACCATCGCCTGGACCCAACCACATGTCACCTCCCGGGCAGCCTTCACTAGCCAGGAGGGACACGGGTCAAGGTGACAGGTGGTGGCATTCACAGTCTGGAGGATCCTGTCCACTTCCTTGGGTCCAACAGGATCAAACCGTTCCCAGATAACTGGGTAAGTACGTTCCCTCGGCATTATCTTCCATCCAAATCTACATTTTTTTATTTATTAATTTATTAATTAAATTTCTATGACCGCCCATCTCCCCCTCAAGGAGGGACTCTGGGCGGTTCACAAATAATAATAACAAAATAGCAAAAGAGCAGGAGAGGTATATTTTCACCATGTCATCTAATTCAGCATTTAGACACATCAGTGCACCCACTTTAAAGGGTATAATAACAGTTAATTGCAATATTGTATGGCTGAAAAAGAAAACAAAAGTATGAAAAATATGTGATTATATGACGCACCACCAGATGGCATTAAAAAAAAAGACTTTATTCAAGGTTGTTTCACAAGCTCCCATTCATGTTTCCAAGGTGGTAAATAGAAAGGCACAATAGATACTAAACCTTTCTAGAAATTACAGCTCAATAGAGGGTTTAGAGAATGCTTGCCAGTGCAAAATAATTATTTCTCACATTTTATTTATTTTGTTCAATTTCTATGGCCGCCCATCCTCAACAAGTGACTCTGAGTGGCCAACAATCATAAAATCAATTAAAACCAATATAAAACCAATACAATACATGTATGTGTGTATGTATGTACGTACGTATGTATGTATGTATGTATGCATAGCAGCTGAGAAAAATGATAACCGTAGATGTTAATATAACCAAGAAACAGGGCCCTTAACACACTCAGGATCCCAGGCCCAGACACACAGCCAGGTCTTCAAGGCCTTACAAAAGGCCAGCAGGGTTGGGGCCTCTTATCCCTGACCCGGTTACATACTATCATTTTGTTTTTCTCTTTCTTCCAGCTGTGTATTTTTCTCTTAATTATTTTATTTTTCATTCTTTTCCCTTTTCCTCTTATGTCTACTCTACTCTTCTTCCTCCCCCCACTTTTTTTTTTTGAGGTTGTGGATACAATATGGAGGAAAATATTAGTCTTTGCCCAACTACTCACTGCATTTCATTGTTGTCCATAAGGAACAGGTAGCAAGGCAGGGAAAAAATATCTTCCTGCATTGACTACTCAGTTCCACACTATACATGGATACAAAGAAGTCCTTTTCCTCTGTGTATAGCACAAAGAAGTAGTGAACTAGCAATAGAGGAAGAAAACTTACTTTTTGTGTATCCTTAACTCACCTGGACGACCTCCCTGCACTTCAGCTACTTCCCACAAATAAAAAAGAAATCTTTTCACCTTCTATCTGATGTGATTATCCAGTCCATGGGAAGTTTTTGTGCAATGAAGAAAGCTAAGAACAAGAACAAAAGACGGGCTTAAGAAGATACCAATGGGCCAAGCAGAAGGATTCAGAAGCCACATTAGAATGGAAGCATTTTCCTTTGCTGAAAGGTTATGTTTTGCATGCAATAGCTACTCTTCCTCATTTTTACACTGCTGTAAATGGGAATTATAGTACTTTGCCGGTTATCTTTGCAGACAAAAGAATTATATGGAAATGAACAGAACTATTAAAACCAGAGACCCACTTTTGCCACAGTTAGAAATATGTGATTATGGTCATGCCAGAATTCTAGTATCTGCTAATAAAAATAATATTTTAAAAAAATATTTTAAAGAGACTATTACCTTTTTACCAAATTAGCCAAATGTTAAATTTACCTTAATTAGTTTTAATATACTAATTGGAATGATTATGCTCTAAGAGGCATTCATGGTAAATGTTTGAAGATAAACACTTAAAAGCAATATCTATCAACACAAAAAGAAGTGCCCGTATAATAAACTTTTCATGTTTATAGATGCATTGCCTGAATCTATTTTGCAGGTTGTATTTGCTACAACTACTGTTTACTGTTTCATAGTATTCTTTCTATAAACAAAGTTAAGTATGGGCTGTATTTGCTAAATGCTAATGAGGACTAGATTGCTTATCTGTAGGCTATGAAACTGAAAATTCAAAAGCTCATGTTTGCATTAATTACTGGTATCTTTACTTAGCCCAAGCAAATAGTGCTTATAAAAACCAGCTTGTGTGAAAATTCAGAGGTGTACAGTATTTCTCTTCTGAAAACTCAAACATAACATATTCACCACGTGAGATAAGCCACAACTCCATGTAGTTTTCTTGGCAACACATTTTGGAAGTGGCTTGCCATTGCTTTCTTCCTAGGGCTGAGAGAGAGTGACTGGCTCAAAGTCACTCAGCTGGCTTCATACCTAAGGCAGGACTTAAAGTCATGGTCTCCTGGTTTCTAGCCCAGTGCCCTTAACTTTTACTACCCCAAACTGGTGCTCAGATTATTGCTTACATCTGCAATACAAGGGAATCTTAAGCATAGATGGGCTTTACTTCACATAGGTATGGTAAAAAGTGTGTGGAAGGGGGAGTGATACAGTCATACTGGGCATTAGGAAACTGGTTGCATGTGCTAATGAAGAAGGTACAAGGCACAGAAGAGTACTAAAAAATTAAGCACATGGTAGAAAGGAGACCAGTAAACCATGACATCCCCAACATCTGTGCCAAAAAACCTAGGTGTGGAGGATTCGACAAATTTCTGATTGAACTTGCTGGAGAAACAAGGGCAAGAGCAGCTATCTTGGACTTAATCCCAATCCTCAAAGGGAATTGGCCAATGGATTAAAGATGTCAGGCAACTTGAGGAAAAGTGAAAGTGTCCTGATGGCGTTTAACGTAATTAAAGGAGGAGAAGCTGAAGGAGTTCAGTCAAGGAATGCAAAGAATGCAAAGTGAGATGTGAATGAAATGGGAGGTTGCCAAATTTGAAATTAAAAAAAATAAAAAATAAAGATAAAAAAATAAATATAATACAGGGGGATATGTCTGCATCTGTGTTCTCTCAGAAGAGAGAAGACCTTCTCACTGGAATTAGAGGGCTGCTTGTTGGGGATGGTTTAGATGATTCCTCCACTGAGCAGGAGGTTGGATCAAATGACCTAATAGGTCAATTGCGGCTCATAAATATTATGGGCTCAGCTCAATTTGAAATTGTCCAGTTCAAAGATCAGTATCATGGGGCAACTACTCGATCTCACGGCCACCCAATGTCTGCCCTGACCTTCCTGAAGCTATCGCTCTTCCTTCTATTTGTAGACTCTGCTCAGTTGCTCCCTTCATGTATGCAAATCACAAGATTAATAAAAAAGAGGAAAAATCTCAGATTTGGTTTGATTCCCGTGCTGTTGGTTATACTGGATCAGAATAAAAGTCTTTGTTATCATAGTCAACTTGTGGACTCAGTTTAGATAAGAATAATAATTGTCAATATTGGATGCTTGCGTATAATGTAGCCATAGTAAAACAAATCTGAATATTCTTCGTATCTGATGCCGAGACTCCTCTTTTTTATATTTTAAACTGTTTCTTTGTTGTTGTTGTTTTCCATTTGAAACTAAATAAATTTCATTTATTCAGGTCAGCTCTTTATATTTATTAGCAGGAAGAATGGCAGGCCTTGTAAAGTTTTATTACGTCATCATTTATATTCATATTTGTTATGTAGCTGTAAACATGACTATTGATATTTTATAGAAGAATACTTTCTATACTTTCTCCATTACCATTTACAGATTTCACTTATTTGAATCATTTTTTACATCTAGTATTCTAATATATAAGAATAATTATTCTTACATTTATGTGGCTAGTTTTTCTTGGAAGGAAATATTTGTTAACTAAGGTAACTAAGGCTATTAGATAAGGCTATTATAATACAAACTAAGGCTATTATAAAACAAATGCTGTAACCAATGTTATTGAACCTTCTACTTCTACTACTATATGTCAGATGGAGAGCTGAAAAGAAATCATGTGCTTAAGAAAGGAACATGTGAAATGCAGAACTTGTAAATTGATTCTCTTTCAAAAGTTGAGTGAAAAGTATATTCTTTTTTTAACCTCATATTTAATGTTTTTTTTATTTATTTTTATTTATTTTTTAATCTGTTCAATTGTATCTGATTCTCGGAGACTGCCTGGACAAGTCCCTGCAGTTTTCTTGGAAAGATTTTCAGAAGTGGTTTGCCATTGCCTGCTTCTTAGGGCTGAGAGAAAGTGACTGGCACAAGGACACCCAGCTGGCTTTGTGACTAAGGTGGGACTAGCACTCATGGTCTTCCTGTTTCTAGCCTGATGCCTTAACGACCACACTAAACTGGCTCTCTAATGTTTTTATACTAGTCTCTAAAACAGGGCTTTCCAAAGTTCTGCCACTGGCGACACACCAGCGGCGACGGCAGTGTGGCGGTGGCGCGCGCGCACGGCGGCAGCGTGGGGGGGGCGCACGTGCATGGCGGCGGCGCGGGGGGCGTGCGGCGGCGCGTGCATGCACGGCAGCGCGGGGCGTGCGGCGGCGCGCGTGTGCACGGCGGCGGCATGGGGGGGCATGCGGCGGCGCACGCGTGCACGGTTGCAGCAGCTGCCGCTGCCGCCGTGCACACGCGCGCCGCCGCTTCCGGGTGGTGTGGCGACACACTTTTGTGTCGCGACACAGAGTTTGGAAAGCTCTGCTCTAAAATGTTTCTCCACTTACTAGCTGGAATGCCCATGGGAAGACATTAAATCTTGAGGTTCTCACACTTCAAAGGATGACTGACTGAGATATGTCCTGAAAAGTGACAGAAAGGTAGACAAAGGGCTCTTTACTTGCTTGTTTAAGGAAAGCTTTAGACAGCTTTTAATGTAAAAAAATAAACTTTTATTGTAGTAAAAAAGTATATCAGTATTTTAAATAGCAGAAATAACAACAAAATCCCAATGACTATCTGGTGAATGCACCCTACAAGAGGTCTTGTAACCAGCTGTTTTTCCTGTAGTGTCAGTGGACTATGGCAGCAACAAGCCATCATAATAAATTAATATTATCATAGAATAAACATTTCTCACATTTCTATATCTCTGGTTACCACTAGGTTCAAGGCTGAAAACAGGACTATGGCAGGTTAGGATTATGGCTAGATACTTTTTCCTGAATGTGGACCTCCCAGAGTGTTTACCAAAAGAGAAGGATCAGGAACTGTTCCACAGAAACTGGTAGAGCCACAGCCTTCTTGGTCCACAGGCATATCTCCAAATAAGACAAACAGGTTATAATCAAAAAGTGACCAAACCAACATTTTCCACATCTCTGGTTCCTAGAAGGTATTCTTTCCAGAAGCTGTGGCCTGCAGTCATATAGTAAATGGTTAGTACTGGTTATGCAGTGAAGCATGGAAAGCAATTCAAACATCCTCAGTCAATTCCCTTCTATCTAACTGGCAATAAGGGAGATGCAGATTTGGTATATAAAGCCAAATAATACTCTATCACTGAACCATGGCTTGTTCTTTGAAATATCACATTTACACAAGAGGAAAGTTGTTTTATTTTGTTTCTCTCCAAATCGTTATCTGAGAATTGGAGAGTCAACTTAAGTTTATTGTGAAGAATAGTAAAGGTTTTCAGAATGCCTAACAAGGGTTTTTCTCTTTTCTACCTCTTGCCTCTCCCCTCTCCTTTCATGTTGGCTTATTTTTTCTGGAAGAAGACTGAGGAACCTATGTGACCTTGGTGTTTTGTGTGTGAAAGTGATAATGGCTATATTTCAGATGGGAATCCATTATGAACTCCATGCAAATGAAGGTTTAATTTGCCTTAATGGAGGGTTTCAGGCCGTAGAGATGGCTTCAGAATTGCGAACAGGTCACAACAGAACAACAGAGCAATTTGGGCCAGCATTGCTGGGGAAGGTTTCCCTAAGCCCTCTCCCCCAGCACTGGCTGAAGTGCTTCCAGGCTGAGCAACTTTGGGATTAACCACAATGTGGGTCAAAGCTGCCCACTGATCCAGGAAGATTTTCAGCACTCCAGAGCCACCTAACCTGAACAGCCTTCATCCAGTGCTGGAGAGGTTTCTGTCAGCTCTCTCTCATCATAAGAAATCTACAGGAGATGTTGAGATGCTCTACAAAGCAGAATAAGACAATGTGACATGGTTGTTTGCATAGCTGTTAGAAGTGGGGGCTGCATAATTTGAAGCTCCATCAGAGAAAATCATGCCTTCAAACTTTGCACAGCCCTAGTAAATAGGATACCTTATTTTACAGGCAATTTTAATTCAAAGTTATTGATTCAGCCATATCCACTTTTAACATGGCTATGTCCATTTTTGTGGATTATGGTTTCTGCCATTGAAGGGTATGTCTATATTTATATGTATGTAAACACATAGACATTCACAAACGCAAATGTGTCACATGTGTACCTTTATTAGGCAAGAGGAGGAGAAATTACAGGATTAGTTGGCAAGCTTAGATTCACAAGGTGGGAAGACTGGGTATTGCACTGGGTCTTTGTCTATATGGTTTATTATTATTATTATTATTATTATTATTATTATTATTATTATTATTATATCCCTTCTTTCTTCTGGGAGTTATCATTTAAAATGCTGGGCCTTCTTCCTTGCTGGTAAAAGAGGTATTAGATCTAAGCCTGGCCACTGAACCTTTTTAATGTGTAAGTGAACTGTAATTTATTGCTCAAATTAAGCCCTGAATCATGGGCTGATAATTAGTGATAAATGTTTGTGACTAGATGATCACTTCCTTTCTCTTGAAATCTGAACAAGCTTAGTAAGCTGAGGCAAGTAATGCTTAAGTTGTCAGGTTTATATTTAGGAGCTCTCATTAATCAGCCAAAAACTCAGTTTATGGCAAATGTTGAGGACATATATAACTTCAGTTCAATCAAATCAAAGGTCCAGGTACCTCATCTTGGGCATGCAGAAACCTTTGGGCAATCAGTAAGCAAGAACATCTTTTTTCCCATTTAAGTCCCACTATTTTAGCCTTAAGGGGGTGTGGTGGCTCAGCAGGTAAGACGCCAGGCTTGTCGATTGGAAGGTCGCAAGTTCGGAGGTTCAAATCCCCAGCCCCGCATGACGGAGTGAGCTCCTGCACTCGCCCCAGCTCTTGCCAACCTAGCAATTTGAAAGCATGCAAATGCAAGTAGATGAATAGGTACCACTTCGGTGGGAAGGTAACAGTGTTCCGCGTGCATGCCGGCCAAATGACCGTGGAAGTGCCTTTGGACAACGCTGGCTCTTCAGCTAACAGAGATGAGCACCTGCCCCTAGAGTCGGACACGACTGCAGAAATGTGCGGGGGGAACCTTTACCTTTTTATTTTAGCCTTACTAAGAGAGGCAGTGTGACAGAGTTGTAAAGGTACTGGAGTGGGGAGACCAAAGTTCATGTTTATCTTAAGCCTTGGAATCTGGGTGATTTTGGGCCAGTTTCTGTTTCTCAGTCCAACCTCCTTCACTGAGTTATTGTTGAGAAAAATTGGAGAAGGGAGTGCAATTTAAACTACTTTGAATACTGGATGGAGAGGCAGATACATATCAAATGATCAAGCAAATAAATAATTCTAGCTTCTCTTTGTTTTTTATTATGAGATATAAATTGTCAGCTCAATTGAATTCTTATATAATATTTATATAGTGTAATACACACACACAGACACACACAGACATACACATACACAGGTAGACCTCGTTTAGCAACTGACTCATTTAACGACCATTCAAAGTTACGACAGTGCGGAAAAGGTAACTTTATGACCAGTCTTCCCATTTATGACCATTGCAGCATCCCGCAGTCACATGATCACCATTTGCGCACTTCACAGCTGGCTTCCAACAAGCAGAGTCAATGGAGAAGCCGGCAGGAAGTCACAAGTTGCAGTCATGTGATGTCTTGCTTAACGACCCATGGTGATTTGCTTAACATCCGCAGTGGAAGTGAGGTCATAAGTCTGTTGTTGTCACGTGATATTTCACTTAGTGACCACATCACTTAGCAACAGAGTTGCCAGTCCCAATTGTGGTCGCTAAGCGAGGACTGTATATATATATAACATTATATATACATATTTTGTTGTTTATTCGTTCAGTCGTTTCCGACTCTTCATGACTTCATGGACCAGTCCACGCCAGAGCCCTCTGTCGGCCGTCACCATCCTCAGCTCCCCAATGGTTGAGTCCATCACCTCCAGAATACCATCCATCCATCTTGCCCTTGGTCGGCCCCTCTTCCTTTTGCCTTTCACTTTCCCTAGCATCAGCTTCTTCTCCAGGGTATCCTGTCTTCTCATTATGTGGCCAAAGTACTTCAGTTTTGCCTTTAATATCATTCCCTCAAGTGAGCAGTCTGGCTTGATTTCCTGGAGTATGGACTGGTTTGATCTTCTTGCAGTCCAAGGCACTCTCAGAATTTTCTTCCAACACCACAGTTCAAAAGCATCTATCTTCCTTCGCTCAGCCTTCCTTATGGTCCAGCTCTCGCAGCCATAGGTTACTACAGGGAATACCATTGCTTTATACATATTATATATAAATATATGTAATATTTTTCAATTTATACAATATAATGTTTTGTTATTAACTTATATCAGATTGTAGAAGGAAAGCTGTGTTAGTCCATGCAACCAAATATCAGGCATCTGGTAGCACCTTATTAAAAGGCATAAGCTTTTGTGAGTTCAGATGCATGGAATGGATAAAGTGATGAAGAATGCAAGGCTGTTTACATTAATGTGTATAAATTTAGTTCAAGGTAATGATGGCATTACATTTTACTTGCTTTTAAAGGATTGTAGGTAAAGTGTGGAGCAGAGTAATTTGCTAATGTTGTCTGCTCTTTTAATGTTTTCTTCCTAGATGAGGAAGAAGTTATAACCTATAGTTTACCAACCATTGATTACAATTCTATAGATTTTTACAAGTGAGTAAACCCCTGACTTAATATTTTGAGTAGGCATGTCTAGGATTGCACTACCAGTAGATATTCTTTGGATGTCTGTCTGTCTGTGTATCTATCCATCCACATATCATCCATCCATCCATCCATCCATCCATTTCCCTCCCTTTCTCTAGGTAACTTTCTTATTGATTATGCTTGGCCTTTCTCATTCAGAATTGTGATATATGTATGAACAGTAAGTACAAAATGATCAGCGCAGTTACTTAGATTTCACCATGCACAAGGGAGACATAGGGGCTTTATAATTAAAACTGAAGAATTGCCAGTAGTTAAGCTCAATTTAAAACCACAGCAAATATAATTTTAATAGCTTATACTAAGTGACAACAATGAATGAATATCTATAAAAGGATATCCTTTCATACATTATTTAAACAATGATTCCCTCTAAAAAAATGGAAAAAAACTGCTAAGGTTACCAGGTGCTTTGATCCCTGAGTTGGGACTTAGTAACATCTGTATAAAAGTAAGTATATGGAAACAGAAAAGAGAAGGAAAAATAAACATGGAGTTATGTATAGTTATAGGGCACCTAAATGCTAATTTGAATTATTCCATGTGATGTAATTGTTAGAGTATTAACTTTGGGGGAACTATTTTATAAATGTGCACAGCACTTTGAGCAATTTTATTAGCTAAATCATTCACCCTCAATGTACCTCTGCAATGCTGTACCATGGAATTTCAGTTCTTTATGAAAAATCTGAACACTTACCATGGGTGATGCTTAAACTTATTTAATGCTGAAGCTGGCATTTCAGCAGGGAGCATAAGGCATTATTTTCATTCTATAAATAAAGATGCTACACATCTTGCAAACACAGATGGACAATATAACCATTATTTTTGTTTCCTGGCCTCCAAAATAAAAGTGTCAGCAATGTCATTCTGTGGGATTATTTTAATGTGCTAAACCTACTTAAAATAACAACACTTCTTTTTTTCTTACACACACACATCTATGAACAGATATAGAACTAATTCCCTAGGACATGTAAAGGTAAAGATTTCCCCTGCACAGTCGTGTCTGACTCTAGGGGGCGGTACTCATCTCCGTTTTTTAGCCAAAGAGCCAGCGCTGTCCAAAGACGCTTCCGCGGTCATGTGGCCGGCATGACATGCGCGGAACACTGTTACCATCCCACCGAAGTGGTACCTATTGATCTACTTGCATTTGCATGCTTTCGAATTGCTAGGTTGGCAAGAGCTGGGTGTGAGGTTTCCTGCACTTACCTGGATGCCGGCCGACATGCTGGACTCGGAGGAGGAGGAAGAACCAATCACCGGAGATGGCAGGCTTGGCGCGAAACCAACCAGAGACCCGGAAATGCTGATTGGCAGGGACTCTGAAAGAAAGACGCCTCCGCCAATCAGTGCGCGACAAAGGAGAGCAGAAAGGCGGGCAGAGCAACGCGAAGCCCGATTGGGCCCTGCTCTCCCAAGGCGCGAAAAACGGAATAAAAAGCTGGCGCAACTTACCTCTGGTGCCGGAGACAACCGTTCTAACCGCTCTAACAGTTCTGCGCTGAGGGCTCTAAACTCCGCCCCGGACCCTTCTACCGAGCCTCGCCTCACGGCCGCCCCGAATCTCACTCTAGAGCCCTGCCTTACCACAGTCCCGGAACCCTTGAACGCGCCTAGCCTTGTTACCGCATCGGACCCAGATTCCACGCCTTGCCCCTCCACCACGCCAAGCCTCAGACCCAAGCCTTACCTTACTTCTGTGGCAAGCCTCAGACCTGAACCTTGTCCGCTTGCCGCGCCTCCGTCCTTGTTACCTGTGGAAGAAACCAGCATTGGGTTAAGCACCACCACCTTGCCTGCTTCCCTCCTGACTGCCCGAGCCACCAACTCCCCGTTGCTTGCCGCTCCGAAGCCAGCAGATGCTGGCCACCAGTGGGCGGCCTTTGTCAGGCCCTGGTCTACCCAGACTCCCAACAGCCCCGATCAGCAGTCAAACCTAGCAGATGCCAGTCACCAGTGGGTTGCCTTTGTTGGGCCCCGGTCTACCCAGACTCCAACCAGCCCAGATCCGCAGTCAAGCCTAGCTGACACCGGCCACCAGTGGGTCGCCTTCATCAGGCCCCGGTCTACCCAGACTACCACCAGCACAGCCAACTCCACACCCGCGGACACCTTGCCTGTCACCTCTGTTTCGCCGCCGGTTGCAGACTCTGCTACAAGGCCCGTCCCCTCTCGGCTCCTTCCTGCCTGGCCAGGAGTATTGCCCGATCTCGCTGCTATCCAGCCTGTAGAAGAAGAAGAGGACTGTGTAAACTGGGCGGCTTGTGTATCTTGTAAATAAAGTTGTTTCAATAATGCTTCCGTGTCAGTCTTAGTCGGAACAGGACACTGGGACGAGTGCAGGAGCTCACTCCGTCATGCGGCACTTGGGTCTCGAACCGCCGACCTTCTGATCGACAAGCCTGGCATCTTAACCTCTGAGCCATCGCAACCCTTCCAATTCCCTAGGATACTTACCTAAATTTATTTTATTATTTATTTTTATTATTTTATTATTTATTTTATTATTTATTTATTTATTTTTCAACTGCCCATTTATTTATTTATTTATTTATTTTCCACTGCCCATCTCCCCCAGCAAAGGGGGACTCTGGGCAGTTTACAATAGCAGACACTTTAAAACAGTAGGGATAAATACATCTAAGTATAAATACACTATTCCAAATATACTGTAAATATAAAAGTAAGAATAAATATAAAATCCAAGTACTAAAAAGGATCTAAATCAGTGAGGAGAGTTCTATGGCACCAGCCACCCCCAGGAATAACTACTCCCCTTCCTGCCCCAATCGAGACAGCAGAGCCAAATCTTTGGGTTCTTCCGGAAGGCCAGGAGCGATGGGCCCTGTCTCACCTCTAGGGGCAAAGTGTTCTGGAGGGCAGGGGCTACTGCAGAGAAGGCCCACTTCCTGGACCCCGCCAAATGAAATTCTCTTGCAGATGGGGTCCGTAACATGCCCTCTCTGCATGACCGGGTGGAATGGGTCGATGTCATGGGGATGAGACGGTCCCTCAGGTAACTTTATATATATATAAGAATTAAGGTATCTTGATTATTTCTTTAGGGAGAAGGGGGAAAAATTCAAATTATAGAGGAAAAAATATTCTAGCCAATCATAAATGCTTGAATTGTATATAAGGTACTATGGAATGCCAGCACCCACTAAATAATTCTCTGTTCAGTCCTACTTTTTTTCCTTTTGAATATTACTAATTAGAAGATTAGAAAGTATTGTTCAAATTGATATTTTTCATGATTCAGCCCCTTCCCCACTAGGATTTCTGTGAATATATCCTGAAATAACCATATTTCTATATGATTTTAGCTTCTATATGAAAGCATCAGAACAGCCCTGCTGGATCACTCAAAGGTCCATCTTAGTTCAGGAATTTGTTCCTCACAGTGGCCAACGAGATGTGTCTGAAGTCCTCATAAGTAGGAAGTAGAGACTAGCATTGTCCCAAATAATGCATACCTTGTTGTTTTCCATACTTGTTGATTATTGATAACATTCAGTACTGGCTTATTTCTGAGACTTTTTTTATATATAAAGAACAGAAACCAGCTGTCCACATACTGTATACCCACAATTGTGTGGATATTCAACAGTTGTGTGATGCTCAAGAAGAGGGTCTGAGAGCCTTGATATAAAATTAGGAGTATTAAGGATGTTTTCACTTGTAAAATGCTCTCCTTTTCTGCCAATGGAGAAAAATCTGAATGCTATAAGGAAAGTGGCAAAGCTTTATAAAGTATAGTTTCTGAACTGCACAGTAGAAAGCCCTGGTGTGGTGCATATAGAAATAGAAATTATGGACAGGTGTCTGAAGGAAAAAAAAACACGGTTGAATTATCAAATCAAATCAAATCAAATCAAATCAAAGTTTATTGATTAGCCCTCTGGCCATATCAAAATACAAGATTATACAATAAATGTTATTAAAACTAAATAAAATTAATATAAAAGACAAATTGAATAAGAAGTAAATGAAAATACTGTAGTTAAATATACATTTAAGTGAAAATACACATCATATTTCTGTGTCACCCCTACAGTTTACCCCGATCAACCCCACATATGTAGATCTCAAGCTTATTGATTTGCTTAAATACAGTGCTGTGTTATATCTGTAGCTTGAATCATGTCAACTGGATTTCTATTTTCTCAGTGGAAACGTTTCGCTCCTTATCCAAGGAGCTTCTTCAGTCTTAGCAAAGTTAGTAAGGGAATCCTAAATATGTTTCTAGGTAGCTGTGTGACCTTACACCTGGGGCTAGGTCATGGTTATATTGAGATGTTATTTTAAGTCCTTTTATCATGTAAAGGAGGCTTAAGTCCTTTATCATAAAAGGACTTAAAATAACATCTCAATATAACCATGACCTAGCCCCAGGTGTAAGGTCACACAGCTACCTAGAAACATATTTAGGATTCCCTTACTAACTTTGCTCAGACTGAAGAAGTTCCTTGGATAAGGAGTGAAACGTTTCCACTGAGAAAATAGAAATCCTGTTGACATGATTCAAGCTACAGACAATTCCACCTGGATGACTGAGAACCTTCATAGACATGCTGTGTTATATGTTATTTTTGGGTCTTGGCCACACATAAAATATGTTGTTTTGATATGTGATTCCCAATGGGTCGTTCGTTTAATGTATGGGCCAAGGTACAGATCTCTCACATTCTTATACAAATTACAATTGAATAATATATGTGCTATATCCTCAGTTTCAGGGTCTCCACATATACAAATGCGTTCATTATAAGGGATGCTGTTAAAACTCCCAAATCTGACCATTGTATCAAGCTGATCAAAGGTTGAATTATCTTATTTAGTACTCAAGGTAGTCTTTCTGCTAGAGTTTGCTAGCATGCAAACTCGCTAAATTCAAGTTTGCTTGAATTTAATTTTTTCTTAAATTCCATGTTTAAGCCTTACATCTGGAACTTACAGGTATATGATTATGATGGTTATTCCCAGTGATGTGCTGGTAAATGTTTAAGAACTAAACTCTACTGGCTCTATTGCTGCCACTGCACCAAACCACAGAACAGCTGATCAGCATGCTAGGCCTGGTGGCTCATCTCTGCTCTCAGCCAGCTCACAAAATTTCAGAAAATTTAACAACTGGTTCTCATGAGCCAGTGTGAGCCGGCTCCAGGAAACCACTGGTTATTCCCATCATTGTGAAAAATGGTGGACTCAGCAAACAGTGGGCAAATGTATAACTTCAGTTCAAGTTCATATATTTTGCCTAGAGACTCTCACAAAGCTATTCCCTAAACTCAGTATCTGGAAAGTTCTGTAGATACCATCTCCTAGAATTTCCTCCTTACTTTGATTCTGTCAGTCCTCTGGTAAATGTGAATTACCATGGTGCAAAGCATTGTTCTTGTAGCTCTGGAAAGTTCCACCATTTGACTGTCAGGATGTCATTTAGGTTTGTTTATGCTTTGTCCTCAGTGATGTGTAACAGTACTTGTGTTGGTTCAGGTGTATCTTCTAATTGTGGGGTTTACTATAAAGTATAAGTAGAATTAGTTTTTGCAAATAGAGTTGCTGAGGCTGAGAGTGAATAATACTTCCTTTGATAAAAGAAAATTCATTCATAACAATGGAAAGAATTGTGGACCTAAATATTCACATGGGTCAGATTTTTAATTGACACTTGCCAAAGTAAAAATGTTCCTGTTCATAGGTTGTTTCTATCAAAATGTTCTGAATTGTGAGAGGTATTTAATTTGAATGGTTTTAATTAATATTTACAAATAGTGGGATTTTGTTAATTAAATATTCTCAAAACATTTGCCATTTCTGCTAAGGAGAACTCTCTAGAGCATATTTTACTCTAAGTTTTAGTGCACAAAACTCCCATTAACATTAAAAAGATTTCTCCATGCAGAACGAGAATGGAATCAGAAATGAAAAAGCATGCTGGAAATGTTTTATGAGCAATTTGCCCTCAGAGTTTTATTACTTCATAGTTGAAGGCAGGATGACTTGATAATTCTTGACTTTATTTGAAATGCTTAGGGGATCCTGTTCTAATCCAGATTAAACCATAATTATGGGGAATCTCCTGATGTATTCAGATTTAGAGAAAGAGAATGTAGAAGGCTGTCTTAAATACTACTACAAGCAAAATACTTATTTTGACATGTTGAGGAAATTTTCTCATTGACTAGAATAAAACAGAATCTAAGAGAATCAGTCTTCAGTTTTAACTGATCAATGTTCAAATCAACCTCTTACAAAATAATAGATTGAAAGGCAAAAAAACCTCATATCTGTAGAGAACCACAAGACTTACTGACCCCCCCGACTCAAAACCAAACAAATATTAAACAAAATTTATTTTTCATATACTAATTATGTAATAAAAATGGCAGTTTCTAGGAAAATTGCTTTGAAAATTATTTTGAGTATGGATCTGAAGCTAAAAAATTCCTTCAGAGAGGAATGGGTATATATCCTTCATCTATCAGTGCCTCCTTAAATAAGGTGCTTCTTTTCCTGGGCTCAGATGGCAGCCACACACTTCCACAAAAATATACACTTAAGTTAAGGAGTCACTGGCAGGTTGCATCAAGCCATGTTGCAAATGCAGAATTCCCTTGATAATACCAGCCACATGATAGAACTTTTAATATGTGTCCTAAAATTCCAACAAATTCCTGGGGAGAACCTTAGATTTCTTGCTTCTTTTATTTCTTTATGTGTGAAAGAAGAAAATGAAAACCCTCCTTGGTTTTATGTTTCCCAGCACTGTTGACTTCTCAGGGGAACTGGTCTTTTCATAATGTGTCCAAAATCTGCTAATCAGAACCTGGTAATTTGTGCCTTGACTGAGAACTCCAGATTGATTTGTTCTACTGGTTTATTTTCTTGGCTATCCATGGTATTCTCAAGAGGTTTCTCCAGTGCCAAAATTCAAAAACATCAATATCCTTTCTATGCCAATTCTCTAAAATCCAACTTTCACTTCCATACAGTATCGAAAAGGAAAACTGTTACCTGGATGATTGTGATCCTTGTAGATCTAGACATGTCATAGCACTGAATATCTTTTCCAAGGTTTTCATTGCTACTCTACCATCACTAGTCTGTGGTGTTCTTGCCTGCTGGTTCCTTTACAGTTAATAGTTGATCCTAAAAGGTAAAATAAATCTACCACTTCAATGTCTTCATTGTCTATTTTAAGACTGGTTCCTATCTGATTCCAACCATTAGTTTGGACGTTTTTATATTTAATCTTAGTCCCACTTTTTCACTGTACTATTGACTTTCATGACTAGAACTTGTAGATCATTTGCAGTTTTCAGCTGAGTAGTATCATCAGCATAGCTCTGGTTATTGATGTTTCTTCCTTGACCTTTAAAACCACTCTTATCTTCATCCAATCCAGCCTCCCTTAATGTAAACTTGGTATATAGGTTGCATCAATAAGGAGAGTGTATACAACCTTGTCTCACTCCTTTTCCAATCTGGAGCCAGTCTTTTTTGCCATGTTCTGTCTGGACTAAGGCTTTCTGGCTTGTGTAGAGGTTTCAGATAAGGACAATGAGATGTTCTGGGATACCAATTTTTCTAAGGACGTTCCACGGCATGACATAGTCGACACAACTGAAGGCCTTTCTATAGTCAATGAAGTATATATTGGTTTGTTCTAGGTAATCTTTTACTCTCTCTATAATCTAGCATGCATCAATAATTGATTTTTTGGTAAAACCAGTTTCAATGTCTAGCCTTTCCTTTTCCATGTAAGTAAAGGTAAAGGTAAAGTTTTTCCCTGCACAGTCGTGTCTGACTCTAGGGGGCGGTGCTCATCTCCATTTCTTAGCCAAAGAGCCAGTGCTGTCCAAAGACGCTTCCATGGTCATGTGGCCAGCAGGACATGCACGGAACCCACCGAAGTGGTACCTATTTATCTACTTGCATTTGCATGCTTTCGAATTGCTAGGTTGGCAAGAGCTGGGGCGAGTGCGAGAGCTCACTCCATCACACGGCACTTGGGTCTTGAACCGCCGACCTTCCGATCGACAAGTCTGGTGTCTTAACCACTGAGGACTCTAATATTCATTAGATAATCCTAAGCATTATTTTGTTAGTATGTGAATTTAAGGATATTGTGTGATAGTTTGCACACTTAGTTAATTTTCCTTTCTTTGGTATTGGTATGTAAACTGACCTCTTCCAATCTATATAGAGGACTTCAAAGCAATTCCTTATGTTTTTTCTTGAAAATAGTACATATGCACTCAAGATCATATTGTTGAAATTGGTTGGCTTTCTTCTTCCACTTAGGTTGACTTGGAGCAATTTCTGATCTGTTCCACAGTCAGCCCCTAATGTTTTTGCTACTATTAGTAAGCTTTTCCTTCCATTCTATTACAAACCAGAATTATGGATACTTGTGTAGTTCTACGTAAAACTAAGATAGTTGCCACTAATTATAAAAAGATGCCATCAAAGTTAAAGACCTTAATGAAATACAGGTAGTCCTCAGGTTACGTCGGCAATTGGGACTGGAATTTCTGTTGCTAAGCAATACAGTTGTAAAGTGTGACATCATGTGACCACATTGCTTAGTGATGGCAATCCCGGCAGTCCCGGTTGCCATCGTAACCTCAGGACCATATGGGTTGTTAAGCGAGGACTTCATGTGAATGTCATGTGGGAAGAGGTGGGAGTCCCAGGCAAGCAGGCTGGCAGGTAAGAGATGCAGGTGAGGAGTGAGAGCTATGGGTGGGTGGACAGATGCCACGGGCAGGTGTTATGGAGCATGGTAGGTGGGTGCTGCAGGCAGGCAGGTGAAAAAGCAGCGGGAGCAGGAGCAAATTGCAACCTCCTGCAGACTTCCCCATTGACTTTGCTTGTGGGAAGCCAGCAGGGAAGGTCACAAATGGTGATCATGTGACCACTGGGTGCTGCAACCATCATAATTGTGAGCCAGTTGCCAAGTACCTGAATCATGATCATGTGACCTTGAGGATGCTGCAATGTTCGCAACCTCGCAAACCCATCATAAGTCCCCCTCATTCAGCACCTTTGTAACTTTGAACGGCCGCTGAATGACTGATCATAACTCAAGGTCTTCCTATATTAAAAAGACATTTCAACTAATGGGAATATTATTGAAAATAAGCACAAATTGTGGAAAAAGAAAGATAACTGACTGTCAGAATTTTTTTTTAAAGGGAGCATATTGCAGAAATACTCACAGCCATAAATATTTATGGTTATTGATAAATATAGAAAGACAGACATAGCCCTAATTCTTATCCTTCCTAAATCAGAGGAATTTTAAAACTGAGGTATATGTTTGAGGCTATCAGACAGCAAAAAGCTCGCTATTGAAAATCAATAAGAATAAGAATAAGAATAAGAATAAGAATAAGAATAAGAATAAGAATAAGAATAAGAATAAGAATAAGAATAAGAATAAGAATAATGCAGCAGCTTAAATGAAAGTACTTAGGAATTTATTTGCATTATGCATAGTTCGGCTTTTCTGGAGCATTTATTAAAAGGTAAATATTTATCCACTGGAAAGAACAAAAATTATTCTTTCAAGAGTTAGTCATACTTTTACTGCTCATAGTGTCTAATGAAGTAAAAGGATGGATTGATGAGTTTTGGTGGGAAAAATTACAGTTGCTAGATGCAATTACAATTTACAGTATGTTCAAAGTCTCTCTGCAAACAGCTTTAATTAATGGATTGGGTCTAATTATTTGTGCTTGGGGGCTAGAATTGTATCTCAGGTGAAAAATAATTGGTTAAAAATATAAATCTGGCTCATGTTCTTCACTGTAATTACTTGTGGGAATTCATATTTTAAGAACAAATGCAGTTGCTTAAACAAGACAAACTTTTTTGTGTTTGAGTGTATGATTTGGGTCAGGCTGGTGCTATCCAATTCATCCCCCATCATGTAACCAATGGGCACATATAAATTAATAAAATATGGCAAAAATCAATTTTGAGCTGCACTCAGAAATCTGCTTCACAAAAAGAATCTTGATGCAGTGATAAGTGCATTCATTTCAAGGTACTTTTTGTTTAATGAAGTGTTTTATGACTTAAAGGAAAAATGCCTAGGTATATCTTTCTCTTCCTTCAGCATTAGGCATTGTGTTAATCATTGTGTACTTTTTCTATGCACTAGACCATCTCCATCAAAGTTATAATTTCTGAAGCTGGTTTATAACAATAACAACATACTAAAAATGGTTTCTGACTTTCACAGCTAAAGATATACAAATAGTTATCTTTAAGAATCTCTTATCTTTATTTTCCCTTATATTTCACAGATTTCTAATGTCCTAAAAAGTTATGACACAATTCTGTTTCAAATGAAAATGCAATACCCCTCCCCCTTGTTTATATAAATTACTCACAGTAAATATTCTTTTTTTGCCTCTGAGTGAAAATTTTTGCAAAGAACTGCACAGGTCTTTCTTAGCAGAAATAAGGTAGAATTCTACGAGTGAGAAGGAAAGAAACCCTGAAAATACTGGGGAAAAAAATAAGGCTGCTTTCTTGAAGGACTTAATGACTGCGTAATCTGTTATGTTAACAAGGAACTACTTCAGATTTATTAGCAATTAAGTTGATCTTAATAAAAGAAGAGCAAGCCACAGAATTAATGAAAATTAAATACTGGATGCCAAGAATTCAGACGGAATTCAGTCCATTACAATGAGTTCTTTGCAACTGTGCCAAATAATTTCACCAACTTTATTACTTTCTATTTTCCATTAGTACCCATAATCTAGTGGCAGAACCTCTAAACTATTCACATACTATTTCAGAAAGCACAGTCTGAAAATAACAAACAAAACCTTTCTGCAACATAATTGATTGGAAATAAAAGAGGAACTTTTGGTGCTCTGAAGGATATGTCCTGTGATTTTTTTAAAAAATGTTTCTTGTATCACAAATATTTTATAGATACTTTATACCCTTATTTATAGGGAAGTTTGCAACCCTATCAGAAAAAAAATAAAAGCTTAAAAGGCAACATATTACAATGGACCTTAAATATAGGGTAAATATAAAGATAAAGCCCTTAACATTTCTGGGTGAATCCAATAAAGTGCATCTGAAAATCTTTCTCCACTCAAAATTTCATATAAGAATGTGTACTATTTAAAAAGATATACATTTGGTAAAGCTGCATACAAAAAATGAATATTAGGGAAACACAATATATAATGTAAACCAGCCTTTCTCAACCTTTTGACCCTGGAGGAACCCTTGAAATATTTTTCAGGCGCCATGGAACCCCTGCACATTCAGGCTCAAATATAGGCCAGAAGTTATAAAATTATTATATTTGTTTCTTGGTTAGGCCTGTATATTTATTTATTTATCTATTTATTTTTCAAATTTTGCTACCACCCATCTCCCCCAAAAGAGGGACTCTGGGCGGTTTACAATAAAATTGACATTATAACAATAAACATAAAAATCATCTAAAAATTAAAAACAATTTACAAATATAAATATAAAATATAAATAAATATAGAGTCCAAGTGACCATAAAAATCTAATACAGTGAGAGGAGCTCTAAGGCACTTGTATATATGCATTAACAGTGTTCTTAAGCTAAAAAAAAGAATGAAACTTACCTCTTTAATGTGAAGTTGCCCAAATTTGAAATATTTTTTTAAATAAATCATGATCTCCCGGGGAGCCCCTAGTGACCTCTTGTGGAATCCTAGGGTTTCACAGAACCCTGGTTGAGAAACCCTGCTAAACAAATAGAAAATAAAATTTATAATTTTAGAAAATAAGTAATAGAAAATAAAATACATAATTAGGAAAATAAAGAATGACAATAATTTTGGATCTTTCTGCAAACACAAACCCCAGCAACAGTTGCAAGGCAAGCTATCGACTGATAAAAATGGAAAATCACAAGAAAAAGGAATAGTATGTAATAACTTGGGAAAGATATAACTGGTTGGAATATTCTATAAGAGCACTTCAGGCAGCATTTTAAAGTTGTGAGCTCTAGTTGTAATTCTTTCTTTCTTTCTTTCTTATCATAGAATTACAGAGCAGTTCTTGTGGAAATCCTGGAGCTCCATCCAAAGGTATTTTATATGGAACAAGATTCGATGTTGGTGACAAAATTCGATATAACTGTGTGACAGGCTACATCCTGGATGGACACCCCCAACTTACTTGTATAGCCAGTTCAGTAAATACAGCATCCTGGGATTTTCCAGTTCCTATTTGTAGAGGTAAGTTGAAAATCCAATGAAAACTAGTATAAAACCAAGCCATAAAGACACTTACATTCACTATAAAAATACTGACATGAAATATTTAAAAGTTTAATTTGTGAAACTTGCTTTTACTAGGGCTTTTTTTTCAGGGGCAGGGACTTTACTGGCTATCTATTAGAAAAATGCAGCTGCTGATACGATTGGTATGCATATTTGACTCATAACCTGGATGAGGAATAAACTAGAGCTGAATCAAGACAAATGTGTTCTTTTGCAAAGTCATAATTTTGGGGAAATGATAGATCTTCTCATTCTGGAAGGGATTATTGTCTTCCAAAAGGAGTATTCAGGTTGAAGCTCAGATATTAAGTCTACCTTTGGATTCAGGTTGTCTGAAAGAATGCTTTCTTCTGGATGATCCTCCCCTATGCACATTGAAGTTGTTTGGGGAAATAAATCTACAAATGCAACAATCTTGTCTAGCAATAGCTCAGAGTTAAACTTTCTCTGTAACTGCCATGATTTCTAGAAAGTAGTCTATCAAATTAAAAAAAAATATCCCTTTTTTGGTATATAGTTGGATTGTACTCCTGGTCCATTTGGCTGAGAGTAAACCCCACTGTATGCAAAGAGATTATGTCCGAGAAGACATATATTAAGGGGCGTGGTGGCTCAGTGGGTAAGATGCCAGGCTTGTTGATTGGAAGATCGCAAGTTCGTAGGTTCGAATCCCTAGCCCCACATGACGGAGTGAGCTCCCGCACTTGCCCCAGCTCTTGCCAACCTAGCAATTTGAAAGCATGCAAATGCAAGTAGATGAATAGGTACCACTTTGGTGGGTAGGTAACAGCGTTCTGTGCACGTCATGCTGGCCACATGGCCGCAGAAGCGTCTTCGGACAACACTGGCTCTTTGGCTAACAAACGGAGATGAGCACCGCCCCCTAGAGTTGGAAATGATTGTGCAGGGGAAACCTTTACCTTTAGACATATATTAGATTGTATGGTTAATCCTATATATGCTAGACAGTTAATTAAGCAAAAGATAAACTGAAAACTAAATTGCAAAAAGAGAGATAAAATTTGGGGAAAGAAGAAGCCATACTGTAGGGAGGCATGATGCTAAAAAAAAAAACACTAGTGGGAACTGCTCAGAGAAGAAGAAAGTTGAAGAATATTTATCAGGAATGTATTGTCGAAGGCTTTCACGGCTGGAGTTCAATGGCTGTTGTGGGTCTTCCGGGCTGTGTGACCACAACTTCCAGAACACGGCCACACAGCCCGGAAGACCCACAACAGCCATTTATCAGGAAATTCTGAGTTACATAACTATGTAAGAGATTATGTAAATCTTCCTCTTAAATCTTATAGTTGTTCTTATTGCTTTTGAAACTATGCTCAGCATTGTTTGTCCTAGGAAAACAGGGTCCTGAACAAAATAGAGCTTAAATAAGGCTTAGAGCAAGCATTGGCTACAAACGAAGTATTCATGACAGAAATGCTTTATTTTAAGTACCGATGAAATAGTGGTTGCCCTTGAAACTTCCTTCAGTCAACAATTTATTGAGCAACTCCACCTTTCCTTTGTATGGCAGCCTGTGGAAAAATAGACCGTGCATCTTCAGAGCATTCAAGGGAAGCAGTGAAAGCCCCAGCCCTATACATGAAATGAGGTTCAGTTCAAAATACTACAGAGCTTTGCTTAAAGTACAATCCCAAGAATTGTTTCAGTATTTGGTGTTTCTCTTTACTGGGGAATTGATTTCACTGGACAAAGAATGAGAAAGAAGGGGCAGTGGAGTAAGTGATTACACTGATGGAGATCTAGTGAGAAGGAAGCTTAGGCTGCAAAAATTCTTCTCACTGCCTGGTCACATGGAATATTTACTGTATTGACGTAGAACGGATATTTCCTGCTCACATCATGCTCTGTAAAAGAAAAGGTATTCTATGAGGCTTTCGAACATGGTGCATTTTGAGAATAGCAGTTGAGTCTAAAGACAAATTTAGAATTGGGGTCCTATGGCAGCAGAATAGTGCAGCAAGGAGGAATTTTCTGAGAGTCAGGGAGAGACTCCCAGCACACCTGTCTAGCCAATAAATTATAATAATGATATCAATAAATAATTGTTTGATGTCCTTTTGGGACACCCAAAATCTATTACCTGAGGTGGCTGCCTCATTCTCTTCAGCCCCAAAGCTGGCTGGGAATCATCCACGTTTGTTAAGAGCATCTTTGGTCTTTATATCACATACAGCATAAAAACTGGTTCTCTCTGTCTGATTTGATTTAAGTGTGTTATCAATATTGTATAAAAAACTGAAATTATAGTATATTATTGCTATGACTATGTGGGCTATCACTAAGTAGAGATGATTGCTATGCAGAAGCTTGTCATTTGTATTGCAATACAGTAATGATTTTAAATAAAACTTTTTTTTTTGGTCTGCTGAATGCATGAGTGAGTGCTGTGATGTTTTGCCAAGTGTCCAAGCAGTGATCAGGTGCTTCAGACAATTGGTTCTTTTAGATCCAGAGATAATAAGCACACCAGTGGATAAAGAAACTTAGCTTTATTATAAACTTAAGCAAACAGATTTAAACAGAAACACAGTTCAGTCAGAAACACAGTTTGGGCAGATTAAACCACAGCATAAAAGACATAGCATAAAGGAAGGAAAATCATACATACCAAGCAAGTTAACCCTATTCCCTTTTGCTGCTAGGAGCCTCCTGACTTAAGCAGCGAGAATACCCCTTAGTATGGCACAATGGTCCATAGCATCCAGCGTGCAGTATCTGTGTAGAAGCTCCCAAACCCCAAAAGCAAGCCTAGGAGTTTTTATCAAAGTCTGGCTCTTAAACCTCCTGACCATGTTCCCATGGTTGAAGGCCATGGCTCTTAAACCTCCTGACCATGTTCCCATGGTTGAAGGCTACGAGACCTGACCTTGACTAGGAAGCTTTAGCATGGCTGGAGCACCTGTTTATGACATCATTCCAAGAGCCTGGGGAGCTATACAGATAAGCAAGTGCTTAACCAAAACAGTTTCTTATCTCCCCCCCCCCTGCCATTCCAAGCCGCTGAAGGGGCTGTTGGAGGAGTGGGCTTGTGCTTAAACTAACAAAATTGGGGTTATATATCTCCCCCTCTATTCCAGACAGAAATAAAAACAAGCCAGTTAAACATCAGTATAACTCAAAATAAACTCTAATCTTTGTGTGAGGGAGAAAATCAAAATATGTCACCTAACTCCTCGAGATAACAATGGTCTTCTGTGTTGCCACTACACATGACAGTGTGTGTTTATCCCAACAGCACCATGATGACTCAAATTCTGTTTCAGGTCTACATATATACTACCCATCATTGTACAGCTAAAAATTGGGAAATGCTCTAACACCCCTATTCTTATTCCAAGGATCATTGCCAACTTGAAGGCTACTTGTGTGCTATATGCGTGTACTTTCAAAACATTGTGTCACTGGTTTAAAAGACGTAACCTTGAAAATACGTAATAGTCCTAAATTCAGTTACCAACAGAAATAAAATTTTCTGTGAAATGGCACCTTAGGAACTGGACTCCAGGACCTTCCAACTTCTGCAGTGTGTTCCACTATCTGAACATACATGTGTCTACTAGAGACACTGAATGTCTTCGCCTATTAAAGCCTCTGGGAAGAAAGCAAAACCTTGAATCATAGATGCATAAAATTCAGAAGTCAGCTAATTCTTGTGTTTTTCCAATATTTTTCAGGGGGCCCACTTTGTGGAAATGTAGGCACAATCCAGCCAATTCATTTAACCCTAATATAATGCCATAAACACAAGAACTTAGTTTGGTCCTATGAGATATCCGTACAATGTGTTCTTCACGGGTCCAATTTGAAGACCTCTGCTTTCCTACTGAAGCCAATGCTGGACTGGTTTGTCATGTGTTGTGACTAACATGGGGGCTATAAGTTGCACTGCAGAAGAGTGGACCCAAATTGCAGGGGTGAGGATGGGGGTTGTTCCCAAACTAAGAAAGGATGCATATTTACACTGTCTTCTGGCACTAGTAGAAGAGGCAGCATCACCAGGAACCATTGCAGCTTTTTCTTTCCTTTGCTGCAGAGACCAAAGCAGCAGCTTACCATTCAGCATTGCTATCCATACTGCTCATTGAGGGATGATGGGATTCTGAGTCTCAGTGCACTTTCCATCACTGAAATGGCTGTTGCATTTTGAACATTCTGTGACTCCTCCAACTACCATGATCCAGAGTTTGAAAACATCTGTTGCTATAAACCCTTGCGGGACAGAGGACGAGATAAAACAGTCTGATGCAGATATGTGATAAATCTGGATGGTTTTCTGAATAGGTTTGGGGAATTTGCCTTGTCTGTCAGCAACTGTGTAGAAGATCTGGTCAATCAGTGGGACAAGGAAATAGCCTAGTAATAGTAATGATACTATTATTCCTAAGTGCCCTCTTCCCTCTTGCAGAGCTTGAACTGTTTATCAGAAAACTGAGAACAATAAAGAACATAGGTAGGGGGTTCAAGTGTGAGTGGAGAACTTTTGTGATGAATCAGATTGAACACAGAATGGGCCCTTTGTCAGATCCATTTGAAATCCCACTACACAGCAGTAAATGCAGCAAAGTTTTCACAGAATGAGCCAATGATATTTTTCCATACTGTGTGAGATCTGCTCCATATGCAGTCTTGGGGGAACACAGCTGGAACAGTTGTAAGCTTGCTGTGAACAACTTTATCATTCTTTAAAGACAAGGTCAACTGGATTCAATTATTTCTGGATACCAGTGTTGGGACAGGTCATAGGGAGATGACCTTGGTGATTGCTTGACATGTTCATATGTATTATTTTTAGCTTTTAGGCCTCAAGGACATAGACATGGTATATCAAGAGATGAGACCATCAGTTACTTGTGCTACACTTGCCCTTTCTGGCTGATTACATTGACCAGGTTGAGATCAGCCCACAATTAAGGCAGGTTACCAATGCTTTCTCAAGTGTAAGATGGGTTTCTGCCTGCACACCTTTCCAATTATAGGTCAGTTTCAAATACTCAGTTCTTGGGTAACATGGGTTTGCCCTTGAAGATGTGCTGGCTCGCCTCCAGAACAGATTGGAGAGTCTTGGCAGTCAGCCCGAGGTAAGGAATGCAGCCGAGGTTTCTTTGCAAGACTGGCCGAGAGATAGAGAAACCAGCGTGTGCCAATAATCAGAGTAGTGAAGCAAAGGAGTAGTCAATAATCCAAACCGGGTCAAGGGTTCCAGAAGTCCGAGCCATGATAATCCAAGCCAGGTCCAGGGGTCCAGCAGGCAGAGTAAGATAGTCCAAACAGGGTCAGGAATGCAGGAAACAGGATACCAGAGTGGTTGCGAAGCCAAAGTGCAACGTTGCTCCCACAAATCCCTCACTGTGTCGTTGGTGATTTATCAGGAGCTCAGAAGCTGTCCTCTGGGTCCTGCAAAGACTCTCCCTGCAGCTCAGGTATTGCTGCCTCCTGCGGTGCTGGGTCATTGTCTGGGCCTGTGTCTGCGTCTGGGGCCTCGCCTGGCTCAATCCCCTGGGGGTTTGCCAGGGGCAGCTCGTCCTCTGACTCATCGCTGAGGCCCTGGGGCAGAGGCTGAACCAGGACACTATCCCCCCCCCAGGGCCCCCTCCCCGAGAAGCTACGGGTCCCGGCTTGCGAGGATAAGCCCGGTGGAAGTCCTGGACCAAGGCGGGGGCATGGACCTGAGCCGCGGGCTCCCAGGAGCGGTCTTCTGGCCCGTACCCTTTCCAGTCTACCAGATACTGGAGGCGCCCTCTCCGCGTGCGGGAGTCCAAGATACGGGCCACCTCAAACTCCTCCTGGCCATCCACCATCACCGGTGGCGGGGGTGGCACCGAGGGACGATGGGGATCCGGAGGGACGGCAGGCACCAGGAGGGACCGGTGGAACACGGGGTGGATCCGGAGAGATGGGGGCAGGTCCAGGCGGAAAGCCACGGGGTTGACGCGTTCCACCACCGGATACGGCCCGATAAAGCAGGCGTCCAGCTTCCTGGAGGGCCTCGAGCTGGGGAGATACCTGGTGGACAGCCACACCCGGTCGCCTACTTGCAGGTCCTGGCCTGGCTGCCGCCGCCGGTCCGCATTGGCCTTATAGGCCCGCTTAGCCTGCTCGAGGTGTTCCTGGAGCACGGAGTGCTGAGCCTGGAGTTCCTGGATGAAGGCCTCCGCTGCCGGAACTGTGGTACTGGGAAGAACGGACGGGAAGAAACGGGGGTGGTAGCCGTAAAGGGTCATGAAAGGGGTCTGCTGGGTTGAAGAATGCAGGGAGTTATTGTAGGCGAACTCCGCCAGAGGGAGCAGGTCTGCCCAGTCATCTTGCTGGTGCCCCACGTAGCACCGTAGGTACTGCTCCGGCACCCCGTTCACCCTCTCGGTCTGGCCGTCCGACTGGGGGTGGTGCGACGAGGAGAGGTGCACCTCCGTGCCGAGCAGGGTGTGTAGCGCCTTCCAAAAACGGGAGGAGAACTGGGAGCCCCGGTCGCTCACCACCTGCTCCGGGAGGCCGTGTAGCCGAAAGATGTGCTGCATAAACAGCTGCGCCGTCTCCCGAGCCGTTGGGAGGCTGGCACACGGGATGAAGTGTCCCATTTTACTGAAAAGATCCACCACCACCAAGATGCAGGAATAGGGGCCGGCCCTGGGGAGGTCGGTGATAAAGTCCATGGACAGGGTGTGCCAGGGCCGTGGTGGAGTGGGCAGAGTGTGCAGGAGTCCTGAGGGTTTGCCCGGCTGGTTCTTCGCTCTGCGGCACACTTCGCAGGTCTGCACGTAGCGTGCCACGTCCGCCTGGACCCGGGGCCACCAGAACTCTCGGGTCAGCAGGTGCAAAGTCTTATAGCGCCTGAAATGTCCAGCCGGGCGCGTGTCATGGCACAAGGCGAGAACTTCCCCCCGTAGGGGCCCAGCCGGTATACACAAACAGCCCTGGTGCGTTAGGAGCGTCAGCAACCGCATAGTCCGAAGGGCCCGGTGCACGGGCTTGCTGCAGGCGGCCCAGCTGCTCTCGGGTCCAGGGGTCCCTGGCCTGCTGCTCTCGGAGCCGGTCCCGAAATGTGGGCTGGGGAACGGTGGAGGCGAACACCTCTGGGGCCAGTACGGTGGTCGGGGAGGCAGTCAGGTCTGCCGTGGGCGTGTACTCCGGCTTCCGAGATAACGCGTCGGCCCGCTTGTTTTGAGCGCTCGGAATGTACTCGATCCGGAAATTGAAGCAGGTGAAGAAGAGCGACCAACGGATCTGCCGCTGGTTCAAGCATCGGGCCGTCTGCAGATGCTCCAGGTTCCGGTGGTCCGTCCGGACGACCACCGGATGTCGGGCACCCTCCAAATGATGCCTCCATGCCTCGAAGGCCGTTTTTATGGCTAGCAGCTCCCGCTCCCAAATGGTGTAGTTACGCTCTGCAGGGGTGAGCTGGCGGGAATAGTAGGCACAGGGACGCAGTGGCTCCGTAGGGGTGGCCTGCTGCAAGAGGACCGCCCCGATGGCATAGCTGGAGGCGTCCGCCTCCACGACGAACGGGAGCTGGGGGTCTGGGTGTCGCAGCACCGGTTCCGTGGCAAAGCGGCTCTTTAGGTGTTGGAACGCCTGCTCTGCCTCTGCAGTCCACCGGAACGTCTCACGGGGTTTCAGTAGCCGGGTGAGCGGCACCGCCAGAGCGGCATAGCCCTCAATAAATTGCCTGTAATAGTTCGCGAACCCCAGGAACCGTTGGAGCTCCTTTCGGTTCCTGGGAGCTTGCCACTGCGTCACCGAGGTGACCTTGGCCGGGTCCATGGCTATACCCTCGGGAGTAAGGCGGTGGCCCAGGAAGTCCACTTCCCGGACATGGAACTCGCACTTCTCCAGTTTCGCGTAAAGCCGGTGCTCCCGGAGCCGCTGCAGAACTGTACGGACATGCTCCACATGCCGGGCGGGGTCCCTGGAGTAGATCAGGATGTCATTGAGATAGACCACTACAAACCGGTCCAACAGGTCCCGAAACACATCGTTAATAAAGCGCTGGAAGATGGCGGGCGCATTACAAAGTCCGAAAGGCATGACCAGGTACTCGTACTGCCCATAGCGCGTCCCAAAGGCCGTCTTCCATTCATCCCCCTCCCGGATCCTGAGCAGGTTGTAGGCGCCGCGCAGGTCCAGCTTGGTGAACAGCTGGGCCTGGCGCACCCGATCCAGTAGTTCTGGTATCAAGGGGAGTGGGTACCAGTCCCGAATGGTTATCCGGTTCAGCGCCCGATAGTCGTTGCAAAGCCTCAGCTCCCCGCACTTCTTTTTCACGAAGAGCACGGGGGCTGAGGTCGGGGATCTGGAGGGCCGAATGAAACCCCTCTGCCGGTTCTTGGCTAAAAAGTCCCGGAGGGCGGCCTGTTCCGGCTCCGACAAAGAGTACAGCCGGCCTGCGGGCAGGGGAGCATCAGGCTTGAGGTTGATCCCGCAATCGTAGGGCCGATGGGGCGGTAACCGGTCTGCCCCCTTCTCTTCAAAGACATCCCCGAACTCCTGGTATTCCGGGGGAAGGGCAGAAGTCCCCTCGGCGCTGGCGGCCCCCAGGAGTGCCTTGACAGCCAGGTGTGGGCAAGGTTCCCGGAACTGGAGTCGCTGACGCGCCCAGTCTATCATGGGGTTGTGCCGCTCCAGCCAGTCTATCCCCAGCACCAGCGGGAACCGGGGCATCTTGGTAATGTCCATGCGCAGCTGCTCCTGGTGCTGGCCCACAACCATGGTGAGGAGTGCCGTCTCCTGGCTCACCGGGCCCGACTGCAGCAGCCGCCCGTCAATGGCTTCCACGGACGTGGGCACCTTCTTTGCGCGGAGCGGGACCTGCTGCTGGGCTGCAAAGTCACTGTCCATATAGGAGCGGGAAGCCCCGGAGTCCACTAGGGCATGGGCCAGGAGCCACTGCCCTGCCCGCAGCCGCAGCTTGACCGGCAGCAGCAGGTGCTGGAGTTCCTCTCCTGTTGGCCTGTGGGCAGAGGCTGCACGCCTCAGGTCGCTCGGCCGGCACTGACCTGGGGCTGCCAGTTTCCCGGCACTGACTGCTTTTCGGGGCATGAGCTGGCATAATGCCCCGGCCCGCCACAGTAGAGGCAAAGGTTGGCCCGGTGCCTCCTCTCCTTTTCCTCCCGAGTAAGCTGGGGTCGTGCCAGCTGCATTGGCTCTGGCACGGTCGGGCTGTGGCCCCCAGGGGGCCAGGGAGCCGGAGGTGCGGGAGGCCGGTGGCGCCCTAGCCCTGGATCAACATGTCCCCGGCGGGCCTGGCGCCTGTCCTCCAGCCGCCCATCGATGCGGAGGCACAACTGGATGGTTTGCTCCAGGGTGGTAGGGCGTTCCACCCGGGCTACCTCGTCCAACATGGCCTCAGACAGTCCCTCTAGATACTGGTCCCGCAGGGCAGCCTCATTCCAGTCCAAATCCTGGGCATAGAGACGGAACTCGGCTGTGTAGTCTGCCACCGACCCTTTGCCCTGTTGCAGCCGCCTGATCTGCCGGTTGGCTCTGGCCAGGGCTTGAGGCTCCTCAAAGACGCTCCTGAATTGTGCCAGGAAGGCAGGGTAGTTGTTCAGGAGTGGAGAGTCAGCCACCAGGAACGGGGTGGCCCATTTAGCCGCACGGCCCTTTAAGAGGCTGATAAGGAAGCAGACCTTGGTTTGGTCTGACACAAACTCCCTCTCCCGTACCTTCATGTATAACGTGCATTGTCCCAAGAAGGCAGGAAAGTCCTCAGGCTTGCCCTCATATTTCTCAGGAGGGCTCACTGGACACTTGCTGGGCACGGCAGCCACCGTGGCCAGCTGCAGTTGTAGCTGGCTCACAAGCCCCGTAAGCTGGTCTACTTGTGTGGCCAGCGTCTGATTCTGAGCGGCCAAATTGGCCACAGCCTCGGCAGCTGGGTTAGTCATGCTGCTAACAAACCGTCCTCCTCTCTCCCAGCATTTGTTGGTGGTGGGAGCAAACTGTGCTGGCTCGCCTCCAGAACAGATTGGAGAGTCTTGGCAGTCAGCCCGAGGTAAGGAATGCAGCCGAGGTTTCTTTGCAAGACTGGCCAAGAGATAGAGAAACCAGCGTGTGCCAATAATCAGAGTAGTGAAGCAAAGGAGTAGTCAATAATCCAAACCGGGTCAAGGGTTCCAGAAGTCCGAGCCACGATAATCCAAGCCAGGTCCAGGGGTCCAGCAGGCAGAGTAAGATAGTCCAAACAGGGTCAGGAACGCAGGAAACAGGATACCAGAGTGGTCGCGAAGCCAAAGTGCAACGTTGCTCCCACAAATCCCTCACTGTGTCGTTGGTGATTTATCAGGAGCTCAGAAGCTGTCCTCTGGGTCCTGCAAAGACTCTCCCTGCCCTCTGCGTAACTCCCTAGCAGCCAGCCGAGCACTTTTCCTTCTGTCCTTTAAGGCGAGGCGCACACGCCTCTGCCTCTGCCCTTTGGGGGATTCAGGAGAGCTGGGAGGCTGATGGGATCCAGCTGGCTGCTGGCTAGAGGGTGGGAACAAACCGCAATCCCCAGCTTGCTCCCCTGTATGCTCGGTTGCTGGCTGCTGGCTAGTGGGTGGGGTCAAACCACCATCCCCAGCTTGCTCTCCTGCAGCCTCAGGTATTGCTGCCTCCTGCGGTGCTGGGTCATTGTCTGGGCCTGTGTCTGCGTCTGGGGCCTCGCCTGGCTCAATCCCCTGGGGGTTTGCCAGGGGCAGCTCGTCCTCTGACTCATCGCTGAGGCCCTGGGGCAGAGGGTGAACCAGGACAGAAGAATATCTGGAAGCTTCAACTGGTGCAGAATGCAGTGACGTGGGTAGTTACGTGTGCCTCCAGAACAGCACATGTCACACCTCTGCTTCGCGAGCTGCATTGGTTGCCAGTGTGCTTCCAGGTCCAATTCAAGGTGCCGTTTTTAACCTGTAAAGCCCTTCATGGCATGGGGCTGGGTTATCTGAGGGACTGCCCCTCCCCAATTACATCTGCCCGTCCCATTAGAAGGCATGCTACGGGTCCCGCCTGCTAGGGACTTACACTTGGCAGGTCCCAGGAGGCGGGCCTTCTCTGACATGGTGCCCACCTTATGGAACATTCTCTCCCTCCCCCACCTGAAGTGAGGTTAGCTGCATCCCTGTTAATGTTCCAGAATTCCCTCAAGACCTGGTTGTTACCCAGGAGACTGGTAACATTCTAAGATGACATTGCAGTTAATATTCTAGGGATATTTGGAGCATATAGTACATTGTTTTTAAGTGGTTACACCAACAGAGGGAATGCATTGGGCTTAAGGCATCTTATTTTGTAAATTGGGCATACTATAGCTTGGATTCAGTACGCCTTGCTTCACTTCTGTACAAGATTGCTTATGATATTGCACAAGGAGGAACTGCCTAGAAGAGAAAATTAGCTTGCTGAAAACAATTGCACATCACTAACACTTAGCTTTAAAATATAAAGTGGTGCTGAAAAAGATCAGATATTTCTGAAGATAAAGAAGGCTGAGGAAACTTTGAGGTAGAAGGAAGAAGATACAAATGCATTGACAGTTTAGCTCTCTGTGGAAAAGATAAAAGACAGGGAAACCAATTGTTCTCTTCCTCGCTAAAAAGACGATGATTCCCCACATGTTAAAATCCCATACACTAAGCATGTACCTATGGGAAATGAAATCACTGCTTCATACTGAACGACAATTCAACTTCACAAAACGTTAGTAAAGTAAAATTTGTAGTAAAACCTACAAATCCAGTTAAAATGGTTTGTATTGCCTTCTTGGAGACTGAATATGTAAGATATGAAGTCAAACTGAATGTAATAGATTTATCCGCTCTAACCTTAGTCTATCTACCTGCCATACAACATACAATGATAGTTAAGCCAGAATATTTGATCGAGATGTGCAGACGTAGGCCTGATCACAATCTCTTAAACTAATCTACTTATCAGAAGACTAGTAAATATGCATTTGCTGAGGTACTGCTGCCCTGAAGCCCTTTTGGGGGGGGGGATGACAATAAACATAATGATAAAATAAGTCATTTTATATTGTTACTGTCTATGGCAGAGGATGAGATGGTTAGATAGCATCACCGATGTAATGAACATGAATTTGAGTAAACTCCAGGTGACAGTGGAGGACAGGAAGGCCTGGCGTGCTATGGTCCATGAGGTCACGAAGAGTCGGACACGACTAAACGACTGAACAACAAAAATATTCTGAGCAATATGTTTAGTCATCAATAATAGCATGATAATTTATTTATGGCAATACATATATTATGCTGAGATAGATATGCTTACCAACTTCTAGAATTGTCAGTGTTCATTTAAAATATTGTAGTTTGGATTCATGAGAAATGTTCATACAGGTAGTCCTTGTTTAGCAACTGCCTTGTTTAGTGACTATTCGCAGTTATGACGGTGATGAAAGAGTAACTTTATGACGAGTCCTTGCATTTACGACCTTTGCAGGTCTGTAAAGCAGAGGAAAGCTGAAGTAAGATCATATGCACAGTTGCAGTTTCACTTGGTGACTGCTTCGCTTAACAACCAAGTTGCCAGTCCCAATTGTGGTTTCTAACTGAGGACTACCTGTACAGACAGGCAAAATTGAAATGGAGATAGGACAACTTAGATTTATTGTGTTATGAAGTGGTCAATTACAGTGTGCATAGCCCATGACCAGTTTTTAAATTAATGTCTCCCTCTCCTGACATATTAATTTTGATTGGGGCATGTTAAATGGTGAAACCCGACAACAATTTCATCCCATCACCTTCTACATCTGAGATAGTGTAGAAATTGTAGACTGCCACATACTGCAGATTGGTGAGAATGATTCACAGAAGGCTAATAAATAAGGTCATGATTAAGTATAATATGGTAACTCTGTAAAGGTTATATTAATTAGGTAGTTTGATAATCAGGGATAATATTTGTTATATTTTGAAAGGTTGTTCTATTTATAGATAACAGTTGCAACTAGCTTATAACACTTATCTTGTTACCTCTTTCAGAGATGTAGTTTAACCCTCTTGCATATTGAAAGGGCTAGGGACAACATTTTTCTCCCCTGTTTATTTTATTTTATTGCTTTAATATGGCAGTCAAAAAGAAAAACAAAACATATGAATAAATAAAGAAAAGGAAAAGGAAGAAAAACAAAATAGATGATATCTAAATAAAATACAACCACATATACTGTATGTGTTTGGAAATGTAATGCAGCTCAATCTTTAAACAACAGTTTAAATCTTCACCAAAGAAAATCATATTGTCCAATCATTCCATTGTATGAATAAAGAGGACAATCAAAGGCTGCAATGTTTCATCAAATTGAGCCGGGTATTGTGATGGACTACAGTAACACAGTTGGTTCTCAGGAAGGAGGGAGCACATTCCAAGGAGGGGAGTGAGATAAGCGACAGCACAGCGCAGAACTGGAACATGGGAAGAAGAAGGGGTTCAGACTAGCCCCGCCCTAGAGCCTTACCAGGTTATTTCCCTTTAGGTTAGAGTAGAGTAGCTTTAGTCTGGCAAGATTCTGTCTGTACAGTGTGAGTAAATAAAGAACTGAAGTTTGGCTGGATTGATTCCTTGTCGTTCTTGGGCTGGGCCTGACACGTATCACGTGTAGAAGTCTTTTTCCAAGGACATATAACAATGTTTTTTGCAATAATCCAAGCAAAAGTTATATAGATACATTCTACTTTTGGGGAGTATAATTTAACAGCACTGCTGTAGTGGCAGCAGGCAGAACAGGTTCTAGAGCACCTTCAGCAGTCACTTTCTGTCAACCCAATCTATCTCGTTCCATTGTTTTTGTGGGGGGAAATGGAAGGGAGGAGCATTATATATATCGGTTGACTTGAGCCCCTGAATGGAAGCCTAGGTATAAATCTAGCAGATGAATAAATACATCTTTGGAAAATATCATTCACAATATTAAGAATATTCAATAAATATGAAACAAGCTGAGGGCAAGACCAAATCCTGTATGCTAATGTTAAGATATTGGCTCTCCAACATAGAAAAGTAGATAACCAACCCTTTTTAAACACCTGCTAAGGACTCCAATAGACACACCCCATTTTTAAAAAAAAATACTTATTTAAGATCAGAAGAAACATTTTAAACTTTTTTTTTTAATCTCAGATCACTGACTTGTTGGAATGGAAACTCCAATTCTCTATTTCAATTTTTTTTAATGTATAGTAACTTATCAATATTTATTTTTATAAAGTACTTCATTTGTTGATAAAATGGGACAGTTGGTTTTAGCTTCTAAAAATCTCTGTTCGGCATACTAAAATCATAGGAGTTCAAACAGAAAACATGTTTTAATTGCCTCCATTGTCATTCACTGCATTATGGCAGTTTGTGTTCTCTTTGTAACCTCTTAGAACTCTTAAAGGTATCATTAACAAAAAAACAAAACTTGTCTAGGGTATTAAGTCCATTTTCAGCCCAAGTTTTCCTGAAAAAGAAATGATTGATGATGTATGATAAGACAGGACTGCTAAGACGTGACCGGTAATGCTCTGTTATATGTGAACATATGCTAGATAACAGATGCAGTATTATTGTCCCTTAATTCTCCCTCAAATATGAGTATGTGTTAGTTAAATAGCTGTAGTATTATTTTTTCTTAATTTTTCTTTTCTTGATTGTATAATTTATTATTGTTTATTTTTTGATGTTAGGTAAATAAATTGAGAGCTCTTGCACCGAAGTCAAATTCCTTGTATGTTTAGTCATACTTGGCCAATAAAGTACTCTATTCCTATTCCTATTCCATTCCATTCCACTCCCAAAAGAACAAAACTTGTCTAGGGTATTAAGTTCATTTTCAGCCCAAGTTTTCCTGAAAAAGTATTGAGACATCATTTTTAAATAGGGATTATCCCAAAGAGCTAATATCTCATGAGAACAAGAGTCAAATTCTAATTTCTTTCCTAATTGCATCCAAATATGTCTGGCTGCCTTGATTATTGAAAACAATATAAGGTTCTGACTATAATTAGAACTGAGCACTTGCCAAGAAATTCTTTGTTTTTAAAGTCAAATAATAGAGGCTTCAGCTTTTTAATAAAAATATTGCCCATTTCAGTATATTTTTACAGTTATAATACCACTATGCAACAGACTGAAACTTGTTCATCCATACAACACATATATGACCATACATACATGGGTATAATGGACTTTGTATGCAGCTGACCAGATTTCTGTGGCAATTTACATCATAGGTGCAATTATATTGTCATTTTGCAAAAGACACACATGATTTAAGTTGCATCATTTGCATGATGATGTCATTGCCCAAACGATATCTAACCAATAAGAGGTCCTCTGCAAAGCATGTTAGGACCAGTGAAGCACTTCTCTTGACGCATTAAAGCAGCCACATCAATTGCAAAGGTGGTGTGACTGCAGTGAAAGCTTTTCCTTGATGACTGCAGAGCTACTAGTTGGGTGACAGTCCCAAAGAATGTGTTATCTGCCTTGGGTAAGCAATTTTGGTGAGATAAGTGGCATAATATTTCAGTCAGGTACTATTTCCTTAGTGTTAATACTTTGATCCCATGATTGCATTTAGTTTTTAGTCTTTGCTTTCTGGCTGAGTAGAAATCTGTCATAGCTCACTAGAATAGGTACATTCCAGTTTGCAAAGAAAGGACAATTGTATTCCTGCCAGAATATCCTATAGTTAAATCTTTTCATGCACTGAGATATTTCTTTGAAGTTTATATCGGACCTCTAGATCTGCAAGCTGGAATCACTGGCCATGTATCTTATCTTGCCTAGTTCTAGATAGACAACAGCAATAGGAAATTCATCACACTTCTCATGAGCTCTTATATCTGGATATAATTCTGAGGCCTGAAATAACTCAAGGGGTTTGTTGTCTGATGTTCATTTATGAGGAGGCAATGATACAAGAGGTGGCCTGACTGGGTTTATGAGCTTGGATTCAGCTCTGATCTGAAATAAAAAGGAACTTAATATATTGCAAGAAGCATACTCCAACTTTTGGTAAATACCAATGTCCTTACACTTTGGGTTTTCCCCATATGGTGCATGTGCACCAATCTAAAAGATCTGCATTCAAACCTTTTCTTTTGATTTGCTAGTTTTCTTAAAAATGCTACCCAACTTACGATGTTTTCCAAGTTTCTGTTAATGCAAAATGAGAAACAATTTCTTTTTGGGGTAGACTTTCATAGCAATTTATTATTTATTATCTAGGGATTATTTTATTTTTCATGGAACTACATGCACACAGACACTATTTATTTACTTGCTCTTTATGTGACTGACATTTTAAAACTATAATAAAATGAGTTTTAAATCAGTCAACCAAGATAGCACAAAGAACTACACTTTCCTTTTTGCTTTTCTTATTTCAGACTGCTCAGGCTAATACCTAGAACCTTGCTGGAAAAATGCATTTTTGCTATTTATCTAAATGGTGGGAGAGTAGGGGACAAAATCCTTTATACTTTCATAGAGAGTCTTCTCTTCTCTTCTCTTCTCTTCTCTTCTCTTCTCTTCTCTTCTCTTCTCTTCTCTTCTCTTCTCTTCTCTTCTCTTCTAATAACAAAGTGTTAATATCAATATAGTGAGACTTTAGAACAGAACTTAATTTAATGGGACTTATTTTTGGGTAGCAATGCATAGAGGGTAGGCTGTTGGGCTTTCTGAATAATGAAAAAATCTGATATGAAAGCTTTTGGGAAGCCCAAAGTTCTGACTGAATTATCCTAGCAAGACAGGAGTCCAAAAAGAGGATTGTGTTGTAGTTTTCTCACCATGATTTTTAATAAATATTGTACATTCATTGGAAACAATGGAAAGGAATAAATGTAGACCAGCTATTGGAATTTTCAGCTGATTTAGTGACACAGCTGGGAGTGTGTTGGATTTGTCAGGTTGAAAGGTATTCCCTTTCTAAGTCATCAAAATCCCACTGTTTTCCCTTTTGGAGTTTTATGAAGGTAGAAAATGATATGGAACAGAGGGAGGCGGAACAGCAGGAAGAAGAAAGGTTCCCTTCCATCTTGTAAAAAAAAAACCAATGGATTGTTTCCAATCATATATTTCTGCCAATATAAGAATGGATTATCTCCAATGATAACATTTGGAGCCTCTTCTCTGAAGATCTCTTTGGCATACCCAAGATTGCTCAAGAGATTTGGGGGACTGTCTAGAAAACCTTTGAGAGGTATGTAAAAATATAGGGGGAATTCCCAATGTATGGAAAAAGCCCGCCTGGATGACATTTGATATTGCCCAATTATTTTTTAACTATCTTTCCAGTAATATGTAAGAATTTGAGTACTGAATGTGGGATGCAGTAATTATGACCTCAGCTTAATAGTTAATACTTTATTAATAGTTTAATATTAATAAACTTAATAGTTGAACATTAACTATTCCTTTTCTATTGAAGCTTTTTCTGACTTGACAGTACCTTTTATTCTTTCATGAAATTATCTATCATCTATCCATCCATCCATCTATCCATCCATCCATCCATCCATATACATATATCTTACAATCCCTTTTCTGTCTCCTTATCCATTAGTGATAGAACCTGCCTTAATAACCCTAAAAGCTAATAGGAATTCTTTAAACAAAATTGAGAAAAAAAGTTGACATTAAAGATAAAATCAAAGCATGAGTTTCTCTTTATCTTTAATGTCAACTTTTTTCTCAATTTTGTTTAAAGAATTCCAGTTGATTACAGACTCCTTCAAGCTTAATAAGGTCAAAAGGGTGTAAATTATATTTGCAAGTTTGAATTTTAACATATTTCAGTCATTATGATTAGGTGATAATATTAGATAGTTGGAAATCATCTCAGCTGTGAAGTCATGGCCTCTTTTGTTCTCTCATTTTTGAAATTGCTTTGTTCTGAGCTTTCTGTTTCCGTAACTAGACTGTACATATTACTTTGAGTTCATTTTTAATACTTTAATGTTTTTATTACCTGTATATTTCTGACCTCATGATTCTGATCCATTTTAGTAATTCCAACATTGCTATGTAAAATCCAACCATTTGATAATTTTCTCTAATTAAGTTCAATTATATCCTTCTGTCCTTTTATTAGAAATAACAGCAGGATCATGTACATTAGTTGGCTGAGCACCAAGGGAAGCAAAGCATTTCTCTTAATTTCACAAAAAGAAGCCAGCATGAAGGTTAACTGCCACCTCCCATTTTGGCCCACATCCATCTGGAGCTGACTTTCAAAATAATCCGGTCCATCAGAAGTGTTTGTCCTTAGTTTGCCATATGTCAGCTTAGGTCCATTTAACTTTCCATCTTCTCATGTACTCTTTCTCACAGCATAAACAGTGTTGTCAAGGTAAATAACACCTGTCAAATCTCTGTTTTTGGAAAGTTTCTGCTCTAGAGTAAAAGTCAACTAGTGTCGTTTCATTGATTGAAGGTTTTGTCAATGAAACTGAAATCATTATATTTGTGTTCTGCATCCCTCTCCAAATTTGTTTTGAGAGGAATCTTTGAAATCTGATTTGGAAGAGGCACGGGGATTTGTCAGCAGATAAAATTTCCATTAGGCAAGGAAACTAAGCAAGGTGGATGGACTCAGTTACAGTGGTGATGAGTGCACCATTGGAAGACCTGAAGGACTGGGGTAGGAACAGATAGTCATGGGGAAAAGCTTTCTATGTGGTCACTAAGAGTTGACACTGTCTTGATGGCACATAATCAGTCAACATAATCAAAAGGAAGCTAAGTTGATTGTATTTTATTCCCATTTTCTTGACCTGGATCTAATTCCAAGCAATTAGTAAAGGTACAAGTAGATTTGTGTAGGGCAGACACAGGTCAGTTTTTGCAGTGGGTGGAGAAAAGGGCCAAATTCAAACAATGTGATTTGAGGGAAGAAAGAAATAAAGTCCAAGAACAGCAGTTCAACCAGAAAGCCAGAGGCAGGAAGGGCAATCCAATAGACAGGAAATCAAAGAAAGCAAAAGCCAGAGATAAGACATAAGATTCTGTGGAGTAGTATCTTCTCCATTGGACTTGCTGGGTTGGGGCTTATCAGAAGTTGAACCTAACAATATGAGAAGGGCTGAAAGTTTCCTGTTATCCCATTAATAATACATATTCCAGGATGGGAACATATTGCCTATCTAGAACATGTGGACCAACAATCTGATGAGTTTCAGTTCACTTTCCCAATCACTAAATGGGAACTCCTGCAGAATAATAGGGATCAGGCTAAGATTTCCCTCTGCCTGAGAATTGGCCACAAAGCAAGAGGTTCTGGTCCCAGTGGTTATTGCTTTGGACCCTTGTCATCTCACAGAATTGTTTTGTCAGCTATCAGAAATGTTCTATATGCTGCAGTGATATTTATTTCAACACATGTAGCCTACATACAATCCCTTTCCTTTTTTTACTGTGCCTTTTTACACTGTAAGCCTGAAAGGAAGGACTCTTTTTTTTCTGCCTCTTTTTATTGATCTATAAGTCACACTAATCTATAAGAGGTACTGGCTGAAGTGTAGAGTGTAAATACGTTAAACAATAAATAATAGAATTGTGGGGGAAAGGAGAGATTAGTTCCAGCTAGCAATCTGTATCAATTTAAGATATTCTGAAATTGAACTGTCTCCTCCGAGTGCAATTTGTGCCAATTTCAGATATTTTGGCCATTAAGAAGTAACTTAAGACAGTATACACTTTATCCTTTGCTTTCTAAGGTGCCCAAATTGAGCATCTGGAACAGATCTCTCTCTCTCTCTCTCTCTCTCTCTCTCTCTCTCTCTCTCTCTCTCTCTCTCTCTCTCTCCATCCATCCATCCATCCATCCATCCATCCATTTATTAATGCTAAATTGTGCTGAATGTGTGTTCTGGAGCATGTGCAGAGTTCCAGAAGTCAGTAGCATTAGAGAGACAAGAAATTACACCAGGCATTTATCAAAACGAAGGTTTGTTAATATAACAGAGAATACAAAACAATAACATCCAGATCCCTGGAGTTAAATCTCTATATAAATATAAAAAACACATTTTCATACTCACCCCCACATACAGGGTTGAGTAAAGCTTACAGGCATGTCTCTGAGAACAGACAAGCAGGGCGGAGGAGGCAAGCTTGAATGCAAGGAGCAGAATAAAAGACATGCTAATTTATACCTTAGTATCTAGGTTACTGATAGTTAACCTATTTGACCCTTTATCTCTACAGCCTGGGAAAACAATAGAAGTTTGAACTCTTGACTTAGCAGTAATTATCAACAAAAATCAGGTGCCTCCAAGACTTGACATGTGACTTCATTCCTTTGAGCAATAAAAAACAAACACCAACAAATTGTACAAAAATTCTAATACATGTAAATCCAAAGTCATGTTATCTCCAATCCCATATGAAATATGGAAAGTAACTATAATAATAATTAATAGACAACAACCAACACTAATGAACTTTTTTTAAAATCTGTTCAATCATGTCCAATTCTCAGAGACTGCCTGGACACGGCCCTGCAGTTTTCTTGGCAAGGTTTTTCAGAAGTGGTTTGCCATTGCCTCCTTTCTGGGGCTGAGAGAGAATGACTGGCCCAAGGTCACCCAGCTTACTTTGTGCCTAAGGTGGGACTAGAACTCATGGTCTTCGAGTTTCTAGCCAGATGCCTTAACCAGTACACCAAACTGGCTCTCATAATGGACTTTTAAATGACTCATAATCAATTAAAGTAATATCTTTTGGTGTTAGCTATTCAAAATCCAGGGGAAAAAATCCCTTTTTCATAGCTATGCTAGCCTAATGGCCATGAGCTTGCATAAATTATAATTGTTCTATGCTTACATTTGTGACAGTATTTCCTTTAGAATATACTATCAGGATTAATACCATGAGACAGAGACAGCAATATTTATAGCCATGCTAGTAAGTGAGACACAATGAAAATAATGGTAATATCAGGAGGCAGTGACAAAATAATTATAACAGAGTTGATTCTAGAGTAGAAGAGATTCTTGTATAGTCAAAACTTTGCTCTTTGTGATCACACACATTAAATAATGGCATGCTAATGATAAACAGCTGGCATCTAAGCTAAAATAGTTATCTCTGCAGCTTTCAAAGATTGTATGTGCTGAGTTAACCTTTTAGCTCACAGATAAAGAAAAAAAAAGCCAACAACAGATGAAGACAAATGAAGTGATTAAAGTCACAGCTGCTTCTAGTAGGTAACAAAACAGACAAATATTAACCTTCACAGTTTCACAATATACTATGTTCAAGAGCTCATGTGATTTTAATGTCACTTAAAAAAGGGAACAAATTGAACATTAATGCATACATTCAGAAAGTCCATCCTTTAAACCTGACACACTGTTTAATGTGATAATTATAATAATTATAATTCCTGTACAATCTAGAAGCTGTTTCAACTGTGTTAAAGAAAGAACAATATTGACAACAATGGAATCATGCTTACAAACTCACTGATATTGGACTTCAGCTAGAAGGGGAAAGGAGACATACATTCAGAGCTGACTTAGGCCAACTGTTGTTTTTTTTCCTTCAGTGTCTGAAAAAAGTTCTGAAATTTGAGACTGCACACAGCCCTTAATAATTGACAGGCATGTGGTTTATGTGTCAGTTCTTTCCAGCCTGTGATACAACAGCTTTTAATGAAGCCATTTGCCATTCAGATAGAAGATATGTAATTTGATTGTCAGTTCATCTTTCCAGCAGTCTCCACTCTTCCTCTTTTGCTGTCATTATGTTGAAAGCACTTCTGCATGTTCCATTGTTCTACAAGACTTAAAGATAGCATTATGCTACCATAGCTCTGGTAATAATAGTCTAGGTGGCAACATGCTCATGCTCTATCTTGATTCTGCAATCTGGGAAATTTCACATCCTATGGAAATTGCTGTTCCATGCACTTGAGCTCAGCTGACAGCCAAAATAATATGATTTTTTCAAGGTGTCCTTTTGTAGACCTCTGCTCATTTTCGTGTGTTAGAAATTTATAGGTTTATTCCTGCACATGTTATCAATTATATTTGGTCAGCACTGACATTTCAAAATCACAAGCATTTAAATTATGCCTCAATTCAAATTCTTTAAGTCTGGAATATCTAAAATCCAAGGTTGGCCTTTGCTACATGATCTGTAGGATGCAATCCTCTGCTCCCCTATCTGGGTGTCTATGATACTTCTTTCTGAGTAGAAAATACTGTAGAGACTTATGTTCAGATAGCAAAATAGTACTGGAGGGAGCTATATCACAGTGCTTTGCAGGAATGGACAGTAGAAAGACCTTTTCTTTCAGATCATCACTGGCAATTAGTTAGCTTCTCATGGACATCTGCCAGCATCTCTCAGGACTCCAAATTAATCCCAGCTCTATACTGGATGGACTTTGGCATCTTTGATATATAAAGCATATGTTCTACAACTGATCTTCAGAAAAATCAAGTGTGAAAATATACTGTATGCCATAAGAATTGTGTTATTCTCTAAAGCACACTTATTGACTGAGCAAACTTAACCTTTTTTGAGGTCATTTGTTCATTTTCAGTGTGACCATGATTTTATGTTAAAAGGGAGGGGGGGATCAGCTATCAGGAAGTGACTAATACATTTTAATAGGAATGATACACCATGAATTGTTTAACTGTGGATTAGGAGTAAGCCCTCAATTGATTATATTCATGGAAGGTTAGGTTCACATAACACATCAATCCTAAACATATATTCTTTATACACAGCAAAATAACATAAATTCCACACCTTAAGACGAATTCAGATATCTTCTGTAATTTGAGAAACACTTTCAGGATTATTTGTGCACAGATGATTGCCACTTTTGTGTGGTGTTTGTGCATAGAAGAAAATATCAATCCTGATTGACGTAATTAAAGCCCTTTCATAGCGTCTAGAGGGGATTCATTTCAATCCATTTTTCAAGGTACTAAAATAGATATGCAAACCTGTGGCACTGCAGTTTTTTGTAGGCTTTGCATTTATCAGTATAAAATTATGTTATTTGTGGGGGGAAATGGAACAACTGCAAAAGGAAGGACACAAAGTACCAATTTTCTATATTTCAATTGTGTCTGTAGAGTTTTCTGTATTGGCATCTGGGGTATGAAGAGCTGTAATAGTGTCAGGTCACTGAAGACAGATTTTTCAGGAGAGACAGTGGGGAAAATCTAGCTACATGGAACAGGGGGCATTTGGATTTTGACAAACTGGATAAATGCAGCTTCCCGTGATTCTTTATTGTCTGCATGCTGGCTGGGGAATTCTGGGAGTTGAACTCCACACACCTTAGAGTTACTAAGGTTGAGAAACATTGATGTAGAGGATTATCATCTTAAACCAATACCATAGGTAAAGGTAAAGGTTCCCCCCGCACATTTGTGCAGCCGTGTCTGACTCTAGGGGCCGGTGCTCATCTCCGTTTGTTAGCCGAAGAGGCAGCGTTGTCCGAAGACGCTTCCACGGTCATGTGGCTGGCATGATGCACGTGGAACACTGTTACCTACCCACCGAAGTGGTTGTTGTTGTTCAGTCGTTTAGTCGTGCCCGACTCTTCGTGACCTCATGGACCACAGCACGCCAGGCCCTCCTGTCCTCCACTGTCTCTCGGAGTTTACTCAAATTCATGTTCATTACATCGGTGATGCTATCTAACCATCTCATCCTCTGCCGTCCCCTTCTCCTTTTGCCCTCAGTCTTTCCCAGCATCAGGGTCTTTTCCAGTGAGTCCTCTCTTCGCATTAGGTGGCCAAAGTATTTGAGCTTCAGCTTCAGCATCTGTCCTTCCAATGAGCAGTCAGGGTTGATTTCCTTTAGGATTGACTGGTTTGACCTCCTTGCAGTCCAAGGGACTCTCAAGAGTCTTCTCCAGCACCACAGTTCAAAAGCATCAATTCTTCGGCGCTCAGCCTTCCTTATGGTCCAACTCTCACAACCATACATTGCTACTGGAAAAACCATAGCTTTAACTATACGGACCTTTGTCGGCAAGGTGATGTCTCTGCTTTTTAATATGCTGTCTAGGTTTGCCATAGCTTTCCTCCCAAGGAGCAAGCGTCTTTTAATTTCATGGCTGCAGTCACCGTCTGCGGTGATCTTGGAGCCCAAGAAAATAAAATCTGTCACTGCTTCCATTTCTTCCCCTTCTATTTGCCAGGAAGTGATGGGACCAGATGCCATGATCTGGGTTTTTTTAATGTTGAGTTTCAAGCCAGCTTTTGCACTCTCCTCTTTCACCATCATCAAGAGGCTCTTTAGTTCCTCTTCACTTTCTGCCATTAGGGTGGTATCGTCTGCATATCTGAGGTTGTTGATATTTTTCCCGGCAATCTTAACTCCGGCTTGTGATTCATCCAGCCCGGCATTTCTCATGATGTACTCTGCATATAAGTTAAATAAGCACGGTGATAATATACAGCCTTGTCGTACTCCTTTCCCAATTTTGAACCAGTCGGTGGTACGTACCTATTAATCTACTTGCATTTGCATGCTTTCGAATTGCTAGGTTGGCAAGAGCTGGGGCTGGTGCTGAGCTCACTCTGTCAAGCGGGGCTAGGGATTCGAACCTCCGATCTTGCGATCTTCCAATCGACAAGCCTGCTGTCTTACCCGCTGAGCCACCACGCCCCTTAAAAAACCAATACCATATCATGATCTAAATTCTTACACGCAGCAACCCTTGTTTCAAAACATTATTAAAGTCCAACAGAGATTCTTCTTTTTATTTATTTATTTATTTTTATTTTTCATGGCAGAGCCTGCAGGATATGTAAATGATCTGTCAGCTCAAAGTAATCTTGGTTTGGTGTTCATTACCAAAATGATAAGATCAATACAAAGGAAAGGTGTTGGACATAGTATGGTTCTTTTCTGTTTAAATTTACAGGGGCACACACAAAATGGGGAATATGGTTTTTTTCCAGGTCATAAGACTTTTTAAATTTATGTCACCCCATTCCAAGGCAAAACAGATTCTGGATCAGTTTATTTGTTCTGGGTTCAGACAAACCAGAACAAACAAAACATTATGGATATTCTGCCATGGGAAATTGGGATTCAGAATAAATCTCCTTGAGAACAAAAATCTGGAGAACCACTAAATTTCATCAGAAAATTTACAGATATTCTAACTTTTTACTGCCATCTAGTGTTTATCAAGGTTTTTTGTAGCCTAAGCCTTACTCAAATATAGGTGTAGGTATTCTAATTAAAAAAAATATGATGAAAGATGGGTGGCTTCATGGTTTTGGTCTCTCATACAAGGCAAACTCTTTCAGTTACCTTGATTCCTGTTGATGTCAAGATCCAGGATGCCTTTATATAAGCAGTGAGTACTGTCAACTTCAGAGGCATTCTGAAAGCTTCATAATCAACTGGTACCAAGAACATTGAAAGGGTACATGTGCCCAGTTATGCTGAATAAGTCATAATCATTGTAGTGTTGTTGTATTATCATATTTTTTCCCCACTAAAAGGTTATATACTGTTGTGTTCTGTTCGGAGTATGAGAACACCAGAACTTTAAGGAAATAGTTTTTATTATGATAAAAAACTATTTACAAAGTTAAGTCCGTAAATTCAACTGAAGATTGTTTGGATCAATTGGAGATTCACAACAGGTTGCACTTGGAAGTAGGCAGCTATGCAGTGGCACAACTAGAGTTCACAACAACAAGTAGAACAAACAGTTCTCGATCAAGATGCTAGGGTGGTTGGTTTCTTCTGAAGAAAAGGCTAAATTGGTTACTTGGCACGGCTGACTGGAGACTGGAACAAGAAGTCTACAAGGCAGGCTGGACAAAGTTCTTCTGGTCCACAGGACAATACTGGACTGGAATTGCAAGGCAAGGCAGGGCTGGACTGGATTCTTGGCAAGGTTCATCAGGATTCTCAGAATACTGCTAGACTGGATCTGCAAGGCAGGACTGGATCTGCAATCACATTGGACTGGATTCACTGGCAAAATTGATGGCAGACTGGGCTGGTTCCCATAGGCAACTGGACTGGACCCACTAGACATCTGGACTGGAACTGCAGGGCAGACAGGACTGGAACCACTAGGCAACTGGACTGGAACTGCAAGGAAGACAGGAGTGGCTCCACTAGACAACTGGACTGGAACTGCAAGGCAAACAGGACTGGAACCACTAGGCAACTGGACTGGAACTCCAAGGCAGACAGGACTGGCTCCACTAGACAACTGGAATGGAACTGCAAGGCAGATGGGACTGGCTCCACTAGACAACTGGACTGGAACTGCAAGGCAGACAGGACTGGAACCACTAGGCAACTAGACTGGAACTGCAAGGCAGACGGGACTGGTTCCACTAGGCAACGTTGCCTGAAAAACCAGGCAGGACACGGCGCTCCGTACTAGAAGACCCCCCAATGGCAGAACGCGGCTGCACCGAATGAGTGCGACAAAACACACAAGGAGGAATGGAGTACTTAACTGAAGTGTTGAAATTCTGCTTTGCCAAGGCTGCTGAATGCTGTGAAGCTGTCGATGCAAGCTGGCGGATGCCTGAAGCGAACGAAGACTTCTTAGCTGAGTTTGCTGAGAAACTATGAGACAAGGTTCCATCTCCTTGATGGTGAAGCAAACTTGCTTCTAATGCAGCTGGAGTTAATTCAGAAATGAGGAGAGGCTCTTGCTCTGGTTCCACAGCGGCTACAGGGCAGGACTCCAAGGACTGTTCTGGCTGGACTTCTTCTGAAGAAGCTGTTAGCTCAGTGGAACGTTTGTCACTGGCATCGTGATGCTTGCGCTGGCGCCCTTTTATCCTGTTCTCCGAATGCCTCTTCTCCTCAGGAGCCAATCGGGCTTCCTTCTGCTTGGCGCGCTTCTCCGCCCTTCTTTCACGTGCCGTGATTGGTGCCCTAGAATTAGTTCCGCGTTCATGACAAATCAGCTCTCCAGGATTTTCCCTCACTGCTGTGTCATCTCCAGGTCTGGATTCCTGCACCTGTTCATCATGAGATGATTCATGAGTATCACACTTTTGACCCTGCGCCGGTTGCTGCTCAGTATCAGTTTCATTTCTCAGGTAAGTTTCGTTTTCCTCTAGCTCAGAGTCAGAGTCAGATTGAACTCTGTCACTATCCCACCCCCCCAGGACCCCCTTCTCCTGGAGGAATGCAGCCAGGCTTTGAGGGGTATTGTCAGTGAAACTGCTTGACTTTGAGTGGTGCATGTACATCTGAGGAATTTTCACAAGAATTTTCTTCTGGACTGTATCCTTTCCATGCAATGAGATACTGGAGTTTGCCATGTTTTCTATGAGAGTCCAGGATCTTACTGACTTCATATTCCAGTTCTCCATTGACAAAAACCAGATGAGGTGGAGTTCTGGAAGTTTGTAACAGTCTGGAAGGTGAAGCCCGTATTAACAATTAGTGATGAAAGACTGGATGCACCTCTAGGTGACTCAAGAGTTTCAGCCAAAAGGCTACAAGATTAATCACTGCTTCAATGGAAAAAGGACCAATGAACTTATAGTCCAGCTTTCTAGAGGGATGGAAGGAAGGAAGATGCCTTGTAGACAACCAAATTAAATCCCCCACAGTCAATGGAACACCTTCCTTCCAATGACAATCTGTGAATCGTTTATACGCATCTTTGGCCCAATCTAGATTTTCTTGAAGTGCCTGGTGGCAAGCTTGGAGTTCTTGGAGGAAGTGGTTTGATGCAGGCATGGTAGAAGCTGGAGGTTCTACAGGGAATAGGAGGGGATGAAAGCCATAAGTTGCCATAAAAGGTGTGGTTTTGGTTGAGGTATGCTAAGAGTTGTTATTTGTGAATTGTTGCAAGTGCCAACAATTCTGCCCAATTGTCCTGCTGGCAATTAATATAGCATCTTAAATACTGCTCCAGGATAGCGTTGACACATTCTGTTTCTCCATCTGATTGAAAATGATGAACCGATGAGAGGTTTCCTTGAATCTTCAGATTCCTAAGAAGTGCCTTCCAGAACTTGGCAGTGAATTGGGTACCTCAATCTGAGATGAAATGCTTGGCTAATCCATGTAAACAAAAAATGTGATGAATATATAGCTGAGCTGTTTCTTGCGCAATAGGAAGACTGGAACAGGCAATGAAGTGAGCCATCTTGGTCATAGTGTCCACTACTACCAAATTAGCATTGGCACTGCTGTATTTAGGTAGATCTGTGATAAAATCCATTGATACCGACTCCCAAGGTCGCTGTGGTGTAGGCAGTAGTATCAGAAGCCCTTCAGGTTGGCCCGTCTGATGCTTGGCCCGCTGACAGTCAGGGCAAGAAATTACACATTGCTTGACATTGCTTAGCATGCATGGCCACCAAAACTCTCATGACAAATGGTTGAGAGATTTAAAAAATCTGAAGTAGCCTGCTTCTGGATTATCGTGACACCATCTTAAGACTTTTTCTTGAAGTTCTCCAGGAGGTACATAATAACGACCCCGAAAGCACAGTAGTTCATGTTCCCAACCCCACAATGCTTTTTGTTCAGGTGGCAATTGTTCCAATTCTTTTGTTTTTGCACGAATGGGTATTTATGTTGGTGTTCTTGGAGTTGTTTCATAAGATCTTTGTTGACTGTAGTTGCAGCAAATTTCTCAATGGGAATCAATGGGCGAGGAGGCAGAAGTAGTGCAGTCCTCTCATATTCAGGTTTTCTGGAGAGGGCATCAGCTCATTGGTTATGCCCTCAGGGAATGTAAGTTACTCAAAAATTAAAACGCAAAAAGAAAATGGACCAGTGGATCTGTCTTTGGTTTAAGTTGTGTGCGGTTTTGAGGTTTCCAAGGTTACAATGGTCCGTTCTTACCTCTACTGCATGATGAGCTCCTTCTAAATGGTGTCACCAAACTTTGAATGCTACCTTGATTGCTAAAAGTTCCTTGTCCCATATAGTATATGCACCCTCTGCCTTTGATAATTTGCAAGAGTAGTATGCACAGGGATATAACACTCCATAACACAAGCAGTTTAGAGAAATCCAGCAAGGGGAGGTCCATCTTAAGAAAGGCAAGTAGTTCCACAATATAAGTGTCCAAGTGTATCAGTTGAGTATCACCTGCATCATCTGCTATGGAGAACAACCTCTTATTTTGGATGTGAGTTGTTGGGCAAGAGATATATTGTTGGGCAACCATTGCCAAGTATGTCTGACATTGACATCACTTGCCCGAAACCAGATTTGGTCCATTCCTTTAACTTTTCATGGGTCACCCAAGTGGTCCAGAATGGAGCATACTGCCATGTGGGCTGAGCCAACTAGCCACATTTCTCTTCTACATGGCAATGTGACAAATGCAATGCCACAAACTGAGGCTGGTGAGCTGGAGCATGCCAGGGAAAACCCCATGCCTGAACCAGGAACTGCTGCTGCTGGAGGAATGTTTGCTGGATGATTCAAGTCCCTCATCTTGGCTGTCTTCTACCTGGGCCATTTCTGTCCACAGGAATCTGTGAACTTCTGATACACAGTCTGACTAGTCATCTGACTATCCTAGCTCTTCCAGCCCTGGCTTGTTTAGTACTTTGTTTTTTTGAAAAAGGGGGGATGAAGGGGATATAGAGAGTTCAACTACTAGGTGTGCTAGGACCTAAACTAAAGGTGGGAAGAAGCTTTAAGCCTCTTAAAGCAGAAAATGAAAGATCTCTATTAATGTAGGTACACACGTATCTAGCATGCAATAGTGTGATAATTCAGACCAAATAGAAGAAATCATTCCCCAAATAAGGAACCCCGCTATATTTGGGGGGGGGGGGAGGATGGAAATTAAGTGGGGAACATGTCCTTTTTAACTTTACAGCCATTTTGTAAGCAGTAGAAAAAAGAAAAGCAATGGAAAAGGATGAGGTGGGGGAATCCCTTTCTTACTAGAACTGCTACCCATTCTGCTACAGTGAATAAAAACTGAGACTGGGCTAGGGCTGTGGAGCTTGACCCAGAGGAAGGCAGGGAAGGGAAGACAGTAAGGAGCAGTGTTCCAACACTGTGTGAGTCCAGGATCCTTGTAGTTTCCTCTGTAGCTCTCTCTCCTATCATTTTTCTCCAATGGCAGTAAGCTTTGGTATGGCATTGTATGTGCTGTGTGCTCCTTAAATGTCTGCTGCTTCACTCCAGGATTCCACCAAATCACCCTACCCATCCAGGCCCTCCTAACTATCTTGGCCTAGATAAGAGAATCCAACAACCCAATGGCAAGATAAACAATAATGTCCAATCAGAGCAACAAAACAGAACATTCAAAATACATTCAGAAATACGTTGGATACAAAACATCTGAAACTCATGTTTTGCTTCTGGAACAGAATCTTATGCAGATACAGTACATATACACAAACACATACACATACCCATCCCTACCCGAGTAGGTAGCATGCCCACCTTTTTCTCTTTCTGATAATTGCCCACATTCCTTCATTCAGGAAATGGTGGTCTTTTCCCATTGCAAAGTCTGATGTATTACTGCAATCATACCCTTATTTCTAAACTGTCGGTATAGTAAAGAATCCACATTTTTTTTAATGCAAAGAGCTTCCCACCATGTTATTGTTAGTAGCTGGCACAGAAAGAATGTGAAGGATAAGCTAGCTTACTAAGAATGGGAATTGGTAATTTTGGGAACTGTTTTCATTTTTAAGAAATATTTTGCCTAGCCCTAATTGCATTATGTGCCCTTTACAACGACTGTCATTAATTACAGTTTATCATTACTTACCAAATCCAATCTGCAGCAAGGAATCATTTCTGTTGTTTATTCGTTCAATCGCTTCCGACTCTTCATGACTTCATGGACCAGCCCACGCCAGAGCTTCCTGTCAGTCATCACCACCCCCAGCTCCCCCAGAGTTGAGTCTGTCACCTCCAGAATATCATCCATCCATCTTGCCCTTGGTCAGCCCCTCTTCCTTTTGCCTTCCATTTTCCCTAGCATCAGCATCTTCTCCAGGGTATCCTGTCTTCTCATTATGTGGCCAAAGTGCTTCAGTTTTGCTTTTAATATCATTCCCTCAAGTGAGCAGGAATCATTACAATAGCCTAATCAATCTATATTTTAAAGAAGCAAATATGATTTTTATAGACATCAATTTAAAATGGTGGTTCTTTTGTTAGCTTTTAAATTAAACCAGCCTTTTATGCAAGTGGTAAGCAATATGGTAACCATGGATGTTCCCTTGGAATCTGCCAGGCCTCCTGATTCACTTGATTTGCGTTTTCTAAAGTGACATTCCCTTATTTGTTTCTTTTAGAGCTAGAATGCTATAAAACCATCAACATTATTAACAAAACTATCTCTGGGATTTATGGGCAGTTTTTAGAAGATGAAAATGGTGAATGCATGCAGTACAGTACTTTGTTTAGAGGTACTATCTGGCCAGAAAAAAAAAGAGCTGGAGTGATAAAGAATACCCTGAGACCTGCAGAAAGAAGTTGGGAACCTCACCAATATATCGTACAGGAAATTAATGTTTTTTTAGATATTCTTGCTCCATTAGTAACCATTTTGTAAGAGGTCCCAAGACATTCCTCCAAAAAGGACTTTTGACCCAAAAGACTTTCTATCCCTCTTCCGGTATATTGATTACTGTTGTAATTCTCAGTGCATAACTCGAATGGATATGTAGCTTCTCATTTTGACAATGGACCAATTATTCCTGCCTTTAATGCACTTTAAATATGTAAAATGCCTTAGTTTGGAATCAATCAAAGAGAATATTTGTAGCTCAGGGTTTAACTGTGGAGTCCTTGGTAATCTCTGAGCCTTCTTGTTTGGAATCCTGAGATTATTTTCCCCCATCACTACAAAGTGTAAGTAGAAGCAAAAGAGAACAGCAAGAGAGAACGGTTTACTTATTGTTATCAGTACGAATAAGAAAACAAAATAAGTAATAGTAAACAATTATAATGGTATGTGGGGATGTCCTGGGGAGACAGGAGGAAGACCCGCAGCCTAAGCAATGGTCTGATAAGAGACAGCTCAGTCCACAGCTGGGGAAAAAGCATGAGAAGCATTTCAGAAGGGACCCTCCCTAGTTTTCCGGAGACAAAAAAGAGAGGAGGGGAGAAATACTTTCAGTCTTGCAAGATTCTTGTCAATTTAACTTTTCTTTTTAGAAAACTATTAAAACATTTTCAAAATATACATAAAAATTAAAAAGATTGAAAGAAAGAAGCCTACAAAGAAAAAGAAACAGAACTAAAAAGGTGTGAAAAAACACAAAACAAACTACTACAAAGTGACTTCCAACTTTCTACAAGAAAGATATACATAAATCAATATCCATCTCTTAATCCAATCCATATTATAGTAAACATTATTTCTGTAAAGCATTTAGATTCTCATTATTACATTCCCTTCTAAAACAAGATTACCCTCCCAGTTAAAGAAAAACATATAAAACCCTTCTAACATAATTTGGAACCTAATATAGTAACAAACACTACCCTTCTTCACTATAATTTTCTGCTATCTGCCAACTAAACTAACATTAACCAAAAATATAAGAATTATCCAAACAGCATAAACATTTATCTAAACCCTTAAAAAAACATCCTGATAACCACATTTAAATAATAACCTAAGCATTTACCAAAAATTTTCAAAAAAGCATAACCATTTATCCAAACCTTTAAGAAACCTCCTGATAAACACATTTAGACAATTATCCCACTTCAAAGTAAACCAAGGCAGTTACATATTTCAGTATTATGTACAGAGCTTTCTTCTTGTCAATTTCAAATTCTACAACCTGTTTTAAAAAGCCCAAATATTCGTCCAAAATCTTCCAGCCTCTAGAACAGGGCTTTCCAAAGTTTTCCTGTGGCGACACACCAACCGCCATTGGTGTGTTGCCGCGGAAAAACCCAGAAGTGCCGCCGTTGCGGCAGCGCACAAAATCCCGGAAGTGCTGCTGCCACTTTCGGGTTTTGCGCGCCGCCGTTGGTGTGTCGCCGCGGGAAAACTCGGAAGCGCTGATGGTGATCAGCGCTTCCGGGTTGTGTAGCGACACACCAGACCCTGTGTGGCGACACACTTTTGTGTGGCGACACACAGTTTGGAAAGCTCCGCTCTAGAATTTAATTCTCTTTCTTGATCATGGTGTGGTGGAAACACAGTCTTCCTATCTTCAACTTTCGACAACTCAATTTTCCTTTGACTATTTAAACATAAGTCACCAATTCTCATCTTTTTCTTTGGAGAAACAAGGTAGTTTTCAGCCTTATCAGTTTCTCTTGATTCTTGTGACAATTTGGACTCCACAAATTCTGAGAAATGCTCCAAGACTTGAATAACAGCATTGTAGAGATCTTTAAATATCAAATTAATTTCCTCCATATTTCTTAATGGTAAGATAGATTATGGTGCCCTCTAGTGCCTCAGGAAGATAAAGTCATTAATGCTGTAACTGAACACTCTCTCCAGCCTTTTTATCTCCGGTGTGGTCAATCAGGAAAATAAAAAGTAATAACAAACAGCATTCCCACGGGAAAATGAAAACAAATAGATCAGAACTCCAATCCGCAGATTCAACGAAGAAGAGAAAGTTTTATGTTCCTCAAAAATCACTTTAATAAAAAAGCAATAAAAAAACCAAAATTCTTTAAATCTCAATTTAACAAATTATATATAAAAAGCATGGCATAGCATGCATTAGTGTTTTGGTGCATGAGACCCTCTCAAAACTGCACATTTCAGCCCTCCCATGATTAAGATACACTTTAAAAATTAAAGTGGCCTGAATCACAAGATCACCAAATATCAATAGATTTTACTGATTTCACCAAGATCTCATTCAGGAGTGCCAACATTTTGTGTGCTCTTATGTGAGAATGTGAAAATAGTGTATGGAAACTCACCAGATATAAAATCAATTTCTTGATTTGAGATTACCATAACTCACAAATCATACTTGCCTTTTTGGGGGAAGATGAATCACAGAATTATACAGTGGCCAACCTCTGAATTAGAGGCATTTTCTTACTTGGGAGATTCATCAGTCATATTAAGAAAATGAACACACTCTCAAATCAACCAAAGGAAAGCTGGAACAGTTACACAACCTGCTTATTTTCTATGCAGATTGTCTTTGTGATTTATTCCTTTATATTTATGAACCTTTGTATTTATAAACTGAGATATATTACAGCTCTGTTATTTGGGATTCCATAACTGATGGAAGAAAACTCAAGATACTCATAATCACCCACTAAGAGAATAATGTGTATATCAAGTGATGGATGCTTATTCTGGCACCAAAGGACTTTGAAAACTCTTTTTCTATAATACATTAATTTGAACCATGGGAAGAGCTCACACAAGTTATGAATATATCAATATTTAATATATTCAGTGATAGAGTAATCATTTGAAGTGTTAAACTCAAATGACTATAGTGACCAAAATTGTAAAACCTTGTCTCTGCTCAAATTTGGGTTTATATGTATAAACTGCAAATGACAGATTATAATTTCTCTGAGTGAATAATGCTGGAAAGCTTTACACAGCCTATGAGAGTTGATTTGCAAGCCTTAATTGTACAGTTATTTCTTTCTTTACATCACAAACAACTTTTGGTTTTACATTTACTGTACATCAGCACAGTCCAGAGTGCTTAATAATGCTTTGGTGTTCCCCCCACCCTCCCATATTTTATAGGCAAAATAATTTTGACATGAGATGTACAAGAGGGCCATTAGTTTTGTATGGTGTTTTCTCTGATATGTAGATGGTGTGATCATGTATTCAATCACATCTAGATTGTTTTTGCAGGTGCAAAATCCTATTAATGAATCATAATAAAGATTTTATGGTGCATCTATAATATTAATGCACAGAGATGCATTAGTAATCAAGAAGAAGAAAACCTTGAAAGAACTAAGAGCTCTAAGTAGCTGAGCATGCACTGTGTTCTTTAGAAAGTACAGGAATAATAATTCTGGAAGGCTGAAGATTAATCCAAAAAAAGCAGAAGCACTGTGTTTCAGAAAGTTTAACCTTCTTCTAAAATTTTTGAACATTGTGAAGACTGTGGTGCTGTGTATATTGAAACTATTTGAAATGGACATTGGTTTCTAACCTGTCCTGCAGGTATTATATTGTTCCCAAAGGATTAAGTTTGTCATCATCCTGGACTCCACATTACCTGTAGAACATGGAGGTTTCAGTGGAGGTTTCATCAGTGGTGGTGGTGGTGGCTCTGTATTTTTATCAGTTGAGGCTAGTGAACCAAGAACATCCATCTCCAAAAGGAATAGACCTGGCCTTTGTTAGCTATACAGTAGTGACACTCAGGCTGGACTACTGTTTTTTTCCCCCTATATAGAATTGCTTGTGGTCTGCAAATACTGTATAGACTGATACAAAAAATGACTACACTATTATTGTTGGGGGCAAAGTGTGCCAGTAAGTTTACATGAGTTACACTGACTGCTGTTGGGTTTAGGGACCAGCCTCCTTGTATTTTGAGATACCCAGAAAGTCCACTATGAGATTGGTTATGTGGTGGGCATGAGAAGTAGGCCTTTTCAGAAAGAAAAAGTTCATTTCTGTTTAAAACAAACTAAAAAACTTTGGGTTTAAATAATTTTATTCTGGCTGGCATTGTTTCCATAGTTCTGATTTACTGCATACAGTATTTATCATAATTATTTATCCTTCCTTCCTTCCTTCCTTCCTTCCTTCCTTCCTTCCTTCCTTCCTTCCTTCCTTCCTTCCTTATCCTAGTTTTCATACTTGGTGTCCTATTACATTTACATACCTTTTCCCCATTTCCTTTCAGAAAATAGAAGTCCTAGTAGGTCTTGGTAGAATATAAACCCATGCACCCTGAACCAAATGCACACAACCATTTTCACAAGGATTTGTTAGAAATAAAGGTGCAGTCACACATATTGATTAACTCTCCTATTTAAAAAAAGCATATTGAATTAAGTTAATATTTTCACTTTGTAAATGAATCATAATGTAATGAAAGATTGGAACTTTTCAGCAAGTCTTGATTCAACCATTTATCAACTCAAAGAGCTTTCCTCTCAGGTGAATATTCAAAGCATCTTGTGCAATTACAAAATGTTTTCTATTACGTTGTTGCTATTAGTTATATATGTGTGATTATATAGTCATATGTTGAAGTAGAATTCAAACTTACTCTATTTGACTTATTACTTTTGAATGAAATTTCTTTTCATCAGCTTTGATTTTAAGCTACATAAGAAAATTCCCTTTCTTTCTAATATACTTTCTACTTTTCATTCTCAATTTGCATTGCTGTTAACTCTCCCAGAGGAAAATGTATCCTGGCTGCTAAAAAATTGGCAGAACAGAGAGAAGGGGTCGGGAAGAGGCTTACTAAGCAATCTCTATAATTTAGCTGAAAGTCTACCCGGAATAGGTCAAGTCCTAGTTGTACCGTCTGAGGAAAAGTGATAGTGAGAAGTCAAATTCTGAATAGCTGAATTTTAAGTTCTTTGCATAATTATGCTTTCACAAAAATTAAAGGAGGCTAGATTCTTGAAAGCATTTTGTTATATGAGTCAGACACTACCCTGAGATAAAAGTGTCAGTTTCTTTAACACTAAGTTCTGTCCATTATGGGTTAAAAAGAAAGCAGCATGCTACTGCTGCTGCTGTAAAAAGGTAAAGGTAAAGGTTCCCCCCGCACATTTGTGCAGTTGTGTCCAACTCTAGGGGCCGGTGCTCATCTCCGTTTGTTAGCCGAAAAGCCAGCGTTGTCTGAAGATGCTTCCACGGTCATGTGGCCGCATGACGCGCGCGGAACGCTGTTACCTACCCACCGAAGTGGTACCTATTAATCTACTTGCATTTGCATGCTTTCAAATTGCTAGGTTGGCAAGAGCTGGGGTGAGTGTGGGAGCTCACTCCGTCACGTGGGACTAGGGATTCGAACCTCCAAACTTGCGATCTTCTGATCAACAAGCCTGGCATCTTACCCGCTGCGCCACCATGCCCCCTGCTGCTGTACTCTATTATATTTTCAAGTCAGGTACAAGGTATTTTTCAGCTAATTCAGAACCTCATATATAGTCTTCCAAGAGTACAGCCGTCACCACTTTAGTTGAGTCAATTGATGTTGCTGCTGGTCATCCTTTTCTCTTTCCTTCCACCTTTCCCAGTAGTATGGACTTCTTAGGGGAACTCGGTCTTTGCATAATGGTCCAAAATAGAACAGTTTGAGCCTGGTCATTTGTGCCTTGATTGAAATCTCTGAATTGATTTGTTCTAGGATCCATTTGATTTCCTGGGTATCAATGATATTCTTGACTTTTCTCCAACACCAATGTTCAGAAATGTCAATATTCTTCCTATCCTGCTTCTTCAAAGCCCACTTTCACTTCCATAGTGTCACAGGGAAAACCACTGCCTACATGATTCTAACCTTTGTAGGTATAGACACATCACAGCAACTAAATATCTTTTCCAAGGCCTTCACTGCTACACTGCCAAATGCTAGTCTACAGTGTATTTCTTGATCGCTGGTTCCTTTATTGCTGGTAGTCTATTCTAAAAGCTATCCACCATTTCAATTGTCAATTTTAAGATGAATTGCTGTACCTGCTATCATTAGCTTCATCTTCTTTACATTTTGTCTTAGTCCTATTTTAATCACTATGCTCCTTACCTTTCATTGTAGAACTTGCATATCATTTGCATTTTCCTTATCAGAGTACTAGCATCAGCATAACACAGGTTACTGAGGTTTCTTCCTCAAGTTTTAAAACTACACTTATCTTTTCCAGTCTGGCCTCCCTCAATATACATTCAGCATCTACAGTATGTTAAATAAATAAGAAGAGAGTATATAGCTGGTCTCACTCTTTTGCTGATATAGAACCAGTCTGTTTTGCCATGTTCTGTCTTTTCTTGGCATTCTGTCCTGTGTATGGGTTTCACATGAGGATAATGAGAAGTTCTGAAATTCCCATTTTCCCAAGGACATTCCACAGGTTGATATGGTCAACACAATCAAAATGTGCTGTTTTCCAGATTGCTAGCATAGCTTAGTTAAAAATTGTAATGATTCTTCTTTACAAGAAAAGGTGTAGGATCTGCAAGAAAAGGGGTAGGTTTTGCATCATGAATCTCTACCACCATACCAATTTTAACATACCTACCCTACAGATACCACTGCCTATGGGACTTCTCTCAACCTTCTGACAAGAGCTTCACAAGGTCGTTTTTGATAGCAAAGCCTACCCCATGTATTCGTCGTTCTTGTTTAGGCAGTCCTTTCCAAAAGAAGGTATAACCTCCTTTTATTTCCTTCAACTGTCCCTCTCCTGCTCTTTGAGTTTCTTGGAGTGCTGCTATATCAATATTAAAACATCTCAGCTCCCTTGCAATAATGGCAGTCCTACGTTCAGGTCGTTCACTATCCATATTGTCTTGCAGTGTTCCAAAATTCCACATTCCAAAATTCGTATGTCTTTTATGACCGCTATATGGTGACCCCACTGGTCGCAGTAATCCAGTCAGGGAGAAAATGAGGCAGGCTATGTTTAGAGCACCTTTTCTAGCCCCCTCCCCATATGCGGTGAGCAGAGTGGATCCTAGATAGGGCTTCTCAGTCGTGGATACAGCTGCCAAACTACTCAACTGCCTCGGACCTTGAGTCAGGACGACTGAATCCGTATCCACCGCCCATGTGCTGGTCCATGACTAGGGGCTTCCAGATTTCACAGTCCTGCCCCCGTTGCCATTCGTCAATCACCATGGGACTTTTAGTTGGTTTGGGTGTAGTGTGGTTGGAAGACGCCTGTGCGTGCATTTGTTTTATGTGTGGAGATCGGTGCACAACGATCAGCACACAACCTTCACAGAAAAAGGCTCAAATCCAATGGCATGGATACCATGATGATTGGTGAACTTTTATCTGCTGCAGCCTTCATCCACCTTCGCAGCCGTTTTAACAATACACCTTGTTATCTTCCGCCTGTTCTGCCGTTGAGGACTTTCTTGGATCATTCTTTGTCTGGTTCCTCCCCCTGGACCTTACTGCCATGGGTGACCCTACCAGGAGTACATGACTCCCGATGGCTTCGCTCACAGGGTTCATTGGGAACACACAAGCCCACTCACCACAACAAGGTGATGATCTAGCAAGTGAGTTCACTCAACCATATTGTTCCAAATTAAAATGGTGCCTTTTAAATTTTATTTAGGATTAAAAGACTCAGTTAAAAAAAAGTAGAGTGAGGTAGGCAGTAAGAGAAGGTACCAAGGGAACTGTCAGATGGTGCTATGTCTGGGATATTATCTGCACAGCATAGATTAAATCCTTGCTCCCCTAATAATTCACTTTGCCATCCCTTTGCTCGTACAATCTCACATTTCTATAGGCTACCTCTATGCTAGAACAGCTATTTCCTTCAGTAAGGTTCTTTTAATAAATGCACAACCAAAAGAAAGTTATAATATGCTGTTTTTCCCATTGACACATATTCATGTTTGCAGGGGCCCATATTCCTATGATCTAGCTTTCTGCCATAAAATGACTATATACCATTTGGTCTGTCTTCGGTCTACCTGCTACTCATTTATCAGGCTTTGTCCTCTTCTTTTATCTTCTCTGGCACACTAACCTCAAATGTAAATAATTTTAACAGGACCATATTATCTTCTTTTTGGCAAATGCAACACAGCTTTTACAATTCATGAAACTTCTATGTAATGGGAGAAGAGGTGAAATCAGAAAAATAGTATCAATGGACAGAAGACATATCCGTATCCTACATATTAAGCATAGGCTACCTAGAAGGTAAAGGGCCATCCTCACTATTAATTTTCCTAATACTAATCAGGCAAAAACTTTTTTCTGTTGCCTGCATATGTGGTCATTCAGATCGGTCCACCTAATATGCACAAGTATCCTCATGTATGGTTTACACTCAGTTTTACATAGTTACCATTTGGAGGAGTTGGTAAAGAATCGGGACCACCACTATCTCACTTTTCATCACATGCTGACCAAATGTATGAAAGACAAAGCTATGGAATAAGACCTATTAAATTCAATGAGGCTTGGGAGTGTAGTGATAAGCATAGGTCAGGCATGCACTTGTTGATAGCAAAGCAATTAAACTAGAAGATTAGAGCCAAAGTAGTTCAACTGGAAGTAACATTGTGACTAACATTGTATGCAAATGTTTAAGAACTGCTTAGGAATTAACATTGTCAAATAATAGATCAGTTCTATATCTACTCATCATCATACTTCATTAATGTATTCCGAATAACAAGTTGAAATCTCTGCTGCCAGCTGTAAAACAACTATTCCATGAGCCAAAGACAACCAGAACACATTTGTTGTGTTAAATTGAGCCTAATTTTTTTATACATCTTTCTTTCCCCCCATTCAAATGTACTTATTTTACTTTGACTCTGGGAACAAGATTGATAGAATGCTGTACATGCATTTAACAAAAAAATAAGACAGTAGTTTATAAGACCCAAATATGACTGTCTAAAATACTTGGCCCAAAAAAAGGAAGGAAGGAAGGAAGGAAGGAAGGAAGGAAGGAAGGAAGGAAGGAAGGAAGGAAGGAAGGAAGGTAAAATTAGACTTCAGTTCTTAAGGAGAAAAGAAAAAATTGAGACAGAAATAAATACTCTGTTGCATCATGTCCAGTTTTTGACTTTGCTGCATATTATAGAATAGCTGCTAGATTATGCTGGGGAAAAAGGATGCCAACAAAGCTCATTCCTCAGAAGAGTCGATGGAGTACATCTGGTTTACATTACTCTCTTCTTCCTGCAGTCCTTAAGGAAATTACATTTTAATATGCTAGTAAAGACCTATTTCCATATACTTTCTTCTTATGGATACCTCCCATTTTCTCTTTTGATAGCGGAAGATGCCTGTGGAGGAACAATGAGGGGATCCAGTGGCATCATCTCTAGTCCAAATTTTCCAAATGAGTACCACAATAATGCAGACTGTACATGGACAATTGTGGCAGAACCTGGAGACACCATTTCACTCATCTTTACGGATTTTCATATGGAAGAGAAATATGATTACTTGGAAATAGAAGGTTCAGAACCACCAACAATATGGTAAGTGAATTAATTTGTCTTCAAAATGCAAGCAAAATTTCCTCTGGGGAAAAAATAGCACAAACATATACTGTATAATTTTCTTTGGTTTCCTTTAAACATCCTATGGGTTTTATCTGAGCAAGACTTTCAGTCGGCTTAGATAAAACAATAGTTGGAATTATATAACTGAATCCCACTTGAAGACATTTGGTGAAGTTTAGTGATAGGCTTTTAGCTTTCTTCTGCTTAGTGAAGATTTTTCAGATTGGGTATGCTTTTGTAAATTTATTTTAGAGTTCACTTTAAAAAAAAAGGTTAAGTTGTCACTTCTGCAGTGTAAGCATCCAGCTATTCTATAGGTTTAATTAGGATTTGTAAGATGTGCCTAAAATGGCTCTCTCTAATTCACTATTTGCAAAGGGGATAATAGATTGGTGTACATATGTACGTGTATGTATGTATACATAAATATATATATATTGCAAAGGAGCCAGATTTGGGGGACACCATGGCTGCTAGAAAAAGATTCTGACCAACAGTTTAATCAACTCAGTTAAATAAAATACCTGTCCATATGTTAGACAAATATTCCAGCAGCTGTCTAAAAGCTAATTAATTGCTACTAATTAGATTGACTTTGCATAGTTTAATGCTTTGCCAATGTAGCAAACACTTCATTTTTAAAAACCCTGAAATCCTTGTAATCAAAGGAAAGTAGTAGGCTTATCCACCTTTTTCTACACCTCCCAAGTAGTTGATACTTGATGTACAACATAGGTATGCTAATAATTTCTTGTCTAACTAGCCCAGGAGTATGGAAACCAATTTAAATTTGCCATGTATTTATAGTATAAGTTATATATCTGGCTTTGTAGAGTATTATATATTAAAAGTAATATATAATTCTCATACCATATTGTCAATGGTTTGATCGATTTTATGTACAAAATTCTTACTGTAAAAGTCTAAAATTGGACTACAGAGTTCACCATTCTGGCTGGTGGGTTCAACATCCTGGGGCCATTCCTAATTAAAATAGTTTGCCCTTAATTTTGATCTATGGGTTCATTGCTTATAAATGCTTACAAAGCACATAATTGCTTTCTTCAAATGTAGTAACGTAGAGATATCATATCTAGACTAGAAAAATCTGGGCAACCATGAGATAGCAGCAAAATGTTTCTCTCTGGTTATATGCATGTGTGGATTTTTGCAGCTCAGATATGGAAGTCCAAGGTAACCATGGACTTATATTTTAAAGAAACAAGGAAATAAAATTATAATTTTGCAAATTCCAAATTTGTGCTTCATTCCCCAAATTGTATTTTGTATGATATGAATCAGAGTTATGTGTCATTATTTTGTCTGTTTTTCTGCTGGTTAAAGGACTTACAACAGGATGGAATGTTGTTATCATTAAAATATCTTTTTATATTGTATTTTTACTTCTTTTCACTATTTTCCTATATTAGATGGATAGCAAAGACTAACTTTCATTTTAAAGAGTTTTTTTTTCTTTTACTCATACTTTCTAAGACATTACAAATATATAATTACTGCCCAGGGTCCCTCCTTGTGAGGGAGATGGGCGGTAATACAAATATGATAAATAAATAAATAAATAAATAAATAAATAAATAAATAAATAAATAAATTACCATGATGTGATTGCTACTGGTTTCACTTTTCAATTCATGTGAAATCTGATTTAATCAGTTATTTGTGCTATATTTATTAATCTGTAATTTGCAAAATATAAAATATTAGGAAATGATGGTGGGTGCGTCTTAACTGTACAATTTGTGTTTCAGGGTACCACATCTGAGTATAATTTTAAAAATATATGTATTGTATAATGAAAACACAACATATATTGAGTTAGTTATCCTATCAACATTTCTTAGAATACATTAATAGATAATTAAATAAATGTTACAATAGTTTCACCCTCATGAACATTTTCATTTAGCTTTTTTAAGGACAAAGTCACCACGCAAGTGACACTTGGAAGGAAAAAGTTTATATACTTCTTTTGGGAAACTACGTAACATTTATGGGATCCTATCAAATTCAGAAATACTCTTACTACCTCAAATAAGGCCAACCTGCAATATTAAGTTTCCAGTAGATATTATTCTGTGGTGTAGAACTAAGATATCTATGTTCTGTGGAATGATGGTGTAGTTGAAATTGACTGAGTAGTAAGTTGGAAACAAAATTTTGAACAATAAAGTATTCTTGATTAATGAATTGAATTGTTTGATTAATGTAGGTCATGTTTGTTTAATCTTAGGTTGATCAGTTGTTATATATTAATAATAGTAATTACTATACTTAAAATCAAAATCTTGGAAGTCTCATTCCATTGGACCCACATTTGGTAGAGATTAAAAAAACTTAACTACCCATAATGAAATATAATTGTACCAAGAGTTACTAATCAGAACTACATAAACCTCCATGCTTGTTAGACATCCATTTTAGTTTTCTTAGGAAAATGTTACTAGGAATCTTGTACTAAACTGTGAGTTAGTTGGATTTGCTTGTCATTTGAACTAAATTGATTACACAAATCAACTCTTTGCCCTCAGAGAACCAGCTCCAGCAGGTAATATTGGGCTAGGCAAAGCACTGACAAGATAGCGTGAGGCTTTCTTATTTCTCAAAATGCAATGAGTTTCAGCTGAATTCTTTCTACTACAAGTATTGTACCTGATGTGAAAGGAAGGAAGTGGGGAGAAGTGCAATTTAGGTGAGAAGAATCAACCCAACCCAGATGTAAGAACACTAGGAATAAAGTAATTCAACAAGAGCTGCCTTAAACAACTCGCCATGAGTCTGGCTGGAGATTTACTCTTACAGTATTCAGGGTTATGTTTTTACCTCAGGCTAGCATTAAAGATGGCTTTATGAAACCTGCATGGTTCTTGCTTCTTTGGTTTGCGAACTACAGGGAGTTTGACAATGAGATGATGTCAGGTATTACTAACACTTCATCTGTAATTTTTTATCTGTAATGCTATTCTGTGAATATGCATTTGTGAATGATTATCTGAAATCTCTCTAAGTTAAACTGAAGACACCCACTGTAGAGCCAATTAGTTTGACACGACAATTCCAGTGCCCTGGATTACTTAGATGGAGGGAAGTTGCTATAGTCTTCCAGATGGATTTGGGATTCCAGTTATCAGCACAGACAATAGTCTGGGATGACCTCCTCCAATAATATTTAAAAGGCCACAGATGTTTCAGTTTCTCATCTGATCCAAGGTGCTATGCATATAGTAGTTTCAGTTTTAAAGAGTGCTATAGCAAAGGGGGCGTGGTGGCTCAGCGGGTAAGACGCCAGGCTTGTTGATCGGAAGATCGCAAGTTCGGAGGTTCAAATCCCTAGCCCTGCATGCGGAGTGAGCTCCCGCACTCGCCCCAGCTCTTGCCAACCTAGCAATTCGAAAGCATGCAAATGCAAGTAGATTAATAGGTACCACGTCGGTGGGTAGGTAACAGTGTTCTGCGCACGTCATGCGGCCACATGACCATGGAAGTGTCTTCGTACAACGCTGGCTCTTCGGCTAACAAACGGAGATGAGCACCGGCCCCTAGAATCAGACACGACTGCACAAATGTGCGGGGGGAACCTTTACCTTTTTATAGCAAAGATAACTCACAACGCCACTTAAGTGAGTCAATTATCCGTGGTGAAAAGATTCGGATTTGTCAATGATTTCTCACTCAATTAAACTGTTTAGACATATCTGTAGCCTAATTATTTTAAAAGCCTAATTTATTCTGGCCATTAATAGGATTTAAAAAATAATAACATACAGATAACTAAAACTTCATTTGTCTTTTATACAGCAATTTGGTGAGTTTATCCAGTACTTGAAAAAACATGTTACTTTAGTTTTCTTCATTATTTTTTAAGATGGAAGATGTTTAGATAAGTGAGATGAGTATATATATAAAGATGAAAATACTTTTGTTTCCCAAGTACATACTATAAATTATTACACAGCATTAAAATGCTAATTTAATAATGGATAATTTTAAGTAGCAGATTGAATGAGCACTCTATCCTAAACTTGTCATTCATATTGTGGGATTAGATCAATTAAATTGTTATGCAAAAGTACCTCACCATATGTTAGGGAAAAATAGATCTACAAAATTTAATTAGCTCAGATTTCTTAATTAGATTTATTATGCTAATACTTTTTATCCCTTTAGAATAGTATTGAAATTCAACTCCTAATTGCTTATATATGCAAAGAATACTCTCTGTCAAAGAAAGCTTGTATGTTGTTTTACTTTAGATGGAACTGATCTTGTAAAATCCTATTAAAACTAAATTCAGGGTTACAATTTTTGTTGTAGACAATACTGCATTTTGAATAGCTATTCTGTTCTCACATAAAATAAAAAAAAATAATAATGACATTTCTATACTGCTAAATAATAAAAGCTTTCTTTCTTGGGTAACTTGAATAAAAGATTGCATAAGAACTCTAAAACAAACTTGCCATTTATCCCGACCTCATATTTGTCATTGTTCCTGGAAAACAATTTTATTGTCAATCTACGTTGAAAATTCTGTCAAACGGAACTATTCAAATGAGTTGTTAACAATACAAAATATAATTTTATATAATGTCATTGAAACCATTTCAGAAATGTATTCAGTGGTATGGCCATTATTGTGAATAGCCACTTGTATATCTGCATCACCACAAAATACATTTTGATTCATAAACAAATTTTGCTATGAGAGCCAGCTGCATGTTAACTGAATTCATCAAATGACAAGTATTATCTTAAAATGTATCTGTCAGCACTATTTGGAAAACTAGTAATGTAAAGATTCTAACTGGTCCATCATACAGTGTTTTATACATAATTCTTGGCCCTAAGGGTTTTAAGCTATCTTTTTTGGTTTTGTGAGCCCATTTTGAAATTATGATGATAAATTGTGGATCTCTCTTAAAAGGGCTGCCATCATAGGCTTAGATTATTGATGGATGGATGGATGGATGGATGGATGGATGGAATATTTTTTATTCTTTTTTTGGGGGATGGGGGGATGAATCCACTTTCAGACAAAGCAGTAACCTATCCCACCCACAATTTTTGTTTTCTTAGAATGGCTAAGGGATCTACATGGATCCCAGAGACATTTTAAATACTGTAAATGGGATGTTGGAAATGGGTGCTTCACAGTATCCCAGGTTCCATTAATTCATTTTTAATCCAGTGAAAAATAAGCTTGGGAAGAGGAGAATCATAGGGTGTGGGTGGGAGAGCAATCAAAATAGCTTTGGTTAAAGAGTGATACATTTGGACTGCAAAATTTTCCAAATAGAGAAATTAGCAAACTGGGAAGGACAGTACTGGTCCTTTTGTTTGTTAGGCACATTTTTTTTAATCCATTCAATTGTTTCCAATTCTTGGAGACTGCCTGGACAAGTCTCTGCAAAACCTTTTCTTGGCAAGGTTTTTCAGAAGTGGTTTGCCATTGCCTCCTTCCTAGGGCTGAGAAAGAGTGATTGGCCCAAGTTCACCCAGCTGGCTTTGTGCCTAAGGCGGGAATAGAACTCATGGTCTCCTGGCTTCTAGCCTGATGCCTTAACCACTACACCACACTGGCTCTCATTAGGCACATACATACCCATAATACTGTACCCTTTGGGGCTAAGCAATATTAAGCAAGAAAAATTGTCATCCGAGAATCACTTACAGCTTTCAGGGGTGCCAAATTCCATATTTCTATACACCAATTCATATTCTATTCTATTCTATTCTATTCTATTCTATTCTATTCTATTCTATTCTATTCTATTCTATTCTAATTATTTTCTATGGCATGGCATGGCATGGCATGGCATGGCATGGCATGGCATGGCATGGCATAGGAGTTGAGAGAGAAGAAATGAGAGAAGAGACATCTAGAGTGTTGCTGGCCCTCCACTAAGGACAAACTCGACCAAACATGGGTCAGAAAAGGGCGGTGAAGTGGCAGTACTCCTCTGCCCTTATTGCAATTGCAGATTGCCACCCCGTAGCCTTGTTTTGGGTGATATGAGCCCTCTTGGGTAAAGGGGGCTGGAGAACCTTTTGCAGGGATGTGCGGAGGAATTTGCTCAGAATCTGTCAGATAAAATTGCTTGGATTTACTCACACCTGGACGCTGGCCTTTGTGCAAGTCTGGAAGGGATCCCTGTGGTGGAGTCTTGCCCAGTTATCTGGGAACAGCTTGAACCTGTTGGACCTGAGGAAGTGGACAGGGTCCTTAGGACTGTGAGCTCAACCACTCGCTCCTTAGATCCATTCTCCTCCTGGCTTGTGAAAGTGGCCTGGGGGGTGTCAATGGGAGTGTGCTCTAGTGGTGGTTATTTCTTCTTTGAGTGAGGGGGTTGTTCCTTTAGCTATTAAGGAGGCTTTGTTTGCCCCCTCCTCAAGAAGCCATTGCTGGACCCCACAATACTGAACAACTTTTGTCCAGTATCCAACCTCCCCTTTTGAGGGAAGGTGATTGAGAAGGTGGTTGCACAACAGCTTCAGAGGAGGATAGAGTGGATGAAGTGGATTATCTGGATCCTTTTCAGTCAGGATTCAGACTTGGGTATGGAATGGAAATGGCATTGGTTGCGCTTTTGGATGATCACTGGCGTGGATGGGAAGGTGGTTGTTTGTCCATCCTTGCCTTACTTGACTTCTTGGCAGCTTTTGATACCATTGACCATGGTTTCCTTCTGGATTGACTCAGAGAATTGGGGTTGGGTGGCACGGTATTGTGCTGGTTCACCTCCTTTCTCCAGGGTCAATTCCTGTTGGTGGTGATTGTGGAGGAGAGATTCTGCCCCAGCCCCTACTGTGTGAGTACCACAGGGGTCAGTGCTCTCGCCTCTCCTATTTAACATCTACATGAGACTGCTGGGTGAGCTCATCCATCACCATGGGGTGAGGTATAATCAGTATGCTGATGATACCCAATTGTACATCTCTGCCCCTGTCAGATTAAGCGATGCTGTGGACATCTTATCCCAGTGTCTGGAGTCAGTAAGGGTCTGGATAGGGAACAACAGGCTTCAACTGAACCCTGGCAAGACTGAGTGGCTGTGGGTTTGGGGTCCTCCGGTTCTAGGACTTTGCCATCTTTGGTATGGATGGGGTTGCACTGCCCCTAACAGACCCTATGCATAATCTGGGGTCCTCCTGGACTCATGACATCTGCTGAAACAGCAGGTGGCAGTCTTGACCAGGAGGGCCTTTGCACAACTTCATATTGTGTGCCAATTGCACCTGTTACTCAAGCGAGGGGCCCTATTCACAGTCACTCATGCCCTGGTCACCTCCTGGTTGGACTATTGCAATGCGCTCTACATGAGTTGCCCTTGAAGAGTATCCAGAAACTTCAGCTGGTGAAAAATGCAGCGGTGCAAACAGTTATGTGCGTTTCTCGTAGAGCACATGTTACATCTCTGCTTTGCAAGCTGCATTGGCTACCAGTTTGTTTCCATGTCCAATTCAAGGTGCTGGTGTTGACCTTTAAAGCCCTTCATGGCATGGGGCCAAGTTATTTGAGGGACCGCCTCTCCCCAATTTCATCTGCCCCACCAGATCCAGTACAGAGGACATGTTACGGGTTCCGTCATCTAGGGAGCTACATTTAGCCTAGGCAGCTGTCCTTTTCTGTGGTGGTGCCCACATTGTGGAAACTACTTCCTCCTGAGGTGAGCTTCTGAAGGTCCCTCAAGATTTGGTTGGGTCAGCAGGCCTGGGGACCCCAGGGGATGGGTGAACTAGTGAGGTGGCTCCATTATTATTAACACCCCTTCGCCTTTTTGTTTTTTGTTTTTAGCTAAATATAAATATAAGTATAAGTAGTATAAGTATAAGTATAAGTATAAGTATAAGTATAAGTATAAGTATAAGTCTTCCTCCTGAGGAATCTGTATAACGACCAAGTAGCAACGGTAAGAACAGAGCACGGAACAACGGACTGGTTTAAGATTGGGAAAGGAGTACGGCAGGGCTGTATACTCTCACCCTACCTATTCAACCTGTACGCAGAACACATCATGCGACATGCTGGGCTTGAGGAATCCAAGGCTGGAGTTAAAATCGCTGGAAGAAACATTAACAATCTCAGATATGCAGATGATACCACTTTGATGGCTGAAAGCGAGGAGGAGTTGAGGAGCCTTATGACGAAGGTGAAAGAAGAAAGTGCAAAAGCTGGGTTGCAGTTAAACCTCAAAAAAACCAAGATTATGGCAACGAGCTTGATTGATGACTGGCAAATAGAGGGAGAAAAAGTGGAGGCAGTGACAGACTTTGTATTTCTAGGCGCAAAGATTACTGCAGACGCTGACTGCAGCCAGGAAATCAGAAGACGTCTACTTCTTGGGAGGAGAGCAATGGCAAATCTTGATAAAATAGTTAAGAGCAGAGACATCACACTGACAACAAAGGTCCGCATAGTTAAAGCAATGGTATTTCCTGTAGTAACCTATGGCTGCGAGAGCTGGACCATAAGGAAGGCTGAGCGAAGGAAGATAGATGCTTTTGAACTGTGGTGTTGGAGGAAAATTCTGAGAGTGCCTTGGACTGCAAGAAGATCAAACCAGTCCATACTCCAGGAAATCAAGCCAGACTGCTCACTTGAGGGAATGATATTAAAGGCAAAACTGAAGTACTTTGGCCACATAATGAGAAGACAGGATACCCTGGAGAAGAAGCTGATGCTAGGAAAAGTGGAAGGCAAAAGGAAGAGGGGCCGACCAAGGGCAAGGTGGATGGATGGTATTCTGGAGGTGACGGACTCAACCATTGGGGAGCTGGGGATGGTGACGGCCGACAGAAAGCTCTGGCGTGCACTGGTCCATGAAGTCACGAAGAGTCGGAAACGACTGAACGAATAAACAACAACAAAAATAAGTATAAGTATAAGTATAAGTATAAGTATAAGTATAAGTATAAGTATAAGTATAAGTATAAGTATAAATAATATAAATATATTTTATATATAAAAATCCCCTTCTCACCCCTATGGGTGGTATGTGTCTTCCTCAACCTTGGGTCCTCTACTAGAGGCCTGGGAGTTTGAGGGTTCTGTGCAGGATCTTAGCTGTTCCTAGCATTGCACTCTTCTGGACAGAGAGCTCTGATGTTGCTCCTGGGATCTGTTGGAGCCACTCTCCCAGCTTAGGAGTCACAGCCCCGAGTGCTCCTACCGCCACTGGGACCACTTTGGACTTCACTTTCCACATCCTCTCCAGTTCCTCCTTCAGGCCCTGGTACTTCTCCAGCTTCTCATACTCCTTTTTCCTGATGTTGCTGTCACTTGGCACCACTACATCTATCACCATTGCTGTCTTCTGGTCCTTGTCTACTATCACGATGTCTGGTTGATTGGCCAGTACCTGCCTGTCTGTCTGGATCTGGAAGTCCCACAGGATCTTAGCCCTGTCATTCTCCACAACCTTCTGTGGAATCTCCCATCTGGGCTTTGGAGGGTCTAGCCCATACGCTGTGCAGATGTTCCTGTACACAATGCCAGCTACTTGGTTGTGCCATTCTGTGTATGCTGTTCCTGCCTGCATCTTACACCCTGCCACTATGTGTTGGACTTTCTCTGAGGCCTCTCTGCACAGTCTGCACCTTGAGTCCTGTCTAGTGTGGTAGACCCCTGCTTCTATGGATCAAGTGCTTAGTGCCTGTTCTTGTGCTGCTATGATCAGTGCCTCAGTGCTGTCTTTTAGTCCAGCCCTTTCCAGCCACTGGTAGGGTTTCCCAATGTCAGCCACCTCAGCTATCTGTTGATGGTACATCCCATGCAGGGTCTTGTCTTGCCATGGCACTTCCTCTGCTTGATCTTCCTTCCATGTCTGCTGCTGCTTTAGGCATTCTCTCAGCAGCTCATCTTTAGGTGCCATCTTACTGATGTACTCCTGGATGCTCTGGGTCTCATCCAGGACAGTGGCTTTGACACTCACCAGACCCTGCCCACACTCTTTCCACCTGGTGTACAGTCTCTGGGTGTTGGACTTGGGGTGTAATTAATAATTTAAATAAAGCAAAGGGCCCAAATGTACCAAAAGTGACTGCTATTGTCCTTACTATCCTTACTATTCAAGGGAATGCTGAATGTGGAATGGATACAATTAAGGCTGGTAATGTAGTCTATACTTTCTATATATTATTACAAAGCATTTGCCTGTTATATTTTTTTCTGCTTCCGAGTATTACCTGCTAGAGTTGATGGAAATAATAATATCTTGTGATATACCTTTTAGAAATGGGCTGGTGTCACTTCCTATACTCTGTGCTGCAGCTGGGATTCAGGGTTCAACAGGTAGGGTTCAATTGTTTATTTTGCTGTAGTGCTAATAAGACCCTTAATAGTTTGCCAATCTGCAGTTTGGAGTGGTTCCTGATTTGAGGGACTGACACTGCAGTGCAAGATCAGAACAGACTGTAATATATATATAGGTAAAGGTACCCCCCGCACATTTGTGCAGTCGTGTCCGACTCTAGGGGCCGGTGCTCATCTCCGTTTGTTAGCCAAAGAGCCAGCGTTGTCCGAAGACGCTTCCACGGTCATGTGGCCGCATGACACGCGCGGAACGCTGTTACCTACCCACCGAAGTGGTACCTATTCATCTACTTGCATTTGCATGCTTTCGAATTGCTAGGTTGGCAAGAAATATATATATATATATATATATATATATATATATATATATATACATACATACATACATACATACATACATACACATACATACATACATACATACATACATACATACAGTTGTGTCTTCAGGTGAGTCTGCTCAATGCATCTGTTCTCTGGACTTGCCTTCTTTTCCTAATGAAAATCTGTTTCCTTATGTTCCATAATAAAGCACAACATAGTAACAGTTCTGTATCTATGTCATCTTCATTTCAGAAACCTGAAACTGAGAACCAAAGAAAGTCAACCTGTTAGCTACAATTGGTTGGGCAGATATTCTAGCTAATACAGTTTAAGTCTAGATGCAGTCATACCTTCAAGAGATGACAGTGACGATCAAAGAACATTTTCCGAATCACCACCTCCTGTTAAATTATTCCAAGTTATACGTCTTATAAAACTGTGGTTAATTTCAGCGGATTTCTTTATGCCTTTCAAGGAACCATTTTTCAGATTGCAATTAAGAAAAGATTTAATTTTCAGCAACATTGTCCTGATAACTTGTACTAAGACGTATGTGTGTGTTTCTTGGAAATTAAACTGGAAATGATAAGAGATAGTTGGTTCCAACGCATGGCGAGGTTAAGATACAGTAACACAGACCTCTGCATCACAATCTGATTTATTGATTACACCTAACAGCTACATAACCATCAACCTTCTGTGTTAGTGCCTCCAAACAGTATGCTTGTTTTCAAGGGCAGCCTTTTAATTTCCAGGGGAAGCCAAGTGCATAAACTCTAACAGATAAAGGTAAAAGAATAACAGTTCCACTGGCAAAGACATTTTTTACACAAACAATAAGAGCATATCTGATGTGTGCTGGACAGATATAGAATGAAAATTAGTCTTTTTATTTTAAAATGAGAGAAAGAGAAAGAGAAAGAGAAAGAGAAAGAGAGAAAAAAAAAACCTTCTCATTTCCAGTTGGTCTATTCTTTCTCGGTAGTTTCTTGCATAAGTCACATGGACAATAATGCAGTATAATAAATACACCCATAATATAAATGCCTAATTATGCTGGATGGCAGTCAAATAGGAATGGAACTTGTTTTCTGCCATTTTTATTCTCATGTGCAAATGTGAGGTTTCAGACAAATAATTTGAAAAGTTACTTGTTTCTTTCAGATTTTACAGTTGGGACAAAATAGACCCCAGTATGGAAATTATCCATTCAGGATGACCATCAAGGGGAATTGTTTACCAAAACTGGAACCTCTGAACCTCAAATACTTCATAATCATATTATTATATAAGCCAGAGAAGAGTTTTCCCCCTGTATCATTGATCTACCTGCTGCTGATAATTTGAAATGAAAGCTGCTTTGTAGAAGAACCCATGCTTCACACATTTAGAAAATTTCAGTTTCAGTTCCTGCATTTCCACATAGGCCTGGGGGGGGGAATCACACCTAAAACCTTGGAAAACTATTTCTAATGTGATCCATTATAAGGTATTTCCTCATGCTCCTACTTTTTTCAGTTTCCTAAACATTGCCTATTGCTACAGCAATAGCCTGGGTATAAAGGAGAACAGTCAGTATAAGTATTGCAAGAATCTAAAGTCCATCAGATACCCAAGAAATGTTGAAATTCTCCAGTACAGTAGTTTTTGGCATAGCACAGAAGTTCTCAAATTGTTGGTAGTTGGACTTGTGGGGGTTCCTGAGCAAATGTATGGTGGGCTCCTGCTCTCCTTGAATGCAGATTACAGTCACTGAGCTGCTGTACCTCTGCTGCTTGTTGATGGTGGATGATATCTTGTGTTGGAAGGTCAGTGGGATTAGGCTACCTGGAGCAGTAATAGATTGAGTGCCAGGACACAGCATGATTGTCTCTGGAAGAGCTGTTCTTGAAAGAGGGGAACATGAGACTATGCAAGAATTCACTGATTCTGACTTGGTTGGCACTCAGGAGTACGTTGGGCCTGTTACAGGAACCACTGCTGTGAACATAAAGAATATTGAAGGAGAGTTCTGGCCACAGGAGTTTTGAAGCAACACTTCTCTGCCTGGACAACTGACAGCTGACTTATTCATGCAGAGGTAGACTTATTTGGGCACAGTTTGCCAGTTTTATTCATGGTAGGAGATGATACAAATTCATTAATTATTTCAGGGAGTCACAGTGTTTGCAAACTTTTTGCTTAGCAGATTTGCAAGCAACAGTGATGTTGTAGAGAGGCTTCCGTTTTCCTGCTGCACCTTCTTTAAACAAGCTAACAAACAACCCTTCCCCTCCCAGCTATTGTCTTTACTGTGATTGCATTTTCTGCCTGTCCAATGGACAATGGCCAAGCAGGTGGTGGATTTTTATTGTGGCTTCCCCACCTCTGTATAGGTTTCACAGGAAAATAATGAGATGTTCTGGGAGTCCCATTTTTCTAAACACATTTCACAGTTTGACATGGCCTACAGTAAGAAGTACAGGTAGTCCTCTCTTAGCATCTGCAATTGGGAACCGAATTTCAGTCACTAAGTGATGCAGTCATTAAGTGAGGCATCATGTGACCAGACCCAATTTTACGGCCGTTCTTACCATGGTCATTAAGTGAATCATGGAGTCATTAAGCGAATTGTGGAGGTCATATAGCAAATCAATGATTCCCTATTGATTTGGCTTGTCAGAAGCTGGCTGGGAAGGTTGCAAACTGCAATCATGTGACCAGAGGACTCTGCAACTGGTCGTAAATGCGAGCTGGTTGCCAAGCACCCACATCGTGATCATGTGAACGGATAAAAAAAAATGTTTATACTCCCAGTTCCTTCACTCCCTTTCCCAGTGCGTTGTATTATCCAGATATCCAGTTTGGTCTACTGGTTAAGGTGCTGGGATAGGAACCAGGAGTCTGTGAGTTCTAGTCCCGCCGTAGGCATGAAAGCCGGCTGAGTGACCTTGGGCCAGTCACACACTCTCAGCCCAGCTCATCTCACAGGGTTGTTTTTGTGGGGAAAATAGGAGGAGGAAGGAGTATTAGGTATGTTCGCTGCCTTGAGTTATTTATAAAAATAGTAAAGGCGGGATAAAAATTAATTAATTAATTAATCAATCAATCAATCAATCAATCAATCAATCTTCCAGGTTCTCGTCTGGGTATGATATTCATCACCACATGAAATAGGTATAATTGTTGGTTGGTTTGGATGGTCTTGGTAATCTCTTCATTATCACCTGGATGTGAGCCCCTGCAAGACAATACACCTTCTGCAAGGTCTTATTGCATCTGCACACAGATGCTTCAGTTCCCTCCAGCAGGGAATCACCTACCACCATGACACAGCTGTTCTTTCTCAATATGGCTCTTGGATTTTTTCAAGGTCTATCACAGTGTCTGTAGCAAGGTTCACTTAGATGGCTGTTAATTGTCCTCTAGAGAGAGAGCCTAATACTGGTTCCTAAGCTCTACTGGCACTAAGTGCCTCTTAATCCTTGTGCTTCTTTAGATCACATGCTTCCATGTATTGTCCTCAATCAAAGGGAGTTTTTTTTTTCTATTTCTCTAGTGTTCTATTCACTCTTCTGTCCCTTCTGAAGAACTTTAGCTGTACTGTCCAAGAAATTCTCATCTTCCTTGATTCATTGCAATACAGAAACTCCTGAAACTATTTCACTTTGCCTTCCACTATGGACACATGTTTGCAAATGCTGCATTATAGTTCTTCAGGCAGGAAGACAAACATTGCACACCTTGCTTCCATCACTGTCCATGTTGTTTGGAGCCTACCCAACCAATTTCTGTAGACAAACTTCCACACAAAACTTCCCTGTTAAGAGGTCCCTGAAGCTGCTTATCTGCATAAGCATTAGCCTGAACAGTTGGGGATGGGTGGTGGTATGGTGGGAGGAATGTATACACTCATTCCTTGCAATTGTCATGCAATTTGAATAGACTGACCATACATACCATTTTAAATGGGACAGTACCATTTTTTTCACATTTCCCGACTGTCCTGTCATTTTAATATAAATGTCAATTTTGTCCCGGTTTTTTTTTTAATTAGCGAAATGTCAGGCATGGCAAGCTTGATTCAGCCAAGATGCAATTATCATTTAAAAAGTGCTTGATTGAGGTGCCTGATGTTGGGTGAGACTAGAGAGGGGCAAGGAAGGCAGAAAGGGAGACAGAGAGGGAGACAGAGAGAGGTGGGGAGAGAGATCTTTGCCACCCCCTCTACTTTGCTCTTAGCTGGTCGCTCTCTCCTCTCTGTTTGTTTTATTAAAATATGTTTGGGATGTGATCCTGCCCCCTTTTTTCAAGAGTGAATCTGATTATTTCTCCAGCTCGGCAAGAGAGATTCTTTCGTTTGGGATTGTGGGGGAGAGAGAAAGAGGGAGAAAAAAAAGGAGGAGGAGGAGGGAAGGCAAAAGGAAGAGAATCCTCACCAGGTGTGGAGTTTTTGAATCCTCCCTTCCCTGCCTCTCTTCTCTCCCCCCTCCCCTCCTTCCTGCGATCCGTGATGTTACAAAGCCCATGAGCTGTGATTTCCCCATTTGCCTCCTGTCAAATACAGTCCCCCTCTACGTCTACCTAAATTCTTGTATGAGTTCTGTCAATGAAGAATAATTATTAGCTCAATATGTTCATGTAATAAAACTTTTTCATTTTAATGAAAACAAAAATATTTTTATATATACAGTAATCTGTTTAAGGACCAGCAAATGGATCTTAAAAATTCCTTAAAACTCTTTTTATCCTCTTACTTATTCATGAATACAGAATATTACATAATTTAACCCCATCCCATTTTTGCCATCCCAATGTCCCGTTTTTGTCTAAAGGAAATATGGTCAGCCTAAATTTGAAGCTTCAGAATTGAAGCCAGTGTGGGAACTTCCCTGCTCATGCTGCTACCAAGATTGGAGCACAGTGAATATTCATCACTACTGCAATGTGGGAGGAAAGAATTAAAATCAGCACTCCACAAGTTTTAAATAGCCACCAACTACTTGAATCATAGTATGGCTTGCATAAATTGCAGTGATATGTATAGCCAAAGTGCTCCTTTCACTCTTAAAAACAAGAGATATTTAGAAGATATTTACTATGTATTAATTTCATCTTTTTTGTTTCTGTAAATGTTAAAACTGCTTGAATAACTGCTAGTTAAAACTGCTTGAATATTAACTTGCATTTTATTTCAAGCCAGTTGTAAATAATTTGGGAAGGCGTAAAAAAGATATTTATTACATTTATGAGATAGTATGACTGTATGTTCTATGTTTGTGCTCTTTAACACTGCATAGCACTAAAATCAGGAACAGGTTTTTAATGTCAAGCCATATGATCTATACAAAAAAATATTCTGATGACTCAAGCAACATTAAAACAATGTATTTGATACACTATTTAATGCTCAGCTTGCTGTAGGAAAAAGAAAATACAGATATAGAATGGTATAAGGCCAAACCTGTGATTATTCATATTCAAAGATGAGAATATAGAGATGCTATATTTTGTATCAAAGGAGTTTGGAACTGTGGAGATATGTAAAATTAAGTTTGATATATTTGGTGATTTGCTAGTCAAAGGAAAAACAAACAAACAATCCAAACATGTCTTCTTTAGCTACCTAAAGGAATTCACACATTATGTATTTAGGGTATGCAGCCCTTTTAGGCACACTGAGAAAATATATGCCATGGGAAGTGGTTGCCCATTCAAAAGTAGCTTCTGTGATGGCATGCACACTCACAATAACACCTATTCATCAAGGTGCAAACTAGTTAAATTGCCTCCCAAGATGGTTCGTTGGATCTTTGTTACACTAAATTTCTCTCCCACCTTTCCACTTCCTTGTTTTGAAGACTGCTTTGATGGATGTGTCTATAGCTACAAATATCAGAACCGTGCCAGCCTTGGTATTCCCTGTAACACTCTATGGAAGTGAAAGGTGAACTTTGAAAAAGCAGGATAGAATGAGTATTAATGCTTTGGAACCCTAGTGTTGGAGAAGATATCTGAGAATACCATGGATAGCCAAGAAAAGAAACAAATGGATCATCAAACAAATAAACCCAGAGGTCTACTCAAGGCACAAATGATCAGGCTCAAATTATCCTACTTTGGACATAACATGCAAAAACCTAGCTGTCTGCAGAATTCTATAATGCTGGAAATGGTGGAAGGAAAGAGGAGAAAAGGGTGGTGAATGGCCAAGGTGAATGGACTCAATTACAGTGGCAATGGATACGTGGTTGGAGGTCATGAAAGATCAGGTTGGGATCAGATCATCCTGGAAAAGATTGTGATCACTAATAGTCAATTCTGATTTGATGACACATAATCAATCCATCAATCATGGAGCCCAAAGAAATTTCTGGATGATGCTGGAGGCTGATGTATTGCTGTGTAATATACCTATTTTCTCTCGGTCTCTTCCCTTCTTCCTCTTTATTTAATAATCTTAAGAAAGTAAAGAAACAAATTAAAAAAGGAGGGGCAAAATATATTATAGATATAATATATCTAAATATAGGGTAGATGTGGACAGTGTATCACAGTATTTTGTATTTACATAAATATTCCATGAGTGAGTTTCTTCTTAAATGGCACTTATGAGAAAGATGTTTCCAACTAAGTCACCATAAATTATATTTGATAACACATGAAATAATGGAGGAAGGAAGGGAAGAAATTTGAATACCTAAATAGAGATTTATTCCCAAGTTAATATGAGTACTTCTGTCCTTTCTTTTTACTCTGGTGGTAACTTGGAAGAAATATTCTGATTGTCATTTTAAATAACAGTCTACTTCAACAAAATGTAGACAGAAGCAACACCATTACAGAGACATTTTTTCTCTTTCTCTGCTTTCCTCTTGGTATTTTCTTTTCTCTTTTTAAAAGGATGATAGTCTTTGAATCTGTGCTGTTTTATTTAAATATGAATAACAAGAATAAAGTAGAATATACTGTATGCCAAACTCATATGTGAAACTTGCCTGTATCAGGCACTATACTGCAGTTACCAGAATTATTTCATGTGAAAATCCTTATTTCTATTGTAAACTGCCCAGAGTCCCTCCTCGGGGGGAGATGGGCGGTGATAAAATTTGATAAATAAAATAAATAAATAAATAAATAAATAAATAAAAAATATATCATCCAGACATGTGGTCAAAGTTGAAATCTCAATATTGGAAATATCTTCATTCATGCAATAAGTCTTCTATTCTCTATTCTCTATTCTCTATTCTTTCTCCTGCTTTGATCTCCAATCATTCTATCCTCTGGAATAGATTTAGGGGGTTGGGAAGGAGGGGGAACCATGGACAGAAACAGTTGCATATTGGAATAACTTAGTTCATCTATACTTATGAATATATGTATAAAAATGAATGTGTTCTTTGCTTAAGTTCTGTGTTCTTTGTCTCTCCTTATTAGAGAATTGTCATACCACCTTTACTATTCGCAGTGCTGTCTGTACCATTCTCAGAGAATGTGCCTGTGACTTGGGTACTGTATGTCTAAAGCTAGTACACTAGTCAATTCTTTCTATATTTTATTAAAAAGTGTTATATGGCTATGTCAGGAGAAACATAAAAATAAGTTGAGTGCAGAAGGAATGAGTTACTTAAGAAGTTGTGGGCTGTAAAACATGAAAAGATTAAGAATGAATAAATGCTGAATAAATGTGGATTGAATACAGTATAAAAAGTGATTGACCGGTACTGAAGAAGTATGTTGAAGTGCTAATGAGAAAGAATGAGTGATGATCAAATTGTAAAATAAATATACGGAGGAAGAATGACTGTGTCAAGAGGAAGGGAAATTGAGAAAGTCATGTTTGGATAGAGTTGATGAGATCCTTGAAAAGAGTGAGCTAGGAAGTTTAAACAGCAAATCTATGTGCATAGATATATTTGAAGATAGAAAGGTATGGAGAGCTGTACTGTAGTTAATGAGGTTGGTGTAAAACAGACTTACTGTAGCTTTGTTTCCTTTTTTCTTACCACATGCCTTAAATTCATCTGTTTACTATTTCTAATCCTTTTTCTATGTTCTGCATAAGATACCAAGCTAAAAAATCAGGAGCCTGTGAGTTCTAGTCATGTCTTAGGCACAAAGCCAGCCGGGTGACTTTGGGCCAGTCCCTCTCTCTCAGCCTGCTCAGATTGTTCTGTTCTGTTCTGTTCTGTTCTGTTCTGTTCTGTTCTGTTCTGTTCTGTTGTTGTTTTGCTTTTTTATTGGAAAATCCATATTTGGTGTTTTTTTAATAACCTTTTTAATATATAATAGTTTTGCACACACCATTCCATAATGAATCTTTAAAAAACAGAACTATATATGTGAGTTTCTCCAATTATTTTTTATTATATTTTCCCAGATGGACACTTCATTAATCAAGTGTTTAAGTGGAGACAGAGAGATGCTAGCATATTCCATTGCTACTCCCACTTTTGTGTAGTGAAATCCTTCATTTTGGCACAATGAGTCATTTCCCTCTCTTGAAATCCCCCCTCCCTCCCTCTCTCCCTCCCTCTATCCATCCTCAGTTCCTTCAAAGTTGCAGGATCTAGGACTTGTATTCCATTGTAGGAACACTTCATCATTTTCTTCTGAAACTTTCCATTGGTCTTCAATTTTCTTAAAGTGCACCAAGAATTTGATACAGTGTTCTGTGTGATGTCTGTCTTCTGTAGAATAATGTATAACTATTGTTTCCCATACTTTGGAAACCATTGTTCTGTCAATGTATGTTAACATCTTAACAGATTTTAGTGTAACATTATACAACTAAGTCTTATTCATATTGTGAGTGTCTACAGTTTGGGAGATCATTTTTTGGGGGGGGGTCAGGTGTTACCACTAAACACTGTCTACTTATGTATTTTTTTATCCAAAGTGTACATATTTCCATTTGTCTTTATTGTATTTACTGAATTACACTGATAACTCTTTTGAATATGTACTCAGTTTTTAAACACCACTACAGTTCACTAAACAGTTCATTGTAGCTTACTCCCAAGAAAATCAATATCAAATTGCATCCTGAGAGCATCTGCTTGTTCTGATTCATTGCTGCACTATTTTTCATGGTCTCTCTTTTCTTCTTTCATGAGAAGAATAGCAATGTTCCTTCAATTCTTCAGTCCCAAGTTGTTTTTTAACTGCAGTTCCAGATTTTAGCTGCCTTAAAATATGTCCTCTCTAGAATTAGGCATATTAGACCAGCAAATAACCTACCATGAGAGAGAGATCATTCTCTCTTTTCCAGTAATTGTGTAATCAAATAAAAGCTCTGAACTTCTCAGCAACAAATGAAACTTTGAGTGGATTGGATAATTCAGTTAGCTAAAAGCAGATACATGTTCATTCCAAGATTCAAGCAGAGATGGATGAACACAAACAAAACATTCAGGCTTTTTTCTCCCCTGATCCCTGGAGTGTGTTTAAATAGATTAATTTGCAGATCAGATGTTTTGGATTTAATCTAAGCTATTCAATGCTGATTTGATTTAAATAAAGCTTCCTCTAGAGAGATTAACTCATCCCAAGATTGATCTCTATTAGATATATGCTTATGACATGAAAGTGAGGCCTGAGTTTCAAATATGGAGGGGAATCTGTGCCCAGAATAATAGAAGTGTAGCATTTGACAAATTAAAACCTGGCACGCATAGATGATAGATAGATAGATAGATAGATAGATAGATAGATAGATAGATAGATAGATAGGTAGGTAGGTAGACAGACAGACAGACAGACAGACAGACAGACAGACAGACAGACAGACAGACTTATACCCATACATATACAGTACTTATACATATACATATACCCACACACGCATACATACATATACATATGCACACACACACACGTCTGAGACAGAGCAACTTGTCAGTTATTAGAAGAGGAAGTTTATTCTTTAATAGTGTTTTCCTATTTAAAATAGTGGCAGTCTTTTTTGTTTCTGGTATATTGCTTCTGAACTACACTGGCAGGCTGATAAATCAGATCACCAACCATACATAATTTAGTTCAGTAGGTAGCTGGCTGTGCTGCACAGAATACAAATATGTTGCCAACATTGTTTTTTTTCCCCTCTTTTCCCTGCCTATTGTTGGAAGAAGTGATTTTTATGTTGCTGGAAAATGGGGATCAAACTTGAGCAAGACCAGTCAAGCAGCCTTTGGTCATTTTAACAGAAAGAGAGTTGCTTATAGGGAATGGGGAGGGGGAGAAGGTTATAGGTAATACTTGAGGTGAAAGGAATTGTGTGTCAAGACAAAGCAGGAAGAAAGCAGAAAGAGATCAGCAGCCTCAGAGAGAGAGAGAAGTGGTAGAGTAGGACATAAAAAGGGGACACAAGGGAAATTTCTAACTCTTCTTCTATATCCAGCTCTCCCTTGGGGTCAATAGTTTATGAGCTGCTGAGTTGCCATGCAGCTGAAATCATACTGACCAGATTTTAAATTTATCCAGTGTGAAATATTTCCTCAGTTTTTGCCATAGTTCAGTGGGCTATGAAGTAATCTGCCATAATTTAACTTTACAAATTGCATTTGAATGTCCATGCTAAGTGAAAATGAATATTAGTATAAGAAAAGTTCCTGGATTTCTATGATCATTTGGGCTGACAGAACATTGCCAGAATTAGGTGAATAATAAAATGTGCATGTGAATGAAGACAAGATGAGAACAAGACGCTAACAAATGTAGAGAATAATATTTAGGAATTTATCCATTTTCCACAGAGCATGTGGGAGTAATTTGATATGCTCAAATATTAATAGAATTGCAAGAGAAAATTGATAGACAAAGAACACATTAAGCATCTTTACCTGCTTATTGATTTTTCTCATCAGTCTGGACATTATATTAAATATGGATTACAAATACAGGTTTATTTTAAAAAATAAGGATAACATTGTGTGCTTCAAAGAGTACTTGGCATGCTTCTGTGGCTGTACTGCAAATGCATTATGATAATAGGTAACAGCTTTATAATTTGCTTAGAAAATAAATTGACAGGAAAAGAAAGCATAGGTATATGATTGGAATAAACGAACATTTCAAATCCTATCACTTTGTAATACTACTTAAATGGAAATAATCTCAAATAAATCATGAACTGTAGAAATTAGAGGTTTTAGAGTTTACAACAATATTATCATGTGCTTAATTAAAATAATCTTTATTATTACCAAATCTATCGCATAAAAAAGTGTCCTGATTGGCAGACTGAACTATATATGAGTATTAAAAAATGAGACTGTTCTACCCATCCACCCCTGCACCTCTGTCCCATCCAATCTACTGTATGTTAGCTGGAAGTCTTTGTATACCAATATTTCATTTGGTATAAAATAAATTTGCCATTGAATGTTTATACTGCATCATTTGGAGATTAATGGTTAACTTTCAGCATATGAAACATTTCATACAAAACTAGTTCTATACCTTCTGTGCCTTTAGTTTTGAGTGTAAAGACATTGAATGAATTTCAACACACATAAGCCAGACATTGGCTAACAGCACTATCCTGTTACCATTTACTTAGAAAAAAGAATAAATATGGGTAATAGTTCAGTTTGAAGAAATAAATGTCTTGGTAGATATAAGTCCCAAAATATCCAGGCTTTTTGAATAATGGAGATACTATGACTTCTTCAAGAACTATGGCTATGTCTTCCATGTACTGTAATTATCGTTGGAATTATCAGGGGTCAACTCAGCATTGTCTCATAAGCATAAGGGGGGTCCTTTCTAGTAAACGCATCTCTATTGTGCTTGTGGGATGTCACATGGGTCACCTGATTTCCATTTCCTTCTTCTTCTTCTTGAGTTTGGAGGATTAACAATCTCCATTACTCTTTGGGCACACCTGCAAGCAGGAGGTGCTGCAAAATGCAGCTCTCGTCCTTACATCTTGCTTGCACGCAGATCTACTATGAATCTACTTGTATCCAGATCTACTGAATAAATGTAAGCTATCTCTATTTTTATTCATCTAACTAATGTGTGAAGACTGAATTTATTTCTGAATGTAATTAAGCTTAATGTGCAAGTCCCTTCTGGTTCATGCTTCTACTTTGCAAGATTGTTGTTAGCTGCTTGGAGTTCTTTTATTAACCTTCAAAACTCCATCAATTATGACATGAAAAGGAATACTAATTCACATTATATGAAATTGGATGATAAATCTATATAGTTGACAGTTGATTCTATTTCTTTTTAAAATTCTCATTGTATTATTTTTATTATTCAATTTTTATGAATTTAATTCAGTATATTCATAAGAATATGGGAATAAACTAGGGAAAATGGATCTGTGCAGAAATTATTAAGGAGGTGCTACTGGTGGATAGTTTAACTGATAAAGAGAGGATGAGTACGCCCATTGCTGTAAAATAATTTCAGACATGTTGGAGCGTAGATATCACATTGCTCTGGAGTATGAGTGTTGTTACGATGAAGTTGTAACTCCTCATGGAAAGCAGTTGACTGATAGTACATTTCAAAATAGTGTTCTATTGTGTGCTACCCTGAAAAATGTTGCTAATGGGACAACCAATTAATGTAGGTGATAAAAAATAAAATATTCAGGGCAGACAATGGCCTGAGTTGCTTATAGAACTGTCTATTTTGAAAACATCAAATCACATCTGCAGGAGCCAGGTTGTTAACAAGAACATATTTAAGGGAGCATATTTAACCTTTGTTGAAAGAGCTTCATAGCTTTCACTTTTGATATGAGTCACTTTTGAGCATGGAACTCATTGCAAATATTTATGTTTTGTTTGTTTGTTTGTTTGCTTGTTTGATTTAATTTGCAACTAGCACCTTCAGTGCCAATTGGGTAATTGTAAAGCAATGCATAGAGGGCAATTCCCTGTTTTCCCACAATTCAGTTATATCACACTTGGGTTCAAATTGGAAGTGACTGATGACAAAAAAGGTCATTGTAAATAGCTCAGTGAAATCTCTGTATGCAGCAAGAGTGAAAAGAGCCAATGCCATGCCTGGTATCTTTAGGAAACTGGAATACTGAGTACTATTCTCGTATCCCTCTCAGAAAACATGTCATGGCTAAGAACTTTGGACACAATATACTGATGGAACAGTGGAAAAATAAGTGGTTAAAAGGACTGATATTTATATTGTGTTACAACCTAATAAAGATTTTTTTATAAAATGATGTACCATTGGTATATGACCCCAGAAAAATTGTTTAGAATGTATAAAAGTTCTTTATAAATTTATGTTGAAAATGTGGTCAACAGGAAGAGTCATTTTATCATGCCTGGTGGACTTGTAAAAAAGCCAGAATTTTTTGGGTTCAAATACATATAATGATACAAATATTTTTAAAGATCAACATTCAACTGAAACCAGGACTTTTCTTGCTGGCATTAATGGTCAGCCAATTAGAAAAGAGCATGGAAGATTATTTTGATATATGTTTACTGCTGCAAGACTACTATAAGCACAGAAATGGAAAGACTCTGAAATACAACAGAGGAATGGTTGGTGACATTGACAAAACTAGCAGAGTTGGCAAAATTAACTTGTTTATTTATTTATTTTATTTATTTATTTATCATACTTATATCACCGCCCATCTCCCCCCACAGTTTAATTAGAGAAAGATCAGCAACTACTTTTATCAGTGACTGGAAACCCCTTATGGACTTTTTGCTGAAAAAAGATTAAAATGAACTTGTGATTTATGGGTTTGAAGATTAGAAAGGGTAGTTTATGGAAAGAAGGAAATTATGATGGAACTTTAGAGAGAGAGGGCAAAATATAAATGTATATATCACCGCCGAAGATCGGAAGCCACTTCTTTATAACTTTTCTTTTTCGTTTCCTTTTCCTTCCTTTTCTCTTCTATTTCTTTTTTGTATTTTCTATTTTTCTTTATTATCTTTATTTTCTTTTATGGTTTTTACTTTGTTAAAAATTTCTTCAATAAAATTTAGATTAAAAAAAGAAGAAAACATGGAACCAGAAGAATTAGTTGATCAACATTCTTGAAACTAAGAATTATTGTTTTTCTAGCTGTGATCTAGAGAAGACAGATCTTTTCTCAGTGAAACAGGCCTTATTATATGGAGGCTACATTACTCAGTTTCTGACCACCACATTTTAAAAATTATTTAAACAAGTTGGAACTGGTTCAGAGAGGGGATATGATTTCATTTTGCATTCTACAGTATTAACATTATTATTGTTGTTATTGTTATATTGTACTGTCACCTTATTTTCTATTCCACCTAGAGCTTTTAAAATGAGGCAGTGTACCAATCATATAAATAAATAAAAGAAACAAGGATGATCCAAGGATTAGAAACTGTGTTATGAAGAGATATCAAAGGGCTGGATAAACGTAGCCCTGAGAAAAGATGATCCAATTGGGCTATGATAGAACCCTTAAAATACCTGAAAAGATGTCACACATAAAAAGGTCAGGGCCTATTCTCTCTCAATTTACATGTAGGATTTGTTGTAGGAAGGTAGATTCTGACAGGAAGATTTTCTAACATTCAGCCAGAGTAGTTTGACAGTGTAAACAGTTATGCAGTGAGGAGTTATGCTAAGGCTACAGAATCATGTTGGCAGAGTACTTCAGTCTGGATTCATGCCCTGAAGAGAGGGTTGGACTCAATGGCCAAAATGGCCCTTTCCAACTGTATGAATCTATGATTCAATGTGTCCAATTAATACTTTAATAATTAATGAAGTATCAATGAATAATATATGTAGAATAATGAATACAATTCATAATGTTATGGGAACTGTGCATTCAAATGACTAGAATGCATTGTTCAGCCACAGAAATTTTACAGGAATTGTGTATTTATATTGCATTGCACCTCTTCTGTAGGAAGGTTCATTGTATACCTATTTCTTTTGAGCTTAATGTAAGTTACTGTCCCAAATACCAAATTAATTCATTTGAAATTGTCTGCATTCTAACATCAACATTTGATCCTATTCTTGATCTACTAGTTAGAGATAATAAATAGGGAGGTTTTTTGAGTCCTGGGTACATATCTTTAGAATATCAATGTTATTTGAACATTGTGTGCTGTTGTATTTAAACATTGTTTCACTGCCTTTAGTATCACTTTTTTGTTATGTTAATGTAATTTTAATAATGCTCAGTTATATTATTAGATGACCACTTTAAAGGCAGATACCCTAAAAGGTGGACTAAAAGCTATTTAATAAATAAAATGCTGAACAGTGGAAAAATGAGTTTTTCCCCCTCTACCTCTGTCTGCAATAATACTGGAATGAAGACTCATCCAATAAATCTACTATTTACTGTATCAGTTGTTGGCAAAGCAGTAATTTTCCTTATTGAGCATAATGGATTTGCATATGCACAGCAGCATATTTTGAGGATCACTAGCTCTGATGGCTTTAAAATTGTATGAGACCAAATTAAGGAAGGTAGCTACATGAATAGTTAATAGCTATTAGGTGGTTAGGTTTTGTATCAGATTCCTTCTGGATATTATTGATGTCTGCTGGGGATACATTATCGCTGTCTATCAAAAGTTTATTCCTAGTGCAGAATAAAGGAGAGATCACTTGGCACCCTACTTTCTATCTCTATTCTGCTACCACTGTGTACATAAAAGGGTTAAAGCTGAAATAATCAAAGGCCACTCTGGGGTTCTCCATGCTAATTCTACACAGTATTGATTCAATGGCTCTTGAAAATTCCATACCTTTTGATAGATCAATAATGGATGGATGGATGGATGGATGGATGGATGGATGGATGGATGGATGGAAGGAAGGAAGGAAGGAAGGAAGGAAGGAAGGAAGGAAGGAAGGAAGGAAGGAAGGAAGGATAGATGAATGGAATTCTTGCTTGTTGTTCATCTTTCTTTCTGTGTGTGTCTCCCTTCCTGGTTCTGTCTACCTTTTATCCCATTTTGCCAGTGAGCCGCTTTAGTGTTTGCTGATGTTTAATAAACAACAAGCTACTGTATATTTTTGCTAGCTGGTCTGAGTGGCACTTGTGCTTGCTCTGATCTGGATATAGGGATTGAACTGTGAGACATAGGACAATAGTACAGATTGAATAGGAATCATTTAAACATGTTTAATGTCTGAGATATAGGTTAAGATGGTTGTGTGTGTGTGTGTGTGTATGTGTGTGTGTGTGTGTGTGTGTGTGTGAGAGAGAGAGAGAGAGAGAGAGAGAGTGCCAGCCAGAGTCATACTGTATGGGTAGCCTTATAAATCTATTTATAAATTTATTTATATTTATATTTATATTTATATTATTTATATTTATATTTATATTTATATTTATATTTATATTTATATTTATATTTATATTTATATTTATATTTATATTTATATTATTTATATATCTATTTATAAATTTATTTATATATTTATTTATAAATTTATAAATCTAGTAAATAAATAAATAATACATTACTTCAAATCTGGGGAACTGATTGACAGATCACCCAGAGAGGGCTGCTTCCCAGGTGAAGGACAAAATGCAAGGTGTTTATAAACCTTAACCTTCTCCAGGATGTAGTTCTTTCAAGGCAAAAGCTGCTTCTTCATCAATTAGACACATCCGCCAAGCTGTGTAGCGGGGTGGAATGAACACAATTTAATAGGTGCTATTCCAGGCTGCTGATAAAACAGTGCAATTGGAATGTTGGGACAGTGCTTTTTATTCATCTTAAGGAAAGTGACAGGAGTTGTAGACACAGCACCTCTGTGTTTCACCAAGCTGAAGCTGGACTGATGGAAAAGAGCCTCCTTGATCAAAGGAGGAATTCTCAAGTGGCAACATTAACAACAACAAAACCCATGTTATCAGAAAATTAAATGGGTCCACTAAACTATGAAAAGTTACTTTAGGAAATTCTGTGTTATATGATTTAACATGTAGTAGCTATAAACTATAAAAAACATCTCTTGTGTTTCTTCTTTCTCTTATGCTCTACTGTATCATATATCACTTGGAATTTTTATATTGTTTGTATATAAATATATCCTTCTTGTCTAGTGAAATATGCATTAGATACCCTGGGTTCAAGTACATACCTTTATTAAATGGGGGTGGAGGGGGATTAAAAGTGTAAAAATTATAAAAGACCTGAATTTGCACCCCCTCCTCAAGAAGCCATCCCTGGACCTTACTATCCTCGGCAATTTTCGCCCAGTCTCCCACCTTCCCTTTTTGGGAAAGGTGGTTGAGAAGGTGGTGGCGTGGCAACTCCAGAGGATTCTGGAAGAAACGGATTATCTAGACCCCTTCCAGTCAGGTTTCAGGCCGGGATATGGGACGGAGACCGCATTGGTCGCACTTATGGATGATCTCTGGCGAGAGCGGGATGGAGGGAGTGCATCCATCCTGGCTCTCTTAGATCTCTCAGCGGCTTTCGATACCGTCAACCACGGTATACTTTTGGGACAGCTCAGGGAGTTGGGGGTGGGTGGCGTAGTTTTGCGCTGGTTCGCCTCCTTCCTCCAGGGCCGTTCCCAGTTGGTGTTGATAGGGGAGGAGAGAGCTACCCCACAACCCCTGATTTGTGGGGTGCTGCAGGGGTCGGTTCTCTCTCCTCTCCTATTCAACATCTACATGAAGCCACTGGGTGAGATCATCCGTCACCACGGGATGAGTTATCACCAATATGCTGATGATACCCAGTTATACATCTCCATCCCGGGTGAAGTACGTGATGCGGTCGATGCCTTATCTCAGTGTCTGGAGGCTGTGGGGGTCTGCATGGGTAACAACAGGCTTCAACTGAACCCTGGTAAGACGGAGTGGCTGTGGATTGATGGCCCGCCTAAATCTGGGAAGTTGTCATCTTTGGTTCTGGGTGGGGTTGCACTACCTCACTCGGATCCAGTGCGGAACCTGGGGGTCCTCCTGGACTCGTGACTCCTGCTCAAAGAGCAGGTGGCAGTCGTGGCCAGGAGGGCCTTTGCACAACTGCGAGTTGTGCGCTAGTTACGCCCTTTCCTGGATCAGGAGGCCCTCCGATCAGTCACTCACGCCCTTGTCATCTCCCGTATAGACTACTGTAATGCGCTCTACATGGGGCTACCCTTGAAGAGTATCCAGAAGCTTCAGCTGGTTCAGAATGCGGCGGCGCGAGCAGTTATGGGTGCCAGGAGATCGGCTCATATAACACCTCTGCTTTGCGAGCTACATTGGTTACCAGTTTGCTTCCGGGTCCAATTCAAGGTGTTGGTGATTACCTTTAAAGCCCTAAATGGCATAGGGCCAGGATACCTGAGGAATCGTCTCGTCCCCATAACGTCGGCCCTCCCCACCCGTGCATGCAGGGAGGGCATGCTCCGGACCCCCTCAACAAGAGAATTCCATCTAGCGGGGTCCAGGAGGCGTGCCTTCTGTGTGATAGCGCCCGCCTTATGGAACATCTTGCCCCCGGAGGTGAGACTGGCTCCTTCACTCCTGGCCTTTTGGAAGACACCAGGCCTGGGACAACAGAGGCGGTAGTGCCTCCTGGGGTTGGCTAGCCCCGTAGCAATACTATCTACGCTACAATCCCTATCCATCTTGAATTTTATCTATTTATATTGTATTTTTAGAGACTTTTATTGTATAGTTTTTAACCTTTGATTATTGTAACCCGCCCAGAGTCCCTTGTATGGGAGATGGACGGAGAATAAATTGAAATAATAAATAAATAAATAAATAAATAAATAAATAAAAGATGAAAAGAGCATCTTAAACTTCATTAAAATTATGCAGCCCGTAACAGTAGCATTGCTATGGTTTCCTTCCCTTCTAAGAGGAGAGCTGGAGCATAGCAAAGAAATCTTGGAAGATTTGGGAACTATGTAGATCAAATTCTACTTCCAAAGGAAAATGAACCAATATTACATGGGAGCTGGAGTGCGGTGCTAAAATGGAACCAGCTATTAAGCTAAATGGGTGGCCTTGGGCTAGTCATACATTTCTTATGGTCAGAAGGTTGTGAATATAAAATGAATGAGAGAGGAATGATCATGTTTGCTCCCCTTAATTCACTGAAGTGGGGAAATGGGATATATCAAATCAAATAGGTGGGTTGTTTATAGCTGTACAGTTTGGGGGCTGTTCCTTAAAGCCCAGGATGTGGGAAGAGCACATATCATTCCTAAATTCCTGGTTGCACTATTGTAAAAAAATGGCAACATGATTTCATGCCATTTTGAACCAGGGAAATAAGATGCACCTGAAAGAGGCTTTAGCACAGTCTTTATTTTTTTAAAGACAGAACTTCTACCCGCCCCCCAACAAATGGACAAAAGTGGAAAACCCAGCTCTATATGCATAATGCAGCACTGCCCATTTTGTATTTTCACACTCACACTGATCTGTATCATTCCAAACCACGCTTCTCCTGACTAGCAAAAGCTCTTTTCTCCTATCCTGAAAGTATATGTAATTTTGATATCATCCCATCCCACCAGACCATGCAAAAAATTAGTTGGTCCTTCTTTAAATCATATGGGATCTGTTTTTACTAGAGCATTTTACTTCAATAACATAAATATGTTTGCTGAATCAGATCAAAGGTCTGTCTCAGTGAACACATTTTGAGTTTTGAGAGCATCTTGTGGGCAATATGATTGTCAGAGAGAGGAATGTTTTCTCTAAATGGATGTTTGGCATATTTTTTGTGTATATTTTTAAGAAGTTGGATGTTTAGGGAGCACAGTCAACATCATGACACAGATCTATAGTTACTTTGATGTCTCAGAAAATTATTGCTGGTATCTCACACCTATCTGCTTTAATAAAAGCCAATTCCCCCTTCTCCCAAAAGCCTACAATCAGGATACACAAACAACCGTATTTGTTTGATTTATATCCTTCCATTTCTTTAGACATTCAAGAATGGTTGTATGAGGATACATCCTGACCACAAAAAACCTTTGAGATATGTTTGCCTATCAGCAACAGCCTCAAAGTCACCAGTTATGTTTCCAGAGGGTGGACTTCAATCTGGGTCTCTTACACTCCAGGTCTAACTTCTTAACCACTACATCACAGTGGCTTTCATGCTATTTTTGCTATTGTTCCCTGAAACTGATCTTGATAGTCATGTCAGTACTGATCCTAAGGAAAGCATATAGAGAGCCATTGTAGTATATTGATATACCCAAGTTCAAATCCATCCTTGGCCATGGAAGGTCAGTGAGTGACTTTGGGCCAGTCAGTCTTTCTCAGCCTGACAGGGTTGTTTTTGTGGAGTTCTTGGTGCTCTCTGAGCTTGGTTGTTTGCTTGCAGATGTTCCATTACCCAACTAGGTATCATCATCAGGGCAACTGCTGATGTTGCCTAGATGTTACCTGGAATGGAATGTCTGTAAGCAAACAACCAAGCTCAGAGAGCACCAAGAACTCCACAGTTGAACTATGAGCTATGTATATTCTCTTCTACTGGAGGGTTGTTTTTGTGGGGATAAAATTGGAGGAAAAAGCACTACGTATACTGCCTTGAGCACCTGGATGAAAATCTAATAAATAAATCTAATACTTAAATCATCATCATGTTTTGTAGCTATTAATAGACTTTTTTTCCTTCAAGTCAGTCTTGAACAAATCCATGCATGCACTTTCAATTTAGGGAGTCTTTGGTGCTCTCTGAGCCTTGTTGTTTTCATGCAGATGTTTCATTGCCAGGCTAGGCAACATCTTCAGTGCGAAAAGGGAGTGGAACTTGCTGTCTGTTTATATACCCTGGCTTGTCCTGCCTGTGTTGGTGGGGGTCTTGTACTCTCCTTGGTAGTTCCTTGATTGGGCTGTTGTGTGCTGTTTGGGTGATTGACTGAGTTAATAGTTCCTTGATTAAGGTCTATTGTGTTGTTTGATTGCTCCTCTGCTGCTAATCTTGCTGTTAATCTATGCATATCTTGTTGTTGATTGCTGGCCCAGGGGTGTTCTGGTCTTCTGGCTATTCTATTGTCTCTTATGAATGGTATGTAAATGTTGTTAACCTCTATGTGTCTGTTGATGGCTGCTTTGTCTGAGTGCCAAGCTTCCATGAATTCTCTAGCATTTTTGGATTTGGCCTGGTCTAATATGCTCACAGTTTCCCAGTTGAAAGTATGGTTAAGTCTGTCCATGTGTTGTGAGATTAAGGAGTTTTCACCATGTCTTCTGACTGCTAGTTGGTGTTCGTGGATGCGTTCTGCTAGTCTTCTGCCAGTCTGTCCTACATAGTGGCTGTTACAGTCCTTACACTGTATGTTGTAGATAACTCCTGTTTTTTCTTCTTGGGCTACTGGGTCTTTTGGTTTACTTACAATGTTCTGAAGGGTTTTGGTTGGTTTGTGTGCTACAGTGATGCCGTGTGGATGTAACAGTCTATTAGTAGTTTCTGAGATGTTTCTGATGTATGGCAGTGTAATCCTGAATCGAAGAATTCTCTTTGATTGGTACTTTCAATTTATCCAGTCCTTTTAAATGCAAATTCCATATCTGCACTGTGTAAAGTGCCTCCATTTGCATGTCCTGATGAATCCTGAAAGTTCTGGGCTAGGATAATGCATGTTATGAAGATGAAAAATTATAATTTTATAAAGCTTTATCTATATATTGACTGTAAATTTACAATTCTTTAGCATAACCCCTTTATTTAACACCTCTTTCCTAAAGAAAAAAAAGCCCTATCTTAGAACTCTTCCTTGCCATCCCAATTTAGAGAAGTGCAAAATTATACAAAATAATGCACAATAGCTGTTTTTCCCCCCTACATACATATATTTTCTGAAGCCTTTTGAAGGACCTAGTGGCCTTGGTGACTAACTGGCGGTTTCTGATCCTATTAAATATTTTTGTCTTATTTGTCTTTTTCTCATTCAGGTTATCTGGAATGAATATCCCTCCTCCAATTATCAGCAACAAAAACTGGCTAAGACTTCATTTTGTAACAGACAGCAACCACCGATATCGTGGATTTAGTGCTCCTTATCAAGGTATATTTAATGAAAACCATTTTTCCTCCTCCTCTCAGACCTAGAAATGGAAGGTGGGGGGTACAAACAAAACATACCACTCATTAGAAAGGAAGAAAACTTCCTTATCTGTAAATTCAGACTTGCAGAAGCAGGCATTCTGTGTGGTAAGAACAAAATTGCATCAAGTACTACAGTTTATTTGCTCTGCAAACACCAAATATTTAAGAGAGATTTGGATCAGAAGAGTGCAGTTTATATTGAACCACTTCTAAACATTGTGATCCTATTGGAACATTGAGGTCAACACTTATTTGTGAAATTGCAGCATTATCAAGCAGAATTATTTTGGTTGAGTAGAATACATTACATTGCACGCAGTATCTTTTTACTTATTTATTAACCAGGTTCTTTTTTATTTATTATCGTCTATTTTCTATGAGCAAATCTGTATGAAAAGAAAAAAAAGATTGTTTCAAAGGCTACCACAACCATTTTGCCAGTGGTTTTGAGCTTGAAATACATCAAAATGATTGGAATTACCTTATCCAGATGCAAGAGAGCCTGTTTGGATGTGAAAGGATTAAAAAGAAAATCTATTTTAGGCTTAGATGGGAATTAGTTTGAATCCAAACATTCTGGGTACTGTCAGGGAGTACTAATTATACATCAGGCAGTATTATTCTTTTCCAAGCCCCCTCTCCCACCCTTTATTTTTAAAAATTTAGTAAATGCAATTTGGGTTTTATAAAGCGCAACCTTCAAGAAAAGTTACCATTTTCTGACATAATGTAATGCTGAGGCTTTATATAATATATCTGTTTAAAACTTCAGAATAACTGCAGCTTTATATGTGAATTATTCACATTAGCAGGTGCTTTGCAGTATCCCATAACCATGTTGAACATTAAACTACCTATAAAAGTATACTTTTCTCATATGGCATAGGATATCTGCAAAATAAAGCTATAGAGCAATGCAAATTCCAATAAGTATATGTGAATGTCCATGTTTGCCCATTGATAACATTTCCAAATTGAAGGTGAAAAGTTATGAACATAAATTATGAACTTACTATATATTTGCCTTTAAGTTGTGTCCCGTACTGAATCCATTTTAAAATGCCAATTGTATAAATGCTGTAATTCAACTGAACTCAGAATTATTGTTGATTCTATAGAATTCTGTTATTAAAATGAAGTGAAAATGTGCATGTAGAAAGCAAAAGATTTTTAAAGAGTGTCAAAATTTTACAGTATATGGGAAAAACAAAATTTTGGTTTGGTTTTGAATATCATATGTTTAGTTACATCACATATTACACAGGAAAAGCAAAGATACTTAAAAAATAACTGTTAAATAATATTTTAAAATGTTGTAGATATTTTGATTATGTCTAACATTGCACAAACAGACTTCTGCATAGTGGGACTTCTTGCTTTCCTAATTCCTGCAGTTCTTACAGTTTCCAAAATCTGCTGTGCAATAGTTCCTCAACTCTTTAGAACAGTATTGAGGTCTGTGATGTAGGGGTGAAATGAAAAACAGTTCTGATAGATCCATCAGAACTGCCACAGAATTGTGGAATTAATATGAAATGACTAAAGGACAGTATTAATTGTTGTTTTAACAGAAAAAGGGATACATTGAATTTTGTTGTACATAAGTTTACTGACTTTTCAACTCATAGGAGAATTGAGGAACATTTTTCCAGCAATGACAGGGTGATGAGTACAAGTCTTTATATTAAATGTAAAATTATAATATATAATGTAATATGAATTTATGTTATTTTATTTCAATGGACATGTTGTTTTGTACTTCAGGATTGGACAGTAGCTAACAATAGAACCACTAGCATTAATTGGTTTAATTAGTAGACTCATCAACAGTGTCTTAGCTGACTGAGCAGTAGAAGGATAATTTTAATCATTGGAATTCAAAGTTAAGATTTTATATTTGCTTTTGTATAATACTGAATGAAAATATAACTTTCCTGCTAATAACAGAAGCTTTGACTTATATTCCAAGTATTCTAATTATTCTTTCAAGTTCTCTAAATATTGGAGATATAGAAATATTTATAATAAGTTTAGAATATACCAATTAATAATTTTAAAGATAGATAATTAACCAAACTAAGTTCTCTATATAAAGTGACCCCAATAATTGTATAAAACAGTACTTAATCTTTTTTGATTAGTAACATAATATAATGAGCATCGCATTTATGCCCTGCCTTGCTATTTCTTATGTATTAGCCCTTGCACCAACATTCATCATTTCTGAACTGTTTTACAATTTAAATGGGGCAGGCTAATGTTGTGTGTGACTTGTTCCTTCTTTCCTGTTTTTTGCACTCTTTATGGCCAAGTACTTTGCATTCACTTAGCCACACCCAGCTATACCACTAATTTCACCTATCTATCTCATTTGTTCTCTACTCATTCATTTTCATGACCCATCTCATTAGGGAGAAGCAGTCTGACACTCAAACATGCCAATTATTGTCCTAGATTGTACATCTATTCTGTATTCATTCCCTGTTGTTGGCTCTGTTAGTGGGAGGGGTTCATTAAACTTGTTTTTTTAAAGCAAAACAAAATTATATTATTAAACAAAGGGGAATTACTTACTTAAAAATGAAAAAACAAATACACAGATAAACGAGCAAATAAAATCCTTATAACTTAATGATATCAGAGGAAACTAAGGCAATAACACTGATTTCAAAGTTTACAAATGATGTCCTGGAGCTAAAATATTTTAAATAATACAAGATGGATATTTCAAAATAGATACTTTAAGTAGGATTTAACAATGGCGAGCTTAGTTGTAGCACATTTGTTTATGTATGTATGGTGGTTTTCTCTTTCCTGAAAAAGAATAATAGTGAGTCTATTATGGCATCTTAAATTTTCAGTCTCCCCTTAGTGTTTTTGTATTTCAGTAATACCATTTGAAAGGGCATGGCATTTCAAGCATTTTTCCAGCCCATTTTTTCCTTTATTATTTCCATAATGTTAGAATAAACCATGTTAGGCATATTCTGCTGGGCTGGGTATTTCCTGAAACACGATGCAGTTAATGCAGCTTTTGTCAATGGCCACTTCTCTGTAGCTTGCTTGGTAGACCTCATATTCAGCTCTCCTGCCTTTGTACCACAAAGGTTAGCTCACCAGCTGGGAGGGAGATTACAGATGATCCAAATTTGCTTGGGAAATCAATGTCTTGCCACAGTGGTCTCCCTGCTGATTTAAATCCATTTTATTTCTTCTTTTTCTTTTGGTTCTCTCTTTGCCTACTTTTTTTATCTTAAAGATAAATGAATGTGTTTCTGCTTGGCTCCTGCTTTCGTGTAAAGTTGCTATCTGGCTACTTCTCTGTTGTATCACAATTTTGCTGCCTTCTTACTGAATAAGTGTGTCTTATGTACTAAAGAAAGTGTGTGGATTCAGCTTCCCAGCAAACATCAGGTTGGGTGGGGCTAAGATGAAGATGTGGGGGAAGGAAAATGAAAAATGAGTGCAAGTTGGAGTTGACATTTTAAGTTTTCACTTGGCAAGCACAAACCAGTATATAGTCTATAAAGTGGAGCTAAAAGGCCATACAGTGCAAGAAGCAAGAATACAAATCACTGCTTTTCTACACTGGGGCCCAGTTGTCTGTAAAATGAGAATAAAGTGATTCATTCACAATAGCTTTTTCTTGTGATAAGACTATTGGGTTCTTGCTATGCTATTTTAACATCTAAAGACAGACTATTTATTATCTATACTGAAAAAAGATATCTCCCAGAACTGAAAGGGTGTCCCCTTAGATTACAATTATTCTCTCTCTTAAATTATTAAAATAGTAAAGAAAGGATAATCCTATGATCCTAGAAATTAGTCCTGTGAATGTAAGTTATTCAGTTACAGGAAATAGGGCCCAATGCAACAAAGTGACAGAATTTCTGGTCTCCATAGATAGGTACTGTAGAGAGATAGAGATAGAGATAGAGATAGAGATAGAGATAGAGATAGAGATAGAGATAGAGATAGAGATAGAGATAGAGATAGAGATAGAGATAGAGATAGAGATAGAGAGAGAGAGAGAGAGAGAGAGAGAGATAGAGAGAGATAGAGAGAGATAGAGAGAGATAGAGAGAGATAGAGAGGTAGAGGTAGAGGTAGAGGTAGAGGTAGAGGTAGAGGTAGAGGTAGAGGTAGACAGAGATAGAGACAGAGACAGAGACAGAGACAGAGACAGAGACAGAGACAGAGACAGAGACAGAGACAGACTATTTACGTACTTTTCCTTCTGTGGCTGCAAATACATTTAATCTGTAGATATCAATCTGTAGTTCAATAACGTTAAACAAACTCACTATGGAATTAGTACATTTGGTTATACAACTAAAAATGCATTGGTAGGGCCTACCAATTCATATTTTATGTATACCAAAGTTTATGCCATAGTAAATAGACAGTATCCAAATAATATTTTGAGTTTTTTCCAGAATTCGAACAGGCTTTACCAAGAGAGAAAATGAAAAGAGCTGTGATGCATAACCTATTGGTGAGCAAGGAAGCTAAGGATGGGGCATACAAATAGGAAGCTAAGGATGGGCATACAAATCCCATCATTGCAATAGTTGTGTGGAAGGAAGTGGTGGTAGGGAGAAAGAAAGAAAAACTTGGTATGAACTGAGATAGTTGTCTTGAATCCACAGGCACAGAATGTCAGTTTTAACATCCAGGAGTTAATGATGTTTACTATAATAGATGAATATGGGTACATCCTTTAAAATGTGTCATCACAGAATTTATTATGTTTGCTACTATTTCTTTTGAAAGTCACCAAAGAACAGATTATTTTAAAAAAATAGTTATGATTTTTTAAAAATTGTATTCATTGCAAATACACACTGATTTAGATTTCGTTATTAACATATATAACTTTTTAAGGTGGGTAAAATCCCATGCCCTAGAAAATTTAGTTTGACTCTTCCATGCGTTCTTATCTGCATAGGATCTCGAAGGACAAGTCTTAAAATGGAACAATAAGAACCCAAGCTTTCCAACCTCTACCTTTACATTTCAAGGATTGGGCATGTATTTAATTAGTTATATCATGGAGTCTGGAGGAAAACCTACCACATACTTTTGTAAGGATGGGCTGTTAACACTGAAGCTTCCTTTTAGGTGATTCTTCCAATAGTGTTTATGTGATCCCACAATAAATTAAAATATATTTTCTGCTCTCTCAGAATTCTCAAAATCAGCTCTCTGAGGTAGCCTTCTCACTGTACCTAGTTAAGTAAAGCATGCTTAGTAATCCACGGGAATAAGAATCTCTGCAATGGGAAAGACGGGGCCCACATGGACACTCTCAGTTTGGAATCACACACATTCCCACTTTGAGTTCAGTTAATTTCAAGACGAAAGCTAAAGTTGTCCATCTCTCTATTGGACAAGAAAAGTAGAGCATCTTAAAGTATCCAGGACCAGAAAACTAGAAATATGTCCAACACTCCTGATTGATTATTTATTTATTTATCAAAATTTTAACACTGCCCATCTTCCTCTCAAGGAGGGACCCTGAGTGGTTTACAATAAAAACAAGATTTAAAATTCAGTACAAATTTTAACAAACTATTGATGATACAATAAAAGATAGAAATATAAAATGCACTAAAATCCAGATGGTGGTAAGTTCTAATTCAGTTGTGATTGAATAAAGAGCCATCCCCAGGACTGACTATTTCCCTCCCTGCCCCAGGCACGATGGCAAAACCAGGTCTTCAGGTTGTTTTGGAAGTCCAGGAGAGAGGGGACTTGCCTCACCTCCGGGGGAAGAATGTTCCAGAAGGCAGGAGCTGCTGCAGAGAAGGCCCACTTCCTAGACCCCACCAGATGGAATTCTCTTACAGACGGGGTCTCTGCATGATAGGGTGGGGTGGGTTGATATAATGGGGATGAGATGGTCCCTTAGGTAACCTGGACCCATGCCATGTAGGGCTTTAAAGGTAATAACCAACACCTTGAATTGGACCCGGAAGCAGATTGGAACCCAGTGCAGCTCATGCAGCAAAGGTGTTACATGTGCTGATCTCAGAGCAACTAAAATCATCTGTGTGGCCGCATTCTGGATCAGTTGTAGCTTCCAGTTACTCTTCAGGGGCAGCCCCATGTAGAGCGCATTACAGTAGTCTATATGGGAGATGACCAGGGTATGAGTGACCGTTCAAAGGGCCTCTTGATCCAGGAAAGGGCAAAACTGGCGCACAACAAGAAGTTGAGTGAAGGCCCTCCTGGCCACAGCTGCCACCTGCTCTTTGAGCAGGAGTCATGAGTCCAGGAGGATCCCCAGATTCCGCACCAATTCTGTCTGGGGCAGTGCAACCCCACCCAGAACTAAAGATGGCAAATTCCTGGGTACTGAGGGGCCATTAACCCACAGCCACTCCATCTTACCAGGCTTCAGCTGAAGCCTATTGTTCCCCATCCAGACCCCCACAGACCCCAGGCACCTAGAGAGGGCAGTCATGGCATCACTTACTTCCCTTGGGATGGAGATGTATAATTGAGTATCATCAGCATATTGATGATACCTCATACCGTGGAGACAGATGATCTCACCCAGCTGTTTCATGTAGATGTTAAAAAGGAGCGGAGATAGTACTGAAACCTGCGGCACACCATAAAGGAGGGGCTGTGGGCTCGGTCTCTCGCCCCCTATCAACACCGATTGGGACCAGCCCAGGAGGAAGGAGGTCAACCAGCAAAGAACCATGCCACCCACCCCCAACTCCCTGAGCCGCCCCAAAAGTATACCATGGTCGATGGTATCGATAGCTGCTGAGAGATCAAGAAGAGCCAAGATGGATGCACTGCCCCCATCCTGGTCCCACCAGAGATCATCCATTAGTGTGACCAATGCCGTTTCTGTCCCATATCTGGGCCTGAAACCTGGCTGGAAGGGGTTTAGATAATCCGTTTCATTCAGAATCCTCTAGAGCTGCAACGCCACCACTTTCTCAACCACCTTCTCCAAAAAGGGGAGGTGGGAGACTGGATGAAAATTGTCCAGTAAAGTAGGGTCCAGCGATGCTTTCTTGAGGAGGAGGTGAACAAGCGCCTCCTTAAAGGCAGCCAGAAACACCCCCTCCCACAAGGATGCATTTACCATCATATGGACCTAACTACACGTCACCTCCCAAGCTGCCCTCACCAGCCAGGAGGGACATGGATCTAATTGGCAAGTGGTGGCATTTACAGTCTAGAGGAACCTGTCCAGTTCCTCAGGTCCAACAGGATCAAACTCTTCCCAGATAATTGGGTAAGTACGTACCCCAGGCATCTCCACAAACTCCGTCTCATGCTTGGAGTCCAACTTGGAGCGAATCTGAGCAATTTTATCCTGCAGATGCCCAGAAAACTCCTCAGCACAGTGCTGTAGATGGATTTCTGAACCCCCTTTCCACAAAAGGGATTGGGTGATCTTGAACAGGGCTTCCAGGTGGCAGAGGTGGCAGTGCCTCCTGGGGTTGGCTGGTCCCATAAGAATACGATCTACACTACGGTCTCCAATCCATCTTGGATTTAGATAATTTATTACTGTATATTATTATTTTATTATTATTGTATTTTTAGATGATATTTTATAGTTTTTAACTTTCAATTGTTGTAACCCGCCCAGAGTCCCTTGCAAGGGAGATGGGCGGGGAATAAATTGAAATAATAAAATAAATAAATGAATAAATTTTGCAGATGCAATAAGAGCAGAGAAATACTGACATTTCGCCACTCTTACTGCCACAAGGTAGGCCTTAACCATGGCTCTCTCTTGTGTTCGGTCGGGTTCGGTCTTTGTCTTTCTCCAGTGGTGCTCTAAACATCTCTTAATCCTCTTCAAAATCCTTAGCTCCTCCAAAAACCATTGGGAATGTTGGGTTTGATGGGACAAGAGAGGTCACACAGGCACAATCCTGTCCAAGGCCCCGGCTGCCTCCCTATTCCAGGCAGCAGCCAGGGCCTATGCTGGACCATGCAGCAGATCCTCAGGTGTAACCCCCATCTCCTGCTGAAACCCTTCCGGGTCCATCAGTCACCAGGTGTGGACTAATCAAATGGGTCCAGCCTCCCTGAGGAGGGGGGCAGCATAGGAGAATCTCAAGGTCACCAGGGCATGATCTGCCCATGACAAAGGAGATAGATGTAACTCTCCCCTCAGATCACATTGCCACTGCTCTGACAAGAAAACTATATCCGGTGTGAGGCCACTGTCTCAAGTCAGGTCCCGAATACTCTGAGACAGACCCATGGCTGCCATGGTAGCCATGAACTCCTGAGCCGCTTCCTAGGTGCGTCCCAGGGATGGCAAGTTGAAGTCCCCCAGAACCATAAGCCTGAGGAACTCCACCAACAACCCCGAGACGGCCTCCAGCAGTTCAGGCCGGGAGGCTGCTATGCAGCATGGAGGCTAGTACAGTAGCAACACCCCCAACTGCTCTTGGGCACCCAACTTGAAAACAGGGTCTCACAACTGGCCACTTGTGGAGCAGTGCCCCCGAAAACCACTAGAGATTCTTGTATGATGACAGCCACCCCTCCTCCCCACCCTGGAATCTCAGCTGGTGCCATACTCAAAACCCGGCCGGGCACATCTCCGAAAGAGGAACACCTTCTTCCAGGCCCAGCCAGGTTTCGATAATACACACCAGGTCTGCCCCATCCTTTGTGATCAAATCACATATGAGGGGGGCCTTGTTATTAACTGACCTCGTGTTAAGAAGCAGCAGCTGTAGACTAGGGCCTCCACGAGTCTGCTGTCCAGGACCTAGGTCGGAACATGCCACAGGTCGTAAACACCGGGGGCATCTTCCCCGAAGATGGCCTACCCTCCGGTTCCCGTCATAGCATCCCGGGCCCATCACGACCTCAATAACATGCTCCACCCTATAACCCCCAGAGTTTCCCAGTCCATTTTCCCCCAATCCTGGACCTCTGGAATCCCTGGTTTGAAATTGGGATTGATTATGGTAGCCTAATACTGTCTGAAGATAAATAATTATTGGTAGGCTTGATTTTCAGGTTGAATTTAATGCCTGTAGCTGATTCTAGCACAAAGATTAATAAACCATATATTAAGATAGGAAAACAGCTGTAGGACATCTAATCTTAATATCAATCAAACCATCTGCAAAGTGAAAACATTGATGCTCCAGGTTGATTACTTAGAGTAGTTGATTCAACATAGGTCTCTAAACGATGGCATACACAGAGGATGTCAAAAGTTACGATGGTGTTTGTCCAACCCCTTTGTACAAAAGGTGGGATTTTGACCATATTGCCATAACCTCCATCTTGACTTTTTGACATCCCCACCTCCACCCACAACACCAATATCTATAATTTCATGGGGAACTTGTCCCCTATACTATTTAGGAGGAAGGGGGAAAAGATGGTAAAATTCAAATTAGGACAATATTTTTCAAGATTTTTTTTCTTTATAAGGCACAACAGAAACTAAAAAGAGAGAGGCAATATTTGTCTTCTTGTTCACTATGCCTTTTAAAAAAGGATAGAATTTTTGCATTCTTTGATAGGAATAAAAATTATAGAGCCACTGTATGTGTATTGATTAATTAATCAATGTATCCAATAGAAGAGAATATATGTAGTTCAGGGTTGAACTGTGGAGTCTTTGGTGGTCTCTGAGCTTGGTTGTTTCCTTGCAGTTGTTTCCTTAGGTAACATCATCAGTGCTTGTGAGCAAACAGGGAGCAAACCCCACACTCACTAGCACTGATGATGTTACCTAGTCAGGTAATGAAACATCTGCAAGCAAACAACCAAGCTCAGAGACCACCAAGGACTCCATAATCAATGTATGTTGATAAATTAAGGCAATTGTTAATAAGTTAATAAACCTACCAGGCCATATAATTCTAAAATTAAAGCACTTGTCTTAGTTTTTTTTTGTTACCCTGTTGATGAAACAGGGGAGGTAAATGCTAATTTGTATAAGCCCCCCTCAAAAAAAAAGTATGGAAATGACAGCAATACCCACAATGGAAAATGGAATTGAGAAACTGTGACACATAACTGGTTAAAGAACAAGGATGGTACTTGAGTTTCAGTGGGCAGAATTATTGGCCATAGCAGGGATGGGGTAGAAATTTGTTCAGTTGGCATTTTGGACAATTCCAACAATCATTCTGACAATGGCTGATGTGAGTTGAACACTTTCATTACTGCAGTTGATAACTCTCATTACTGCAGAAGGCTCCAAGCACCTTATAAATAATATGAAAAGGAAGTAAAATAAAAGCAGTAATAAAAAGTTATAGCACAAACCAGACTAATAATAATAATAATATGTCTATGAAGGTTCTCAGTCATCCAGGTGGAATTGTCTGTAGCTTGAATCATGTCAACTGGATTTCTATTTTCTCAGTGGAAACATTTCGCTCCTTATCCAAGGAGCTTCTTCAGTCTGAGCAATGAGATGACTGAATGGATGAATGGATGACTGAGAGCCTTCATAAACATATTGCCATACATTTTTGGGATGAAACCCTGAAGTTGGTAAGGAAATTCGAGAAGACAGCAAGAAAGGTGGCAGACTATAGAAACCACCTACGTTTTAACCTCAGATGCAGACAACAGAGACTCATCCTGACAAGCCTACGCCTGCAATCTACAGTTAAGGGTCACAGAGCAGATCAGATCCTGCAGCAGGCACAAAGACATCTTCTAAATGAAAGAATAAGGCAAGTCCACTTCACCATTGATGCCCTGCAATACAATTTTGAAAACCTTCACCAGGAACTCACAGCCACCCTTCCTGACCCAATCCTGGATAGAGTTATTCAGCTTGGCAATAAAGTACAGCTGGCCCAGCATCACAAGACAAAGGAGAGGCAAACTAAGAAATTTGACATTCTTCTTTCTCGCAGCAAGCAGAAACAAGGAACTGGAGGAACCGCTGGGAGGAACAACAACAACAGGACCACAGAGGACAAAAAGAACATGTGGGTGAAAAATCTTCAGACAGAGAACTCTCCCAACCAGAGAGAGAGATGTCCTAGCCAAAGGTCTTAATTTTGCCATCACTCCCAAGCAAGTTCCGGTTGTGGAGCTCATTACAGCCACAGAATCTGCCATCCACAACAACCACCTACCTTTTGAGGAAGCAGAACAACTCCGGCTTAAAATATCTGCAGCTCTGTCCAGTGCTCAACCTCCTCCCCCCAACCTTACCGTCCAAGAGAGGAGAGCCCTGACTGCCCTCAGCAAAGATGAAACCATCACCATTTTACCTGCTGACAAAGGAAGATGTACAGTGGTTCTAAACACTGCAGACTACCACAATAAAATTACCTCACTTTTGGAGGATCACCATACATATGAAAAACTGAAAAGAGACCCCACCAACAATTACAAGAAAAAGGTAATAGACAGTTTGAAACAATTGGAACATGATGGCTCCATCGATAGGATTACCTACCACCGTCTATATCCTGGAGAAGCCATCCCCTGCATCTACGGACTTCCTAAGATCCACAAGGAAGGAACACCCCTCCGACCCATAGTCAGCAGCATCAATTCGGTAACATACAACATTGCCAAACACCTCTCTACCATACTAGCACCTCTAGTTGGACACTCTGAACACCACATCCATAATTCGGAAGAATTTGTTTCCAAAGCAAAGATCCTGAAACTGGATCCAGATGAAACTATGGTCTCCTTTGATGTGTCCTCCCTTTTCACCAGCATCCCCACCACTCATGCTCTATCCACTGTCAGGAAGAGACTAGAAGAGGACAGCACCCTGGAAAGGAGAAGCCATCTCAACCCAAACCAGATCTGCCATCTTCTGGACCTGTGTCTTAACACCACTTATTTCACATACAGAGGTGACTTTTACAGACAAAAACACGGCTGTGCCATGGGTTCCCCTGTGTCACCCATTGTGGCCAATTTATACATGGAAGAAGTGGAGAAGAAAGCACTCAACACATTCCAGGGAACGGTGCCCACCCACTGGTTTAGGGATGTGGATGACACCTGGGTCAAAATCAAGGCCCAGGAAGTACAGGCCTTCACGGACCATATAAACACTATAGATGCCAACATTAGCTTCACCAGAGAAGACACCAAGGACAACAGACTGGCATTCCTAGACTGTGAAGTCCTCATTGGGACCGGTGGCAAGCTAGAAATAGGGATCTACAAGAAACCCACACACACAGATCAATATCTGATGTTTGACTCCCACCATCCACTGCAGCACAAACTAGGAGTCATCAGGACATTGTCACACAGAGCAGAAACCATCCCCACCTCCATGGATTCCAAAAAGAATGAAAATCAGCACCTGAGAACAGCCCTGAAGGCCTGTGGATATCCAAATTGGGCCTTCACCAAATCTAAATCTACCAGACCTAAAACAGCGACAGATAGGGATGAGACTCAGAGTAAACGAAAGAACCTGGTCATTCCCTACATGGCTGGCGTGTCTGAAAAGATAAAACGGATATTTGGCAAATACCACATACCTGTATATTTCAAACCCACCAACACACTAAGACAGAGGCTTGTACACCCCAAAGATCAAACTCCAAAACACAAGAAAAGCAATGTAGTTTATGCAATCCAGTGCAGTGAGGAGTGCTCTGAACTCTACATTGGAGAAACCAAACAACTTTTGTACAGGAGGATGGCCCAACACAGGAGAAGTAACACCACAGGACCAGAGTCAGCAGTTTATCTTCATCTAAAGGAAAAAGGACACTCATTTGAGGACATTAATGTTCACATTTTAGACAGAGAAGATAGGTGGTTTGAGAGAGGGGTCAAGGAATCCATTTATGCCAACTTGAAAAATCCTTCCTTGAATAGAGGTGGGGGCCTCAGGCACAACCTCTCCCCCATCTTCCTCCCCGCTTTGTCTTCTGTGCCTAGGAAGATTAAGACCATTTCACAAGCTCAACAGCAGCATGGTGATCTTAACAATCCTCCTTTAGATGATAAAAGGACTTAAAAATAACATCTCAATATAACCATGACCTAGCCCCAGGTGTAAGGTCACACAGCTACCTAGAAACATATTTAGGATTCCCTTACCAACTTTGCTCAGACTGAAGAAGCTCCTTGGATAAGGAGCGAAACGTTTCCACTGAGAAAATAGAAATCCAGTTGACATGATTCAAGCTACAAATAATAATAATAATAATAATAGTAATAATAATAATAATAATTAATAATGGCTTCCTACTCATCATCACACCAAGGAAAATCATTTGCCATAACAACAGTTGCTGCCTGCTGCCTACTACCAATCTCCATATTTTTTTTTTTTGAAACAGCCAATCTTTCCTAACTTGGGTTGTTCTGATCTGACCTTGGGGAAACTGCTGTTCCAAAGGAATGGGGCAAAAGAGAAAAGGCACACTCTCTTGGTCCCTAATGGCAAGACTCCTTCAAATTTGGGACCTGAAGAGTGACACCCCCCCACTAGATACTTTTGGATGTATATTGGGAGAAAGTGGCCCCAAATATATCTAGTTCACAAGTCATATAGCACTTTAAAGTTTGTAACCAACACTTTGAATTGCACTGAAAACAAACTGGCAACCAACAGACCTCTTGCAGTATGAAGGCTACCTATTTGCACTGGTTGCAGCTTTTAGATGTTCTTCAAGGACAGTCCCTTGAGCAGTACATTACACTAGTCAATATGTGGGGTGACAAGAGCATCAGTGACTCTCAGTGACTCTTGTTCCAGGAACAGCTGCAACTGGAACACCAGCTGAAGCCTTCCTGGTCACAAGAAGGACAGCTTGCATTGCTAATGGTTGTACATGGGTTCATTCTAACTTCACAAAGTAGAAAATCAACAATGGTTACTCTTTGGATACCAGAAAGATATCCAAATTAAGATTATAAACTATTATCTCTCATTTTCTTTCTATCTATGTGACAAACCTATATATACCCACACAGATGTTCATATAGGTATATGCATGTGCATGTTCCTTCTCTTTTCTTCATTTCCTAGTTGTATATGGGCATATACATGTGTATAATATATGTAGATAATAATACAATAATGTAATACACACATACAATTCCTTTAAACATTTATACCACTCTTTTCATAATGAGCTCAAGGGGGTCAACAAAAAAAAGTTAAACATATAAATTTCTCCATTAGGGTGTAGGGCAGCTCCTCCCACCTTTGTGTAAACCTCATAAATATTAATGGCCAAATTTGAACAGGGAAATTTGATAATCCTATCTCCCTGGATTGCTGACCCAGATGCTTAGAGGTTTGCAGCCTAAATTAAGTAGAAGATATACATAAGGGATCATCATGGATAATTTTACCACATCTCTTAAAACCAAAGATGCGGAAAATGTATATATACTTGAATTCTTCATCAAAATGAAGCAAAAATGTTTAGAAAATGGGATAAGGCAAGTAGTAGTAGGTTTATAATTCTGGTGTAGCCTTCTACAATGGTTCTTTCCTTTATAATTGCCAACTTAAGCTTATTTAAACCTGTTAGTATTAAAAAGCAAGTCATTGCCCTAGCTCACAGCTCTGCAGTACACAATATTGTCTTATATGCAAAATATATCCAGGATCAAATTTGCTTCCTTGAACTCTTGAAAGTCACTGCTAAACTCAGATGATCTAATGCTCCATTTTAGCAAAAAGCAGATTCATATTTTTTCAAAGCTACCTAAGAGATACATTTCAATCCACAAGGGAGCTTAAGCAGGTTTTGCCATGGTTAATGCTTGCTACAGCAAGGAATGCTAGTAAAAATTGAATGACAATTTGTGTGTACAATGGAGTAGGCATGTTATTATCCATGTCAATGGGATGCCTATTTGAAAGTCCATCTGCGTTCTGGCACAGGCATTCATATGTTAATAGATTTAAAAAGAGTGGTCAGAGCTGTAGAATGAGTAAAAAGTTCCTGGTTTTGTATATTAATAATTATAATAATCCACATTACTTCATTATGCCATTAAGGAATGACTTATTTTCCATTAAGAACCATTATCATAATCACTAGAGGCTCTCCTGTGCAACTCCATTAAGCATTTATGGATGTATACATTCATTGCCTTGCATTATTGTGGAAGTGACAGTGATCAGCTGTGGACCTGGTTACAAAACTTCATTATAGGTTTGTGGGACCAATCATGGATTTACTTATTTGATTTATATCCCACCTTTCAATTCAATTTGAGTACTCATGGGTGCTAAACAATAAAAGGCAGAATACAGGAAAAATAAGAATTCAGTCAAAATAAATGAAAACGATTGCAGACATTAATGAACATTTAAGAGTCTGGCAAAAGAAATGTAAATCTTCTGAAGAGATGCAAAGCGCATAGCTCTTCAGGAAGCATGCCCACCATTTCGAGTGACACAGAAAAAAAGCCGTTTCCAGAGTTCTACATAAATGAGAATCTGATAGGCGTGGAAAAAGACAGTTAGTCCAAATGTGGCCATTTCTTTTTTTCTGCTATACTTTTGGCTAACCCACCATTTGATTAGGATTACTGAATTGAAGTCTACAAGTCATATGCCTCTAATTTTGTGCTAGAAATCACTTCTCCTATTCAACTTGATAAGGAAGAAATTGTGTTCATTTTCTTTTTTTAAAGGAGCAAAAAGCAAGGAATTTTAATGGGGCTTTTAATTTATGTTAGTCATGAAGAGTTTAGGAATGTGTATATGCTTTCCATACCTCATCTACATCCGTAGGAAGGCACCATGAAGGGAGAGTACAGAGTGATGAAGGATACATAGTAGATGATTTCAGTATTAGTAAGTTCTGCCACCTCATGACAACAAAAGTAGTTAGAAAATACTAAAAAAAATTGTTTTTAAAGAAGCTCTAAAGCATCCTAAAAGTAACAAATCTGTTTCATAGAGAAAGAAGCATTTTGAGAAAATCAAATAGGCATCTATTCATCAGTAAGTAAAAAAAAAACCGTAACAAAAACCCTTACTCTCCCCCTCCCCCTGCCAAATCTTTTCCAGGTTGTATCACTGCAGAACAAAAGATTAGTAGGAAAAAGAAGAACTGTGTCATTGCTCTTCCACAGTTTTTTTTGCTGTTTTTCAGATATTTAATATTTCAAATATTAAAATTCTGCTGCAATGAAATAGAGGAGTAGATCACAAATATTTGAATGGCACCTACAACAATTCCTTGATAATTCCTTGGAGCTAGGTATTTCAATCTCTTACTGCATGCCAGAACTTTCTTTCTTTAGTGTGAAATACAGTGTGTATTACTGCATATTCTATATAACACTAATGAACAAAAGCAGGCTGCAAACTTGTGTCTTGCATCAAGGTTGTGTTACATCAGTACTGAAAGACCTGCTTCAGTTGTCAATTATTTCCCAGTTTCATGTCAATAGTTTAAGACCATCTAATGGCCTTTATTATTTAGAATTTGAGAAGTCCTTTTCAGAACATGGATGCTAGCAGAAGCATCCTATGTGCTATACATATAGAAAGGGATTTTCTATTGCTGCTCCCAAATAGTGAAATGTAGTTTATATAAATCTGTAATTGTCCACATTTTTAAAGTTTTAAGAGTGGTGGTTAAGACATACCTTTTTAACTTTAACAACATTTCTGTTATTTTAGGGCTTTCATGTTTTTAGGATTTTTTTAACAGTTCTATATTGTCTTGGTGGACGTTTGCAAAAAGGTTGTGTTGAGAAAAGTGAATTGCATATACCTGGAGTTTGCTTCATCTGTTTTATAAGAGGAGGCAATGAAGATTAGGGCTGCCATGTGATCCTGAGAGAGTACAGATTAGGACAGTTGAAACAGGATCCTGGAAAAAGACACAGCTGCTTTAAAAAGCTCCAGATTGGTGATATTTTCATGGCCCTGAGCATTCTGAAGCATCTTTTTGGAATCAAATCTGAAATGCAGCATAGACCTAATGCAACTATCCCAGATGTGAGCTTGCTGTAAGAATGGAATTAACATGTTCCACTGCCTAGAATAGATCCAACATCCTTCTGGTTAATGACGAACGTTGCTTTACTTAATTAAATTAAGAAAGGGGCAATAAGCAAAGCAAAAATATTTCAACATTCTAGAGAAGCTAGGTGTTTTTGGAGACAAAACTAAACATGTGGCCTTGCAACTAAAATGGATTTCTGTGCATTTCTTTTTTATATCATGCCTGGATGAAGGAAAGAGTGGCAGGTTATAAGAACAAATCCCTTTGCCTTTCATGGAATCAGAACAAAGTCTCTGAGGTCAGGACAAGAATACAGCTCAAGTAAAATTTAGATGGAGTCATCCCAAGGCCTGCTAATATTGTGATATGATCGTATTTATTGCCTTTATTGCTCTAGTCATCGTTGACAGGACTGGGATACTACGGTAGATTCTACCTCTCAACTTCAACAAAAGCAGTGGAGTCTGTTACTGACAGACAGGTTTGGGTGTCCCTTGCTAGATACTATTTTTTGGCACAAACATATTGGCAATTGAAAAGTTTTTAATATATTTCAAATATATATATAATCATCCTATTATTAGCAAGGTTGAAGTAAAACTTGATGTCAAGTAAGATAGAGTTGCTGTTTGCATATTGAGGTGCTCTGAGAGCTCCATTATTATCCCTTGATGGGACTGTACTTCCCTCAGGAGAGCAGATCTGTGACTTTAGTGTGGGGGGGTCTCCCTGGACTGACAGCTTCTGCTGGATGGAAAGAGAGGTCATGTTCAAGAGGTACCTTTTGATGACTAGTTGCGGCCCTATCTGGACTGAGAGGACCTCATGAGGGTGATTCATGCCTTATCATGGTTTGTTTGGATTGTTGTTGTTCAGTCGTTTAGTCGTGTCCGACTCTTCGTGACCCCATGGACCATAGCACGCCAGGCCTTCCTGTCCTCCACTGTCTCCCGGAGTTTGCTCAAGTTCATGTTCATTGCATCGGTGATGCTATCTAACCATCTCATCTTCTGCCGTCCCCTTCTCCTTTTGCCTTCAGTCTTTCCCAGCATCAGGGTCTTTTCCAGTGAGTCCTCTCTTCGCATTAGGTGGCCAAAGTATTTGAGTTTCAGCTTCAGTATCTGTCCTTCCAATTAGCAGTCAGGGTTGATTTCCTTTAGGATTGATTGTTTGGATTACTGCAATGTAAACTCCATGGGACTGTCTTGAAACCATTTGGAAGCTGCAGTTGGACCAGGATGCAGCAGCCTGACTGTTAGCTGATGCACATTGGCATGAGCATGTGACGTTCATGCTTTGGGGTTTGCACTGGCTTCCTGTCAGCTTCTGGCTGCAATTCAAATTGTTGATTTTGTCCTATAAAGCCTTTATGATTTAGCAGTGGTTTAGCACTGAGGTACTTGTGTGCCGTCTTCTCCAATTCAACTCCCATTCAACCCAGCTGATTCTCTCATCCCAGAAGAAACTGCTATCAAAGTCCCCATTTTTGTAAAGTGAGGGGGGTTGACACCATGGATCCTGTTTCTCAGTGAGGACTTCTGTATTATGGAAAAGCCTCCCTCTGCAAATCAGATTGGCCCTTGTGTTGATGACTTTCCATACACTTTTTAAAACTAAACTCTTTTTAGAGCCTATGGAGAATGCAGTGAAACTATCTGCTTTTATTATTTATGTTTTATTTTGTAGATTTTATACTTTTTCAATTTTTTACTGTTGAAAATGTTTTATTGAATTGCTTATACTTTTTCTGAAAGAAAAGAAGAAGAAAAAAACTGCTGATTGTGGCAGGTATAACAGTAATGAGTAAGTATACAGAACACAAACATATCGTTAGCCCTTCAAGGTTGACCAGAGTAGGATATGAGAGTTATGAATGCTAATACTACTTATTATAAGGTTACAGTAACAAAATCTTTCAAGTCTGAATGTGCTTCCGCCCTCCCCCTTTATCTTTCTCAAATTACATTTCTGCCCGGGACTCAGATTTCTGTTATCTGACTGTTGTCTTGGTTGCAGCTCTTCCTCCTGTTCCTCAAAGTTATTCCTACTTTCCATTACACATACAGACACATGCATACACTAATATACACAAATATACACACATACACACATATACATGCATATAAGCTTTTTTTTAATAAAGAAGGAAGAATTGAAAACATTAAAGTCACTCCATTTGAGGATGCCAATCTGAAATAGTTCTGCAAATCTATCTCAGCTTAGGTTTGCACATTTCTTGAAAAAAGAGTGCAGATTAGATAATGCAGAAAATTGTTCCGTGAAATAGAATGGCAGAAGTACAGATGTTGTGGGATGGTTAGAACATGATGGAACAGAAAACTTGGTGTGCCATTTTTTTCACCCCAGATCAAGCCTGTAGCCATCAGTATGTCCTGTTGCCAGTTAAAAGAGTAGTCAGTTTCTCAGCAGAATTAGGAGGTTCATCTTGTACTTTATTTCATGCAGGAAAACTTCTTCAGCAGATTTGTTCTGATAATTTTTTTAAGATGTTCACAGTAATCATCTAACATACAACATGGTACATCTATGAAGATTAATCATACTGTAATACAGGGTATCTTAACCTTGGCAACTTTACGATGTGTGGACTTCAACTTCCAGAATTTCCCAGCCAGCATGCATCTTAAAGTTGCCAAGGTTGAGAAACACTGTTCTAATACTACATTTCAATGTTTATTACTAATAAATATAAATTATTAGTAATGGGAAAACTTTTTTTTCCCTCTTCCCATTACCTATATGTGTCCATAGGGGGGCAGTGAGGAGCAGGTAATGAAAGTTTCTTCAAGATGCAAACTCCACCACATACATACATGCAACATTGTGACTCAAATATGAATGGGCATAATATTGTGATGTCATAATGCAGATTTTGTCAGTTTGGAGTCCTGGTTAGGTACAGATGCCTATGACTTTGCAATGGAAATATAGTTGAGGCTTATTTAAACATAAGTGCTCTAGAAACTTTAGCTTAATACCTTATTTATTTTATCATACTGTCACATTCAAATACTTTCTGGCTATATATTAATGATAAATTTGCCTGTTGCTTTGTGTGTCCATCCTGTTCCTTTTTTTCTAGGAGCTCAGAAACTTAAAATAGACCTATGAAGTAGGTTAGCCTAAATAGTTATGACTTCCTCAAACATCTTGCTTTTAGTACATGGTGGGACTGAATTTTGTTAAAAACTGTTTCTTATCTGAACAGTGAGCAAGGTTGGCCATTTTTATCTCTTCTCAAACTGTTTGAAATTTTTCTGCTGTCATTTTAAGCTCAAATCCATTCCTTTTTAACTCTCTATAAACACCTACTGTATATTTTCTGTCACTCTAGTTAACCTCTCGTTCTTTCTCTGATTCTGCCACACTTCTTATCTGCTGATTTCTGTGCAATGGCAGTCACAGATTTTCCAACAGTCCCTTAGCTAGTTATAAATGGTGTAGCAGACATGGGCTCCTGCTGCTTTAGTCAAAATGACAAATGAGGCTGACCCCCTTTTAAACATGTGTGTGATATGACACATGTACAAAAGGAGTGGGGCTTCTATCATGACAACCTGAAGCAACCTTTAATCAGACTGACCCATTTGACCTCCATCTCATAGATACCTCTGGTAGCTGAGATGATAGGTATGTAGGTTATTTCATTTTTTGTGTCATCAGTACCACTGCAACAGAACTTGTCTCTCATTCTCCAAAAGGCAACAAAGGAGGTATCTAATTGCTGATTTGCATCAATTGTCACACCTGCTACTACTGGTAAAAGGAGAAACTATTGTTTTGATCTAATGGAAACTTTCCAGAAATTAAGATTCACTAAGCTTAGTAAGTACTCCTTTTGAGCAGAAATGAATAGTTACCCTTTCAAACTGCTTTGCATTTTCCACGCATGGTTAAGAATTGCAAGCTGATGAAAACTGTAACTTAGACTCAGAAAGATTTGGGATTTTTTTAACCCCCTAATAAAAAATCCTTTTACCAACTATTTGGGGTTCTGATTTTATTTTGCTTTCTGGTTAGCCTCCAGCTAGAGAAAGAATTATAAGAAATTTTAAAAGTTTTCTGTTTTGGAAATAAAGTTTCTGTTGGCAAATTATATCTTCCTACCATAATTAGACTAAAAAGGTGTACTGACATTACCAAAGTCATTCAAAATATGATTTGACATAACAATTTCTGGGCTTGTTTCCTTTTTCCAATGATTATACTTGTAGAATAAGATGAGCTCAAAATCCTCATGGAGAGATGTAATCTGATGCACTTTTGTATGATTATTTTATTTTATTTTTTTTGCTAAGGGGGAACTGCAGTGCATTTAGAATCTTCCTAAATGTTACCTTAGCTTTTGTCTGTCCCTTACCAAGCAGCATTTTTATTTATTTTTATAAATAGTTTATATACTTGCTGATAAAAGCAAGCAACATTTAATAGAGAATCTAGCTGTTCAGGTGTGTTTGCTTCTTTACAATGATTTTGTCCTCTTTTGTAAATTTAGTTTTGGTTTTAGTTTAATTGAATGAATTGAATTAAGTATTCTCTCCTTTACTTGCAGTTTGTGGGTTTTGTTTGTTTGTTTTTTGCACGCCCACACCCATAACAGTGCAGTTTAAATAATTTAAATAACATATAAATATGTGTCAATCATCCTTAAAATGTCAGGTTACTCATTTATCCCTATTTACTGCATAGAAATGTACCTATAGGCTCTGTGCACATAGAAAAGGCTATAATAAAAACAGCACTTTTAAGATAAACATGAGTTTCTTCCATGAAATGATTGGTTGGAAAGGGTGTGTGCACATAACTCCATGCTTCATCATTACTGTCCCATACACTCCAAACCAGTAACTGGCCTATATTAGCCAAAGACATTTTGTATGCACAGACGTACACAAAGTCACACCACACCTTGGTGACATTATTCTGAACATGAATGCCCACCTGGGCTCCATGCAATACTTGGGCTAAGATTTTAGCTTGAAACAATTTCAAAGCAGCCAGTATTAATTTGCCTCCTTTGGTAAAATAGAACCATTTGATGGCATTTTGCAGATCTTAATGCATATCATAATCACATTTCTTTGAAGTGGAAAACCTCTCCTAGGTATTGAAAGATGTGAACCTGCTCAGTTGGGGTCCCCTCTATGTTCCATCTTTGAATTTTAGCTTTTTGGGAGAATAACAACTTTGGATTTTTGGAAATTTAGCACCAACCTATTTTCCCTACACGGTTGGACTGTAAGCATTCATTGCCTTTTTGAGTCCTGTGGGAGAGGGAGAAAGAAGGTCTGCATCGTCCGTGTACAATAATATTGAAATTTTGTGGCCTGCAAACTCACACCAAATCCAATTATATGTGAAAAGGAGGCAATCTCGATATTGGGTGCTTATTGCTATATTTATTTGGGATGCAATTGTGCATAGAAAAACAGGAGAGCAAGTGCAATTCAGGCACAGTCCATGAGCCACCTCTCAAACCAGCTATAGCCAGCAACTGAATCCTGATGTCAGTTTTCATCTGTCTCAAATTTGCTGAACACAATTGTAATTACACAGCTCTTATTTGCATGCTAGGATTTTGTTTTGTTTTGCTTTCCTTTTTTATGAATCAAGTCTCCAGAAGCTTCAATTACTGTAGGCAATATAATCACTTTTTGTTTGTTTGTTTGCTATGAATATTAAAGGAATTCATGTGAGATTATGTTTCATCCCTCTCTGCTCTGTTATGCAGGCTTATTCCCAGCTTATTTTTTTTCTTCATGTCAGAAGCACCAAGGCGCTTGGTGCTAGTGAAAGGATTTGCCGGTGACATCACCATTGCCCGGGGGACACCCGAGGAGGCTCCTTTCATGTCCCTGTGATTTTTCCCACCAAAGTGGTACCTATTTATCTACTTGCATTTGCATGCTTTTGAACTGCTAGGTTGGCAGGAGCTGGGAGAAATTGCCAGGAGCTCACTCCAGCATGCACCTCGTGCTCTTGGGATTCGAACTGCCAAGCTGTCAGCCTTAATGGCCTCTGACTCAGCATCTTAACCAGCATCTTAACCACTGAGCCACTGCTGTCCCTCTATCTGCCACCATCATTCTGCAGAAATGCCAAATGAAAAAGGTTCAGATGCCAACCAGACAGGGGAGACAATTTCATCCCTTCCAAATTGTTTGCAAGTTCATCTGAAATAAGGAGTGCAGTCAGTAAACAGTAAAGAATGAAACAAACAACAACAACAATTCATATAACATTGGATTCATCAGAAGAGTATTCTTATATGTAAATAGGTATTGAGCAAAAAATTGTGATTAACTTACAGGAATCAAATATTGAGTTTTGTACCAAAATTTGTTCTCTAGTTCCCTGCAAATTTTCTTGTCTGCAAGGGACATTTCCTGCCCTATTCTCAGAATATCTCATTATACTTCATTTTTTTTTAAAAAAAATATATCATGGTACTTTTCCAGTCTACATTCTGGTGAGGATAAGAATGGGACTATTTTTTCTTCTTTACGCATCTCTCCTTTGCAGTTCTCCCTAATGTGAAGAAGTCTGATGAGAACAGCACTTTTCATAGGGCTTTAACTGAGGGAGGTTACAGACCACTGGAGAGAGATAGTTATGTAGTTAAAATACAAAAGGACAATCATAGGCACCCCATGGTTATCTTATAACAGGAATGGAATACCCCATCTATGGTACACCATGCTGAAGAATGACACACCCAGTGGAAACTACAAGGAAGTAGATTCAGATTAGATATTAGGAAGATTTTCCTAATGTGAAGTGCTATCAGTCAGTTGCTCCTGATATGGTATGTTCCCCTTGACTGGGAGTTGTCAAACAGAGGTTGGATAGCCATCTGTACAGAATTATTTAACAGATCCTGCACCAAGTGGAGAATTGAACTATATGACCAGTTAATTTTACCAATTACTCATCTCTAGATTGAATGAAAAATGTGGGGAAAAAAGGAATAGGAGTATTTGATGCACCATTAACTAGATATACCTCATGGTGAGCAGGCATTGGGATAAGAAATGTATTAGAACAATGCAGTTAGAATTATAAGGACATATTAAATAGGCCCAATAGAGCATTTAACAATAGTTTTGAATCAATGCCAGAAATTCTGCTTATCTAGGCAGTTATGGTTGATGTTGAATAGTAATAATAATAGAGTATGTAAACAGGAAAGAAAGATGAAAAAATCTGTGAAGTAAATGAAGACCTTCTCCCTTAAAAAACAGAGCAAGAAATTAGGAAGAAATCAGGAAAATAATATGTCAAAGGAAAAGGAGCAAAGTAATGATGAACTGACATGAGACCAGTTTGACATTTCTGCCATTTTTTAAACCTCAGAATGCAACTGCAGGCCAATTTTGCCCAATGTGTGTGTTATAACACACAACCAAGTCAAAGCCATGCTTATACCATGATGACAGCAGAAAGGCTACCAATACAACATGGGATGTGAAAGTACGTGGACCTTATAAGAAAGTATGTGGACCTGAACAATAAGAATTCACGCATTCCCCTACCTGTTTCATTACCTTGAACAGCAGAAGGTTAGGTGAAGAGTGGACGCAAAAAGGCAAGAGATTGATAAACGAGTGGAAGACAAGAACTTTTTATGATGAGTTTCATGTTCTGAAATAGCAACTTTGGCGGCAGAATATAAACTTCTTGAAATTTTGCCCTGTGTCCAAAATGACAAATAGCCTGGATACTAATCAGCAATGACAAAAGAAAGAAGACAAAAGACAAAATGAAAATATTGCATTGTGGCATTTCTTCTTCATATGAGAACTCAAAGACTGTAATGGTGATGAAGATAACTTCATCCTACAATGTTTTTTTTTTCTTTTTCCCTGGCATAACATATATATTGATTAAAGACTACTGTAAAATTGTTGTTTATGCTCTTTTAAGTTTATGTACAGTTGTCAGAGTCCAGCTTGACTCTGACTCTGAGTTAGAGGAAAATGAAACTGATCAGAGAAAGGAAACTTACCCTGTGCAGCAACTGACAAGCAGAACTCGTGATGAACAGGTGCAGCTTCAAAAGTGCAATGCTAGTGATCAGTCCCGTGATGAGCAAGTGCAGGAGTCCAGACCTGGGGATGACCCAGCAGCGCAGGAGAATCCTGAGAAGCCAATTGGTGCTCCTGACTTACTTCCTAGTTTGGCTCCAATCAGCGCCAGAGAGAGGCGGGCGGATAAGTGCACCAAACAGAGGGAGTCCCAATTGGCTCCAGAGGAGAGAAGGCATGCCGAAAACAGGATAAAAGGGCGCCAGCGAAAGCATCAGACTGCCAGTGACAAATGTTCTATTGAGCTACCAGCTTCTTCAGGAGAAGTCCAGCCAGAACCTACCTTGGAAGCCTGTCCTGTGGCCACTGCAGAACCCGAGTTGGATCCTCAACTCATTTCTGAATTCACCCCAGCTGCATCAGAAGCCTAGATCGTTTCAGCATCAAGTGGGAATGGAACTTTAGCTTGTAGTTCTTCAGCAAACCCTAGCAGGAGAGTTTCAGTCGTTTTGGGTATTTGTCTGCTGGCATCTCCAGCTTTACAGCATTTGCCAGCCTTGGCAAGGCAACGCCTCTCTTCAGCTAAGTACTTTGCTCACCCCTGTGCATATTGTCGCGTCAATTTCGGGTTGCCACGTTCTGTCATTGGGGGGCTTTCCCATCACTGACCGCATGGGAAAACTGATGGAAAAACACAACTTTCAAACAGTCTTCAGACCCACCAGAAAAATACAACAAATGCTAAAATCAGCAAAAGACAAAAGGGACCCCCGCACCGCTGCAGGAGTATACCGCATACCATGCAGCTGTGGACAAGTATACATCGGAACCACAAAACGAAGCATTCACACCAGGATAAAAGAACATGAAAGACACTGCAGACTACAGCAACCGGAAAAATCTTCAGTAGCTGAACATGCTCTCAAGCAAACGGGACACAAAATCCCATTTGAAAACACAGAAATACTGGACAACACCAAAAGCCACTACACCAGATTATACAGAGAAGCCATTGAAATTCACAAACACCAGCACAGTTACAATAAAAAAGAAGAAAGTTTAAAAATTAGCAAAACCTGGCTACCAGTCCTGAAAAACACAGCCTGCAAAAGGTCAACAAACTCAGTCCAACCACCAGGACATGGGAATACTTCTCACAATGAACATGCTAATCACGCTCATCAGCCACTCGTTAACATTTCAACACAACAAAAAACCCCACCTAATCTCCTATAATTTAGCTCTATAAATAGAACATTGCCACTCTACCTGGGCACAGAGATTTTGCTTCTATCTGTGCTCCTGCCCTCTGAAGATGCTGGCCACAGATGCTGGCGAAACGTTAGGAACCACAACTTTCAGAACACGGCCACACAGCCCGGAAGACCCACAACAGCCATTGAACTCCGGCCGTGAAAGCCTTCGACAATACATTGCTCTTGTGAAGTTTGCAAGGACTTCAGTAGAGCAGTGGTTAAATCAGAGTCCTGTTGTTCATTATGTTATTCTGAGTTTGTCTGTTGGAATTGTCCATGTGGTTTAATTAATTATACTGCACTCACACTATTCAGATGTCACAGCTTTGTGAGTGAAAGAGATGCTAGAACCTGTGTGTGTAGAAATCTTCTGATCCTGTAACATCTGTATCTTTCTACTCTGTGAACTTAAGGGAAGGTGGGCTCTATATAACATTCTGATAGACTTTTGATGGAACTGTGACTTCTTTTGTTTTATTAGAATGTGATTCTTTAAAGAAAGTTATTCTGTGGTTTTCTTTTCCACCCTTTCTATCACTATTTTTAATTTGTCATCACATTATGTCCTTAAGCCAGAATGCACCAAAATTGTTAGCTATTTCCCCTTCCTCCCTCCCCTTTCCATAATTTTGATATCATACAGCATATAATAAATGAAACTGAATGCACATAGTTTACTAATTGAACTGATTGAAACCACGAATTTTTATAATCTGAAGTATTTACCATTAAGGTCATATGGCAGCTAATGTGAAAGTTCTCTTCCTGTCCAAACTCTTAGAAAGTTGTTGTCAGCCTGAATAAACATTACAAAGCTCCATGGAAAAACTCTCTGACCAAGAATGACACAATTATACAATTATGGCCTGCCAAATCCATGACAATCTACTCATTTTAGCAATGCCAGGATGACAGGCTGCATTCAAGTCGGGAGATGTCAGATCAAAAAGATACTGGATCATGTTTTATTAAATGCTATAGTTAAAGCTTTTTGTGGAACATACTTGCTGCAAAATTGAATACATCTTTTTTTTTTAAAAAAAGGTTAACATAAATTGATTTTTTTTAATGAGATAGATGCCTAATTTTGACATTTTATGACACAATGGCAAATTAGATGAGGAATATTATGTATGTTAAGTTACTGAACTACCAATAGGGACATTACTTTTTATATGTTGCTTTCTCTGTTTTCAAGGTTTTAGCAAAATAATTTAGTGCATGATTTTAAAGACTTTTGCTTTGTTCCATGTAGAATATTTGAAGCATGTCAGAGAAAGGGAACTGGTTTGGCTCAGTGATTATTGGAGTAAGGCTAAGGTATAGTTAATACTTTTGTAATATGGACATTGTTTCCCTATTGGATATTTATATCATATGGAATATTTCTGAAAGCAATTTTTTTTTTAAAAAAGATCTGCATATGAAACTTCAGAAATTGCTATTTGAACATTGGAGAAATGCAAGTCTTCACATGTGATTTGCTACAAGTTCTGAATCTATTCTAAATATTATTTATAGAGAAAAGAAAGAGGAAGAGAGAAAGAGAGAATGAATGAATGAATGAATGAATGAATGAATGAATGAATGAATGAATGAAGGAAGGAAGGAAGGAAGGAAGGAAGGAAGGAAACATGTAGAAGGAGATATAAACAATCTTGGACTATCAGATTTAGTGGAAATTCATGATTCTATATTTTGAGTATGGAATTGTATTACTTTTCTCATCTCTAGCCCGAATATAAGCAGGGGCATTAGGTCCGAAGATGGGGAGCAATATCACAAGGACATTTGCTATTTGTGTATATTGACATCCCTCAGTCATGTCTGGCTATAGTTTCAAATCAGGCAGCCAGAAATACAAGAAGCTTAAACAAAGTAACTCAAACAAAACTGTAGGATATCAACCACACCTTCAATATTTCAAGACAGACAGGAAGATAACATGGCCAGTGTTTCAAATGTAAACCGAGTCTACATACTATGTTTACTGGAAAGGAAGATGGGTTCTTTCCCCCCCAAAAAATTATTTTTAAAACAGAGAATAGTTTTAGATTTGCTGACTTTACAGTAACCAATTTTTCTAAAGCAGAAGATTGAGAGATGAGAGATGGTTGGATATTCCATCTACATTTTCAGGAGATGTTTAGCTACTAAAATGTATGAGGATGTTCAAACTAGGGATAAAGAGGGTAGATGGAGGAAGAGTGCTTACTCATCCTAAAGGAACATAGATTTTAATAATATGCATTTTATTTATTCATTTGCAAGTTTTGTAATCTTTTTTATATATGTAAAATAATCTCAAAGTGGGCATACTCTAATTAAAACAGTAATTTTAAATACAAGTCAATAATAACAACATATAGTGCTTTCCCATCTTTAGCAGACCAAAATCTCTGTGGCACAATTATCTTAGATAAGTCTCAGAAAGATTTCTATTTTTTTTCAGTGTTCACTTTCCTTTTCTGAACCTATTGTATTTCTTAAAATTCTATTTGTAATGTGTATGTGTTTTTCACAAGTGCATACAATGAGTGATGTTAATAATAATTGAATTTGGTTGAAGAAAACCCCTGAAAGTGATGTCAGAATAGAATATTGGTATGAGAGATTCCTGCTGGTATGCTATAAAGCTTAATATTCCCTTTTACACGGTCATTGTGCAAATACTGTAGGAAGGGCTGGATACTTTTTAGATCTATTCCTTGTCTAAATACATGTTATACATTTGAGGTCTATTTGATTTAAATGACTGTTCTGTCCTCATTCTAGTTTTCTACCTAATAGTTTGAAGCAGAGGTGGACTCACTTAAAATCAATAGCTTAAAACAAACAAAAATATTTGCCCTTATGGAAAGAACAGTTCAAGTAGGATCCTGTTTCCTCCTCTCTTATGCATACCGGTTTGGAAATTTGTCCAAGTATAAGTAGCCCTCTGATTGCCCTGATACAGCTTCTAGGCATGCACAGCTGACAGTCAAGGGATCAATGGCACATTCTTATGCCTTATGAACATCCTTTATGTAGTTGCATAGGGATTTTATCTATAGTTTTTAAATATCCTTTGTCAGAAAGAAAACTATCACATATTTTTGGATGTAAGAACAATTCTGCTAAAATATTGTATGTGTGGATGTGTTGTGGCAGGTGATACCACTTTACTGACCATGGATATTCTTGAAAAAAATTAAGCAGGCAGAGAGCTAGTTACTTAGATGGGAGAAAACTGGAGAGCCAGTTTGGTCTAGTGGTTAAGGCGCTGGAATAGAAATCAGGAAACTGTGAGTTCTAGTCCCGCCTTAGGCATGAAAGCCGGCTGGGTGACCTTGGGCCAGTCACTCTCTCTCAGCCCAACTCACCTCACAGGGTTGTTGTTGTGGGGAAAAGAGGAGAAGGAAGGAGTATTAGGTATGTTCGCCACCTTGAGTTATTTATAAAAGTAATAAAGGCGGGATAAAAATTAATTAATTAAATAAATAAATAAATAAAATCCAGGGCTGTGGACTTAATAGGGAAGTCAGAAAATGTCTTGAGAGAAGGCAGTGTGAATCCACTTCTGTATTATTATCATGGACATGTGTCTGTAGTTATACTAGGGCCTGAGCTCAAAAACCTTATTTTTACATTTGATTTCATTTATTTTATTTCTCCATTTTTTTCCCACAACAAGAAACCTATGTGGAAATCTTAGCAAGTTAGACTGGCCTGAAGTCAACTCGTAAGCTTCTGTAGCTAAGGAAGAACTTGATAGGTCTCCCCAACTCTAATCCAGCACTTTAACCATTACACCATGCATAGACCCACATACAGTATAATAGTTTTAATGCTATTGAAATTCTATCACTATGGTTAATTATTTCTGGTCTTTATATGTCAAGATTGGTTTTTCCATGTCTACTGCACAGCTTCAGGTAAAACATGCCATCCTCAGATGGACTCATCAGTGAAAGATGAAAAAAAAGAAAAGAAAAATCAACTTATTTTCAACCTGCTAATGCTGCTGCTCAATTCTGCATTGTAATCTTTACACCTTTTCCATTTGGCTAACACTTGGAATACTATGATAGTAGGTACATGATGTTTGTTGATATGCACATATGTTCTCTGAGTATGGCAGATTTTATTTTAAATAAACAACCACTGAGTTGCTAAGTTATCTTAAATGTTGTAAAGAGAGGGCAATTTTATTTGATTAACTTGATCAAAGAAAGAAAAATATATATATACACCATTCCAAAGAAAAAAGTTAGCATCTAGTGCTACTGTGTATCCCACAGGTTCTTCTTCCACTTTGACCCAAACTGCCTCCACTGGTGAGTTAGAGGAGCATATTGCGGCTACCGGTGGTGATAATACCTTTGCTAGCACATCTGCTGATGTTACTGTATCCAGTCTTACTACTGTCACCAGCCATAGAGTTTCCGAAGAGCAGCGAGGGCAAGCCGTGAATCTCAGAAAATCAGATCTGGAGTTCGCCACTTCCAAGGAATCGCTCTCCCTTCAATCAGCAAATACGCAAATTACAAGAAGACGGCCAAGAAATGCTGAGCAGATAGAAAGAACTAAATCGCTTGCAGTTGTTACACATAGAGGTATTGGACGTTATTTTACTTGTGTCCATTTAGTCATCAGCAATAGAGGTGCCAACCACTATATATATCCTTCTCACCCCTATGGGTGGTATGTGTCTTCCTCAACCTCGGGTCCTCTACCAGAGGCCTGGGAGTTTGAGGGTTCTGCGCAGTATCTTAGCTGTTCCTAGCACTGCACTCTTTTGGACAGAGAGCTATGATGTTGCTCCTGGGATCTGTTGGAGCCACTCTCCCAGCTTAAGAGTCACAGCCCCAAGTGCTCCTACCACCACTGGGACCACTTTGGCCTTCACTTTCCACATCCTCTCCAGTTCCTCCTTCAGGCCCTGGTACTTCTCCAGCTTCTCATGCTCCTTCTTCCTGATGTTTCTGTCACTTGGCACCACTACATCTATCACCACCACTGTCTTCTAATTTGCTTGCAGTTGTTACATATAGAGGTATTGGACATTATTTTACTTGTGTCCATTTAGGCATCAGCAATAGAGGTGCCAACTGACTCTATCTATCTATCTATCTATCTATCTATCTATCTATCTATCTATCTATCATCTATCTATCTATCTATCTATCTATCTATCTATCTATCACCTATCTCTCTCTCTCTCTCTCTCTCTATCTCTATCTCTATCTCTATCTCTATCTCTATCTCTATCTCTATCTCTATCTCTATCTCTATCTCTATCTCTATCTCTATCTCTATCTCTATCTCTATCCATCCATCCATCCATCCATCCATCCATCCATCCATCCTTGATTCCGTCAATGAAAGGGCAGGAGAGGATTTAGTTGGAAAGTAAAATGGGAGAAGATCAGCACCATGATTTGAAAAATGGAGGAAATGCAAGGCTTTCTGTTAGAAATGACTGATTCACTATATTTAGCAACAGAATTCAGCAAGTGCAGCATAGTTTAGTCCTGCAAACTAATATTAATAAGTATATTGGTGATGAACAGGAAATATAGACCCATATAAATTCCATGGCATGGCTCATACTGTGAGGTCACTGAAACATTTCTATCTCCATGGTATTAGCTACTGTTTCCATTCTTTTTCTTTTCTAACCAGCTGTAACAAGAATCAATTCACTTCCTGCATGGTTTGTTTTCAAGTGATTTCCCACCCACCCCCACTTACACCAAACAATAGCGTCCTCCCACATAACATGGTACATTTGTGTATAAGCATCAGCGGAATAATAATAATTACAACTATGTACAAAAATATCAATTTGTTCTATGGAAGTTTACAATTGTAATGTTAATCGTTGCATATTGAAGTATGCAAAGGACAGAAAATCAATGAGTAAAGCTTCAAAATGAAAAACTTATTCAAATCAATAGTGTTCTTTATTCTCATTACTATTTTCTATCATGCAATCCAAATTTAACATATGAAATAGCTTTGGTAAAATACTGAAATCTGAACTGAAGAAAATGGTTCAATCTGATCTAAGAATATACATATATTGTTAGATATATATCTAATATAGTAATATATAGATATATATATTTGTACAATCCCATAACTTGTTATTTAAAGTTGTAAACTATCATAATTGATAACAGAATCTAATTAAATTGTATTTGGTTTGTAGCAAATTATATTAATCTAAGATATATTTGTTTCAACTTATTACTTATTCATTATAGGAATTTTAATAGTAGCTTTTAATGGAAAATCAAACTGCAGTAACAATTAAAATAAATAGAATGGCATATTAAAAATGAACAGCTTACAGTCACTAGTAAAATTAAAAAAAGTATCCAGTTAAAAGGTCAGGGAAAATGCAGACTTCTTTGCTAGACAGTTCAGAATAGATGGTACATGACCATGTGGCTATATCTGTATTGGGAGACATCATCTCTTTGAAGAACAGCTTATATTGTCATAATTGTGAAATAAAAGTAGGTACTATTCCACATACAACAAAAAAAAAATGGAATGGTGTTTGCTTCTTTTTCGCTTAGTGCAATATAGGAATATAAGATTGGTCAACAAATAAACTTGGAATACTTTGAAACATAGGTTACTTGACTTACTAATTAGAACTGTGATGTGGAAGATATATGGTTGGTTTGCAGTGTCCTAGCGTATTCATAGTTTGACTCACCCAAATCCATAGATATGCAAGACAAGAAGGATAACTAAACAATAACAATAACAATAACAATAACAATAACAATAACAATAACAATAACAATAACAATAACAATAACAATAACAATAACAATAACAATAACAATAACAATAACAATAACAATAACAATAAAAAAGCATTGGTCAAACATGCTATACAATTTTTCTGCAGGATTGAATCTGGCTTGTTTCTAACTTGTTTCAACAAACCATGGTTAAAACCAAGACTTAATGTCACCTCTGTGATTGAGGTACAATTTTATTAAATAAATAAAATGTGATGTGCAGTATGAGAAGGGCCAATTGCTTCCCCCTACGTACAAAATATTAAAGTTTATGGTCCCATAGAATTTCTCACTAAAGTACTCTAAGGAGTACAAAATACTTGTAACCCTTTCTTCATCTTATATATAATATTGTCTTCCCTTGCCCCCTCCTCCCCACCGAATTGCTGTTTTAGTTGCAGTACCTTGGGAAGCATCATATTAAACTAGCAATGTCAAGTTAACATCCCATATTTATGGTATTCTATTATTTGAAAATTGCACAACCGTTCTACTTAATAGTTAAATTTCTAGAAAGAAATAAGGAAAAATCATTCACACTTCGAGCAATAAATTAATCAGAAATTGATAAAATTAGGAAGGCATTTTTCCACTGTGGACAGAAGCCTTGTTAATTGCAGGTGTATAATTTACATAGAGAGAGAATAGAATTAAATGGACTGCAGGTCTGCTGTAGAATGACAAATAGGTTACCTCAGAGACAGATGGCAAGCAAAATAGTCTGTTTCTTCCTTATTGGTCTGGCCTTACTGCTAATGATTGAGTGCTTTGCTTCCACATGAATCAATATGTTTATATCTTTAATATCAAAAATCGTTATATGACTTCAACATTAGATGCTAATGGAGAGGAAAATATCAGTTTTTTAAAAGATAGGATACTTCAGCAAATTATGCAATTATGTGTGAACGAGGCTTTCTAAAATTGCTCCAAATTTCCTCTAGTTTTGACATTATTGCAGAAAAAATAACTGGGGAAAAGAGACTCTTTTAACTGAAGGTCCACATTGTTCTTTAAAAATTTCTGTGATTCTGCTTGTCTTGGTTTTGCTGTTTCCTTTCTTTATCCTGATTTCCCATGGCCTCCTTTCCTCAGAAACCCATTCAGTTCCTGTTGTGTCATGACATTGCCTACAACCTACGGCTAAATCTGGGACAATCCGTTATTGACAAAATCATGAACAATCCATAACTTCTAACAACACCAGTATGTAAAAAATATGGACATATTCACAACTGAATCACTTCAGTTGTGAATATGTCCATACGTATCATTTAAATATGTAATTGGGGGAACATGTTGGCCAGACAATAGGGGTGGTTAGCTAGCATTTTTGTATTGTTTTTGGGGGTGGGAAGGATGCAGAACCCAGGATTATGGCAGTGGCAAGTGATTCCCCCCCCCCCCCCCAGAAGGCTGGGATATTTATCCCCATTTTTTTTTTGCACTTTTTAAAAAGTGGAAGTTTAGCACACTTCTAAATTTTCTTTCCCATTGAAATCTGAAAAGAAATCATGCCACCAATATACAATCACATTTGGGTTATATCCCCTTAGAAGAGCTAAGACATTAAGAAAAAAAGAAAAAAAAGAAAAAAAGAAAAAAAGAAAAAAAGAAAAAAAGAAAAAAAGAAAAAAAGAAGAAAAGAAAAGAAAAGAAAAGAAAAGAAAAGAAAAGAAAAGAAAAGAAAAGAAAAGAAAAGAAAAGAAGAACAGTTTGGGGACTGTCCATGAAGTCTATGCGTTGCTCAGTCCTGTTTTAAATCTAAGGGTAGAATACCATCTCAGTTTACCTATAAGTAGAATATAATATGAATTATATAGAGAATATATATATATATATATATAAAATAGTTTATAGAATATCTGCAGTAAGCTGACTTTCAATAGGCTACCTCATTTTAAGATGAAGAAAACATTTGGCAGGGTTCTCTGCAAGAAAGTGCTTAAATAAAATTTGGGAAACGCGTAAGTCATAAGCATCTCACAACAGGAATAAATGTGTCATTAAGACTGGTTTCCTTTGACTGAAAAAATAAACAAATAAATAATAATAAAAAAGTCCTCTTTGTGACTAAGTTTGGTGAAGAAAAACAACAGAAAGTTGTATACTTGTGTGGATGTGTATAAAAAGGAAGCATACATACAGATAATAAACAGTGTTAATAATAATTAGTATTCACTTACATTTAATATGGTTGAAATTGCATAACTTTTGTGTTTCATTAACATTAGCATATGCTAATATTCCATAACTTTGTGGCTTCATAAATATTCTCATAAGTGTCCATATTTGGGGGGGGGGGGTTAAATGGTGAAATTTGCATCACAATATTTGCAATGCAAACAACACTTCGGTACTTCCGTCTATCTCCAGATTGCAAATCTAAAAAACATTTGCATTGTGACAATGCGACTCATGGTGTGTCTGTTTTTGTTGTTGCTTGTTTTGTGCTTTGTACCAGATGCCTATGAATATACAGTTTTCAGTATTGAGTTTATACATAAACTAACTTGCAAATTTTACCAGATACTGTATGTGCCACGTTCAGTTCTAAATTTGGATTCTATTGTAATCTCCTTGCTGTTCTTATTTTTTTTGCTTTTTATGCTTATTAAAAGATAGAACAATTACATATAGGTATAATCTGACTCATCATGTAGAAAGTAATGGAAATAGCCTTAAAGCAAATATTCAAAAACTGTTATGTAAACAAAAAGGGAAAAAGCATTCCTTAAGCTTTGGAAGAGAGATAGTATTAGGAAGTCTCACAGTGGTTCCTCCCTGACTCATTGGGGTATAATAGGGAGAATTGCTTATCTCAATAAAATATAGTTTGAGTCTTCCTGTAGGATTGGTTCCTGATCTGGTCTACCTTGTAGGGCTAACACACCAAATACTTTTCAAGACAAATTGAGTTTAAACCTTATACATTACAAGAATCTCAAGATACCAATAAGCACTATGAAAAAATGAATAATAAAAAGCACAATAAAACACTAGAAAATAAAGCTGTCCAATCTTAAAATGCCCACACACTGAAAGAACCATTCACTAAAAAAAAAATAGATTAAATCTACTGAAAATGGAAACCACTTTTCACTGGCATGTAAATTGGGTTTCAGAGTTAGAATTTTAATAAACATATTTTAATGCTTTATAGTTCATTTAGTGCTTAAAAGTCTACCCTTGTTTTGTGATTTTATTGTTGGAAGTTACCCTAAATGCCATGAAGAAGTAGGGTGGAGTATAAGCAAACTAACCAATATAAAGCTCATAGCAGTAGATGACAAAGATACAGATTTATGGGGAAGACATTCCAGACTTTCAGTACACCAATGAAAAAGGTGCAATTCCTTGCTAAAGGAAAGGGTTCTTGCAGAAAACCCCTCTCAATTATTTTCAAGTCTGGAGAAATTTGTGTAGTAATAAGTGAATTATTATTATTATTATTATTATTATTATTATTATTATTATTTGATTGGGCTCATAATGCATAGTCCATCCCACCCCCAGTCATCCCAGATATTCATGAATTAAGGAGAGAAAGAGAGGGAGAGAGAAAGAAAGAGAATGAGTATGCCTTGCTGCTCTGATTAAGTGGCTAGGTATCTTATTTGCAAGAAAGTCCACTTTTAACTCAGCACAGATGCACTACTTCTAGATACTTACCAAATGATTTGCTGTATGTTCTAAGTAGGACCACTTTTGACAACAAACCTTTTCTACTGTTTCTTTCCAATTTCTGTAAATGTTGCTGTTACTGTTGGTGGTGGTTTATTTATAGTTAAAGACCAAATCTACAATCACATAAAACCAAGAGCCATGTACAGTACATGTTGCATTGCCCTTATTTCTAGACCCAACCATGTGAAAATAAGGGTATAATTATTAGCCATCTTTTATTTTCCCAATTATTTTGTACACCCAAAGGAATCAGATCATGTAACAAGCACTTCCCTGACAATTCTCTTCACCCTCACCCCACAGCCAAAAAAACCCCAAAAAAACTTTTCTAAGGTTTCATAAGCCTCAGATATCCATAAAATCCTAAATCAGTTCTTCATTCATATGCTTCTGATATTGAAGGAATGGCCCAACAACAATTCCTTTATATTAGATTCCATATTGTACTTCCAGAACAGACATATAGGACTAAATAAAATAATAAAATGTTATAGGAAAAATCAAAGTTTGTGTTTGCATTGTTGGGGGTTGGGGTGGATCTGCAAACATATTGATATTTTAGAATATTCTTTCATATACCATAATTCAGGGGTATATGTTCATCTTAATTTAGCCAATCAAAGCTGGAATTGAATTAAAAGCATTCAATTATTCTCCACCCTCCAGAATAGAGAATGTATCACTCTGTTTTGGGTTGCCTATCTTTTTCCCATAAATTCCAAAACTTACCCTTTTCATTTCATTTCCAGACCCAGCTTTTTCCCAGTTCCTTTGAAATCTGCTTCCCTAATAATTGTGTCTTCTGGCAACTTTTAATGACAACTTAGAAAGACAGAGAGAAATCTAATTTATCTCCTGACAAAACCTACTGTTAAACTTAGCAAGTAGATTTTGAGACACCTCCATGATCCAACAAGAGCATGAGTTAGAGAAGAAGAGGTAGAACTTCTTTTCCATCTCTGTAAATATTTTTCACCACTATCCCTGCCAGTTTGCCAGATACATCACTTTAGATTTAGGAAAATTTGCAGGGAGAAAGGAACTATGTAGCTAAGCATCTGGTGGAGTTAATCAGGAATGCTTTAGTAGCTCATATTTAATGTAAAACGATGCAGAATTTTGGATCATATTCCTCTCTGAATAAAAATTATATCAGTAATCAGCACTTACAGATGACCTACCTCCATTTGCTTTTTACTATATTTCTGATTCTTCCAAAAATTAGCAGCCATTTTGTTTTTCTGCTATTTAACGTTATGATATTAGTGGAATAAGCATCTGTTTATCCAGTGCCTCTTGTCTTAGGCTGATTTGTATTTAACCAAATCCTAGTAAAATGGACTGTTTACAATTCAGATATTAAAGAAGATTTTTTTATAAAATATGTAACTTTAAAAGGTATCACAGGTATGCATGTTAAGCTAAGATTCCAATTCTCAACTACTGTTCGACATGCTATTAGTTTGGGGTTCATGATTTTTTACCTTATCTGGGGCCCTTGAGGGGAGCTTGTTGTAGTGGTTAAGGAGTCAACACTGACTTGAAAGCAAAAAAATAATAATCTAGAGTTGGATGGCATAAACATAATAATAATAATAATAATAATAATAATAATAATAATAATGATGATGTTCTTGGGAAGAACCCAATGCGAATGAAGGCCAACACCACCTAAAGAACTGGCAGCTGTGTTTTCACGTTGTTGTGTATAATAATAATAATAATAATAATAATAATAATAATAATAATAATTTGTACTGACTGTTAGGGGGAAAATACATCATATATTTCTACATCTTTTTCTTTAAAATCACATGGCATGGCAATACTATTTATATTTATATTATTTATATTTTGCTCAAAAATTCAGTTTTAGTTTGTTCTCTATGTAGGCCACTTTTTTAAGTAGGTTAAATGATAGTGTCTTTTCTCTAATCGAAGAAGTTAATTTATCCATCTCAGCAAGATCTGTCAATTTCACCAACCATTCCTCCATGGTGGGTAATGCTGAATATTTATATCTCTTAAAGTAGAGGTATTATTTCTTAGAAGGGGACTACATTGCTTTGAGAAGCAGCCTTGAGGGGTGCATTATCTGAACTTTTGTCAAAGGGGAACAAGCCCTCAAAATTTCACAATCCTAATACGGTTTTGATATATTGATTAAAATATATTTTGCACACATGACATTTGGCATACGTTTGGTAGAAAAATATGGATGCAGGAAAACATAAAAAGCTGAGGCTTTGGCTTTTAAATATAAAACAAAATCGAAACCCTTGAACAGAAAAGCTACTTATGAATTACTGTATGGTGTTGTCTGTTGTTGTTGTTGTTTTTCTGGAATCATATTCCGCTATTACAGATTTGATTACTGACAGCAGTAAATGTAGTAAATTCTCAAGGTTAGACAGAACTGGTTACCCCGCCCCATAGGGCATTTCTTACTACCATGTAAAAAGAGTTATATTTCATTGTTTTATCATTCTTCCCATACCATTTTTTCCAGAAGTGGCAAAAATGAGTCCATATACAATATCCTTTTAATGAGTTGCTGCTTAATATGAAGTTTATTCCAGGTTCTAAATATTTCACTCAAGAATGCTAGATAATTTATCTTCAACTGATAGGCCCCAATCTATTCTGGGTTTACCTGTGTGTGTCTTTGTATACCTGTGTGTAAAATACAGTATTTTACAGGTGTAGGAATATATTTACTCCTCTATAGAGAAGCTCAAGTCACATCAATGTGGCTTTTGAAACTCCCATTGGTCATCAGGTCACAATGTGTACAAGTTCTCATTCTTATTTGTTCTTGTTGCATGTAATATTAACTATTACTTTGTATGGCTGAGCTATCTACAGTGGCATCCACAGGGATGGGGAGAGGGGAGAAGACTGACAAAAGCAGCATTGTGGCATCACAGTGCAAACCCCACCCCTTTAGTATGGGCATCATGACATTGCAGACTCATAACAAAAAGGGCAGCTCTTCCCCTGCAACACCGCAATGCTGCTTTAAACATTCTGACAAAAGCCGCAAGCTCCTATGGATACCCATAGCTATCTATTCAGGAAGTGTGGAATCTTGCTACTTTGTAATCTATTTTCCCGCAATACTGCATATACATATTAGGCGGGCAGGAGGAAAAATAACACAATAGAAGAAGACCAAGGATATAGTTTTTTCTACTTCGATCTGACCATTCCTTTTCAAAATGATGTGCATTTTCACAGCAAGATCTAGAACATAGCTTTCCAAACTGTGTGTCGGGACACGTTAGTGTGTCGGCTGCAGTGTCTGGGTGTGTCGCGGCTCCTGCTGCCTCTGAGCCCTGCCAGGATTCCATGCAGGTCCTAGTGGCTGCCTTGTGCCTTGCTGCCTCCAAACCTGCTGTGATTCCGTGCAAGTCCTAGTGCCTGCTTTGTGCCCTGCTGTAAAAGTGTGCCATGAAATTATGCCTTGTTGTAAGAGTGTGTCGCGAAATGATGCATGTCTAAAAAATTTGGAAAGCTCTGATCTAGAAGGGAAAAAAATCTTATAGCCACATTTTGCAGATGTCATTTTTCTTTTCTATTTAATTCACTGCATTTTGAAAGTAATTTTTTTCTATTCTTTTTTGTTTCTTTATGCATCTTTGGCCATGTTTAGGTCAAAATTAACTTCCATTGATTTTAGCAGGAAAGACAAGAAACAGTTTAAATATCTGCCACTGAAACTGTTTGGACTGGAAAATACTTAATCTTGAGAGACTGTGTCCTATATATGAAGCCTATAGAGGCTTCATTACAAAACATAGTAATGTGTAGTTTAGCAAACTTAGTTGTCCAAAAATTGCTGCTATGCAACACAATGTATCATTTCTCTGCTGGTGCTCTTTGATGTTGGTTTTCTGCATCATGGGAGGTTTCATCTTGGGAAAAGGAAAACACCATTTCCAGACTGAAGCAATTAAAATGACTGGGGATGTGATAGAGGTGATGTCACAAGGACATGTCCTTCAAAAACAAACAGGACATGAGGACGATCCTTTGGGCTAGTTTTAAACAGCTATCTAGTGTTATTCTAGGCTGGGGATGAAATGAAAGCAATGCTATCAGGACATGTTCTTAAACAATGGTTAGAGAGGCAACTTTGAGGGAGATGTGGGGTGAACTTTGAATGTGCCTGGGGACAAGAACCCAGTAGGATTCTGATCAGGACCAGGTATGCAGATCTCATGATGACACTAATTCATGGAGTCCATTGGACTACAAAATCTTCCTGGCCTGAAGATATAGCCTCCCCATTTTCTGGTAACATCCATTCAAATTCTTCTATAGTTTTGGTAGTTGCTTAGCCATTCAGCCTCAGGCTTCAAGCAGAACCATAGTCAGAAGCCAATAAGGATGGAGCTAAGATAAGGAATCTCCTGATTCTTCAGACTTCTTAAGATCTCAGTTGAATACAGACACGCAGAAGAAATGTAGTCTTTATACTAAATGTTAAAACCTGCTTACTGGGCTCTCCAAAGTCTTGACTAATCTTTGTTCTGCAGAAATTCTGTCTTATCCATCCACAGTAGGAATTTTGCATGCAAAAAGCCTCTTATTTTAATTTCTAGACTTTAGGTGTCGTGCAAGGGAGGGAGGGTGAGCTGGTAATGGTCATAGTCAACAATATTTTGTAAAAAAATTACGATATTTAAAATGCACCTTGCACACTTGCACACCCAGCAGACTGCTAATACAAAAATATCAATTACATCTAACATTTTAACCCCCTATGTCTAACTGTGTTCAGCCTGTGTCATCTCAACATAATCTTTATAGAAATTACAAGGCATTTCAGTGTACATTGATTTTCTAAAGTTCTGTTCAGGTTGGGCAAATTCTCCCCTCCCCTTTTTAATCTCTATACAGTACAAAACCTTCCACTTTGTTCTGAATGGTCCCTTAACCCTACAGATCAGTTTTTATTTTAATTTTAATTTTTTTAATAATTTAGGGACTTTTTGAGGAGGAGGAGGATGAATGAAGAGTATATTCCTCCCCATTCTGCCAGCATGTCACAAAACATCTACTAATGGGGAAAAATGCCCATATCTGTGGAAGGTAGATTTGGAATCCCAAAACATTTACATTCTGCAATTAGAGACTGAAGTATTAATCTTCCACTTTATTTTATAAGTATTCACTATTGCCAATAAAGACAATGTATCATGCAACATTTTTCTTTGGCTTCCAAAAGTAAGTAATGTGAGCATCCTGAACTCTGAAATATTTCAAAAGAAAAAAAAAAACCTGATGAACTTGAAGTCATTGTATTGTTTATTAATACAAATGAAGATTACTGTGGCAGTTTTGACTACATCTTGATTGGTTTTGTACATTTCCCCCTCTTCATCATGTGACTTTTTTGGTGGGGGGTTTGATTTTTTACATTGTATTGTTCTATGCTCATTTTTGGCTATAATAAAGTTTAAGTTTCAAGTTTCAATACAAATGAAGAAACAGAAGAGAAATTTTCCCCTAAATCTCAAAACTCTAGAAAATAAAAGTTTTGTGCCCACTTTACAGGTGCTTTGGTCTGTTCATTTCTCTCTCTCTCTCTCTCTCTCTCTCTCTCTCTCTCTCTCTCTCTCTCTCTGTTTCTGCTTTAAAAACAAATCCTATCCTATAGTGTAACTATGAGTCTATTCTACCACTTTCACTCTTTAACCCAGTGTTTCTCAACCTTGGCAACTTGAAGACATGTGGACTTCAACTCCCAGAATTCCCCAGCCAGCCAATTCTGGGAGTTGAAGTCCACACATCTTCAAGTTGCCAAGGTTGAGAAACATTGCTCTAACCCTTTTGTTACTGGTAAATGAAATATATCTTATTTACTGTAGGTTGTGTAATATAGTTCTATATTACCTCATTGCAGATGTGCCGTTTGTATATTAAGAGAAGAAATATCTGTAATCAGCACCTGAGACATGATCTAACCAATTATTAGAAATTCACAATTATTTCAGTATAGGAGATAATGTATGTAGCCAAAGCCAAGATCCTGGAATTGGAATCAAATCTTGTAGGGGGCTTATTTCTAAACAAGTGTGCGTATAATCACAGCCTAAAGCATATGCTTAATTATTTATTTGAAACTTTTTTCAGGAGGGGGATTCAACTTTTACTGGTTTAGGTTAAAGCTTTTTCTTCAAAAAAAAGGAGGAACAGTTTGCTGTTGCTTTAGCGGACAGTCATAATTTCCTCTATTTCTGATAATTGATGATCAGAATCATGCCACCCAGGTATGAGAAGGAGATATGAGCAGAGGAATGCAGCAGTGGGGAGGTTGAATAAATACCATAAATCAAAACAAACAAACAAACAATCTTCAAAATAGCCAATGAAGATTGACCAGCCAAGAAAATGTTGACTGAATGAGAGTGGTGGAAACTGGAAATTATGTAGGAGAAGGGGGGGGGGGACAGAATAAGAATAGCTGGAAATATGCAGAGAAATCCCATCTCAACCTAAGTTATTAACTGGTTCACAAAAGAAGGACTCTTAAAAGTTTCCAAAGGTAATATGAAATCTACCCATAGAAATTATTGGAGAAACCCAAGGTTTTAATATTAACTGTGTGTCCTCTCTACTCTACCCTAATGTCTCAAAATGAATTATTATTATTATTATTATTATTATTATTATTATTATTAAACAATCCTCTCCTAACAAGATCAAGATTTTTGTAGTTGGAGGAAAAGAAAAATGGGAAGAATATGAAATGGATTCCTGAACTGAAACACCCTGAAAAGCTGCCTCTTGTTTCAGAGTTCCACCTGTCTCTCCTATTCACATTCAATCATCTTATCTTCTACTCATGAATTCTGATTCCTTTCTCTCCTTTAGTTGACATTCACTGCTGCTTCTAGGGTAGTACACTAAAATAAAATAAGAAAAAAACAAGAAAGTAGAATCTCACTTTTTGGCCAAAATGCAGCATAAACGTGTAAAATAAATGATCTAAAGTAAAGGTAAAGGTTCCCCCTGCACATTTGTGCAGTCGTGTCCGACTCTAGGGGCCGGTGCTCATCTCCGTTTGTTAGCCGAAGAGCCAGCATTGTCCAAAGACGCTTCCACGGTCATGTGGCCGCATGATGCACGCGGAACGCTGTTACCTACCCACCGAAGTGGTACCTATTAATCTACTTGCATTTGCATGCTTTCGAATTGCTAGGTTGGCAAGAGCTGGAGCTAGTGCGGGAGCTCACTCCGCACGCAGGGCTAGGGATTCGAACCTCTGAACTTGTGATCTTCCGATCGACAAGCCTGACGTCTTACCCGCTGAGCCACCACGCCCCTAAATAATCTAAAAGCAAGTAGCTAATTAATATTTTATTAATATTAACGCCCACCTCCCCCAACGGGGAACGCCCAGAGTTCCCCGTTGGGGGAGATGGGCGGTTATATAAATTAAATAAATAAATAAATAAATTTTAAGTTTTTTTAAAATAATCATTTAAATAATGGAAAGAAGAACCAATATTATTATTAAATAATATAATGTGTTGATTATTGTTACCTAATGCATTGCATAGTTAATAGAAATGTCCAAAAATCCATCTTAAGATGCTTCCTTTATTGGCAAACTCACATGGGAAAAAACTATGGAGAATTCAGGATCCCTTGATGTTTTCATCAGAAAAGATGCTACAAAAATAAGGTTTGGCAGGAGGAATGGAGACAAACTATGATGGAATTGTGTGTTTTGTTTGGTCAGAATTTAGATGAAATCTAGTAGTGATGCAACCATAAATACAGTATACTCCATATCTTGGGCTGTGATATTTAGGTTACATCTAGGATTCATTCTAGGACTGTTGGGCAAAGAAGCAAGCAGTTATGATTTTTTTTGGAAGGATATAAAATTGATCTGTCTATAAAATCTTTTTATCTCAGAATGAAACACAGTATTTCTTTGAGAGATGGAAACAAAGTAATAAATCTAGAAATAATTTGTGAGGATGTGCTAGCTAGAGTTCAAAATGGGCAGTAAACATTCTTTCTGAAGCATTCGTAGAGAAATAAAATGCCAGATTTCTGGATCTTTAATATTTGTGTAGAAGCAGGAATTCTGGCTGGAAAAGCAAAATGGATGTTACACTAAAGATGAAGATGCTTAGTCCACTTTTGTGTATGGTCACCCTATGTATGAATAGCTGTATAGAAATGAGATCATTGCAACTATATAATATGCAAAAGAACAATAATAGGAACTGTTATCAGGAGTGCAGGGCTGTGCTTGGTAGATTAAAGATGAAAGGGAAACCATTTTATCTGATTGGATATAAAGTTCAAATATTCTAACCACGGCCTCAGATTGCTTTTCACAGTAAGTTCAATATTCCACATTTGGCTAATTTGCATGTATCCACTAAATTGCAATCCAATAGTATATCAAACAATATTATTTCATTATACCATCAATCTCTTTCACTTTGTTAAAAACTCAGGTATACTACCCTTGGTGATTGAATCGGTTGGCACTGCATATAGTGGCTGATTGTGTATTGATAGATTGCTAGAAGATCGTCTATCCATCCCAAATGTGTGGGCACTGTTGTAATGCTGTGATTTTCTTTTCCTAGTTACATTAAAGCATCAAGTTACTTAAATTTATAATTAAATGAGATGGGGAAAAAAAATCTATATAATACTTTCTCATTCAGTATGATTGCTTACTTGAACTATTGTTGGAAAATACTTTGGTGATAATCAAGGGTCTTTCCAGATATCCTCATGGGTAGAATTTTTAGTCCATGTGGAATTGTGCTACAGGATGTGTGAAGTACCAACTTTGTGTTTTAAAATGCCATAATGGATATAAAATGTCACCGCAAAATTCTGGGAAAAATTAGATAAAATTATGGGCCCCATTAATAAGGGAAATAAATACTAATTAAATAAGAAAAGGATTGGAAAGCCTATTGTGCCCCATCATTAAATTCACAGTTTTCCAGGTTCCATAACTGCACAATGAAGTTGCACAATTCCAGTTATGGCACATGGGAAAATATTTAAGTTTATTTTAATATTTTGCATAAAAGGCACAGTGTATATTCATTTCAGGAAAATATGTGTTTTTCCCCTTTCCTATATACCTTTGTAATTACTATATATAAACATTATAAATATTTGCCTTTTGTGTAAAAATATATATTCTTGTCAAGTCTTTTGAGTCCACAATGCTATTGGAAAGAAATTACTTTTAATTTGTACTTCCATGATTAAAAGAACTGTCAAATGAATTGAAGTCTTGTTAGATTGCTTTATCTGATACGTGTTTTTGTTTGTTTTCTTAACTAGTGAAAAAGGCCATAGATTTTAAATCTAGAGGATTTAAATTGTTTCCAGGGAAAGACAACAGCAACAAGTTTTCTATCTGTGAGTGTACTTCTTTTTGTTACTTTTTTAGTGCAAGAGTGAAGTTTGTGCTGTCTGTGTTGTTTGTGTGTTGTACTGTTCACATATATCTAAGCATTTAACTATATGAAATATTTATTCTTCAGTCTGCATGATGAATGTGCAAAGCGTAGGTGTACTCTGAAGAGTGACTCTGCATAAGATTGGCATCACCAGAACATGTTTTTTTGGCTGTTAATATTCCAAATTTAAATTAATTTTTTAAAATTACTTTAAATATATATTTAAATATATATTCCTCTTCTCCTAAAAGTAGGCTTTTGCTGGAAGTTACATTAATGTAAGTAATCATGCATTATTTTTATGTCTTCATAAAAGTAATTGAAAGAATTGAAAGAAACATCTTTTCCAATTAATATTTAGGAGTACAACCTTTCAGATTTGATTCAAGACATTTATATCAATGCATAAAAGGAAATAACATCTTCATTATATACAATAAACAGATTTATTCTGCAACAGTAGAGAGTTTGCTTTGTATTTTTTTCCATTAGAGAAATATTTAGAAATGCACAAGGGTTCAAATGGGTTTTTCTATGGGTTAGGGGAAAAATTAAACAGGATGTCATATGAGCTCCCCACCTCAGGCAGCAAATGGATGTTATTGTCTAGTCTGAAAAACAAATGATGAAAGATTAGAAATAATCGAATAACTCTCCAAGTCCATGTTGAAGGATACTCTGCTTAGTTTAGATATTTTTCTCCAGGTTTTACAGCCTATCTAGATGTTTAACTCTTTGGGAATGGTCTTCAATCCAGTCCAAAACCTTTTTGTTTCACATTTTCCTAGCTTTCATTTGGTTGATATAATTATAATGTAATATGCAATGAGATGAAGGGATGATATCAAAAGGCTAACAAGACCTTGTTCATAGCCCACAGTCTGTCATTTTGTATCTGGAAAAGATAAGGAAAAAAAGATACCCAAAATAAATGGTTAGTGTAAGCTTTTTTGCAGTTGGGGGAATTGAACAGAGAGAATAAGTCTCCTTGAATCTTGGAACCTGAAGGAGATTGATCTGTACTAATATTGTACAATTTATACAAAACCTACAGTTTATAGAGTATGGGAGACGCGCAACCAGATCAGGGTTTCCAACAACTAGGTCACAGCAAAAGTTTGAGTTTTCTCTACTTATGTGCTGTTACCTGGTGGTCCTTCAGATTTCTGCAACCCAGATTTGGAATATTTAATTATACCTATACTCAAATACCTCTTAGTAAAAAAGCAGAGGACAGAGTCACTTCCCATGAGATGGCAGCTATATAAATTTGACAAACAAACAAACAAGCCTATACAGGCAGGTACCAATAATTCTTCTCTATCTTATTTTTACTCATTGCAGTAAGGGTACAGTGCAAGCACCTCAGTTAAGATGCCTCATTGCTGTGGAAAACTGGTTGTGTGACATTTACTACGATCAGAACCTGACATTTTTAATAATTACATTTATTTATAATTACCTTCCACCAAAGCAATTGTTCATGTATGATTCCAAGATAGTATATTATACAGGCCCTTTATAGTTACTCTTTCAGTAGCAGAACTTCATTTTCTTCAAAGGACAGCTGTGTGATCTCAGGAAATGACATGATGCTTTACGAACTCACAAACAGGTGCTTAATGTGTGTGCTTGCACTTTTTCCAAAACGTCTCTGAAGTGCTGCACATCCCTATTAGGGATAAACATTGGCTTTAGTTTTACCCACATGTAAACTCAAGTTTGACTTGGTTTTCGGCATGGCTTAGAAACACATGAATGGGTTCCTAGACTTCTGTAATTGGGGTTTGCTATTGAATCGATCTGCATCAGAATTTGCATTGGGGTAGAGGTTGACATCTTTTGTTGCTTATTCGTTCAGTCACTTCCGACTCTTTGTGACTTGATGGACCAGCCCACGCCAGAGCTTTCTGTCAGCCATCACCATCCCCAGCTCCCCCACAGTTTTTTTTTTATTAAAGTTTTATTAAAGTTTTAAATATACAAAGTTAAAAGTTGAAAATGAAACAGAAATAGAAATACAAATTAAAAAGAAAAGAAAAGAAAAGTGTAGTAAAGTAAAAGAAAGAAAGAAAGAAACAAACAAACAAACATAGAAATTAGATAACTTCCGATCCATCTATGGTCATAAAAGTAAAATAGATAGTTTATTCTTACATGCTGGCTATTCATATAACATTCATATATATTTCTTGTCTAATATATACTATTTATATATCTTCTAGTCATCAAAACCCCATGCAAGCTTTACTCCTCCTGCTTTTTGCAAATAGTCCATCAAAGGCTTCCACTCTTTAAGAAAATAATAGTTTGAGTTTTCTTTTAAAAAGCATGTCAGCTTGTCATTTTCTGCCATCTCCCACACCAGAGCTTCAAGTCGGCCATCACCATCCCCAGCTCCCCCACAGTTGAGTCCGTCACCTCCAGAATATCATCCATCCATCTTGCCCTTGGTCGGCTCCTCTTCCTTTTGCCTTCCACTTTCCCTAGCATCAGCTTCTTCTCCATGGTATCCTGTCTTCTCATTATGTGGCCAAAGTACTTCAGCACCCCCTATAAGATTTTATTTGCAGAAAAAAAGTAGTTTTGGAGAAGCACACAAGATGTTCAGTTGTCAAATGAAGGTTTATAATCCCTCCTCACAAACATACCACATCATCAATTCATAACTGGGGGTTTCTGCAATTACTGTTGAGCAAAAGAAGAAAAGAAATGTTCCTTAAGAAATATTTAGGAATTGTTAATATATACAGTATCAGAGTGGGCCACCCATGGGTGCAGTTTCAGCCCATTCTTGAGGAAGGGGCTCAGGTGCTGTTAAGGCTTTCACTCCCATTTGCACCCTTAAAATGAGAAGAAACAGCTAGAAAGATTTTGATCATTCTCTTTCCAGTTATGAAACAGCACCAAATGACTATTGTGACCTGCCCAGAATGTTATGATCTGGGCAGCAAACAAATGTAAAGAAAAGAAGTCATTAAAAATCAAACAACCTCCTTCAGACTTTCGGAAGGTCAGAAGGCTGAGTTGAGGCCCTGACCTCTCAAACATTGCTCACGCTGATCGATATGTTCCACCATATATTTGGACCTCATATGAAATGCCTGTGTCTATCAGCCCTCATTCTAAAAACATAATGTATAGTGGCATCCATGTCTGAAGTCTCTCAAGTCAATAAAGTTAGAGCAGAGGTGTTGGTAAATGTGAATAATTACTACAGTCACTTTTCAGAGTGGAACTACTTTTGAAGCACTTAAATATTCTTTATATGCATAAAATGTATCACCCCAAAGAATGCATTTTGTTTTATCTGTGAACCTTAGGAGGGTTATTTCCATATGTAATGACTGTATTGGAATTCATATCCCATATTTAGGTTAATGAGAAGGTTCTATCACAAGCTTCAAAGGAATATTTAATGGTTATTTAAAATATTGTACATTTGCAAGCCTATTTAACTTCACAAAGTAGAAATAAAGTTCCTCTTGTTTTGTTTTATTACTATAGAATACTTCCCACCCCCTAAATCTCAGCACTAGAACTGATGTAGTTCAGAATATTCTGCTCTAACTATAAAAGGGGTATATATTGTATGATGCAAATATCAATATCATACCTATTGATTAAGGTGAGGAACTTGGATTTTCAACCTCATACATGAAAAGTACCCTTCTTCCAAAGTAGGTAGTGCCTTCTAACCTTTTCAACTAGGCTGACCATATTTCCTTAAGAGAAAAATGGGACACTGGGATGGCAAAATGGGACGGGGTCTTATGTAATATTCCATATTCATGAAAAAGACTGGGGTCCCTGCCCCCATTCTGCGCGATTGGCTCCCGCCTGCAAACCCCACCCCCTGGTCTGCACAATTGGCTCCCACCTGCAAACCCCACCCTCCCAGTCCCTCCTTTGCCATGCGCTGATAGGTGGGAGGGCTTCCTCTTCTGGGCTGCCTCCAATCGGCAGCTCCGGCTCAGATCCTCCTTCCACGCCATTCCCACCGGGTTTAAAAAACGGGACAAAATTGAGATTTTTATCAAAATGACGGGACGGTTAAAAAGTGCTAAAAAAACGGGACTGTCCATTCAAAATGGGACATATGGTCAGCCTATTTTTAACCCTAGTTTATACTTTCATATGGTTTATACTAATTTGATTTACAAAGATAGATGCTGCAGATAGATGTAGATGTGAAATGAGATAACTTGGAGAAAAAGAGGAAGGAGAGAGAGAGAAAGAAAGAAAGAGAAAGAGACATGGAGAAGAAAAAAGGAAGAATATGTTGGAAAATGAATTTGGGAGTCTGAGGATGGGATATCACTTTCCTCCAGTTTTTGCATATGAATGCAACAGGGGACAAATAAAACTGAAATTCTGTTTGTTGTATAATGAAAGAGATGTCTGGAACATTTTTCAGCATGAAATGGTGATAATATACTACTGCTTCTTTTCCATGGGAAATGAATACACAATATGCTTGATTAGTTTGCATATTATTTCTTGTAATGTTGCTACTACAATCCTTCTAATATTGCTAACATTTTCATTTTCTATTGCTACTAACATCCACCTTTGTTGTTGCTACACTAGTACTATTATTACAGTTCCTGACTTAATGCTAAATACTTATTTGATGGATAAGTGGATCCTGATTAGAATGTAGCAGTTATGCAGGCAAGACAACTTGTATTTTCAGCCAATTTAACATAGAAAGCTATTCTTATTTTACTAACAGATAGTGTAGAACATTATTTTTGGTAAATTCCAATATTTTGAAGTATGTATGATATTCTGTTTAAAACTTATGGAGCAGTGACTTGTTATCTATTTTTAACTAAATATGCTAGGGATTCATTAACTCCAATAAGCTAAAAAAAAGTATTGCTAGCACTAAGTTTCCATATTAGAAGAGTTTCTATGTATTTAGAAGAAGACTGTATCAAAATTTCAGGTCTGTCAAATTAAATTAATTCCATTGGTATAAGTCATCTTCCTGTCTGTAAACTGTTCAACAATCCAGTTATGGACTGTACTAATTGTATATTAACCCTGATGTCATATATTATTTTTATTGATCAATACCATTAATGTAAAAAAGTATAAGAAAGGAGGAAGGATAAGAAAGGATCAAAATTAGACAGATGGAAAGAAATCTGGAATAAAAATGCAAATGACATTGACTCATGGTATCAACAATTCTGGTATTCACACAGGAACGTATTTAAGCCTAAATAATTCAACTGAATATAGCCAAAATAATGAAAATAAGGAACACCAAATGTATAAGCAAGAAAGAAAGTTAGAGAATCTTATTTCTAGGCTTACATATTTATGTTGCTTCAACAATCACCAGGAGAAGCAAGAAAAGGAAAGTAAACTTCAAAGATAACTTTGATCAATGAATTCAAATCAGGGAATATAGCTCTTGAAATTGAGTGGCTGATATCGCCCAAGTCTGTTAATTAACAAAACTATCAAAAAAATGCAGATAAAGATTTGAACAAACAGAAATATTAATCAGTAAGTAGAAATATTCCTTTTTCTTATGCATGCTCTGATATTAATAGATAACTTAATCTTTAAAAAAATAGTTTTATTTTTCAAAAGTTATAATATCTATAATATATTAATCTAATATATTATTAATATAATATAATATATTATTGCTATGGTTATTATTATTCCTCTTCCATTGGAAGTAAAATAATTTCTGGGGAAATGGAGCAGAAGAGGAGATTGCCTTACCTTTAATTTTAAATTATTTTACTTGAAAAATAAACCTCACTCATCACCAAAGTGTATCAGTGTTGATAACTTGAGCATGCGGTGTTGCATGGTCTGATGCTGATTTCCATAAAGAAAGTACAACAACAAGGAGAGTCTCAAAATATTTTTCCCTAGGCTTCTGTGAACAAGGGGATTGCCTTTTAAAACTATAAGAAACATTTCTGAAGGGACATCACACCTCCATTTTTGTTATTTACATTTTAATTTCCTCCTAAACATTCAAGAATGGGGTAAATTAGAAGGGAGCAAACAATGAGGAAACTTGTCTGTAGCTTGAATCATGTCAACTGGATTTCTATTTTCTTAATGGAAACGTTTCGCTCCTTATCCAAGGGGCTTCTTCAGTCTGAGCAAAGTTGGTAAGGGAATCCTAAATATGTTCCTAGGTAGCTGTGTGACCTTACACCTGGGGCTAGGTCATGGTTATATTGAGATGTAATTTTTAAGTCCTTTTATCATCTAATGGAGGGTCGTTAAAAACACCATGCTGCTGTTGAGCTTCTGAAATGGTCTTAATCTTCCTAGGCACAGAAGACAACACGGGGAGGAAGATGGGGGAGAGTTTGTGCCTGAGGCCCCCACCTCTATTCAAGGAAGGATTTTCCAAGTTGGCATAAATGGATTCCTTGACCCCTCTCTCAAACCACCTATCTTCTCTGTCTAAAATGTGAACATTAATGTCCTCAAATGAGTGTCCTTTTTCTTTTAGATGAAGATAAACTGCTGACTCTGGTCCTGTGGTGTTATTTCTCCTGTGTTGTGCCATCCTCCTGTACATAGGTTGTTTGGTTTCTCCAATGTAGAGTTCAGAGCACTCCTCACTGCACTGGATTGCATAAACTACATTGCTTTTCTTATGTTTTGGAGTTTGATCTTTGGGGTGTACAAGCCTCTGTCTCAGTGTGTTGGTGGGTTTGAAATATACAGGTATGTGGTGTTTGCCAAATATCCGTTTTATCTTTTCAGACACGCCAGCCATGTAGGGAATGACCAGGTTCTTTCGTTTACTCTGAGTCTCAGCCCTATCTGTCGCTGTTTTAGGTCTGGTAGATTTAGATTTGGTGAAGGCCCAATTTGATAGGATTACCTACCACCGTCTGTATCCTGGAGAAGCCATCCCCTGCATCTACGGACTTCCTAAGATCCACAAGGAAGGAACACCCCTCCGACCCATAGTCAGCAGCATCAATTCGGTAACATACAACATTGCCAAACACCTCTCTACCATACTAGCACCTCTAGTTGGACACTCTGAACACCACATCCATAATTCGGAAGAATTTGTTTCCAAAGCAAAGATCCTGAAACTGGATACAGATGAAACTATGGTCTCCTTTGATGTGTCCTCCCTTTTCACCAGCATCCCCACCACTCATGCTCTATCCGCTGTCAGGAAGAGACTAGAAGAGGACAGCACCCTGGAAAGGAGAAGCCATCTCAACCCAAACCAGATCTGCCATCTTCTGGACCTGTGTCTTAACACCACTTATTTCACATACAGAGGTGACTTTTACAGACAAAAACACGGCTGTGCCATGGGTTCTCCTGTGTCACCCATTGTGGCCAATTTATACATGGAAGAAGTGGAGAAGAAAGCACTCAACACATTCCAGGGAGCGGTGCCCACCCACTGGTTTAGGTATGTGGATGACACCTGGGTCAAAATCAAGGCCCAGGAAGTACAGGCCTTCACGGACCATATAAACACTATAGATGCCAACATTAGCTTCACCAGAGAAGACACCAAGGACAACAGACTGGCATTCCTAGACTGTGAAGTCCTCATTGGGACCGGTGGCAAGCTAGAAATAGGGATCTACAGGAAACCCACACACACAGATCAATATCTGATGTTTGACTCCCACCATCCACTGCAGCACAAACTAGGAGTCATCAGGACATTGTCACACAGAGCAGAAACCATCCCCACCTCCATGGATTCCAAAAAGAATGAAAATCAGCACCTGAGAACAGCCCTGAAGGCCTGTGGATATCCAAATTGGGCCTTCACCAAATCTAAATCTACCAGACCTAAAACAGCGACAGATAGGGCTGAGACTCAGAGTAAACGAAAGAACCTGGTCATTCCCTACATGGCTGGCGTGTCTGAAAAGATAAAACGGATATTTGGCAAACACCACATACCTGTATATTTCAAACCCACCAACACACTGAGACAGAGGCTTGTACACCCCAAAGATCAAACTCCAAAACATAAGAAAAGCAATGTAGTTTATGCAATCCAGTGCAGTGAGGAGTGCTCTGAACTCTACATTGGAGAAACCAAACAACCTATGTACAGGAGGATGGCACAACACAGGAGAAATAACACCACAGGACCAGAGTCAGCAGTTTATCTTCATCTAAAAGAAAAAGGACACTCATTTGAGGACATTAATGTTCACATTTTAGACAGAGAAGATAGGTGGTTTGAGAGAGGGGTCAAGGAATCCATTTATGCCAACTTGGAAAATCCTTCCTTGAATAGAGGTGGGGGCCTCAGGCACAAACTCTCCCCCATCTTCCTCCCCGTGTTGTCTTCTGTGCCTAGGAAGATTAAGACCATTTCAGAAGCTCAACAGCAGCATGGTGTTTTTAACGACCCTCCATTAGATGATAAAAGGACTTAAAAATTACATCTCAATATAACCATGACCTAGCCCCAGGTGTAAGGTCACACAGCTACCTAGGAACATATTTAGGATTCCCTTACCAACTTTGCTCAGACTGAAGAAGCCCCTTGGATAAGGAGCGAAACGTTTCCATTAAGAAAATAGAAATCCAGTTGACATGATTCAAGCTACAGACAATTCCACCTGGATGACTGAGAACCTTCATAGACAAATGAGGAAACTTGTGTAGCACAAATTAAGTTTACAGAATAAATAATTCACATGGAGAGACATGTCAGGGCTTTAAATTGAAACAACATGAATAGAAGCAGGCATTAAATGTAGCATGTACATCCTACCACTTTCTGCAGTTGACAAAAGAAAGTCAGGGCTTTCCAAAGTTTTTCCCACGGCGACACACTAACCGCCGTTGGTGTGTCGCCGCGGGAAAACCTGGAAGTGCCATCCTTGCGGCAACGCGCAAAAACCCAGAAGCGCTGCTGCCGCTTTTGGGTTTTGCACGCTGCAGTTGGTGTGTCGCAGCAGGAAAACCCAGAAGCGCTGATGATGATCAGCGCTTCCAGGTTGTGTGGTGACACACCAGACTGTGTGTGGAGACACACTTTTGTGTCGCGACACACAGTTTGGAAAGCTCTGGTCTAAGTAATAATATACTAATATCAACCAGAAAGATTGACTAATCAGAAAGTATTACATCAAAAATTTTTATTTCTTCTATTATGAGGGGAGAATAGGAACATACAATGAAGTCCAACAGCACTTATCTATATTATGACTTTATCAACTCATTGATGAACCATTGGAAACCATTTATTTTTTTCCAATGCCATTCTAGGGATTAGAGCTTAAATCTAGAAGAATCTAAAAGGCCACACCAGAATTCCACATGCTAAAGGAAGCACTGGACTTTCTTTAAGAACATTTCTGAAGTTTCATAGAACAAGGTTAATAATAAGCTTAACAATACAAGCAAACTATAATCTCTAATATTCTTCACTGTGCAAATCCTAGACAAGCCTGCCCAATTTTATGTTAGCTATTTAGAAAACTGTTGCTTAAAAAAAGGAGCCAATCAGTCAATCTATGGAATACTATATATAATACAAAGACTATGCATCCAGATTATTAAAGGATGGAAAGTAATTAAATAGATGATACATAAAGGATAAAAATTATTCCTATATTACTTTCACAATGTATATAATTCTGTGCTAGTGCACAATATATACTTTCTAATACATATATAACATGATGGGTTTATCAATAGAGATAAACGATACAGATAGGAGAGAGGGGCTGACCTGGAGTGTATTACTGAGACCTGGCTGGGCCCAGAGGGAGGGGTAGCCCACTCGGAAATGTGTCCAGCTGGATTTCAGGTGTGGCACCAGCCGAGAGACTGGGGCAGGGGAGGAGGGGTGGCAGTTATCATCAGAGAGTCTTTGATGGCTTTCAGGGGCCTTGCTCCACAAGTATCCGGATGTGAGACCCTGTTTTTCAAGTTGGGTGCCTGAGAACAGTTGGGAGTGTTGCTATTGTACCAGCCTCCCTGCTGCGTAGCAACCTCCCTGCCTGAGCTGCTGGAGGCCGTCTTGGGGTTGGCGGTGGAGTTCCCCAGGCTTATGGCCCTGGGGGATTTTAACTTGCCGTCCCTGGGGCAGACCTCGGAAGCGGCTCGGGAGTTCATGACGACCATGGCAGCCATGGGCCTGTCCCAGATTATTCGGGACCCGACTCAAGACAGTGGACTCACCCCGGATTTGGTTTTCTTGTCAGAGCAATGGCAAAGTGACCTGAGGGGAAAGTTAGAACTATCCCCGTTGTCATGGTCAGATCATGTCCTGATTTCCCTAAGATTCTCTTATGCTGCCCCACTCCGCAGGGAGGCAGGACCTATTTGATTGGTCCGCCCCCGGCGACTTATGGACCCAACGAGGTTTCAGAGGGAGCTGGGGGTAATACCTGAAGATCTGCTGCACGGTCCAGCGGAGGCATTGGCTGCAGCCTGGAACAGGGAGGCGGCCGGTTCCTTGGACAGGACCGTGCCGATGCAACCTCTCCAACCCCATTCGACCCGTCACTCCCCATGGTTTACGGAGGAGTTGAGGGTCTTGAAGAGGGTGAAGAGACGTCTAGAGCGCCGCTGGAGAAAAATGAAGGCGGAATCGGACCGAACACAATCTAGAGCCGCTATTAAGGCCTACCTTGTGGTGGTAAGAGCGGCGAAACGTGAATATTTCTCTGTGCTTATTGCATCCTCAGAATGCCGTCCGACGGCCCTGTTCAAGATTACTCGATCTCTCTTGGGTAGGGTGGTATCAACCACCCACCTGCAGGGCCGTGCGGAAGAATTTGCTGAGCATCTGCAGGATAAAATCGCTCGGATTCGGTCTAAGTTGGACTCCATGCATGAAATGCAGTCTGGAGAGATGCCGGGAGAACGGTCTTGCTCTGTTATCTGGGAACGATTTGATCCTGTTGGACCTGAGGAAGTGGACAGGATCCTTTGAATTGTTAATTCCACCACATGTGATTTAGATCCCTGCCCTTCCTGGCTGGTGAAATCAGCCAGGGAGGTGACATGTGGATGGGTCCAGGCCATGATTAATACATCCTTGGTGGAGGGGTGGTTCCAACTGCCTTTAAAGAGGCACTGGTGCACCCCCTCCTCAAGAAGCCAGCCCTGGACCCTACCATCCTGGACAAATTTCGTCCAGTCTCCCACCTCCCCTTTTTGGGAAAGGTGGTTGAGAAAGTGGTGGCTTTGCAACTTCAAAGGACCCTCGATGAAGCGGATTATCTAGACCCTTTCCAGTCAGGTTTCAGGCCAGGATATGGGACGGAGACTGCATTGGTCACGCTTATGGATGATCTCTGGTGGGAGCGGGATGGTGGTAGTGCATCCATCCTTGCTCTCTTGGATCTCTCAGCGGCATTTGATACCATCGACCATGGTATCCTGTTGGGGCAGCTTAGGGAGTTGGGGGTGAGCTGCGTAGTTTTGCGCTGGTTCACCTCCTTCCTCCAAGGCCGCTCCCAGTCGGTGGTAATAGGAGAGGAGAGATCTGACCCTAGGCCCCTCTTGTGTGGGGTGCCGCAGGGTTCGGTTCTCTCTCCTCTCCTATTTAACATCTACATGAAACCGCTGGGCGAGGTCATCCAACACCATGGGATGAGGTATCATCAGTATGCGGATGATACTCAATTGTACATCTCCATCCCTGGTGAAGTAAGTGATGCAGTGACCACCCTGTCCCAGTGCCTGGGGGCTGTGAGGGCCTGGATGGGGAACAACAGGCTACAATTGAACCCTAGCAAGACCGAGTGGCTGTGGATTGATGGCCTAGAGTCTTCTGGGAAATTATCATCCTTGATTCTTGATGGGGTAGCACTGCCCCATTCGGAACCGGTGCGGAACTTGGGGGTCCTTCTAGACTCACAACTCCTGCTCGAAGAGCAGGTGGCAGTCGTGGCTAGGAGGGCTTTCGCACAACTTCGGTTGGTGCGCCAGTTACGCCCATTCCTGGATCACGACGCCCTCCGAACAGTCACTCATGCTCTCATCATCTCCCATGTAGATTATTGCAATGCACTCTACATGGGGCTACCCTTGAAGACTATCCGGAAGCTTCAGCTGGTGCAGAATGTGGCCGCGCGAGCAATTTTGAGTGCACCAAAATCTGCACATATAACACCTTTGCTCCGCGAGCTGCATTGGGTGCCGGTCTGCTTCTGGGTACAATTCAAGGTGTTGGTTATTACCTTTAAAGCCCTACATGGCATGGGGCCAGAATACCTGAAGGACCGTCTTATCCCCATTTTATCGACCCACCCCACCAGGTCATTCAGAGAGGGCCTGCTACGAACCCCATCAATTAAAGAATGTCATCTGATGGGGTCTAGGAGGCGGGCCTTCTCTGTGGTAGCACCCACACTGTGGAACATCTTGCCCCCAGAGTTGAGGCAGATCTCCTCCCTCCCGACCTTTAGGAAAGAGCTGAAGACCTGGTTCTGCCACCTGGCATGGGAAGGAGGAAAGGATAGTTCCTCATGGAGGTGGCTAATTCCTTAATTTATTGTCCTTCGTTTTAATTCCACCTCCATCTGGATTTATAATTATTTATTATTTTATATGCTGTACTTTGATGTTTTATATTTTGTTTTAATCTATTTTATTGTAAACCACCCAGAGTTCCCTGTTGGGGGAGATGGACGGTTGTATAAATTTAATTAAATAAAAAATAAAATAAATAAATCAATATAGAAGCTTTTATAGGTATGAGCATAACAATCTCTATAAATACCATATAGAATAACCAACATGTAACCTTATACATAACAAAATACTTGAGTTTTTAAAAACTTGGGGAAAATATTCAAGCATTTTGGATTTCTTTTCCAAAAGTTAAGATATTTAATATCCACTTTTTACATATAATCTAGATTTGAAAATGTTGGATTGATTATGGTAAACATCAAAGCAACAAAAATAGGCAACATAACATTGTTCCTACACCACGGGATACAGGACTTAAATAAGCAGAGAAGGTTTGACCATTGAACTTGGATTAAGAATAGGGATGGAGATAGGTCTATATATTGATATGAACTTTTTTCATATGAATCAGAACTCTGGTACCTTCTGAAGTCTACTTGTCTCACATTTTACAATTCTGTTTATAATTCAGAAATAATGAAGAAAAATATAAACATTGAAAAAATGTACCAAATACCTATTAGTGAAAATATATACAAAAGTGCACATAAAGGAAATTTATTTATAAAAAGGTGTATATTAGAAAAATATGAAAAGCATGCACATCTTAATGTACTTTTAAAAACATTTCTCAATGTGATAAACTGAAAAGCAACATTTAACATGAGGGAGGGAGGGAGGGAGACTAACAAAAATGAAAGATAATAGATTTGTCCATTTCTAACTTGAGGCAATCTATGTTCAAGTCCTCATTCTGTCCTAAAACTCATTAGATGACTTTGGTCATTATTCTCTCTCCATCTAACTACCTACTTTAAAGTTCGTGTGTGTGTGTGTGTGTGTTTGTGTGGATAGATAGATAGATAGATAGATAGATAGATAGATAGATAGACAGACAGACAGACAGACAGACAGACAGACAGACAGACAGACAGACAGACAGGATGTCTCTGTATGTGTATTTATAAACAACTTAGTAATTATGTAGTGCTTATCAACTGAACAGAATTAACAGTTTGGTCTAGTGGTTAAAGTGCTGGGCAAGAAACCAGGAGTCTGTGAGTTCTAGTCCCGCCTCAGGCATGAAAGCCGGCTGGGTGACCTTGGGCCAGTCACTCTTTCTCAGCCCAACTCACCTCACAGGGTTGTTGTTGTGGGGAAAATAGGAGGAAGAAGGAATATTAGGTATGTTCGCCGCCTTGAGTTATTTATAAAAATAATAAAGGTGGGATAAAAATTAAATAAATAAAATAAAATAAATAAACAGTGTGCAAGATCGAAAACTCAAGGTTTCCAGAACTTCAGGACATATTTAGAAAAAATTCTCAGAGACAGTCCCAAAGCAGTCCAAAGAGAAGTAAGTGGTTGGGGTTAGAAAAAAAAATACAATAACATGGAAAAGTATGAGCAAGGAGAATGGAATGGAATGGAATGGAATGGAATGGAATATTGAAACAGGAGCACACTGCAGATTGTAGTTTTGTTGCAGCACCTGTTTGTCCTATTGGAATCCAGATATTTTTTGGGGTGGGGGGCAGTGCAAGATAACACATGAATTAGAGGAAACATAATTTTCTTATTATTTTATGTATAAGCCATCCAATTATTTTCTGCTTTTAAAAGTTATAATTACATGGGACCATCTACAGTTCTCTTAGCAATGGAGGGAAGATGTACTGTATATTAATAATATTCCTGATTCCTCTGCTGCCCTTGGTATCAAAGTGATTTTCAAAGGAAACATCCAGACTGAGTTATACAGCACAGTGACATTTATGCTTACGGATCCTAAGCCAGAAAGTGATAAACAGGGTAGAAGCTTGCTACTACATTCTTAATAAATTCTTACTGAGATTAATTTAACACAAATTGGATAAATTGGAGAAAAGGGGTCTTGATCCTCATTTGTAGTTGGACTTGCACAATGAAGGGTTCTGCAATTTCAAAGATGGACTGAGCCAAAATAACATCTCATAATGTTGAAACTTTTATATTCTTATGCTTCTGTTATCAAAGGTAGTCTCGACCCTAGCCATAATGTTCTCACTCCAAATTGAAAAGAAACAATATGCTTGTACACTCTGTCATCCAGTTCCATTCATTCGCTCACATATCTTAATACTAGCTGTTTAGTTAATCAACATTTTTCATTATATCTGAACTTGTAAGCTATCATTACAACCATTCTCTAGGTTCACTTGGCTTAACTGCACTGCACCCTAAGAACCTCATCCATATGTCTATGAAGGTTCTCAGTCATCCAGGTGGAATTGTCTGTAGCTTGAATCATGTCAACTGGATTTCTATTTTCTCAGTGGAAACGTTTCGCTCCTTATCCAAGAAGCTTCTTCAGTCAGAGCAAAGTTAGTAATGGAATCCTTAAATATGTTTCTAGGTGGCTGTGTGACCTTACACCTGGGGCTAGGTCATGGTTATTTTTTTTGAGAGAGGGGTCAAGGAATCCATTTATGCCAACTTGGAAAATCCTTCCTTGAATAGAGGTGGGGGCCTAAGGCACAATCTTTCCCCTATTTTCCTCCCTGCTTTGTCTTCTGTGCCTAGGAAGATTAAGACCATTTCGCAAGCTCAACAGCAGCATGGTGAGCTTAACGATCCTCCTTTAGATGATAAAGGGACTTAAAAATAACATCTCAAAATAACCATGACCTAGCCCCAGGTGTAAGGTCACACAGCCACCTAGAAACATATTTAAGGATTCCCTTACTAACTTCGCTCAGACTGAAGAAGCTCCTTGGATAAGGAGCGAAACGTTTCCACTGAGAAAATAGAAATCCAGTTGACATGATTCAAGCTACAGACAACCTCATTCATAGTTCAGACATAGAAAGAAAAATGTGTAAAGTGGGAAGTGGAAATTGGGAGTACATATGTATAATGCTATTCTTTCCCCAGTATATCATGCTTTATTGGACCATGATTTGTTATGTCTTAAATTGGTCATGAGAGCCAGTTTGGTGTAGTGGTTAAGGCACTGGCCTAGAAACTGGAAGACCATGAGGTATAGTCCCACCTTAGGCACAAAGCCAGCTGGGTGATCTTGGGCTCTCTCTCAGCCACTTCCAAAAACACCTTGTCAAGAAAACTGCAGGGACTTGTCCAGGCAGTCTCCAAGAATCAGACAAGATTGAATGGATTTTAAAAAAAATTGGTCATAGTGAATCTTGTCACCTATATGATCAAATGGTTACATCATTAGACTTTTGTTTTCCCAGCACTGTTTTATAGATACAGATATAAACATAACTTATCTTGTCATTGAGTGAGTTATAAATTAGATTTGATCCTCAGTGATATCTGTGATCTTATTACAGAATTTATTATAACAGAGATATAGCCGTATTGTTTTACTGGAGCGAATTTTTTTCTAACTGTTAAGTACAAGTTAATTAATTCCTGGTGCACCATTGGAAGATCTGAAGGAGCAGTTTGGGGGCAGATTGTCCTGGAGAAAAATATTTGTAGTCACTGAGATAACACTATTGTGATTGATAAACAATTAATTATCTGATACTCAAGTACTGTCTATTTTAAAGATATGCAGCTATAGAAAAGAAAAGAAAGGAAAAGAACTTCATAGCCCTTGTTCAGAATCTGCAGAAATAGTCTTAAGATGCTTAAATTACCTTGAAGTAATTTGCATCTGAACAGAATGATACTCTGAATTCTTACCATCACCACCTCACATTTTCTTATTTAAGAAAAAAGTGAAATGAGTGGTACTGTTCTTCAAATGTTCCCACTGCCAAGATGCATCTAAAACAAGAGAGAGAGAAGGAGAGAGAGAGAGAGATACAGAATACCTAATACCTTGAAGAACTTCATCTAAATTATTTTTGCCACTGAACAGCAGCTATAATACCTGATGGCAGCACCTGGCTGATTTTCTCTGAGCACAGAAGCTAAGCAGGTTTGAGTCCAGTTAATACTTGGATGGGAGACTACCAGGCAATACCAGAGTGGGCAGTAAGAAAACTTCTCAGAAGAAGAGAGTGGCAAAACCGTTTGCGCTATTGCAGAGAAAACTGAATGACTTGGCCATGAAGTTATGAGAAATCAAATTCAGCTCAATGAATACTTTCTTACTTTCTTTTTCTTTACCATTGTAACATAAACAAAATGTGTGAAATTGTTTGAGAAAATGTTTCCTAGTAATATTGAGTATTTTAAAATAAATGGGCTGTGTTTTATCACAGTCCAGTAAGCCTGTATTTACGGAAGGCTCTTTCTTCAACATAGCATTGGCAGAGGATAAGCTACAGAGGCACAGCTGAAGACATGGGATGTGAAAAGACTGTGCTGCCACAACTGCCTTTGGATCACTGGGAACAGCATTTTGGCATAAAGAAACCACATTGTTGAATATAGAGTAAAGTAGTACACGTATAAAGTTGGATACCAATAATACGCCCTATTTGTGATCCCTAAACATCAGAATCTAGGAGATTTGTGATGTTTTATCATCATTTAGGTATCTTGTAATGCCAGTTGTCTCACAACAAATGAAGATGTTATATACTGTATGTCCTCTTTCCATTTTCCTAAAGATAATAATAAACATTAATTAATGTTTAGGACCAATGTCTTTAGCTTTTCAGTTTTAAAAGGAATAACAAAAATAAAAATGCATTTGGCTTCTCTTTTACAGCAAAATGTAGAGTACAAATTATGTACTAAAAAATCTGGTGTTTGCATACCATAGGGTTGTGTATATATTGGTTTCCGATAGATCTTTGAATCTTTTTCTATAATGATGAGGTAGTCATGGAGAAACCGCAACAATAACCAACATCTTTTTCTTTGATATTTTAAGGTAATTCCTAGCTATCTATTTTTGTTTTTATTTTGCAGTAAATGAAGGAGGTATCAAACAAGCATCAAATTTGTGTCCGGATCCTGGTGAACCTGAGAACGGAAAACGAATAGGCTCAGACTTTAGGTAATAGTTACAAAGCCAAAATTTCATATGCATTTGGAGTGTTACCTTTAAAATTAATCTGATATACAGTATGTCACTCCAAAGATGAACATGAACATGATTGTGAATGCTTCTCTTAAGATTTATCTATCTAGGTATCTAAATATCTATCGATCTGTTGGGCATAGGAATCAAGTGGCATTTTTATTAGCATTATGCTTATGTAGCATGTATGTATATGTAGATCCTTCAAGAAATACAGCTCTATATTGAAGCAGCTTTTGAAAGCACAAGACCTCTACTTGATCAGCTGGAAAGAAAAGTTGATCAAAGGAACGGGTTTCTGTAAATGTACAGATTTTATGTATTTTTGTTCTTGACTATTTCTCCCAAATCCCTTAATTTAGGAATTCTGTGCACATGCCCACTGGGGAAGGAAGATTAGTTTATCACAGCACTTCTTCCTATGTAGACTTGTCTAAGACTGCAATATTAGTGCCTATTTATACCTATTTAATGAGGTGTCCTTAAATGTCTGCAAATACCCAGCACATGGATCACTCTGATTTTTATGGAAGATCACTCTGTGAGCGCTTCACATTTCTAACTTGTATTGCAGCCTCATCAAATAAGTATGAAATAAAGCTGTAGTCCTAGACATGTTACATTTAATAATATGAGACTTAAATATACACATAATTGAAAGGATACCATAGTTGAATGAACATCATAAACCTACCTGTGCTTGCAGTTAAAAAAATGAGGATAACTTTGTATATAACGTAAAATTGTTTATGGACAGCAAACACATAGATTAAAACATGAAGATGTTTTGAGCTTCTCAGGCTTGTCGATCAGAAGATTGCAAGTTTGGAGGTTCGAATCCCTAGCCCTGCGTGCGGAGTGAGCTCCCGCACTAGCTCCAGCTCTTGCCAACCTAGCAATTTGAAAGCATGCAAATGCAAGTAGATTAATAGGTACCACTTTGGTGGGTAGGTAACAGCGTTCCGCGCTCGTCATGTGGCCACATGACCGTGGAAGCGTCTTCGGACAACTCTGGCTCTTCAGCTAACAAACGGAGATGAGCACCGGCCCCTAGAGTCAGACACGACTGCACAAATGTGTGGGGGGAACCTTTACCTTTTTACCTTATAGATAAATTAGACAATGGTAGAGGAAGAGATTGATGGAGTGGATACATTTGAATATGTAGTATTATGATATAATTAGCAACAGCTATAATTGCAGAGAGGAAAAAAATGAAATAAATTTCACATATCTTCATTTGTTTTTAGACATACCTTCCTTTTAAGGCAAAGGAGAATTAACTTTTACCTTAAAGCAGAGCTTTCAAAACTGTGTGTCGCGACACGTTAGTGTGTCGGCTGCAGTGTCTGGGTGTGTTGCGGCTGCTGCTGCCTCCGAGCCCTGCCAGAATTCTACACAGGTCCTAGTGCCTGCCTTGTGCCTTGCTGCCTCCAAACCTGCTGTGATTCTGCGCAGGTCCTAGTGCCTGCCTTGTGCCTTGCTGCCTCCAAACCTGCCAGGATTCCACACAGGTCCTAGTGCCTGCCTTGTGCCTTGCTGCCTCCAAACCTGCTGTGATTCCGTGCAGGTCCTAGTGCCTGCCTTGTGCCTTGCTGCCTCCAAACCTTCCCTGCCAGGATTCCACGCAGGTCCTAGTGCCTGCCTTGTGCCTTGCTGCCTCCAAACCTGCTGTGATTCCATGCAGGTCCTAGTGCCTGCCTTGTGCCTTGCTGTAAGAGTGTGTCGTGAAATGATGCATGTCTAAAAAGTGTGTCACCAACATGAAAAGTTTGGAAAGCTCTGCCTTAAAGGGAATGCTGATGGAATAAACTTAGTAAGAGATTATTAGATTGATTGAAATAAACTTTGAGAAATACAGTACATATTCATCTGCTTTTGATATGTTCAATTTTAGCTTGGATTCAACAGTGCAGTTTTCTTGTGATGAAGACTATGTGCTCCAGGGGGCAAAAAGTATTACCTGCCAAAGAATAGCGGAGGTTTTTGCAGCATGGAGTGATCACAGACCAGTGTGCAAAGGTAAAATATGAAACATTTTTATTCTTTCTTGCTAGTATTCTTTCGTGTTGCAATAAAAAAAGCACCTTGAAAGCTGGGGCATCAAAAAATGACAGCAAACCCCATCTTGACTTTTCTGACACCCACCCCACCTCCTGCAAGGAGAAGAGACTCAATAGAAATAAGGAAGTTCCATTTCTGTTTCATTCAAATGTTTAAATTCAGATTTAATCCCGGAGTTTCTTCACTCCCCCCACTCCCCAAAGTTGTGATACAGCCAATCCACAATGCCTTATTTCCAATCCCTGACCTCTCTTCCATTCCTGATTTAACATTTAAAGTTTGACTAATTTGGATATTCTGTCATTAATTTTACGAAATATATATTCCTTTTTTAAAAAAATGTATATAATCAGTGATCCATTGAGAGTAAAAAATAAAGTTTTGCTTTTGTGGTATGCCAGAGAGTATACCCCACTTATTTTTCTACAAAAACCTTATCTTCTTCCTTTCATAAGGGTTGTTCTTAAAAGGAAACCAGCAAAATTTGCTTTGTTTTACCTGCATACACAAATTTGTATTTTGTACAATGCAGCAACTTTCATCATATGTTGTTCTTTAGATTTTCATATTAAGGTTTGGTTTAACATAAAAATCATACTGCAGTTGGTTCACCATATTTATATATATATGAACAGTGTCAAAGCCACTGTCCTGGATGAGACCCAGAGCATCCAGGAGTATATCAGTAAGATGGCACCTAAAGATGAGCTGCTGAGACAATGCCTGAAGCAGCAGCAGACATGTAAGAAAGATCAAGCAGAGTGTCGATGAAGGTTCTCAGTCATCCAGGTGGAATTGTCTGTAGCTTGAATCATGTCAACTGGATTTCTATTTTCTCAGTGGAAACGTTTCGCTCCTTATCCAAGAAGCTTCTTCAGTCTGAGCAAAGTTTGTAAGGGAATCCTTAAATATGTTTCTAGGGTGGCTGTGTGACCTTGCACCTGGGGCTAGGTCATGGTTATTTGAGATGTTTATTTCTAAGTCCCTTTATCATCCAAATGAGGATCGTTAAGATTAACAATCTTAACGTTAATTAATCAAGCAGAGGAAGTGCCATGGCAAGACAAGACCCTGCATGGGATGTACCATTGACAGATAGATGAGGTGGCTGACCTTGGGAAATCCTACCAGTGGCTGGAAAGGGCTGGACTAAAAGACCGCACTGAGGCACTGATCATAGCAGCACAAGAACAGGCACTAAGCACCAGATCCATAGAAGCAGGGGTCTACCACACTAGACAGGACTCAAGGTGCAGACTGTGCAGAGAGGCGGCAGAGACAGTCCAACACATAGCGGCAGGGTGTAAGATGCAGGCAGGAACAGCATACACTGAACGGCACAATCAAGTAGCTGGCATTGTGTACAGGAACATCTTCACAGCGTATGGGCTAGACCCTCCAAAGTACAGATGTGAGATTCCACATAAGGTTGTGGAGAATGACAGGGCTAAGATCCTGTGGGACTTCCAGTTCCAGATAGACAGGCAGGTACTGGTCAATCAACCAGACATTGTGGTAGTAGACAAGGACCAGAAGATAGTGGTGGTGACAGATGTAGTGGTGCCAAGTGACAGCAACATCAGGAAGAAGGAACATGAGAAGCTGGAGAAGTACCAGGGCCTGAAGGAGGAACTGGAGAGGATGTGGAAAGTGAAGGCCAAAGTAGTCCCAGTGGTGGTAGCGGCACTTGGGGCTGTGACTCCCAAGCTGGGAGAGTGGCTCCAACAGATCCCAGGAGCAACATCAGAGCTCTCTGTCCAGAAGAGTGCAGTGCTAGGAACAGCTAAGATACTGCACAGAACCCTCAAACTCCCAGGCCTCTGGTAGAGGACCCGAGGTTGAGGAAGACACATACCACCCATAGGTGTGAGAAGGGAATTTTTATATGTATGTGTGTATGTGTGTATGTATACATATGTGTATATATGTATATATTACTAATGATAATTAACACCTATCTCCCTATACTTTAGAAAAAAATGTAAAAAATATAACTGCTATTTTTTTCCTAATAAAAAGATAGCATACTTAAAATATAATTTACAATGATGTTCTATGCATGTGCAGCCAAAATTAACTCCACTGGCTTTGACTCCTATGTACGCAGAAACAGGATTTCATTTTCCTGTGCTAAAACCTTGCAGGTTTATTAGAAACATGCTGTGTTCCTTGCACAATTTATTTCTTATATGTGACTTTATTGTTCAGTAAATCAGTTCTAATAAAATTTTATGGCTATATAAAATATTGCTCATCAGTTACTTTTAAAATGATATAAAACATATTTTAAAGAGTGGTAACAGTTAATATTCTGAATACTATTTCATTAAAAATACAGAAGATTTCAGCTGTATGCTTGGTTTCAGTTTAACTCCTGCTGTATTATTTCTTATTATATGCCACTCAGTTGGGAGTTATAGGCTGTGATCTCAGAGATTTTTTTTAAAATTTCTATTAAGTCTCACAGGTTCTTATCTTGTAAAATTCAGAGTGTGATCCCCTTATTTTTTATAGGACTGAATATTTCTTTACTGTTCCTGCAGTATGAGTGAATGACAGTTCCAAAGACTTGATTTACTGAACGGGTAGGATGATACTGGTAATGATAAAGAGAAAAAATATATTAAAATATAGCAAAGATTAATGAACATACAGGGAAGGTTAAACACAGCAGTTTTTCTTATATATGAACATTACTGAAAGTTAATTAGTGCTGCATAAAGTTATGTATTATCCAGTTGATCTAAGAGTAACTGGAGCCTTTGGCTATAAAATTTTCAATTAGTAGAGCAGTGTTCTACTCGAAGAACAGATTGCCCGAACAGTTTAAGTATCATGCTAACAACAGATTTGCAGGCTGTTAGCAGAAAGGAACATAAAAAGAAAAATCCCTCCCATTATAAGCAACAGGAAGGAATATACTGACTCTCAGGCTAGTCTAAATCTATTCATTATGGGAGGCATAATGGTGAGCTACTGAGAATTGAGGATTTGCAGGTTCCAGTGCCACCTAGCCTATACAAGGTGACATGTTTTACCAGTCCTATTCTTGGCTTTATGATGTTGAGTTTTCCCACATTGAAAAGATATGGCTTCAGAAGCCAGCCAGCAGGTCAGAATAGAAGTCCATTGTCCGAATTCTCTCTCTCTCTCTCTCTCTCTCTCTCTCTCTCTCTCTCTCTCTCTCTCTCTCTCTCACACACACACACACACACACATACACATACACATACACATACACATACACATACACATACACATACACATACACATACACATACACATACACATACCTAGGAAAAAAGAAATGACTTTGGTTTACAGTAGCCAAAAGAAATGGCTTTAGTTTACAGTGGTGGCTCAGCAGTTAAGACGCCAGGCTTGTCGATCGGAAGATCGCAAGTTCGGAGGTTCGAATCCCTAGCCCTGCGTGCGGAGTGAGCTCCCGCACTAGCTCCAGCTCTTGCCAACCTAGTAATTCGAAAGCATGCAAATGCAAGTAGATTAATAGGTACCACTTCGGTGGGTAGGTAACAGCGTTCCACGCGCGTCATGTGGCCACATGACCGTGGAAGCGTCTTCGGACAACGCTGGCTCTTCGGCTAACAAACGGAGATGAGCACCGGCCCCTAGAGTCGGACACGACTGCACAAAATGTGCGGGGGGAACCTTTTCCTTTTTATTGTTCTCTACAGTATTGTTCCCTTAACATCAGTCAGTCTTCTTATCCATTGTTTTGTGAACAATAAGCTTGTATGCGATCTGCATTATGTGGGTTTGCAGACATATTTGTAAAATTTTAATTTTAGTGCATTATATTTGGACAATAAATATACCACAAAATATTCCTAAAGTTCAGGCTGAATAAAGTTTAGTCCTGCTCTTACTGTATGTTCCAGGAACATTTCTTTCTCTAAACAGTCTAATTTTTCATTACTTACTTGAACTGGCATCTGTTTTAAAAGATAGTGCTTTGCCTCATTTGGCTGTCACAGATTTCCCCCAAATGCCCTCTTTATGGTTCTTATTCAACTAATGACAAATTAGAGAGAAATCTTGCATTTTCTCTCACTGAAAATAGTGGAGGTCCCACTTTTGCTTCTTTCTTTGCCTTCTAGCTAAATTGTGACATATCTTCCATTCTATGGAGTCCTTGGTGCTCTCTGAGCTTGGTTGTTTGCTTGCAGACGTTTCCTTGCCCAAATAGGCAACATCTTCAGTTCTAGAAGGGAGTTCCTAGTTGGGCAAGGAAACGTCTGCAAGCAAACAACCAAGCTCAGAGAGCACCAAGGACTCCACAGTTCAACCTGAGCTACATATATTCTCGTCTATTGCTTCCATTCTATATAGAATGTCCCTCCACTATTTCTGCATTTTATAAACATTTTTGCTCTCTAAAGTTACATGCTTCACTGCAATTGTACCTTACATGTCTTTGTGAAACTTTTGGTAAATGAGCAGTGAATTGAAAGATGTGATTTCTTTCTTATTCTGACTGCTGTTATATGAGTTGGATTAGGTTGTCCTCTGGTGCCAGTGTGTTCTTATTATTATTATTTGGTTTTGATGCTGTGTTGGTTTTGTTAATCCTATGTTTGCAGCCCAGTGTTGCCCTTTTGAGATGGATAACTATAGAAATTGATTCAATAAATAAGAAGGAACAAAGCCTTGTTTGATTGCAGCCAGTTTGTTTTGTTTTGTTTTAAACATTTATATGGCCGCCTATCTTAAACCAAACTCTGGGAGGCTCACAAGCCAAGGATTAAAAACAGTGCAAAAAACAAAACAAAAACAAAAACATAAGGAGCTGGCACCACAGCTAAACTTTCCCATGCATCCGACAACACATTCATCCCATGCCAATCTCACCCTATCCCAGTGCTTGGGGAGAAAGCCAGGTTTTAAGTGCTTTTCAGAAGGTTAAAAGGATAGGGGTCTGCCATATTATGGTTCATTCCATTTGATTACAGATCTGAATGGTTATCTAATTGCCCGTCTTTATCCTGCCCCTACTAATAATGACAAACTAGTACAAAATGAAACCATCATAATAATCTGTTTTGGAGTGGTTCCCACTGTAATTAACAGGAGGAAACAAGAAATGTGAAAATTATGGAAACGTTTTCAGGAACTCTTTTTGCAACCCTAAAATGTCAATTAAGCATTGGTTTAAAATGGTGAAGCAATAAGATGTAGGAGACTCTTAGCCCTGAAGGGAAAAGCCTAAAGCAATGGAGCCATGCTTCCTATTTGCAGCTTCAGAATCTACTTTGACCATGATTGCTGAAAACTGACAGCAGAATAACCTACCATTATGAGATGGGAAACATGTGAACATTAACTCCTAAGGTAGTCAAGTCACAATTCTGAGAGAAAGCAAGAAAGAAACAGGATTCCCAATACCCACCTACCAGTATGATATGGATCTACCCACTTTACAGCTTTCAGCATCCCCTTCCACAACATTTTAACCCCACTGATCCTCAAACAGCTGTCCTTGCTTGCTCTAACACCATGAAAGTACCAAAAGTATCAGAAATAAATGAATTAAATTCCCAATTTGGAAGCATACTGTTCAAATAATTGAAAATCTTATGCATTTTCCCGGTGGCTGAAACAAAGTATGGATTAATACCTTTCTTTTTGAAAAGAAGATATTGCAGTATTTTCAGGGCATTAATTCTCACTAGCATAGTAGATAATCAAAGAGCTAATAACCAAATATATTTAATTATTTGTTTGATATTTTAGTCTATATTTCAGAAAGTGACTACATCAAGTTGTAATCAAGGGGAAACAGATACTACTTCATATGTTCAGCTTGCTATCTCAGTAGAAGAACACTGATTCTTCAGAGAAATGTATTGACCATGAAGGTCACATATAAAATTTCTTGGCTTCAATTTCTCCCTTTTCTTATATCATCAATTAAATTTAAAAGTCTATCTCTCTTTTGAGAAACATTATGATTTATTTTTAAATTGCTTTATTTAATATGAAGGTTTGTTATCAAAACATTTGCATATGTATTTATTCTACAAACCTATGAACACTTTTATAGGAACATTACTGTATTTAGCTCTGTTGAACACATTTCCAAATAAACTGGTGATCACTGTCCAATACAAACTTATTCATTTATTTATTTACAGTTATCTCATCTGTTTTATACTCAACCTTGGTATCCAGCTTAATTAATTAATTAATTAATTAATTAATTAATTAAAATTATTTATACCCTGCCCATCTTGTATTACGACTCTGGGCGGTTTACAAACAGTTAAAAATTTTCTAGATGTCCACAGTGCTGATGAACTACTGATTAATCTTTTGAAATATTACTTTTATAAAATCTGAAAAGTCCTACCCTTAAATTCTATAAATATCAAAGACTGCTAGTTGTCAGAAAACTAATAAGGTTGAGATATTTCACCTATCAATAAATATAGCAATTTGATTATATCTGTTCCACTTTAAACCTCTATATATGCAACCGAGAGAGCATTTGCATAATAATAACACTCTTTCCAGATTGTTTGATGCAGATTGCTGGGGAAAAAATCCATACAGCAAAGTGTGTAAAACAAGGAAGAGAACAAAATGGCATTCTATATAACTTGAAAAAAGTATGAACACTGAAAAGTGTGCATCAATCCTATATTGCAAATCATATAATTTGCTGTATTAAAAACTGTAGACCAAAAGGTATATTAATATGTGTACAAATTTTAACTTAATGTAATTTAATTCTTTATTTACTGCAGAATTTGAAGGCTGTTCAAAGAAATTTGTTGGATTCACCAATTCTTAGGATGACCATATTTCCTTGAGACAAAAACAGGACATTGAGATGGCAAAACGGGACGGGGTCTTATGTAATATTCTGTATTCATGAAAAAGACAGGGGTCCCCACCCCCCGGTCCACATGATTGGATCCCTCCTGCAAACCCTGCCCCCCAGTCTGCATGATTGGCTCCCGCCTGCAAACCTCGCCCCCCAGTTTGCCCTCCTCTCTGCCTCTCTGCCCTCCTTTGCCACATGCTGATAGGTGGGAGGGTTTCCTCTTCTGGGCTGCCTCCAATTGGCAGCTCTGGCTCAGTTCCTCCTTCCGCGCCATTCCCACCGGGTTTAAAAAATGGGACAAAATTGAGATTTTTATCAAAATGACGGGACAGTTGAAAAATGCTTAAAAAATGGGACTGTCCCATTCAAAACGGGACGTATGGTCAGCCTAGAAATTATATAAAGTTGATAGAAAAATGAAATTCACAGGAAGGAGTCACACAGTGAAGAAAGCTTGTACAGTTTTAGAAATACAAAATTATGTCCCTTCCCCCCAAAAGTTTTAGAGTGCTAGAGTTATGTACAAAGTATCAAAGATAGTGAGTTACATCCAATCATTCCTTCTATTTATAGAGATCTATCCCTTCCTACAAGCAAAAGGGGGAGGAAGGCAATGCTAACAGATTATTATTGATTTTTCCTCCAATGTACCCCTCTCAGATGTACAAATCCATATTCAGTTCCAGAGATTACTTCAGATTTGGCAAGTGAACATTGCAAATATAACATAAAATATGCATCTTTTTTCCCTTGATTCCTCCACAAACAGGACACCATTAAGAACAAAACAAAACAAAACAAAAAAAATAGTGCAGCAGTAACAGTAATGAATGACTGTCCCAAATTTTCACCATAAAAGCCAAAGTTTTCCTGTTATTCATCATCTGAGTTCATTTCAGTTCAAAGCCATAATGAAAGAATGAAAGAAAATAAAAACAAATACAGTGCCTGGGAAATGCTTAAAAATTATTAATGTCAACTCCCTCCTCCCTGCAATTAGGAAGCTAAACATAATGATGCTTAGTGGTAATGAAAGTGAGCTCTTCAAATATGAGAAGAGAATTTTATTTAGACTCCGTGAACAAAAATGACTATCCTCTAGAGCAGTGCTTTCCAAACTTGGCAACTTTAAGTTGTGCGGACTTCAACTCCCAGAACTGGAGAATTCTGGGAGTTGAAGCTCACACATCTTAAAGTTGCCAAGTTTGAAAAACACTGCTCTAGAGTTAAAGCAGCTTTGGAACTGGCATTCTTGAAGCTTTCCAAATGTTCCCCATGCAACTGCTATCAGAGAACCTTTAAAAAGAGGTCTGCCTGTCATAGTTTCGTGCCATGTAGAGGCTAATGGGGTAAAACCTAAAAAATGGGGGTTATTTTCTTCATAATTAGAATGCTAAATGAATAATTGATGGAAGTACAGAGAACTGCACATCTAGGGGAGATTATTATTTTACACTTCATGTCCTTGAAGTTTGCATTCCTTTCCAAAGCAGAAAGAGTGAGTATCCGTAGTTCACATTCAACTGAGATCACCACATAAAAGTGGAACTGTGAAGTGCTAGTTCATGTTGGTTTGGCAGTAATGACAGTTGTGTAGACTGCCATACTGCTTTTGGTCAGGAGTTATGCCTTGCTACCACATGTCCCATTATAATACCTGAGAAGGCTCCTTCTTATGCCTCTTTATCATCAGAATCCCCTTTTCTACACTAGTGTGCTTGAAGTTCTCAACTGCAATACTGATGTGGGCAGAAGTAACAGTCAAGCCACCCCATGCATAAAACTTGCATTTTTGATGTTATCATTGCATTGTAACAAATAATTGTAGATTAACATGCTATGCCACCTTCCTGAGAGTATGCCTCATTGAAATTAATATTATTTCACTTCTGAGCAGATAAATATACACACACTCACACAAATAAGATTAGCCTTCAGTACCAACTCCTAGCAAGGACAGGTGCAATTTCAACAATAGAAGGTAATGGTGGTTGGCTGGATTCCATCTGTCTTGGCTGCATGCCAGCTGCCATGATCACACATTGCGGTTTATAAAAGCTATACTGCATAAACATTAATTTCCAGCATTACAGTGGAGATGTGCTATTTGCAAACCAGTAACCCCATTATTATCTTGGGGTTATAAGAGGGCTTTTTTTTTTTTTGCCTTCGAGTCAGTCTTGATTCCAGGCGACTGCCTGAACAAGTTCCTGCCATTTTCTTGGCAAGATTTTTGGAGTTGGCTTGCCATTGTCTCCTTCCTAGGGCTGAGAGGGAGAGTGACTGGCCCAGGGTCACCCGACTGGCTTTGTGCCTAAGATGGGAGTAGAACTCACGGTCTCCCAGTTTCTAGCCTGGTCTCGTAACCATTGCACCAAACTGGCTCTCTGTTTTAAGACTAGATGTTTCTTATTTGTCTTTGTCCTCCCTTCTATGTTTATACTTTTCCAGAACTTTTTAGTATTCCTTCAGTGAAACACATTGCTGCAATATATCATTTATGTTGAGTTTTTAACTGTTCTATATTTATATTTATATTTATTTATTTAAGAGACCTATATGGCCATTAGCAGTTCTTTTATTTTAGTTTACTTTAGTTCAGGGGCATCCACAGGGTATGATAAAAAAAGTCAAGTTGGTGGCCACAATGGTGCAATTGAAGCAACTGAATTGATCAAATGATGTATTTCACTAATGCATCTGAGTATTACAACTGTTACCAAAATTCCCACAATATTGTGGTTTGAGGTTGTGAAAACTTCTCTGTGGCCATAACTTTGTCACTGGGCATATTTTAACAATACCATTTTGTAAAATTTTGTGTGGCCTAAATAATAATAATTTTAAAATGTGTCTGGCATTGTCAGAAGACTTAATACGCTGCACACATCTACTGTAGGTCTGGAAATGCTCCCTTTTCATTCCTGTTTATGCCTGAAGGAAAGAAATAGATCAAAGCAGAGATCCATTGTGTTTATGGGACTGATAAAATGCTGCTGAAAAGCATAACTGAATATGATACTGATCACTAATAGCAAACTGAGATTTATAAAGGTTACTCAGACCTTTATTAAACCATTTTCCATAACATGCAAAACAATATATGATTAAATAAATGGAAGAACAATGCTTAGTAAAGGGATCATTATACATATTATTGGAAATAAAACCTGAGGCATTTTATACATTCAGCCTTCTCCCATATTTGATCCTCACAGCAAAGTTCAACCTCTACAACCATAGAATTGAACCTCATATTACTATAGGTCTATTTATGACTTCTTGTACTACCACAACAAAATTTAGGCCTAGTGAAAAGGCTAACTTGAAGCACCTTCAATCAATATACATAAATGCATATTTGGATTTAGAAATGGGAGTTGTTGGCTTTTTTTTCATTGACCCCAAATTCTACTTAGTCCTACATGCGTTATATTTTTATGTGCAATTTCAAAATGTATATACTTTGTGTATTCTTTTCCTACTGTTTGGCCTTTGAGGAAGTAAATTTCTGTTGCAAAGTGCAATTTCCTTATACATCTATATATTTGTCTCTCTGTGTGTTTGTGTTCTCTTGAGATAAGTGTATTTCAAAATTCTAGAAAGTATAGCTTTCACTGTGGATGTTCAAGAAGTCCAGTATAAAATCCTGCTATAATACAGTAACTTTTCATCACAAAATAAACATACTTTGATAGAGTATGGAGAATATATATTCATGCACATTTATTGAGTTACAAAAGTGTAGAGGGAAGTGTTCTTTAACAAGCTTTTATTAAGGGAATTGAGGGTATATTACAATATAATTCATCCTTAACAAATACAGGTAGTCCTCAAAAATCTCTCAGGCCCAGCCCATGAACTTCAGAGAATCAATCCAGCCCAACTTCCGTTCTTTATTTGCTTACACCATATAGACAGAATCTTGCCAGACTAAAGCTACTCTACCTCACCTAAGGGGAAATAACCTGGGAAGGCTCTAGGGCAGGGCTACTCTGAACCTCTTTGTTTTCCCACATTCCAATCCTGGACTGTGTCTCCGTTTATCTCACCCTCCTCCTTGGAATGTGCCCCCTCCTTCCTAAGAACCAGCAGCATTAAAATCCACCACATCACCTCCCCATTCAGAGACACATTCCATAACACAATAATTCATTTAGTGGCAGTTCGGAAAAAGTGACTTACGACCCATTCTCACACTTATGACCATTGCAGAGTCCCTGCAGTCACGTGATCATGATTTGGGCGCTTGGCAACCAGTTCACATATATGACCGTCACAGCATCCTGTGGTCACATGATCGCCATTTTCTACCATCCCGGCCAGCTTCTGGCAAGCAAAATCAATGGGAAACCACATGATTTGCTTAACAACCATGTGGTTCACTTAACGACCACAGTGATTTGCTTAATGACCACTGCAAAAGAGGTTGTGAAATTGGGTCAGATTCGCTTAATGACTGCTTCTCTTAGCAACCAAAATTCCGGTCTCAGTTGTGGTAATTAAATGAGGACTACTGTAAGGCATGAACCTGTAACCATGCAAAAATCAAAGAGGAAATTGTATTGGAATGTAGTAGATATATCAGGAGCTGTCTTATTTAAGATATCAGATGCTGTGCTCCTTTAGGTAAGAAGAATAATGGCTGAAGGAAACTAGTTATGTATCGTTAGTTGGCAATGCTTACATTCACTTATGGTTTATAAGTACATGCTTCCTTAATACCCAATGCCATTATTCCTTTTAAAACTGCATTCTTCTCTGAAAGTTTCTTACATTCACGTTTCTTGTGTTAATGAAATTAAGACTGTGCCTCATTCCGTGGTTATGTACTGTATGCAGTCTAATTATTTTTCAGAATAACCACTAAAAGTTTTTCCCCCTAAAATCATCAGTGCTAATCAGTTTGTTAGAAACATCAACACTATCCTAAATTTGTATTTTTCACTCAACAACTGTGCAAGAGTCTTGTTGCACTTTTGCTCTATTATACTTTGCTATTTTGACTCCCTCTGCACTCCTTTTTTTTTAAAAAAAGAGATTTTAAAACATTTGCTTTAATGCAAGAGAATCAGAATAATTTATAACCAGTCTTATATATAAATCTGTATCTGTGTACCCTAACATGACTTTCATTATTGTATTTTTGGTGCTTAATCTCTGAACTCATATGATGTATTTTTTCCTTAATTAAAACCCGACACTTCCACATAATATAGCAGATGGCAGTGACAAAAGTGATTATGGGACATGACTTCTGAATATATTACTTTAATTCATACAATATCTAAAATCCTGTATAAATAGCAACAGCTGTCAGATATAAATATGGAAAAAGGAGATCTCAAAGAATGTTTGAGTTTCCATTGTAGAAGTAGGGATGAAATTATAGTTCAAATGTGTTCTGTGTTCTATGAATTTTGTAAAATCTGTTGATTGGGTTAAAGGTGTTAGTTACATGCACCATAAGCACAAAGCATGAACATAAAGTACCTTCTGTTCTCTGGCAGTAGTAAACTACTTTTGAATAGTTTTTTTTAAACAAAAATGTCAGGAATAACATAGAGCAGTTAGTAGGGTTATCTGCACATCATTTCACCTGTTTTCATACTAGTCTGTTGATAATATTTACCAAATTTCCCCATCTCTTGCATTTTACAGCATACACTTAAGACTTATTAAAAACTTAGTTGGCCTGTTTCCTTGTCCAGACTTCTCCAGATTAGGTTTCTACTTGTGCAGCAGTTACATCATTCTCACATGTTTGTGTTCCAAAGTTCAAGCCATTAATTGCATGACCCCATTACAGTATTTCTAGTTATTTATTGCAGCAAAAGGTATGAAGGTATGAAGGTATGAAGAGGTATCTTGTAGTCTGAATATCGAGGACATTGCTGTACATATTTATAAGTGAATCTTGCTGATTTATAGAATTAGTTGGAAAGGATAAATTAGGTCACTGATTCCAGCCTCTCACTCAATGCAGAATCCAAATCAAAGTATCTCATACACATAATTGTCTAGATTTGTCTTGAATGCTTCTAGTGAATGCAAATTTATTTTATTTTATTTATTTTATTTATTCAATTTATCACCGCCCAACTCCCTCACAGGGACTCTGGGCGGTTTACAATCCAACACAAATTCTAATACAAATATAAATAAAGTTAAATAAACATTAAAATAAGCAATTTAAAAATACAATAAATAAAATAAAATCAAGATGGTGGTATCTTCACACCTTTTTGGGGAATGGGTTACATTGTTGAATTGCTCATACTGCCAGAAATGTTTGTTGTGTGTGTGTTTGTTTGTTACAATCCAATTGAAATTTGACTTCCTGTAACTTAAGCCCCCTCAAATGAGTGAAAACAGGTGTTGATCTTCCTCTAAATTATTTTAAGTATTTAAAGATGATTGGCATATTCTCCCATCGATCATCTTTTCTCAAGACAAAGTAAACACAACTTCTTCAATCTCATGTCATAGGTCTTAGTTTCTAGTTTGTTTTTTATAAGAAATTTATTAAGGGTTAGGGTTATGCATTAACCCTTTTTTTGAAGGTTATGCATTATATTGTGTTTATTTTATGTCTATGAATTTTTTTTAATTTTTTTGTGTTTTTCTTTGTTATGTATGTGTATGTTATGGGTGTTAAAGAAATAAAGATTGAAAAAAAAAAGAAATGTATTAAGTTTAGAGCAAAGTTAAAAACTACAAAAAAAGCAAAAAAAAAAACTACAAAAAAAGGAAAAAGGGGGAAAAAGTGAGAAAACAGAAAATGAAAAAAGATTTTTTAAGAAATTACATAACAAGGTGACTTCCGACTTTCAACAACAAGAATATACAACAATTTCCATAATTAATCCCTTACTCTACTGTATATCTAACCAAAATCACGTTATTTCTATAAGTCATTCCATTAGCACATTTCTAGTTTCTTGATTATCTCTGTTGTCCCTTCTCTGAACTTGTTCCAATTTTTTCTGAATCCTTAAAGTGTGGTGCCCAAAACTTAACAGTATTTGTGAGATCTCACCAGTGCAAATCAAAAGCCTGTCTAGTTCACCATTCTCCATCCTAAAGTGATTAGCCAGATTCCAACAAGGATGAATATAAGGCCATTTTCTCACTCATATTCTCTAGCTTCTAGAATTCAGCAGCATCTGTAGTCATTAATCCTAGTCACTGATAAACTTATACTGATAAATGAATTCAGTGTAAAGCTTCCAAGTAGGCAGACCTCAGTCCATATAGGTAGCAGTTCTATAAATGGATTATATAGAGTAGCATATGAATAACTCTTTTTATTTTTCTTGAATCTCTTTCCATTCAGAATTCGCTGGATGGCCCAAGATTTAGTTAGGTTTCTTCCAGAAATTTATTCTGCATTTTTTTTCAGCCATTGCGATTCAGACTAATGCAAAAGAAATTCTTTTCATTCTCCCCACCCCACCCACTTTAAGGAGAAGAGTATTTTGAAAAAGTTCTCATGGGTTTAATGTGTGAATCTTGCCTTTATAGAGTGGGTGAGAAATGTGTTCCCTTCCTCTCTCCCTGTCGCGCGGGTATAAATTATATGATATATGATGTATAACTTGATGATGTATAAATTAATGTATACTGATGTTGTAAGCCGCCTAGAGCCCTCCAGTAGGGAGGGGATAGGCGGGGTATAAATAAGATAAAAAAAAATAAAATAAAAAAAAAATGTGTTTCATTGTATAAGCATCTCTCCAACAGATAAGGGACTGTTACTCAAACAGTCCTTATGGATCCATGATTGGATCTTCACAATTAGTGGCTAAACTTCACCTTGTCCAATTGTGGAAGTCATTAAACAATTTAAGGCACTGACAGTGTATGCAAAAAGAAATGTAATTAGGATCTAATTTGGAACTTAACATTGATTCCTTCTTTTGCAGTAAAAACATGTGGATCTAATCTTCAAGGGCCAGGTGGCACTTTCACATCCCCCAACTTTCCTTTCCAGTATGACAGTAATGCTCAATGTGTTTGGGTTATCACAGCCATCAATCCAAATAAGGTAAGTTTAACTTTGAGAGTGTTTTAAACACCAGTATCAAATTATAAATTAGAAAGTCAGTAAGGAATCAGAAAGAAAGTCAGAAAGATTAGTTCATCTGATGCAATGTGTGTGTGCATTAGAGCTACAAAGTGTTTTGGATTGAAAGAAAAAGGATACTTCAAAGTACTGATATAACATCTATTTGCTATTTATTAAAGCAACTGCATCTTTTCCCAGAATTGGGCTATTACCCTCCACAAATACAGGATGATCTAGGGAAAAAGAATGGACTTGGTTTTATGAAGCTGCAAAAAAGGCCAAGTTGTCCTATACAAACTTTCGACTGATGCAGACAATAAGATCTGCAATTACCAGTTTGAGAGCTTTTTTTTGGTGTATTGTAAATTTTGAGGCAGCTATAAGTGTTTGCCATTCCATCAAAGAGCAACCATATTCATACAGTTCAAGAAAAGTTGTTTGCCTTGTAATCATGCCAAGTGCTGTGAGTTTCTATTCAGGAGAATTTGAAGTTAGAAATTTTGAGGAGACTAGTTCCAGATACTCTGTAGGTCAGGTGCCAGAGAGTTTCACAAATGGCAGTCCAAAAGCCAAGACAAAAGTCTGTAGGATCAGGAGGTAGTTGGAGCAAGGTGTCACAGGAACACAGGTCTGGAAGCAGGATAATTGTTTCCAAGAAGGGAAGGTGATCTGGACAATGCTCTTGAATAGCCAGAATGCCTGGTTGTTCTTAAAGGAGTTAATTATCATTCCTCTCAAGGAGATGGGCCAACCTTCACTGCTCAGCCCTTTTTACCTGACAGTGTGATTTAGGGCTTTGCACTTTCACAAGGTCAGGCTCTGATGCCTTACTATCAGAATCAACAGCCACCAGTGTTGACTCAGACCCATCACTCACATGCAGATGACAGACCTCTTGATCTACAAGCTAAAAATTCACAACATTCTCCTCTCCAGGATCCAAATTAATGGAGTCAGAAGCATCCATATCACATGCACACTCAAACATGCTTTGAAGCACTGTTTTGCCTTCAAATGCAAAGCCCGGCATGTTCAAGTGTTTCAGAAATATTACAATGATCATCTGTGGAATTCTGCAGGATTGTTGTGGATGGATCCAGATGGAATTGTGTCATGATGGAAATTTTTAATATAGTAAGAAATCACTGTTTCTAATGGATTCACCATAGGACATTTTATTGATAATCAAACTTAAATTGTAGGCTTACACTTCAATTTATAGTATTTGTTTCTTTCTTCAGTCCCATCTTCTTTAGCATATCACTAGAGGTAGTAATTCTCCAGTAACAGAGACATATATTAAAGTTATTAGCATATCTCAGTTTTTGTTTGTTTGTTTGTTTGTTTTGCTTTAGATGCATTCTAGCATCATTCACTAAGATTGCCTTTGTGCAATGTTCTAGAGGTGATATATTTGGCTCAGGGCTAGAATCAGAATTAGACAGAAAAACAAAATGGACACAAATGCATTATAATATGTGTGTGTACTGTATGTATGTATGTATGTGTGTGTGTATGTATGTATGTGTATATGCATTTCTAACATGTTATTTATTTTTACTTGCATGGTTATGTCACAAGAAGTAGCAACTTTTAGCTGGCTGAGACGAAAAAAGTACTGCAACACAAGGAAAACACTATTTTCATATATTTTAAGGGGAACAGAAAACATAAAATAGGCATATGAAAGAACAGTCACAAGTTAAAAAGTGAGACAGAGGAATTAATTTGGTCTTGAGAGTGATTATTCCCAGATTAGAAACCAAATTATTTTAAATCAATGTATCTACTATTCTTATATAATAGCGTGATTCTTATATAATAGTTGATTTCTCCCTTTCAGAATGTATGGATCTTAATACAACATTCAAAATGTACCATTATGGGGTTGATTTATGATACTTCAGTTAATATAACAAGATGACAGTTGCTATTGTATCATCATTCATAGTCTTAGGCATGTTGCAATTCTGTGGCTGATCTTTTTTCACCCAAACCAGCAGTTGTGTATTCCATCCTGTCAGATATCTCATTTGATGATTGCTCTTCTGTACCTCCTACACTGTGCTATTATTGCTTATGGACCTTCTTTTCTATTTTTTCCCACTGCTTCTGAAATGCTTGTTCAATTTTTGTCTCAAAATACTATAATAGTGCTATTTTTTTTAATCCATTCAATCGTGTCCGATTCTCAGAGACTGCTTGGACATGGCCCTGCAGTTTTCTTGGCAAGGTTTTTCGGAAGTGGTTTGCCACTGCCTCCTTCCTAGGGCTGAGAGAAAGTGACTAGCCCAAGGTCACCCAGCTGGCTTTGTGTCTGCGGTGGGACTAGAACTCACGGTCTCCCAGTTTCTATCCTGATGCCTTAACCACTACACCAAACTGGCTCTACATAATAGTCATTAGGATTCCTTAATAGATTTTTGGATTGGAAAAACATATTTTTAAATATGATCTTTGAAACAGGAACACTATTTATTTATTACTTTGGGGAATGTGTAATGTTGTAGTCAAAGTTTTGGACTAGGACTATGGAGAGCCAGGTTCAACTCACTGGATGACTTTGGACCAGTCACTTTCTCTTAGTCCAACAAACTCACAGAGTTGTTATTTTGAGCTCCTGGAAGAAAAACAGGATAGGATATGAATCTAATAAATATACAGTATATGTAGACAAATAAATATGAACAAAGACCTTCAAAGTATCTTCTCAGGGAAATTCCTTATGGAACAAAGACATTTTTATTTTTTATTTTATAATTAAAATACGATTACCAGAAGCATTATTTTTATTTTAGAAATGATCTACATTATATTCGCTACATTGGGGCATATTAATTTTGAACAAGTCCACTGAAATTAGTGGGTGTTGGAAGGAAATGTGGATGGAATTGCACTTGAACTATATGTTGCAAGTAAATCATGCAATACAAATTGCATTTTTTCACTGTACCTCCAATTGTTTTTTGTCACAGCTGATTGAAAATAAAAATAAAAAAATAAAAATGGATGTCCCCTTATTTAAAATATAAATAAAGTTGGAATTCCTGAGATAGTCCTTCCAAGGAGCATAGGACTGTATTTACTTAATAAAACCAGTTCAGAAGCCTTCTGAATCTGTACGTTTGTATGCCATCTTTAAGAGAGAAATCATTTGGGCCAGCACTTATGGAAGAAGTTGGGAAGAGCCTTCTGTTTTGAAGTGGTTTAAGGCCACCTGCATTTCTTTGTTAAGGTGAAGTGTGTCATCACTTTAGCAGAGAAAATCTCACCACTTCCACAGCACAAATAATGTCATCCAAGTGAACAAGTTGTTTCAAGGCCTACTAAATAGAGATATGTCTCAATTATTGTTAAAGGAACAAGTGATTACCCATTAATTTTCAGTGTGCTTTAGTTTGTACTTTAGCATAAATTCATTTTTAAGAAGAATTTTATTAAGTTTCAAGCAAAGATAAAAGCTACAGAAAAACAAAAAACTACAAAGAAAAAAAACTATGAAAGTGTGAAAATGCAAGGAATATTTTTTCAAAGATACAAAAAGAGATGACTTCCAACTTTTAACAGCAAGGATATACAAAAATTTCCATAATCAATCCCTTACTCTATATTAAACCAAAATCACATTATTTCTATAAATCATTCCATGGCACTTTGTAAAAATCACTAAATACAGTTACTCCCTCCCCTTATATTAAAAGAAAAAAAGACAAAAAATTATATAAAACTTCTAAACAACTTCCCCTCGCAAAGATAACATTTATTTAATTATTTCCTTCCTACTACTATTCTATACATTTCTGTCTACTATAATAAAAATCAAACTAAAAACATATAAATTGTCTGCCATTATGCTTGATAACACAACAACTTTAATAATCTTAATCATATTAAACCTATATCCATCCATTTATTTTTATTATCACTTAATAATCTTAATCCAAATCATTAAAGATAAATGAAAACAGCCAAACCCTAAAAGCAATCCAGATAAATATTCTTTTACCTTTATCCCACTTCAAAATAAACCAGAGCATTTACATATCCCCACAATGCGCACAGAGCTTTTTTGTTAAAAAAATCGAAAAGCCCAACTGCCCCCCTCAAAAACTCTGACTTCTCTTCAGGAAACCTCCCATAATAACCCCTTCTTTTCCATGGCACTCCACCAGAAGATCAATTTAACTTGTGGCTTTCAACTCGCTCTCTCCCTTAAATTTCTCCAACTCAACTATCCGATCTTCATCCAGCATTTCAATAGAAATCCCGATCTCACTCTTAGAAAAAATATTTCTATTGCCGTTAAATTCCTCAGTTCCATCCACAACGTCACCAACCAGATGACACATTTTAGACCTCATATTTTCCACAATGTCCTGAATGTCTTGCATAAAATCTTGGTTGGAGTCAGAAAGAATCTGTTTAAAGTCTTGGTGGAAGTCAGAGAAAATCTGTTTAAAATCCTCCATGTCTCAAGAAGTAGATTATGGTGCCCCCTAGGGGCTTAACCAACAAAAGTTGAAGATATGAAAAAGTTCTGGAATGTGTTGACACAATCGAAAGTGAGATATGCAGACAGTTCTCAAGGGAAAGTAGAAGCAGAAAGCTGAAGTTTCAAATCAGCCAATTCAACGTCTAGGGAAATACCAATATCTTCAAATTTAGTACAAAAATAATAAAATATTTTTTAAAAAGTAATCCCAAAAATAACAATAAGCACCAAGAAAACCAGCTTCTCCTTGCTGTAGAAAGCCTCTCTTAGGGTACGTGTACTTAAAAGAAATATAAATTGGGTGATTTAGAAATGGGGTGGACAGTCTTAGTGTCCCTTTAAGTCTACAGCGTGGCTTGGAAAATGATGAAATCCCCACCTCCCAGCTAAGCTCTTACCAGTCGAACACGAAATGCTGTTTGCGATATTCTGGCTACAAGCAGCCATCCGGAGGGCAGGTGGGGTGATTCCTTGTGTTTTGCTCTTTCCAGAAAATTTATTTATTTATTTATCTATTTATTTATTTATTTATTAAATTTATTAAATTTCTCTGCCACCCATCTCATGTACAACGACTCTGGGCGGTTTACAAATAATAAAAATGACAAATCGTTAAAACAATTCAATACAAATAAATAAAATACAAATACAATATAAGGCATGAATATAAAACATAGAATGTAGAATATAAAATTCAGGATGGGAAGATCTTAACCTTAGGACCCTCACGGGGCCAGCCATCCCCATGAATAGCTGTCCCCCCTCCCATCCCAGGCCAGGTGGCATAGCCTTGTTTTTACTCCCTTCCAAAAGGCCAGGAGAGTGGGGCTTGTCTTACCCAGTGGGTAGCTTGTTCCAAAGGGCAGGGGCTATGGCAGAGAAGGCCCTCCTCCTGGACTCTGCCAATCAGCAAGCCCTCATGGACAGGGTCCATAACATGCCCTCTCTGCCTGACCGGGTGGGATGGGTCGATGTAGTTGGGATGAGACGGTCCCTGAGGTACCCTGGCCTCATGCCATGAAGGGCTTTAAAGGTGATAACCAACACCTTGAATTGGACCCGGAAGCAAACCAGCACCCAATGCAGCTCACGCAGTAATGGTGTTATATGCGCCCTTCTAGGGGCTCCTAAGACTGTTCGCACAGTTGCATTTTGCACCAGCTGTAGCTTCTGGATACTCTTCAAGGGTAGCCTCATGTAGAGCACATTGCAGTAGTCTATGCGGGAGATGACCAGGGCATGAGTGACCATTTGGAGGGACTCCCAACCCAGGAAAGGGAAGAGCTGGTGCACAACATGAAGTTGCGCAAAGGCTCCCCTGGCCACAATTGCTACCTGCTCTTCGAGCAGGAGTTGTGAGCCAGATGAGTTTTATAGTCATTTTTTAGATTTTTAGAGTTTTTAAAAAAGAAGTTTGTATTCTAGTAAACATTTAAAATCAATTCACTGTGACTTGTTTAATGTAGAATTCTGTCATGTCAAAAGTTTCCCATTATACAAAGGACTACTTCAGAAATCTCAGAGAAATTCTATAGAGAAAGAATAGATCAGATAAATAAAATAAAATAAATAAATATTTCCAGTTAAATGTAAATGGGAGATCAAGGCATATTGTTACTATGCTTGCTCAAGGCATATGTTTCTAAACGAGTAAAATAAATGTAGATCTTACCTAATATTGACTCAGGCCATCTAGCCTACTCTCTTTGACCTTGATCTTGACCAGCAATGTTTCTCCAGTATTTCAGGTAGGAGTTTTTCTCACCTGGCCTTAAGATGCCAGTTCTTAACCTCTGACCCTTTGCATGCCAAGTGTGCACTCTGTCATTCTTATATTCATTATTGTGCGCTTCCTGTGAAAATCTAAAAAAAAATTCTTGAGTGAACACTGCAGATATAATTTTGATTTCAGCCAAGTATTTGAAAAAAATATTCCATAACATTTTGATTAGATAGCTAATTTAATTATGCTTTTGGTAGATTCACATCTGCCTGGATGCTCAAATAGACCTCATAAGCCACTCCCCATCAAACTGGAATGAGATCAAGTGGGTTGCCACAGGTTTCATTCTTTCCACTTTTTAATTTTTATTTCTATTAATCTTGTAGATAAAGAGAGAAAGAAAACTGATCAGATCTGCAGATATTTACAGAAATATCTGGGTTTACTCTAGAAAATAGTGTGCAGTTACAAAATTAGAACCAGGTTGAAAACAGCAGAATTAATTTTAACAGACAGAAATGCTTTCTTGGCCAAATCATTTATTGGGGAAAAAAAGATCAGGAATAGGAAAGATGATGCCAAGCTTGGTAAAAGTTTTCATGAAAAGAAATCTTGGAATAGCAGTTGGCCACAAGCTGAGTATGAGTCTGTGAAGTGATATGGCTACAGAAAAAATAAATACACATTTAGCTGCATGAACAGAAATGTAGTTTCCAAATAAGGTAAAGGTTCCCCCCGCACATTGTGCAGTCATGTCCGACTTTAGGGGCTGGTGCTCATCTCCGTTTGTTAGCCGAAGAGCCGGCGTTCTCCGAAGACGCTTCCACAGTCATGTGGCCAGCATGAAGAGTTCCATTCTATTCTGTATTGGTGAGACCCAATCTTAGGTACAGAGGTCAATTAAGACAAACTAGAACAGTTTGAAAATAAAGGCAATAAAGTAGAAGCTTTTTGTAAGGAGAGATTTAAGGAACTGAGTATGTTTAGTCTTGTGAGGGGGGGGGAAAGGACTGAGGAGGGATATAAATAGCATTCATATAGGTGCTTGAAGGGATACTTGAATATTTATTCTGTTTGTATCCTGCCAAATCAATAAGGACTCTCAGCAATTGGCAGCAATCCAGTAAAATATAGAACCAGTTAAATCATCCACAGTGAACATCATTAAAATTATAAACAATTTAGAATAAAAATGATAATAATGATTATAATGAAAGAAAATAAACTTCATAACCAAAATACAAAATAAAGAAGGAAGACAACAGTTAAACTGAAGTTTAAACAACAACAATTCACTAGTCACAAAATGCTCTATAAAAGAGTTCCATCTTAAGCAGCTGCCTGAACATTAAGAGGGATGGTGCAAACCTTTATTTCAAGGCGAAACTATTCCATAAGTCATGAGCAGCAACCGAAAAACAGCATCTCTTGGCGTCTAGTCCACTTATCTCATTAAAGTTGGGAAAGATACTGTTTCTTATTTTCCAAGAGTGTCAAAAATGGAATAATAATCTTAAATTATAGGGAGGCAGAATCTAGTTAAATACAATGAAAAGTTTGTTAATGACAAGTTGAATCCATTACTTGAAAAGGTGGTGGCTTCTGTTTACTGGGTGTGTTCAAGCAGATTCTAGATTGACATTTGTCAGGGATGCTTTAATTTGAATTTGGGCATTGAGCCCTTTCCAAATTTATGATGCTAATTTAATTCAAATGGCATGCTAGGGGACAATGCTTTGGTAAAATCTTGGATCTGTTTCACTGGAGGACAACTTGATCTCAGTTTGAGTCTGGAACTACCAGCACAGTAGCCAATGTATAAAGGAACCAAGCACATGTAAACTGCCCAATTGTTTAGTATGGGTAGAAGAAGACTTATTTATTTATTTATTTATTATTTCTAACTTATATCACCGCCTATCTCCCCCCACAAGGGGACTCTTAGCCGAGGAAGTACAAGTAGCAGAAACATTGAGGGAAAGTGACCAATGTCACTGAAAGGAAACTAAACTTTAAGGGAAACTAAACCAATGAAATGAGGGGCGGGGGGTGGGGAGAGAAGGAGGACAGCAAAAGAAGCCAATGAAGATCTTTAAAAAATAAATAAATAAAGGACACACATAAGAAATGCAAAGGGGGGCAGGCCACAAAACAAAAGTAGATGGGTAGCTCTGAATTGTGGAGCTGGCTTCAGGAAAGTGAAAACTCAGAAATGGAGAGAGTGAAGATTCAGTTTATTCTCTTACTGTATATGCCTTACTTCTCTCACATATTGCTCTTTCATCAACCAACTTTCAGTTCCATATTTATGGAGAACCTATATTTTCAAATCTATTTACTTTATTACATGCTTTTTCTAAATCAACAAATGTAGAGGAAACTTTCTCACATTCATACATTTCTTAATAATTTGGTTTGCACACGCTCTACCCAGCATAAATCCTCACTGCACTTCTCAAATGTTGCTAATTCTATGCTTATGTATGCTTTCAATCAGAACTTTGCCAAAAAGGTTGACAGGTACACTTAGCATACTTTATGCATTTACATTCTCTAAGCATTTATGTATGCCTTTGCATCATTTTTACTTGGATAGTCTTTGACATATCATTATCATTCCCATGCAAATCTCTAAAATAAATACTCCTTCCAGCATTTTATCACCTCAGTTGCATCTCAAATACTTTTGGATGAATTTTAGTTTTAATTCCATTCACAATGTTGCTGGTCCCTTATTATAACTTTTCACCCACTTCCAAAACATTTATGCTGTCAACATGGCTTTACATTATATTTTGCAACATCTTGAATCTCCGAAGTCTTATGCACGAATCCTATTTGTGGACTTGAGTTCAGCATTTAATACCATTGTTCCAGGAATTCTTTACAGCAAACTGATCCAGCTCACTGTGCCTGACCTTACCTGTAGGTGGATAATCAGTTTTCTAACAGATAGGAAACAACATGTGAGGTTAGGCAAAACTATATCCAGTATTCGGTCAATCAGCACAGGTGCCCCTCAGGGATGTGTGCTCTCCCCGCTGCTTTTCTCCCTCTAAACCATGACTGTACTTCAAAAGATTCTTCTGTTAAAGTTTTGAAATTTGCAGATGATACAACCGTCATTGGTCTCATTTGGAATGGTGGTGAGTCAGCATATAGATGGGAGGTACAACAACTGGTTCTGTGGTGCAGTTACAATTTGAAACTGAATACACTTAAAACTGTAGAGATGGTTGTGGATTTTAGAAAGAACTCCTTTAATTCCCCTTTCCTTACTATACTCGATGGCCCTGTATCAGTAGTAGAGTCCTTTAAGTTTCTGGGCTCCATAATTTCTGAAGATCTGAAATGGATGCTTAACATCAGAACTATTATCAAAAAGGCACAACAAAGGATGTTCTTCCTGCATCAACATAGGAAGTTTGAACTATCTCAGGAGCTTCTGGTACAGTTTTACAGAGGAACTATTGAGTCTGTTATCTGTTCTTCTATAACTGTCTGGTTTGGCTCTGTAACCAGGCAGGACAGACATAGACTCCAACGGATAGTCAAGTCTGCAGAAAGAATTATTGTAATCCGCCTCCCCTCTATAGAAGACCTGTATGTTGCAAGGGTCAAACGTAGGGTGGAGAAGATATCTGCAGACCCTTCTCACCCTGGAGATAAACTGTTTCAACTTCTTCCATCAGGACGGCATTATAGAGTACCGTATGTCAAAACATCTAGACATCGACACAGTTTTTTCCCTTGTGCTATTGATTTGTTGAACTCCTAATTAATGCAGCATGATATAATGAATGATGATGTATGATAAGACATGACTGCTAAGATGTGACCGGTAATGCTCTGTTATATGTGAACATATGCTAGATAACAAATGCAGTATTATTGTCCCTTAATTTTTCCTTTAAATATGAGTATGTGTTAGTTAAATAGCTGTAGTATTATTTTTTTCTTTAATTTTTCTTTTCTTGATTGTATAATTTATTATTGTTTATTTTTTCGATGTTAGGTAAATACATTGAGAGCTCTTGCACCGAAGTCAAATTCCTTGTATGTTTAGTCATACTTGGCCAATAAAGTATTCTACTCTACTCTACTCTACTCTACTCTACTCTACTCTACTCTACTCTACTCTACTCTACTCTACTCTATTCTATTCTTCTTAAAAATATTCCATATTTTAAAATAGCTGTTGAATAACATTTCCACGGTCTTCATAGCTGCTCTACCAAATGCTAGCCTGCGGTGTATTTCTTGGCAACCTGTTCCTTTACTGTTGACGGTTCATCCTAAAAGGCAGAAACCACTTTGATATCTTCATTGGCAATTCTAAGGCTGGTTGTTCCAACTGTTGTCATTAGTTTGGTCATCTTTATATTTAATTTTAGTCCATTTTTTTCACTGTGCTCCTTGACTTTTATTACTATGGCTTGCAGATTATTTGCATTTTCAGCTATCCTCCACTTTTAAAACCACACTCAACTTCTTCCAGTCCAGCTTCCCTTAATATATATTCAGCATATAGGTTGAATAGATAAGGGGAGAGTATAAAGCCTTGTCTCACTCCTTTGCCAACCTGGAGCCAGTCTATTTCACCATATTCTGTCTGTACTGTGGCTTCCTGACCTGTATATAAGTTTTTCATGAGGACAATGAGATGGTCTGGGATTCCCATTTTTCTGAGCACTTTCCACAACTTGACATGATTGACACTATCAAAGGTGTTTCTATAATCAATGAAGCACATAGTGATTTCTTTTTGATATTCTTTGGCTTTCTCAATTATCCAGCATGCATCAGCAATAATGACTTGTGTTCCTCAGCCTTATCAAAAGCCGGCTTGAACATCTGGTAACATTCTACAATATATAATTATATTATAGCATGTTATAGCATGTTCTCCAAAACTAGGATGAAGTATCCCAGAGATTTGAACAACACAGCAAGGGACTAAGCCTATATAGTATTTCAATAATGGTAGCAATTACAAACAGTTGGTAGTCACCAAGCACTTTGAGGCTGATACTTAAACTCTATCTCCTGCTAGTTCAGAGGAGCATCCTGCTTTCCTGTGTTGCCCTGTATGTGACAAAGGTTTCACTTTCCATGTATAACTTCCATATTTCTACTCTGTTAATCTCTTGTGATTGACTCTTGACAAATTGTACAGAGAATCCAGGAATACAACTATTTCAAGTTAAGGTCAAAAACATAATTTAGGAAAGTTAAAAGTGCAACTTATTTTAGCAAAATATAGAGTAGAGCTGGGACAGTGGATTCTATGAGGCAGTTAGCAGAACTGAACTTGGTTTCATTGGGCCCCAAATTCCCCCTTGCTAAAAATTGCTGGAGGATTGGGCAAAACCCAATAAAAGGAAACACAAATAAATTAACAGCATAGAATCAGACAGCAAAGACTAATTTCAAAATGAAAATCGATACAATGAACAAAAAGTGATGTTAAGACGCCAGGCTTGTTGATCAGAAGATCACAAGTCGGAGGTTCGAATTCCTAGTCCCGCGTGATGGAGTGAGCTCTTGCAATAGCCCCAGCTCTTGCCACCCTAGCAATTCGAAAGCATGCAAATGCAAGTAGATGAATAGGTACCACTTCGGTGGGATGGTAACAGCGTTCCACATGTGTCATGCCGGCCACATGACCTTGGAAGCATCTTTGGACAACGCTGGCTCTTCGGCTAACAGAGATGAGCACCGGCCCCTAGAGTTGGACACGACTGCACAAATGTGTGTGGGGAACCTTTACCTTTACCTTAGAGTTAGCAGTAGAGATGTTAGCTGCTGTAAGCATTCTAGGCTAATCAGATATTGAACTGTAGTATAGTCTAACCTATTCCAGTCTTTGCTGTATTATCACTGTGAATAAAAGAGATGGAAGAACTGTTTTAACTGTTAAAAGCTGTGGCAAATCAATTGTCCACATGGTGGCAGCTGTAGGAGAAGAAGGTCAAAGAGTTGGGTTATCTTCGATTTTCTTTTAAGCCCTTGTTTCCAGTCATTTTTATTTGGCTGTCAAGTGTTTCAGATACCTGTTTTTGATGAAAGCCAGTTTCTCAAGAAATCTTCTGTTGAGGAGCACTTTAAGGAATTATTGTTTTGTGGTGAATACTTAGATAATGACCACAATGACTTCTATGACTTCCATATCAGTTTGTATGAGCTGACAGAGAAATAAAGTAAAAGCTTAGCTGGGAAGGAAAAATCGTGAAGGTCAGATACAAACAACTGAGAGCTGCAGTGAATTAAGGTATTAGTGAAGTCAGCATCCACTGTAAAGTTCTGAAGATACTTTTCTGTAAAGCAGCCTTCATTCACAGATGTGGGAGGTGGGCAGAACAAGGAGCATTTGTTTGTTAATTTAATGCATTTTTATGCTATTATATCTCAAAGTGGGTTATAATAAATATAATTAAAATACAATAAGAAAAGTAGAAAGTTAGAACATCGTAACATTTTATCTTTATAAAACAGAGGTGGGAAATAAAGCAACGCTATTCATCCACCATTCATAGCGGGGAGATCTGCATGGTAGGTCTTCAGAAGACACCTAAAAGGTATATTAGTATATTACAAACCAACCAACCAACCAACCAACCAACCAACCAACCAACCTTGCGGATCTAGACTCCATCAAACTTAAATGGCACTTACCTTACTTATTATGAATAAGTACCACTTATTTCAGTAGATCCATTCTAAATGTGAATAAATCTGGATCCAACCCATTATCCCCAAAGATTCTTGATTATGGTTTTTAAAGAATGGCATAGCACACTTACATTATTCCTGGTGCTGAATATTTTTTAAGTGTAAGTGAAGCTATTTTATGAATGCAGAACTTGAATATACTTCAATTACTTCTTCAATATGAATAATTTAGTTCTGATAACATTTTACACCAAGTGCAGAATAGAACAAAACTATTTGAATAGTGAACACCCTGGGTGTGAAAGTGTAGGAAGATGAAGATTTGTACTTTATTAATATTTTCTGTCATAATAAACCCCCTTCCAAACTCATGTAGAAAATGAAGGCAATAATTCACAATAATAAACTATTTGTTAAGTTCTTACTGCTGATAATATTTATAGTGATATCCTGTAGTTTCCAAGTCTTTTGAATTCATTCTTTCCTTCCTTTATGCTTTTTTTCACCTATTTTACTCCCATGTTTTGTGACCTCATTTCATAACAAACTACTGACTTTAAAATCTTTTCCAAGATGTCACTGAAAGGTTCTTGATATTTTAAGACATTTGAAAATACCCTCATATTTCTTGAAGAGAAAGTATGTATTTATATGTCAAGTCAAGTCTTGTTTGAATTGAACTCAACTCATGGTGGCATCTTGGATGTGTTCATGTAGTTTTCTTGGCAGCTGTCACAGCTTCTCCCTAGCAGGGTGGGGTTGAATCCAATTAAAGAGACACGTAATTATCCAGAGACTTCAGAAGTAAGTTATTGTAAAATAAAATAATAAAATAAAAGCTAAGAATTCATTATGAAAAGATGCCAGCAACTGCTGAGTAAGTCCCTTTTATAGTAATCAATCCTCAGATTTCTTGCATCCTTTTCTCTCTCCTGCTCTGCATAAAAGACTAGAATGACTTCTATTTTGGGTGGGAGATGCTATTTCCATCTGTTACTTGTTTTGGCCACACTCTAATTTAATGTCAGGTTGATAACTTTTGACTGTGTAAGAACTAACCTTCATAGCAGCAATGTATAAGTGGTTTGCTATTACCTGTTTCTGGGTTTTTTTCCAACTTCCCAGTCTTTCCTACAACCTTGTATTCCCTGGTTGTCTCCCATTAACTAATGCCTATCTACCTTCCAAGATGAGACAGGTTCAGCCAGGTGCTGCCCCTTGTTAAGGCATGAATTAGTCAATTAAATGCTCCAGGTTTGATTCAGAAGAGGTGCTTCAGAATGTGCAGGAACATAAATGCAGTACCTGTCTATGAGTCATGAAAGAAGCTACAGTATGTCTTTTCTCAGGATAACATGACTGCTGAGCCCACATGTCCCAAAGGAATTTCCTCAAATTGAATCCACCATTTTCCTCATACAGAGAACACTATGTATTATTTTAAGAGCAAGCCACCAGAAATGGATGGCTTTAATGCAAGTCAAACACTGCAACATAATTAGCTCCATTAAACCATCACAACATGGAGGGATGGATGGATGGATGGATGGATGGATGGTTGTTCACCACTAGTACCCATTTTTTTTAATGTGAAACTCAGGAAACTGGTCAGAAATGTCATACATAAAAGATTTAGAAAATTGATTGAATGCCATTTGGGAAAACAATCCCCAACTCTGCCAAATATTCTGCATTTATTTGCCAAGATAGGACTTATCACTCAACAGAATTGCTGAGGTCTCTGATTCCACATTGATTTGGGGTTGGGGGGAATCATTTGGAATTGAATAAAATAAAAATCTGTAGAATTCACATTGCAGTTCAGAGGATGAGAAACACCTCTTCATTATCAAAAGAAGCAAACAGTTTCAGGCAGCCAGCCATGACTTGTTTCTGAGTCAATTCAAAGTACTAAACGTACTGTATCTTTCCCATTCTATCAGTCCATGAGGGGATGCTCGGGGTTCCCCATTCTTGACCCGGAAGTAGGCCTTCTCAATAGCTTCCCATCCCTGTGGAATATGGTTTCCCATGGAATATGTACGGCCCCCACACTCCTCTTTTAAAGACTTGCTCTTTAAAAAAGCATTTGGAGATTGAAAGACACAGCATAGACTGTTTTTATGTCTTTGTATGTGTTTGTTTTTATTCTTTTTCTTACAGTTATTATGCTATTCTTATCAGTTTTTTATTACAACTTTTTTGGGGGATTATAGTCTCCCATAGTGTCTGGATCTGGGTGGGATATTAATGCTATGAAATAAAATAAATGATATTAAATGATGATATTATTATCATCAACATATTAAGATAATTTATCCATTATTTAAGGAAAATAGCATTTTATAAACCTGTTTTGAATAAAATGATATCTGTGTTATTTATTTATTTATTTATTTATTTATTTATTTATTATTTAAATTTATATGACTGCCCAACTCCCCCAACGGGGATTTCTTTTAAAATGTTCTTTTAATTTCTTTAAAAATGTTCAATAAATTATCAACCAGTTAATTCCTGACAGTGGTGGTTGGAAAAAACCCTGGAAACAGGATTTGATCTCCTATAAGGAACAAAAATCCAAGTTTCATGACGATGTTATCACAAATAGAGAGGAAGTTATGGTATAAATTCCATGATGTAGTAAATAGTTTAATTTAATCAGTGCTTCTACAAACATATAACTCCAGTACTTTATAGAGTTTATTTCCCCCAATTATGAAAGGTATGAAACAACAGACTTTCTCCCACTGAGTTAAAGATGGGAAGGAAAAATATGCCAGGAGGCTCATAAAACAGGACATTTTATAACCTTTTCTTCTTCAACCCCTCTGTCTATCTGATTAACTGATAAGAGGCTTTGAAATGTAGGGCCTTCATTCCTGCCAGCTGGTCCCCTTGTAAATCCTCCATATATTGATTACCACTAGGTCAGCTTCTGTCTATGATTTTTCTTTACAACTTGCCCTCCTGGTCCAATTGCCTTCAGTGCTTCAACCTTTCTTGTCTTCTTCTTCCCATCCACTTCTTTCCTATCTCCATTCTGTAGAGGGATGCTTCCTTGACCTTACCCCTATTCCCTTCATTCCATTCTAGCTTGTATACCTCCATGTTAAAGGAGGAGGAATCTCATTTATTTATATTTTGGAAGCCCTTTATAGGAATAGGATGGGCTACTATAACCCAGATCATCAATTCTCTTCCTCCCTCCCTCCCTCCCTCCCTCCCTCCCTCTCTTTATTTCTTTCTTTCTTTCTTTCTTTCTTTCTTTCTTTCTTTCTTTCTTTCTTTCTTTCTTTCTTTCTTATCAGTTTTCTAGATATAATCACAGCAGAGAATAATCATCTATAATGTTAATCAACTATAATGTATAAACATTATAATAATTATAATGTCTAAAAGGATAACTGAAATTCAATATATTGCATTTTTAAATGAATGCAAGTAGTAATTGGATATCCCAGCATAAATAACTCAGTCAACAGCAATATAGAATAATTAAGGTTATGAATTTAGAACATTTGGATGGGGATCTCTTCAGAATAAAGCATTATTAGAGCAGTGTCAGATGCCTTCCTGCACAAGCAGGAGGGAAAATGGCATGGGGCTCTGTGGAGTCCATGACAGACCTTGTGCCTTTTTCTGAGGGCATTTGGCATTGTGAAAGAAATGGCAGTCTGGAATGGCTGCTCTCCATGATGTGCTGATATAAAAATTCCTCCAAGGGAGTCACTGAGGTAGATGTGGCTTTTTGGAACTGTTGCCTGGTCGTGTCACATATGCTCAGCAGAGTGGCACTCTGAAAGTGTTGCTCCTACCTCCAAGGCCTCAATCTCTGGTGACCTCAGAGGGTGGCATTGGGAGATAGATATTTCAGAGAAGAGCACACCCATTTCAATGTCTTGGCAATGTCAGGACAGGCAATTGGCAAGCAATTCCTTTGTATGTAAAGCTGGAAGACAGAAAGTTATGGTTTGGCTTTGATCCTTTGCCTTTCCAGACCAGTAATCTGCTTCATGAGTAGCCTGGCCATGTTCAACACCACACATAAATGGAAAATTATTCAACCAACGTGAAAGTGAAATCATATCTGGGAAAACTCTGAAGAACCTGCTTCACTCTTAGAGCAAGAGATTGACTACTTATATTTTTCACCTACAGCATTTTACTGAATTGTTCACTATTTCACTTTAATATTGTTACTGGTAGAAGATGAAACACTTCTAGGAAATCATCGCTAGCCCTTGCTGTTTTTCCAGGCAGGGTTTGATAAACTATTATAAACCCCGACTGAATGCATATTAATCACTCTAAAAAAAATGTTTACTCAACTGGTTACATCTGCACCATCATTTCTGAAGAAATTAAAATGATTATCACTTTATTTTCTGAAATTATAATCAGGAAAGCATTCTGCTGTTTTGGAAAACTGTTTTCTGATCACACAATTCCATTCTGTTGATTCTGTTGCTGCATCAAGGATGCAAGACTTCTGTTGGCTTGAGGCTACACTCAGCGTGTGTAATATGTTTGGGGGCCACATCCCTGAAATACAGTACGTAGGTAGGGCCCCTTTTATTTTTCTTTATACTTAATGTTACAATTATTTTATTACTTTTATTTTAAAAGTTTTTTTATTTTTATTTTGGGAAAAATATAATTGCAACTTTTGTATAACTACAATTTTTATGGTTAGCTTAACCTTTTCTTTATATTATTATTATTATTATTATTATTATTATTAATAAAATGAACAAGGATGGGGAAACTATTAGTAGAGGAGACTATGAAAGAGAGCTTCAGTGTGATAATTCATTCTAATAGATATTAAATAGGTAATAATATCACACACACACACACACACAGTTCTTTTTTCTTTGGAAGAGAGAGAGAAACCGCAGCCATTTGACAAAGAAAGGAGAAAGTACAGTTGCTGGGGAAGGCAGTGTGAAGCCCTGGAAAGGCTTGAGGATAGCTTGGGGAGGACAGCCCAGGAGAGCTGGAAGGAAAGGCCAAGCCTGCTGGAATGCAGGGTTAGCATTGAGATTAAGCCCCACTCCTTTTGTACCTGCATCAATATTTGCATTACATACAAATGGGGTGGGGCTTCAAGCATGATAACTACATCCCCCACCTTGCAGATGTTGAGCTCCAGGGGGGTGCGCAAAAACAGTAAGAAACTAGAAAAGAGTGAACAGCCTGAGGAGAATCAGACAGAGAAGGAAAGACAGAGTTTGATGTGGTGAAATAGTAAAAGTATCACTTGGACTTGGGTGGTATATACATATTTATTATGTATTTATTTTGTACTTTTGAGTTAGTGTTGACTCCTGGCAACTGCCTGGACAGATCCCTGAAGTTTTCTTGGCAAGCTTTCAGAAGTGGTTTGCCCTTGCCTACTTCCTAGGGCTGAGAGTGAGAGTGACTGGCCCAAGGTCACCCAGTAGGCGGGACTAGAACTCACGATCTCCCAGTTTCTAGCCTGATGCCTTAACCACTACACCAAACTGGTCCTCTACACATTAATCATCATCATCATCATCATCATCATCATCATCCAGGCTTGGAAGGAGAAGAAGTCAGAGAATGGGTAGGAGAATAGAAAAAGATCATGGGAGAGAAAAGCAGATTTGGATATACCAAAAATGTGGTAGAAGGCTGAAAGGAAATAAGTCTTAAGTAGACATATGGATAAGAGTAGGTTGGGGGATGTGAAGAAAAGAGGGGACATCACAGACTATATTCAACCATCCCCCAAGCTGCCTATGGGCCTCAGAACTTCACTTTTTTGCCCTTTTGAGTTCCATAAATTATTATTGCTGCCTGACAAATCTAAAAGTGTTCTTGATGAATGTGAGAACATGCGTTGGCTTCACACACTTTTCAGTGGACTTGCAAATTTATTCATTCAGCTTTTATGGGGAATCCAAGCAATGCCATAGCCTAGCTATTTCTCCCTATTACACTCTGTCTTGTCCCACCCTCTTTTTAAAGACCAGATTTGGAGACTGATTTTATATTTGTTAGTACAACTGATTTACTTCTTAAGCAAATGTACTATATGTAGCCATGCAGTTATTGCATCAATGGCAACAAAAATGCAAATGTTATATTGCTGCATTTGTACATCATCACAAGGAAACTGAAGGAGAGATTAACAGCTGTAAATGTAATAAAAGAACACTTCAAAGAGAATATGTACATGAAAATTGGTTATGTCTGAAAGGCGAGTATGAAATATTGGTTAACCACTTTGTAACTGAAAAAAAGTGGCTCATTTTTTTAAGCACTGTAAAATAGTTCCTTCCTTTATTAATTTTAGACAGCCATAGTTTTGTTACTATTCACCCTTGCAATTCAGGAACAAGTCCTGCATGATGTTAATGGAATAAAACATTATTAAAACTTACATGGACCACAGCTATAATTCCATTTGCAGATAACAATGCTCATTAAACTGTCTCAGGGAACAATTGTATAGCTCTGGGGCTGCATTCCAGGAACAATAGGATATGTCAGAATGTCTCCTCTAGGTTGGAAGAAATTGTCTATTTAGTTATTTACTTAAATTTATTTTATTTTATTTATTTTATATCCCGCCTTTATTATTTTTATAAATAACTCAAGGTGGTGAACATACCAAATACTCCTTCCTCCTCTAAGGAGGAGAATGGAATGGTGAAGGTCTCTGGGTTCTTAAAACATTTTGATGTACCAGCTCTGTAGAAAGTAAAATAAGACTCAATTTTGTTATAAGAAAAGATTGGATTTTTGCTATAAGTGGAACTGTCAATGAGTCCCAGGAAATTCAAGGAGATTCTCAATCTTTGGTCTCTTCAAATGCAGTGAATAGCCCAGTTAAGTGATCACTAAAGAGCATTTCTGACTCCATTTATTGATATTGCTTTCATCCCCATTTGTCTTTAGTAGTTAACAAAACACCTGAATAAATGTTTATATGATTTTCAGTACCCTCAGGACTGATTGCTAAAAACTCAAACCAAAAGCTATCCATCTTTTGTTTAAAAAAAATAGCAGGATCAAAATATATTGTTATTTCATCATGTTAAGGTTTCAATGAAGTAGAGACCATTCCTCTATAACTGGATGTGCCTATGATTGGAAAAGAAGCATATTACCGTAGGTTCCAAGTCAGGCACGATTAGGAGAATGTAGCTTTTGGAAAACACAGATGTTCATGTCTCACTCGGTAGAAGGAGTGAGATATATGCATAAATCCATCCTTGACCTCTCAAATTTACAGTGTAATTCTAGGACTTTGCTCCCCACTGTGCAGAAAACAGAAATGTCATTGTTTAAATATAATTTATCATATTTCTCTAATTCCTGTAAATATTGAAAATCTATATTACATGATAATATGAGCAAACAATTATCCCTTCCAAACCCTTTCCAAAATGCTGCAATTCATTTCCCTAGAATTGAAGTACATTGGAAATACTTCAAGATAGAGATAGAGATAGAGATAGAGATAGAGATAGAGATAGAGATAGAGATAGAGATAGAGATAGAGATAGAGATAGAGATAGAGATAGAGATAGAGATAGAGATAGAGATAGAGATAGAGATGATAGAGAGAGATGATAGAGATAGAGATAGAGATGATAGAGATAGAGATAGAGATAGAGATAGAGATAGAGATAGAGATAGAGATAGAGATAGAGATAGAGATAGAGATAGAGATAGAGATAGAGATAGAGGTGATAGAGGTAATAGAGATAGAGATATTAATGTTAGCTTGGTGCCATTGACTCATGCCTGATCCCAGATGACTGCATAGACAAATGGTCTGTTACTGTTTTGAGTTTCAAGACTGTTCAGTCTTTTAATCTGCCAGTCACCTAAGTGCTAACACAAAACAAAACAAAACAAAACAGAATGAAGAGGTTCATTTGCCTATTATTATTCCTATCTAGAAAGATTGCTGAAAAGAAATGACTGAGGTATTATAAAATTAATATTATAAATTAAACTTTATTTAGTAACAGTTGTTATTAGCTCATGACCTTCACACAGAATATTCTCTTATAACTTTCAAATTTATATTTTAATTTGTTTAAATTATAAGTAATTTGTTTAAATTATAAGAGTTTGTACTTAATGGAATTGCTCAAAACATCTGGAAAGCATCATGTTGGGAAAGCAGCTATGGCTGCTTTATATAAACTATAGCCATGGACAGAATGACAGCTCCCAGTATCCTCTCCAGAACTGGAAAAATCTGCAATGCAGGGTCTAACTTGCAACATTACAGCAATGTCCAGAGGATTATTGCAGTCATAGATTAGCATACTATCCTATTTTCATCATATTCCACCACAGGAGGAGGAGAAGGTTGTCCTCATTCAGCCCAGTCTACCTCCCAGGATAGTTGTTATGGGGAAAAAATAGGAAGAGACAGAGTTGCATGTCTTGAACACTTGAATAAAAGGCAGGATATAAATAACTATGAATTTACCTTGGCAGAAGGTTCAGACATGTTGAAATTTTGCTGCTATACCCTATGGCCACATTTCATTTCCAAGTGGATCTTGAGTCTGGAAATGGCTCAAAATTAGATCATTAGTGAAACCCAAATCCAAACTCTATTTGAAACTTGTCTTACTTGCATTGGAGATTCAAGTAGAATCAGGGCTGATTCACACAGTTTGAATGGAGCCCATTCACAAATCATTGAGAAGAAATGTGCATATATGAAGGACCCATAAATAAACTATAAAGGTATAATTCAAAATAAGGACACTTACATGTAGCCACTGGCTTTATCATGCCAACCCCCTAAAACAGTGTTTTTCAAACTTGGTAATTTTAAGATGTGTGGACTTCAACTCCCAGTATTACCCAGCCAGGATTCTGAGAGTTGAGGTTCATATATCTTAAAGTTGTAAGTTTGAAAAACACTGCTCTAAAACAAATTTACATTACCACTGTGCTTGCTGCATTGAGGGTTACTCTGAGCCATCCAAGTATCCTTCCCAGCTTAGTAGTGAAAGAGTACTGAAATGGGGAGTCTGCCAGTTCCCTGTCTCATTGCATTCATCTTTGTAACAACAACAACAACAACAACAACAACAACAACAACAACAACTGGTCTGCCAAAGTCCACTGCATACAGCACTCTAGAATTCTAGAGTTTGCAGTTGTGGTAATAGGGGAGAATTATGAACACAATGCATAAGGTATTGCAGGGAATTTTACCACTGGAAACCCCACCCCAAACTCCATCATGTTCCAGCATTTCAAATGGAAAACGTAAGTTCTGCAATTTGAGCTGTGCTACAGCTAAGCCAGAAATGGCTTGGCTTGGCAATATAAACTTTGGGACTTGGGACTAAAGTAAGAGTGGTTCCATGGCCCCATGTTGTAAAACCCTGTGCTGTATTGTATATGGATATCCTTACCAACACAGAGGTCCTCTATAGAATCTATATTAACATCACACACATCATGGTGTCATTGTACAAATGATATGAAATATGTAACTTGCACTGTGACTTCATTATATGCCTGAAGATGCTCAGAGTTTATTGATTAGTGCAGTTTATAAGCCCTGCAAATAAATAAGTAAAATAAAAATTGCCCCCTGCTGCCCCCCAAGTTAATAACTAAATTTAAATTTTGTTCACAGTATAAAGGTTAATGTATGCAAGGCATTTAAGAGAATGTATGATTAAATCAAGTTATTCCATGAAAGTCTAAATAAGAAAAGCATTAGGGTCATTGATATTTTCAGCTTTTGTACAGCAAAAACAATTGATTTCTTTGATTTTGTTGGGGAACTATATTATATGCAAAAGTGCTTATTTAAATAAAGAGTAACATTGTTTTCCTATATTGATTACTTGGCTTTTTTATGAAGATACATAAATGTTAAGAGGATATATAATTGGTTATTGAGACTTCATCTCAATTGCTTCTGAGCAAATGCAGCACAAAATAATCAGAATAACTTTTATTTTACAGCAAGCCTTTGAACCGGCGTATAGCCACATTGCTGCAAACCAACTTCTAAATTGATTGGAATATTAACTATTCTGTCCTGTCCACTTCAGAGAGCTAGAATCTTAGTAGCTTAGATAATTAGAAATGCACAGCTTGCTGCAATAAAGTCAGGGAGATAACATATTAGTTTCTCAATTTAAATTCACCTCTCAAGTTCAGCTCCTTGGTCTGAGAAGGCCAGTTCTTAAACAGACAAATTTCTAGCCTGATAACAAGCTTATCTCTGTGATTCCTTACCAAGTTCCCTTCCCTGCACCATTAGATTACCATCATAAAATGGAAGATTCTCATCACAGGTAAATCAGCTTTTGTGAGGATTTTAACTTGAGGCTCATAGATTTCGGGCTATTTGGCCAGTGCGTAAAACGGAAATATTTTCTCACAGAGCAAGATATATTGAGAAGAAAAGATGGAGTTCTGGCAATTATTTCCCATCTAAAACCAATATATCCCAAAGTACGGTACATTAGGGTGGAAACGTCTGTATTTTCTTTTTATCTGCTACTGTGTGAACTGGCAAACTGACAGGTCTTTTCATGGGTAATGGAAAGTTTGCAGTTGGTTGTTTATATGATGGTCTCCTAAATCTTTATCAGTCTGGGAGTCAGTTATTATCTCCATCAGCCTCAAACTGATTATCAGAAACTTGATCTCGTTTCATAGCCGAAAGCACAGCATCCTCATATTCCATCTACTCATCAGCCTTTGTTTCTGTCCCAGGCTGTAATCTTTTTTTTTTTCAGTGAACAAAGAAACAGAAGTGATATTAGTTAAAAAAAAGTCTCATATAGTCATGTTACTATATGTATATCCTGTTTTTCTTGAGATGAGCTATATTTAAAGCAGTTTACAGTAAATATGAAAGGAGTGTCCAAATATATATACTGTTGTGTTTGGAAACCCCACAAAAGAGTTCTACACAATATGTGTAATGTTTTTCTTAGGGCATATCTTCACAGCCAGGACTTTTGCCCCTGAACACTCAGAAACTTTTCCAAAACGGGTCACAATTGTCCTCAATGTCCTCAACTTCTTCTAAGCAGAGAGAAGGCTGTATCAAATGATTCAACCAGCTTTGTTTCTAGATGACCAATATGGGCACACAAAATCCAACCACAAAATCTAACCAGCACCATGTCATACCATTCTTAACTTCTGTTACTTGTGTACTTGTTTCCTCTCCAGCTTCAGAACAATCTGGCTGACTTCTGTGAAGGGGCTTCACTTCTGCTCAAAGGGCTGGTGTTGCAGTTAATTTTAATACAGAGAGGGGAAAATTAAGGAGTCAGTTGGATCAAGCTAAGAGTCCCCACTTGTGGGCTATAGTCTGTCCTGTACCTCTATCATGCATGTTATAAAACTGATTCTGCAGCTTTTGCAAGTACACTAGCAAAGTTGAAAGTTAATTAGCTATGTTCGCTAAGAGATAGTGACATGTGGGCAAAACCCAGTCTGGAAGCAACACAAATGCCATATATTATTAACATTGAATTGGGTGGCTTCCAGGGGAGGTATGGCAAACTAATGATGGCTGTTCAAAAGCGGAGCTGATGACTGCGGCAAAGACCAAGGAACTGGTGAGTAGACCAGGCCCTTGGAAACTCTCCAGATAAGAAGAGGATGGGAGATTGCCCACATGTGCTTCAGATGGATGCTCCTCATGAGGAGACTGTGGGACCAAGGTTTTCTGCAGATTTGAGCACCAGGAGACAACAGGATTAGCCATCTTGATCACAACCGCTGCAGAGCCTTTTAAAGGACACTAAGTTAGCAAACCTCAGTTTCTTTCTTTTTTTGGGGGGAGGGGGGAACAAGGTCCAAATTTTATTAGTTTTTTAAATATACATAGTTAAAAGGTTGAAAATGAAAATGAAAAAGAAATACAAATCAAAGAAAGAAGTAAAAGTGTGTGGAAAATTAAAGAAAAAAATAAAAAAGATAAAGCATAAGTATAGTCAACTTCCGATTTATCTCTGGTCTTAGTAATTAAAGAAGTTTTCTTACATGCTAGCTCTATATATAACATACAAAAACATTTCCTGTCTAATATATCAATTCATATATATTTTAGTCTTCAACCCCAAATAGGCTTTGCTCCACCTGCATATTGCAAATAGACCATTAATGGTTTCCATTCTTTAAGATAGTAACAATTTGAGTTTTCATTTAATAAGCATATCAATTTGTCATTTTCTGCCATGTCCATCAATTTTAACATCCAATCTTGTATCATAGGTAAAATCTAATTTTTCCAATTTTGCGCATCTACAAGTTGTGCTGCAATGACCATATAATGCATAATTCTTACAAATTGTTTTCCCATTTGTTCTTCCCATATTCCCAATAAAAATAATTCTAATTTAAATGGGACTTGAATTTGTAAAATATTTTGCATATTTTCTGTCAATCCATCAATTTTCGTAATAGAAAATCCTTATAAGTCATCCATTTATCTCTATTCCTTATTTCTATTCTATTCTATAAAATACGTCTTACATACTAGGTCTGTATATCACATAAAAAATTTTTTTTCTTATCTAATATATCAATTTATATATAATTTAATTTTCAAATACTCATATAACCTTTACCCCTCCAGAATTTTCTAAATAGTCCATTAATAATCTCTAATCTTTAAAAAGGTAATAGTTAAATTTTATTTTAATAAACATATCAATTTATCCTTTTCTGTCAATCCATCAATTTTAACAATAAGAAGTCCTTATAGGTCAGCCATTTATCTCTGTTCTTTACTTCTATTCTATTCTATGAAATGCTTCTTACGTTCTCCTGGTGCCTCCCTCATGTCCGTCTCATATTTCTCTAGAAATGTTTTAACTTTTAAAGTAGAGATTATCCTTAACTTTTGTTCTTTAAACACTTTCTGCTCTCTAAAAATTTTATCCATTTCCAAATCTAGATCTTGTTCTTTCATCTCCAAAAGTCCATCTAATATAGAAACAGTCCTTTCTCTTACATTTTCACTCAATTGCTCTGGAACTGCTCCCAACCCCAAAATGCATTCTTTCTCTCTCATTTCTGCTAATGCAGTAACATCTAGCTTATATTCAAGTTCCTTAGTGACATCCTCTAATCCTGTCTCTAATGTTTGCATCTGGCCTTGTATATCCTCGAGCTCCCCTAACAAGATATTCGCAATTCCCCTCACTATCTGAACCTCCCTTTCAAACTCTTGCGCAATCTCATGGGTTATCTCATTCTTCATTTCTTCCATCTTCCCATCAATTTTTTTTCCAAAGATGCAATTTGTTCTTTCATCTGTTTATTTTGTGCCATTGAATCTTCCATTTTCTTGTTAAGTGATGTCATTGAATCTTCCATTTTCTTGTTAAATGATGCCATTACTTCCAGAAGTTTTTCCATTTCTGATTGAGGAGGTTCCATTGATGCTCCAGGTGTTAATGCCATGGTTGTCATAATGTAGATAATTTCCCTGTAAGAGAGAAAAGGGAAAAAAAAGAAAAAAAAGAAAAGAAGGGGGGAAGACAAAGAACAAACAGAAAAAAGGGGCTGCTATTTTTTTTTCTCCTTTCTCTTTTCTTCTCCCTTTTTAATAATAGGGGAATAAAAACTTCAAAAAATAAGAATAGTCTTTTGAATGTAGTTATCAAAATAACAAAAAATCTAGTCTATTAAAATTATATGTCCAAGCGTAAGAGCAAGTAATTAAAAGATAAAAAAGAACAGAGTGATTCTATTGTAGTCAAAATAATATCAAAAAAGGTAAACAATCCCAGAGTTTCTCACGGCAGCTTATATCCACACAGTCCAATCGTGAATAAGTCATCTAATTTTTGTACAAAAGGAGTCCAAAACATTCATAAAAATTTTATAAAGTAACTTATATAATCCATAAAATATTCAAACACTTATGGAAAGAAGCAAAAAGAATTCTTTCATAATAAAAATCCCAAGCAGGTAAAAGAAAGGATGTCAAATCATTAATTCATTTATCCATAAAAACTTTAAATCCAGGCAGATTAGTCCCAAAAGAAAAATACTTATAATTGCAGTAGGAATGAAAGTAAACCAAAAATAGGAATATTAAGAATGAAAAGAAAAATTCACTCAGTTTATATCAGGCAGAGTCAATTAGCTTTCCAACCCCACCGTTTAAACACTCCTTTGACAGGAAAAAAAATAAAACACCAGCATTTATAAATCACAGTCCAGAGGTAAATCTTAGAGATTAATAGGCAAATAATATTTAAAAAATTAAAAGTATGTGTCTAAAAAGGTCGGGTGCCGTGCTACTTATCTTTATTCAGATTCGCGGTTTTTGCAGAGCAATAGCTGTCAGTTCCAGTCGTCTTTCACTGCTTCTATCTCCCTCTCCCCACGGTGGATTTATGGGGGTCGGGAGAGAGCGGCGATCCGACGACCCTCTTGTGATCAATCTTCTGCTCGCTCTCTCTTCGAGAGCGATTTTTCAGTGATTTTTCCTTGTAATAAATCACTGCAAACAGGCAAACCGTGGAGCTTTCTGCTCAGCGCACCAGTCACCTCGACAGCCGGAAGTTGAATCAGCAAACCTAAGTTTCTAATCACTTTTGGAAATTGCTCATTAACTTCTTCTAAGGTGTTAGAAACCTCCAGAATGACAAGTTTGAAAATGCCAGGTGAGTCTGCCTTCAATCCTGAAAAAACAAAAAAAATAATTATAAATTTAAGAATTTAAAGAATTTGAAATAAACAATGAAAAGCTGAATAATATTTTGATCTTAGAAAGTTATAAATGGACTAAGGGTCCAGATAAAATTTGAATATTGAAAATTTTACAATAAGATTTTGGAATTAATTATAAAGAAGAAACAGCTTCTCATGGAAAATAGATTCTGTTTTGGTTTTTACAAGACATAACAGAGATAAGCAATTTTATGATTTTAAAAACTGGATACTAGAGGGGACTAAAGTTTTCAGATAGAAGGAAGATCTACAAGCCTGTGAAATGTTGCAAAACTTTACAACAATAAAAATACTGAAGGAGACTTTTGAAGAATGGAAACAGAAAATAGTAGCCACAATATAAACAATGATATGTCAGCATGATGTCTACTTCTAAAGATAGACTATATCCAGAATATGTTATTGAAGAAATGACAGATGTAAAATCAATTTGATTTGACAAGAAAGTGGGTTTAAAACTGACAGGCCAAGAGAATGACTTAGAAAAGGTTGATTCACTGGATCTACAAAAGACACTGGTTGAGGTTTTAAAATTTAAAAGGGAAATGCAAATGACACACCAAGAGAGTGACCTGGACAATTTTTTCCTATTGGATTTACAAAATAACTCTGTGTGATGAGACAAAGAAGAAAAATCAAATCCTGTGACAATATTTGAATGAACTAAATATTAAGACTGTTAGAAGTAAAAGGAAGGAATATAAAATTGGTTTATTTGATCAAGGTTAAAATAAGATATGTTGTTACTTCTGGCAACTCTTTATGGACTTTCTGCTGACACCAGGACTGAAAAGTTGATGTTTTATGGATTTGTTTATAAATAAGAGATGGGATAAATGGTTGTAGATCTGTCTCTAACCTAGTCTTTTAGCTCTTCCAATGATGCCCCCATCTCCACTCCAACTGAGTCACTGTAACTTCCTGCTGGTTGTCCTCTTCTTCTCTTTCTTTTCACCTTTCCCAGCACTGGAGCCTTTTCTAGGAAGCTATGTATTTGCATAATATGTCCCAAGTAGGATAATTTGAGCCTGGTCATTTGTTCCTTGAATGAGAACTCTGGGGCAATTTGTTCAATGATTCATTTATTTGTATTCTTGGCTGTCCACAGTATTCTCAGGAGTCTCCCCTAACATCAAAGTTCAAAAGCATCAATATTCCTCCTATCTTGCTTCTTCAAAAAACAATTTTTGCTTCACAGAGTGTCACAGAGAATACCATGGCTTGCATGATTCTGACCTCTAAGCTTAGTTTAAAATTGGCAAACTATTCCATGTTCACTTAACAGCAGTCCAGTTTTGGAATTACACATATGTAGGATCTACAAAGGAGAAACCAAACAACCTTTGTACAGGAGGATGGCCCAACACAGGAGGAGCAAAACCACAGGACCAGAGTCAGCAGTTTACCTTCATCTAAAGGAAAAAGGACACTCATTTGAGGACATTAATGTTCACATTTTAGACAGGGAAGATAAGTGGTTTGAAAGAGGGGTCAAGGAATCCATTTATGCCAACTTGGAAAATCCTTCTTTGAATAGAGGTGGGGGCCTCAGGCACAATCTCTCCCCTATTTTCCTTCCTGCTTTGTCTTCTGTGCCTAGGAAGATTAAGAACATTTCACAATCTCAACAACAGCAAGGTAATCTTAACGATCCTCCTTTGGATAATAAAGGGGCTTAGAAACATCTCAAATAACCATGACCTAGCCCCAGGTGTAAGGTCACACAGCCACCATAGAAACATATTTAAGGATTCCCTTACTCAGACTGAAGAAGCTTCTTGGATAAGGAGCGAAACGTTTCCACTGAGAAAATAGAAATCCAGTTGACATGATTCAATCTAAATCCATTCTTGCTCTTTTGGACCTCTCAGTGGCTTTCGATACCATCGACCACAATATCCTTTTGTGGCGGCTCAGGGAGTTGGGGGTGGGCAGCGTAGTTTTGTGCTGGTTCACCTCCTTCCTCCAGGGCCGCTCCCAATCGGTCGTAATAGGAGAGATCCGACCCTTGACCCCTCTTGTGTGGGGTGCTGCAGGGTTCGGTTCTCTCTCCTCTCCTATTTAACATCTACATGAAGCCACTGGGTGAGATCATCCATCACCACGGGATGAGGTATCACCAATATGCTGATGATACTCAATTGTATATCTCCGTCCCGGGTGAAGTAAGTGTTGCAATTGACACCCTGTCTCAGTGCCCTGGGGCTGAAGGGGCCTGGATGGGGAACAACAGGCTTCAACTAAACCCTGGTAATATGGAGTGGCTGTGGATTGATGGCCTCTCAGCATCCAGGAAGTTGTCATTTTTAACTCTGGATGGGGTGGCACTGCCCCGTTCAGATTCAGTGCGGAACTTGGGGATCCTCCTGGACTCATGACTCCTGCTCAAAGAGCAGGTGGCAGTTGTGGCCAGGAGGGCATTTGCACAGCTTTGGGATGTGCGCCAGTTGCGCCCCTTCCTGGATCGAGAGGCCCCCTGAACAGTCACTCATGCCCTTGTCATCTCCCATATAGATTATTGCAACGCGCTCTACATGGGGCTACCCTTAAAGAGTATCCGGAAGCTTCAGCTGGTCCAGAATGCAGCCGCGCAGACAGTTACGGGTGCTATAAGATCAGCACATGTAACACCGCTGCTCTGCGAGCTGCATTGGGTACCAGTTTGCTTCCGGGTCCAATTCAAGATATTGGTTATCACTTTTAAAGCCCTACCAGGGCTTTAAAGGCCAGGGTACCTGAGGGACTGTCTCATCCCGACTACATCTACCCGCCCCACCTGTCCATGCAGAGAGGGCATGCTTCGGACCCCATCAATAAAAGAATTTCATCTAGCGGGGTCCAGGAAGCGTGCCTTCTCTGCGATAGCACCTGCCCTTGTGGAATATCTTGCCCCAGAGGTGAGGTGGGTGCCCTCGCTCCTGGCCTTCCGGAGGTCTTTAAAGTCCTGTTTCTGCTGCCTTGCTTGGGATGAAGGAGGTAATAGTTCCTCCTGGGGGTGGTTAGCTTAGTAATATCCTCCTTTTAAGATCTCACCATCCTCTGGATTTTTTCTATTTATTATTATATTATATTTTAAAATGTATAGTTTTCAATTTTAATAGTATTATTGTAAACCGCCCAGAGTCTACTGCTGTAGAGATGGGCGGTGATAAATTTGAATAATAAAATAAAAATAAAATAAAAATAAAGTGTAGCAGGAATCCTCTTTTCCATTTCACCGTCTGCAAATCATTTTTTTTAAAATTTGTTTTGCCCAGCAGCTATTTTTGTCAAAGTATACATCACATACTGTCAACATTCCATATGTTGTGACTCCTGCATTGCATAACTGTTTGTCATGTGTAAAATAATGCTCAGTTTTGAACCATTTGCTGATCATGCCATTTATTCTCATGCATGCTTTATTTCTCCCTTTTATTCATCAATTAACCTTCAACTCCATATTCAAGGAAAGCATTCCATGATTCAAGCCTATTCACCTTTTTGATGTATTACTCAAAATCAACAAGCGTTCAGTAAATGTACTTTCTTCCAATCATGCATTCATTTATGGGAACAAGTGGGAAAGTTAATGATCTCTCCAGTCCTAATATTGTTGCATCCTCCATGATACTGCTGTTTGACAATTGAATTGTCAGCCATACTTCCGTCTGAACAACTTTTCGCCATAGCTATCATGACAACACTATTTGCAGTGCCTTAATGCTTCAGATAAACCTCTTGAGACTGGAGACGCAGGTCTAAAGTAAGAATGGAGTGGGTTCAAACATATTATCCCTGTTCAAGGATAGAAATTTGTTCCAGTTGGAATTTAATGTTCATAAAAATCTAAGGCACCTACCACAGGTAAAGCACAACATTTATCAAGTGTTTATTGAAAATGTGGGATCACCTTGACATCCCTAGGTATGATATAAATAGAAATTAATTCATTTCCTTTATGGATTCTGAGTTATATCAGAGACATTTTAATCTCCAAATGAAAACCATTATATGAAACAAAGTTTTTAAAAGAATATAACAGTAATTTATTTATTATAGTAATTGCAGAAGTTAAATGTTCATATTGCTTTCATATAATATATCTTCTTTTTATTATTTATGTGTAAATATGTTTCACTGGTTTGTATAAATCCTGTACGCCTGCATGAATAAATGTGTATACATGAAATATAGTTAAAAACAGAAATGCTGTAGCTTTGATTATTGATGCATAATAAAGTTCTTGCCACTAGCACTTTCTTTTAATTCATGTTATTAAAATGGTAACAATTCTACATTTAAATTGGAATATTGGCCTAAAGGCTAGCATTGTATTTCCAGAAACTTCATGATGGCATGGGTAAAATATTGTCCCCTTCTTCCATGATTTTTCTCCTAGAGGAATGACTCATTTTATAAATAAAATATGAGAGACTTAAAAAAAAACCCCGTTCTAAATAATGAGGCCTATTGTAGATTCTGTGCATATATTTGATTGATAAAGTAAGGAAACTTGTAGGTATTTTAAGTACTTTGGGATTTGTTTTTCATTCTAGGTTATTCAGATTAATTTTGAAGAATTTGACCTGGAAATTGGCTATGATACACTAACAATTGGTGATGGAGGAGAAGTGGGCGATCCTAGAACTGTTCTCCAAGTGTAAGTTTCCATAATATATATCCTGATGAATTAATAATTTGTTCATGTTTCACAAAAGAAGTACCGATTGAAAAACAGCAGTTTATTTTCTCTATGGCCTACTATTCACATGGCTTTTAAATATGAATTTAAATTTTACATTCACATGACAATGTATAGCAAAACAAAATATGTTAAAGGTGAAATTAACAGATGAGACTATCTTTCTGTTGGCTCTGGATCTTATCATCATCAGTTTCATTAATTAATTAATTAATTAATTAATTGTTCATATTTCTATTACCACCCATCTCCCCCAACTCTGGGCAGTTTACAATAAAATCAACAGTTAAAAAATATACAATTAACTATTACAAATATAAATATAAATATAAATATAAATATAAATATAAATATAAATATAAATATAAATATAAATATAAATAATATAAATATAAATATAAATATAAATATAAATATAAATATAAATATAAATATAAATATAAATATAAATATAAATATAAATATAAATATAAATATAAATATGAAATCCAAGTGGGAATATGATGTCGTATAGTAGGGAGGATACTACGGCGCTAGCCACCCCCAGGAGGAGCTGTTACCTTTCCCATCCCAAGCAAGTGATTATGATTATGTGACCAGAAAGCACAGAAGCAATACATTTTAAATATGTAATACATTACAGGAAAATGCCTATATGAATCCTCCATTTTAATCTGACAAAATATATGAAATAACTTAACACCTACAATGTTTCTATCCTACTAAATTCAACTACAGCACATCTTCCAATGCAAAGTGTTAAACAAATTACTTAAGAGATTAATACACCTCCAAGGAATTAGCTATACCTTATCTTGCAGAATGGGCCACCGTAGGAAATTGGGCTCCCTCTAAGAAACTTTATCCAATGAACACTGGTCCTGGATTTTACATAGTAAAAACTGGATGACATTTTGTTTTCTAGGGCTGTTATGGAAGAACACAAGTTGTATTTGCTAGTTTAAATCTGCTAGTACAAGTATTCTTAACAGTTAACTCCATAAGCTTCTGCTTCTGTGAACAATCTGCTCTTGAACAACTCCTTGGACAATAAAATCTGTCAGCATAATATTGCTGAGGCAAAACCTGTTCCCATTAGATTATAGTGTATGTACTTGAATATTCATTTGTAAAAAAGAAATATTATAAAATCTTAGGATAAAATAAAATAAATTATTTGGGCTATAAGGTGATGGAATAGAAGCTGGAATCTTATGATCTGGTATCATATAAACAACAACATCAAATAATTTCCTCTAGCATGCTTTTGATACTGCATACATCAGACTGAAATTAATCTGCTCACCCACATCTAGGCATTTATTTATTTTAAAAAAAGATAAACTTTTTGTAATTTATTGTACCCTGCTTTTTAGTTGAAAAACTCAGATGGTTTTACAAATTGGTTAAAGAATGAGTAGGGAGACAGTTCTGTTTTCAGGGTTGTATTCCATGAAACATGATGCAAAAGAGAATGGGGAAGGAAATGGTACAAGTGAAAAAAATACATTAATTTCAGCATGCAATTTCTATTTTTTGTTCATAACCATAAACTTCATGAATTATCCTTCTGTATTTCAGATGTTGCTTTTTGATGCCCAGAATGAAATATCTTAAGAAAATATAAGCTATGCTGGAGACATGTTCTTTTTTAGATTGAAAAGTTTTCTGATTGGTTGAAAAGGAACAGTTTTCACTGCATGTCAGCTGAGAAGAAATAATAATGAAGCTAACAATGTAACAAATGGTTTGCTATGTACAGTTTGCTCTTGACTATTATAGCTGACTGATTATTTTTCTTAGATAACTGGGTGGAATTTCAGTCAGTTGGTCCTTGTAGCTATGAGCTTTGCCACCTGTGTTCTGGACCTATGCCCTTCCTGGCTGGCCAAGGCTGCCCAGGAGTAGCATGTAGTTGGGTCCAAGTGGTGGTTCATGCCTCTTTGTGGGAGGAAGTGCTTCCATCTGCCTTGAAGGCAGTGTAGTTTGGCCCTTTCGTAAGAGGCATTCCTTGGACCCAACCATATTGGACAACATTCATCCAGCCTCCAACCTTCTCTTTTTAGGGAAAGTTGTTCAGAGGGTGGTAGGGGCTGAGGTCCAAAGGACCACGGGAGAAGCAGATCATCTGGATTCTTTTCAGTCAGGGTTCAGTATTTTCTAGTATTGTGGTCTAACCAATATCATGGATTCAGCCCATTGCACATTAGACCTGTAAGGGAAGTTATATAACTGACTTGCAGAATTGATTCACACATTTTTTGGTTCTGATTCCTCTTTATTTATTGCATAAAACTTTTTTTTTCTTTCCTTATTGATATCAAATTCTTAACAATCCTTCTGGAAATAGGAAAAAAGTAATATCGAACAAATTTTACTTGTTCCCACTGTCTACTGATCTTTCTAATGTTACTGAAATACACATAGATGATTATAGAGTAAGCAACTTTGTTTTCACCCAGTGTTTATGAACACTTTGGAGATTTAGATTCTAATTGGCATTGGAGAGTCACCATTCATCTCTTATTAATGATATCATCCATCAATATAGGCGTGCATAAGGACCCGTGAGCTGAATAGAAACCCTGACATTGAACTTCAATCATGATTTCATATCACAATAGTCTTTAAATTCCACTAACACAGTTTTACTTTTATCATTTCCTATAATTCGATCTTGAACTACTTACTGATTTCAATGTTCTCTAACTTCTCAATCTCCCTTTGGATAAATATGAGTCTTTCCTGCATGTCTGGTCTAGTTTAAGATGCTAATGTTTTGTAGCAGCCAATTCAAAGCAAGACATACATTTAACAAGACTGATGAAATTACACTGTTTTGTTATGAATGCAAATGAACGTTCTATAATTTTTTTCTTCTCAGAGTATTATTCAGATTGTTGTTAGCTGCACAGTAAAGTTACCACTATATTATAATAAAGAAGATATACTAGACAAAAATGTGCAGATATTTTGCTGAAAATCTTTTTCAATTTACAGTACTGTCAGGCTGAGCATGACTGTCTCAAAGTTATTTCATGTTCCAATTGGCATTTTTAATCTGTTTTGCAAGATTTGTTCATTTATATATCTCTTTTTAATATGCTTGTGAATTCAGGCAAACATAATGGAGACTCTTTGGGGATGCATTTTGATGTACCAGCTCTGTAGAAAGTAAAATAAGACTCAATTTTATTATAAGAACAGGTTGGATTATTGCTATTGAGGAACTAGCAGTGAGTCCCAGGAAGTTCAAGGAGCTTATCAAATCTTTAGTCTCTTCAAATGTAGTGAATTGCCCAGTTAAGTGATCACTAAAGAGCATCTCTGACTCCATTTATTGGTATTGCTTTCCTCCCGATTTGTCTTTAGTAATTAATAAAATACCTGAAAAATGTTTTATATGGTTTTCATTACCCTCAGGACTGATTGCTAAAAACTCAAACCAAAAGCTATCCAAAAATTAAAAAAGAAAAAAGAAATAGGGTACTTTAAGTGAGTTTTAAGAGTGAAAATAGGAGAAAAGTCCCCTAAGAGACAAACTTCCTTCCTTCCTTCCTTCCTTCCTTCCTTCCTTCCTTCCTTCCTTCCTTCCTTCCTTCCTTCCTGACAGTTCCTGTGGGTTTTTTTAAGGCTATCTAAACCTGTTTCAGGTTTTGCACTTCAGTTTTTAAATATTTCCTGTCACAAATTCTCACAATTGTGTCAGAATGGATCTGAGAACTAGGGAAAAAAAAGTCTGAAGAAGTTATGGGAAGCAGATATAAGGTTACATGCAACCTTATAGGGGGTAAAGAATTACTAAGTTTATTTGTACTTGTTGTGATGAAGATCAGAAGTCACTGTTTTAAATATTTCTTTTTTTCTTATTTTTTCCTCTTCTTTTTTTCTTTTTTCTTGCACTTTCTATTATTTTTTTTCCTTTCTGAGTTTAATTCGTATTGTATTTTATTATTGTTTTTTTTAAAATCAATAGAAGTATCATTTGAATGTATAAATATGAATCACTAGTTGCCAGAAAAATAGACCTTCTCTGCACCACATGTGAGATCTGCTCTTCATTATAGAAGCTTCATTAAAGCCATCCAAAATACAATAGATCAAAGTCAATCCACAAGAACACTCTGTCTAAGAAGATGTGGTTCGGTATCTTCTGATAAGCAAGCTCAGGGTATAAGTTGTATGAATGCTTAAATAATATTTTTTTTTACATAGATGTAATTAGCGCATCTTAACCATGTGTCATCTTAGATAATAGTGATTTTAATAAAATTTAAATTCTTTAGTGAAAGGTTATTGGCAAATTAGATATAGGAAATATATGACTAGAATTGTCAAAAAACCTCTTTGTTGGTATTAAGGAGTTCTTTAACTTTTTTTTTCTTTTTTACTCAAACCTAATGTTAATTCTAGACATTCTTAGACACTCAATATTTAACATTGTATTGTACCTAGAAAATGCTTCATTTTCATTAGGTTTTACTTTTTAAAAAAAAAACGTACACAATGACACAATTTTCATAAAAATGCACTTCCTAAGAGTAAGGCTTTATGTTTTATCACCTCTGATGGTGAAACTATGTACATTAGTACACTTTCCTCAGCTGTTGGGGCATACACAAGGACAGGAAATAGGAATCACTAGGTGTCTTGTAATGTTCTATAATGCAGTTAGGGTATTATAACAGAACATTAAAAGCTTGTCAAAGCCCCTCTTTACTTCAACTTATACCTAGCACAATGTCAGGGAGATAGCTGGTGGAGAAGGAGGGGGCCCTCTCCAGGGAGACAAACGCATGTACAGTATGGAGTCTCTTTGGTTCCCTCCTAAGAGAGTCAAGAAAGCACCGCCTTAGTTTTATGGGCCTTTTCCCTTATCATTTGCTAGTTCATTTCAGTTTATCTGGATTCTGTCTACCAGAGTACAACAATAAACACTAGAGCAGGGCTTTCCAAAGTGCTGCCGCTGGAAACACACCAGCGGCAGCGGCGGCGTGCGCGCGCACGGCGACGGCGTGGGGGGGTGCGCGGCGGTGCGCATGCACAGCGACGGCGCGGGGGGCGTGCGGCGGCGCACGCGCACGGTGACGGCACAGGGGGGCGTGCGGTGGCACACGCGCATGGTGACGGCACAGGGGGCGTGCGGTGGCGCGTGCGCATGGCGGCGGCGCGGGGGGTGTGCAGTGGCGCGGGGGGCATGCGGGGGCGCGTGCGTGCATGGCGGCTGCCGTGCACGCGCACGCCGCCGCTTCCGGGTGGTGTGGCGACACACCACGCTGTGCGTGGCGACACACTTTTGTGTCGCGACACACAGTTTGGAAAGCTCTGCACTAGAGCTTCGACACTTCATCTCAGCGTGGTTGTTCACTATTAGTCAGGACACAATCAAGACAGAGTTGTCTTGAGTTTCTTTCTCATACTTCCTACTTTCCCAGGGACCCAAATATATTTTCTATAATGGCTCAACATTACCTTTCCCTTCTCTGAGCCAAACCCATGTTCCATCTAATTCCAACTGGTGGCATGTTTCCCTACCATTTTGAGATTTAAAAATATCAAAAATTTGCTTGATACTTTAAAAATAAAATATATAAACTTTCTAGAATAATGATACTAATAATGAAGATGATGATGATGATACTGATGATGATTGGTTTCCATTCACTTTTTATGATTGCCTATCCACTGCAGTTTTCAGACACTCAGAAAATATTGAAAGCAGGCTATGGCCATCAAAAGTCTGCCCATCTCTTTTTTATTTGGAGATAAAATCTGAATCTGTGTTTACAAAACAAATTGCAATATGCTTCAACAATAATATATTGATTTCAGTATGTTGTGATATTATTTAAACAATTTCAATTAGGTTCTTTTAGCTCAGTAATGTTGTTTGTACCTGTTGTGTATGAATCTATACTGAAATGATACTAATCTAGATAAATTGATCTACAGTATCTCTACCTGTGAAGTTTCTTGCTATTTAGGGAGATTGAATTCAAACATACGGTATATGGTTTAATTAACTTCAATCTTTCCGATCCACTGTTAATATATAAAATGAAAGAAGAAAACTTTGCTGCACTGTAATAGTGTTGTTGGTACTATTGCATGGCATTTACAGAGTCCAGTAGAGCGATTCCATATCAAGCAAACTCATAGTGTTCAGCTCTTAAACCATGGCATACAAATTACAATGACTGGGTTCAAAAGGCATGCTAAGCTAAAATTGAACACTATTATGACTTTGTCTGAGGTATGAAGCCAGCATGAATACAGTATGTAAGGCTATAAGAATATAGTATAATTTACATCTTCATCAACCTTCACTATTTTAGTCTCATTTGAATCTCCTGGGCACTACTGTAAAAATGTGATAGCAATGAAAATCTATGATTCTCTAATTACAGTTCTGATGGAAACCTGTTCTTACCTTGCCAACCGAACAGCTTTCTTTTGAACTCTGTGTCAATGGCAAGACTTACATAAAATCACCTGCATGCTGTGGCATAAGGATATTATACCTTTAAGTAAAGTTTTTAGTCAGCAGGTGCCTATTAGACAGCTGCCCTTAATAAGTCCAATTTATGTTATACATACATATGCATATGCATATAATGTACATCATATACACATACACATACACATACACATACACATACACATACACATACACAGGGAGAGGGAGAGGGAGAGGGAGAGGGAGAGGGAGAGGGAGAGGGAGAGGGAGAGGGAGAGGGAGAGGGAGAGGGAGAGATCCGGTTGTGCTGGGCCAGCAAATGCTTCATATGATGTTACTCCATTATGGAGAACAAAAAGATTTTCAGCTAGTAATCTCTTCTCTTCTTTCTCTTCTCTTCTCTTCTCTTCTCTTCTCTTCTCTTCTCTTCTCTTCTCTTCTCTTCTCTTCTCTTCTCTTCTCTTCTCTTCTCTTCTCTTCTCTTCTCTTCCCTTCCCTTCCCTTCCCTTCCCTTCCCTTCCCTTCCCTTCCCTTCCCCTCCCCTCCCCTCCCCTCCCCTCCCCTCATCTTCTCTTCTCTTCTTCTGCTTTTTTTTTTTGCTGGTACTGCAATAATATGAAATTCTAGCTGTAAAAAAATCTAGAGTGCTATAATCAACTTCTCTGCTTGCTTTTTAATATTGCTTTATTTCAAGCCAATTTACAGCTCATGGACTTTTTATTTTGTTTATGATTAGGTTAACAGGAAGCTTTGTGCCGGATTTAATCGTTAGCATGAACAATCAGATGTGGCTGCATCTTCAGACTGATGAAAGTGTGGGCTCAGTTGGTTTCAAAGTTAACTACAAAGGTAACTGTAACCCCATCAGAAATGCAGCTAAAAGGATCACAAATCTTGGCTTTCCATAATATTGGCATCTGTGTTGTTAAAAAGTATTTTTTATGAGTACCGTATTAAAAAGGATACACCTACATAATACTTAAACAAATAGGACACTCTATTAGATGTTGATGTGAATTATTGCCTGTCATTTTTTTCCTGTCTGTAACTTTTAGCAGTGGGACCTTGTCTTAAAATTCTCAGCATAATATTTGATTCTAGATATCTCAGATATGAGTATGCAGTTCTTTTTTTTTTAAAGGAATGAAGTCGAAGGCATTTTTATACAAACACAAAAAGCCATGTTATCAGTATTTTATTTATTTATTTATTTTTCCTTGGAATGGATGAATCAGGAGGGGAATTATAAACATTCTTGGAAATACGCCCCTTGCTTTCTGCATTATATGTTGATATACAGAAAAGACAGGAGAAAGAATCCTTCTGGATTTGTTTCTGAATAGCTACAGTATGTGAGTTATTGATCCTATGCAGTCTACCTGATTATTATTGGTCTCCAAGAAGGTGCTAGGTGTAGAAATGAATCCTTGCTAAAAGTGTAAAAAGTATATGGTTGACTAGTGACAAAACTTGTCAGTAACACAGTGCTGTAAGCAGCCAGTTTTGAAAACATGTTTGTGAATTGAGGGGACAATATTAACTACACTTGACTCCAATCATTCCTTAAAATAGGAATCCTCTTTGTGTATTTCAATGCTGTTCCTATACCATCTTAAATAAATCTAGAATTTGGCAGATATGAACTCCATAATTTCCAAGTCCACTTTTTGTGGGGCAAATAGTTAAATTGCTAGATCGCTAAATAAACATAAAAATAAGCTTTAGTGCTTGATATGAAACCTCTCTACAATAAATAAATTACATATTTATGCAGTATTTTCTAAGTGTTCTTTTATTATTCCTTGGATTTGCATATTGTAGAATATTCTTGCTTTTGAAACTGGTGTCAGAGATATTGGTCTGGTAAAATATAACCCTCTGAGAAATAGAGGGTCCTATTATTGTAATTCCAAAACTAATTTTGGTGTTGGAGAAGACTCCTTAGAATACCATGGATAGCCAAGAAAACAAACAAATGCATCATAGAACAAATCAACCCAGAGTTCTCTCATGAGTCACAAATGACCGGTACATAATGTGTACTTCAGACACATTATGCAAAGATTTAGCTTTCTAGGGAAGACTGTAATACTGTGAAAGGTGGAATGAAAGAGAAGAGGACAACCAGCAACAAGGTAGACTCAGTTACAGTGGGGATGGGTGCACTGTTGGAAGGTTGAAGAGTCAGCTTGGAAGCAGATCATTCTAGAGAAAATCTATGTTGTTGCTAAGAGTTGACCCTGACTCAAGGGCTCATTGTCATCATCAAAATGCAATTTTATTACTTTGGGTTGGGTTTGGTGATCTTTGATTATTTTTCCTATTTATTTATTTTAATTAATTTATATGGTCATCCAGCTCAGAAACATGACTCTGTGCAGCTAATGAGATTCAAATCAGTTCAAGCCAAACAATATAAAAATAATAACCAGAACAGAACATAGTTAATATGACAATTGAGGAGACTAGCAACCAACCAATCTGGACTCAATGAACTTCCCAACCTCCATGTCTGGGAAAGCCATTATGCTGCAAGTCATTCCAGGAAAAGAAATAGCTGCTTTAAGATATTGCAAACAGATGCTACATTCATGCTCCCGCACATGATAAAAGCACTGCACAGCTAAAATTGATATTCAAAGAATTTTAGGGAAGGATAGTGTATGCCACCGGCTACACAGAAAGCATTATGTTGAATGTCGTATGGTGAAAGTACATTGTTAAATTTCCACGGTGTTAAGGTTGCCTGGTGAATTTGGGGAAAATATTTTAAAAAATAATTCTGGGGTAATACCAGGTGTTGCTTTACATTTTGGATCTCTAAGGCATGTACGAATTCAACGTACATTTCAGTCAGTGTGATATTACTTACCCCATCTCGTCTGTTTGAGAGATTCCCTGGAACAGATTGGAAGAATGCAGTGGGGACTAGTTTATATGGATGAGGCTGAGCTTTCAGAAGTGTACCAAAATAATAGAGGGTTTAATAGCATATATAGCTATTGCTATTTACTTTTACTCAATAATGATGTTTTATAACACACTCCAGATTGAGATTTATGAAACTATCTCATCGGAGAGCAAACACATCTTATTCATTCCCTAAATTTGATTTGAGACTTTTTAATAACCTAAATAACCTGCATTGTAACATTGCTGCTTTTCACTGCACAGATGTATAACTCAAACTGTGCAACTGGCAATGTTTTGAAAATACTGATCCACAGATGCTATTTGTACTGAAAATATCCAACAGTATCATTATATAATCAAGCTAAGTCATTGGAATATATTCTTAGTTAATGTATTATTTGGGTCTCTATTCCATGGCATTTGTGAATAGTATTTTGTAAATAGATGCCTGGGGCATGTTTAATTATTCATAAAATTGATTATTTAATTAATGTTCTACAAAGGAGAGTTGAATACCTCACTTCATCTCACAGCTTTTTAATAAAGTTAAAAAGCAGTGTAACAGATATAATTTTTATAGTTAGAAAAAAATGCTTGTAATAAAAGGACAGATATAGATGACTTTCTGGTCTTTCTAAGCTGAGGAGAGTTCTGAATTTTAAATACAATTCTAAAAATATATGCATAATCACGTTAGCACCTACAAATAGTTATATTACTGCTCATCACAATCTTACACTTGTTTTTTGATTTCCATACAATTTAATGTGCACTGTGAAAATTATGGAAGCATTGCTACATACAGTATATCAGGCAAAATAAAGCAAAAATAATGTCATATATTATGGTTATGAAATGTAAAGAAATGAAATGATGTCAACAAATGTGAACAAGAATGGCACCCAAATAGGATTCTAAAATATTACTGTGATTGCTGCAGATAGTATAAACCACTGCTAAAATATCCTGTATAGAATGAGTAACCCCCATCCAAGGGAAGCAGGATTAATTTTAGCGTAATATGTTGAATGAATTTTTAATTATTTTGACCCTATTTCAACTAAGACTAATTATTTAATTAAATGTTTAAAGCTAATTATTCAGGATTTGACTGTTGGTTTATTTAGTATACTCCCTTTCTATTTGTGTGGTTGCTAACAAGAAAAGAAGCCAAAAATCATTAGTAATCAGTTCAGGCTAAAAAGGCCTGCTTAAAGAGCAAGTTCTTTGTTCCTTTTCTAACAGCAGAATAAGATTTATGTATGTGCAAAAATAATCTGTCTCCAGAGGAGGGTCTTTTTGGAGAGTTCTGAAATGTTCCATTCCTCTGGACTATGTAGATCGGGCCATTCTGGGGTGGTCCACCAGTTCTTTAGAAGTAAATCTTCTGGAATGGAAATTGGCCTTTTTATGGCATTTCAAGATGTCTTGAGGCATTTCTACCATAGATTTACACGATCTGGAGGAAAAGTGGAATGTTTTGGACTTTCATGGAATATTCCATCCCTGGGGATAGAATATTTTGCACATTGCTAGAGAGACAGAATACCTAACTTGAGAGCAACAAAAATTTTGAACTTTTCTCCCATGTATCCACAACCTTTTTACTACCACCAAATTCCAGCCAGATAATCTTGCTTCATACTGACAACATTTCAATATTATCTGGATTTTTTTGCATCTTTTTCACCTTCATCCAGCTCATTACCAGGCATATACTGGTCAAGAGAACCTTGCTTGTTTAGAGTTACATTGCAAGGAACAGTATTGCTAGGAATTAGTAGCCTACTGAAGACACCTTAATCCAAAACTTTGGATGACCTCCCCTAACTATTTAATATAGATTTGAATAGCATGAAGGATGATTAAATTACTGGAAAACCATAGGCTAAAGACTCAGGTGTCCAACAGCAGTCCCCTATCACCACCTATTAGACACAGTATAACAAGAAAGGTTGAAGTACTATTTCTACGGTCCCTGTCATCTCTACATAGGAATTATGTATAGTTATGTGTGAATAATTGGGAGTGTAGCAACGTGGGATATAAATATGTTATATTTAAGTTATTATAATCCTGTTCATCCTTCATGTAGTTATTGAAAGCATGAGAATTAGCTTCATATTCATTGTGCTATTGTATCTATACTTTTTAGTACTTTATTATGTTTTATTGCTTATTAAATTGCCCTGGAATTTTTGACTTGGTTATCTACAGAATTATGGCTAGATTGTTGCTTCTACAGGATTCTTGACTGATATACTGGTCAAGAGAACCTTGCTTATTTAGAGTTACATTGCAAGGAACAATATTGCTGGTATTACCAGCCTACTAATGTGCTTACGTTTCTTACAACTGGCACATATATTGCCATCTCCAGTGGCTGCATAAAACAATAATATAGTTCAAATGACCTTAGTCAGAGTAGGGCTTATACTAACCATTTCTATATACAGATGTCCTAAGTATTTGGGCGTGGAATGGCCTAATTCTTATGACTGGAATAGTAGTAATTCATTTCCTGTCCAAGCGATTGTTTGTAGGCAAAAGATAAGGCACCAGAGAATTTGAATTGTACTTGGAAAGAAATGTTTTAGTTCAGTTCTGCCCTTGAGTACAGTAAATCCTGGGCAAATTGGATTATGCAGGCACTCTGAACTGCTTTTGGTAACCTTCATGTCCTATTCTTTGTAATGTATTCTGTTATACCATTCTGTTGCTTCATCAAAGAGTGGAGTTTGATTAATACTTTCAGTACTGTGTCATGATGGTGGATTATCAATAATTGGCATGGCTGGTTGATGGAGGCAGAATGACTAGTAATTTGTGTGGAAAGGGGCTGTTTGTGATGCTATGCTGAATTTTGCTTTTACTGCAATCACTATGCATTCCATTGTGCTATCCTGAATAAGCCAAGTCTTTGCTCTAAATTATTTGCTCAAATTGCAGTTTATGGAAGAAGACAGTTTTTCCAAATTAGGCCTGCTAGAACAATAAGCTAGAGAAATGACGACATTTACAGATTCCTGGCTTGCATTTGGGATTAAGTGCATTTATCACTATTGGTTGTCAGAGATACAGTATATCTGCTGCATATGATATAGAATGCAGGTTGCAGATATAATATAAAACACAACATTCAGGTGGACATGGATGTGATTCATAACTCCAGATGCTCTCACTAGTTTAGAATGATGAAGCATTGAAAACTGGTTAAACTGATTTCTTTGTAGCAAATTAAGGAAGAAAAAATGTACCACTCTTTCAGACAAATCTATGTACTTTCTCTTTAAAATGCAGCTCCATAAGACATACGGTAGACACTTCAGTTGTGTGATGGGCCTGAAGAATTACCTTTCTCACTATTTTTTCACAGTAAATTTTGAAGTTTATTTTTTTCACTCTCCCTGATTTAGTGAAGTTTATCCAGAAATGAATGTAATCTTCAACCCGCTTTAGATTTTCATACTGGGAATCTGGTTAAGTGATTATTATCTGCAATATTTGTACCCTTCGATAATTCTAGAATTAAAGAGTAGAAAAAAATACATGAAATTCATGAAAATTCTGAACAGTAGTTATACAATTCAGACTGAACTCATATACGTATATCCAATATGTATATGTTGTACACTGCCAAATCTCTTGCTTTATGAGATGGGCAGCTATATTAAATGAATGAATGAATGAATGAATGAATGAATGAATGAATAAATAACCATATCAGTTATCTGTTGTTTTATTAATAATTGTTGCCATTCATAGACACTCAGGCTTAAATTTAATGGAAAAAGAATGATTAAAATACAACTTGAAAACGACTACTCTGTTGATTTAAAGTTTTATGCAAAATTTATTTTTTTAGGATTTAGCCCAAGAAGGTTTTCCCAACCCCAGAGAAAATATTTTTTATAAATATAAAAATAGTAATAATGATGGGAAAATTGAATATACACTTATACAGTATTTAAAACATAAGACAGCAAAACAACTTGTTGTTGTTGTTCTTTGCTATCTCAAGTGACTTTGTAATACATTACCAGATATCTTACTTACCTTTCTTCAGGGCTTTGATACTAAGTTGATATATAATAACATTTGGTATGCTAGTATGATGCCAACATGCTCATAATACTGGAATAAAAAATTGTAATCCTTGGTCCTTTTCTGTTCTCCCATGCTTTAAAATACAAAATACTTATAAAATAACAAAGTTGTAAAAACGTTTTTCAAACTGAACTCTGATTGATGCACTGTATGTATGACAGCATAAAAGCTGTCAAGCTGATTAAGCTACTAATTGACTATATTTAAAAACAGGCAGGTGGTGGTTGAAACTTTATTTTCTTGGAATTTTCCGAAGGACGATACTTATGGATGATAGAATATTGTCTCAGTGGCTTTTCAGCCCTAATTTTGTTCAAAGCATGGTGTCCATTTGCTGTTCTTCTTCTCCTCTCATACAAAAACAACTGGGAGTGCCAGGATTGCCATCGCTAAGCAATGTGGACATGTGACATCACGCTTTACAATTGCATCGCTTAGCGATGGCAATCCAAGTCCCAACTGTTGTTGTAACCTGAGGACTACTTGTAATTCATGTTTTTAGTAGAAGAAAGAAAGGAAACAGATTCTTCAGCTTTAGTTACAGGCTTTTGACAAACAATTTCTCCTTCCTGCCGTTTTTACTTGTATTGCTTGTCAGTGTTAAATGCCTTTATCTTGCTGCTGAAAGAGAGTAAATATCTTTTGTGAAAAACAAACAAACAAACAAACAAACAGCTGCCCCTGTGTAACTGCCTGATATCCGTATAAACAATTTTGAAGTTATTCCTTCAAGGCTGTTTTGTTTACTTTTTTTTCTTTTTTTTCTGCTTAGGCTTCCATTTTTTCTGCTTAGGCTGCCAACTAAAGTCCTTCTATTTCATTCCCTTTCATGCACATATTCTTTACGGTTTTAGTGAAGTCAGTCTGACTCTTTTAGAACCAAATTTTCTTTTCCCTGTAAGCTAAATAAGGTAGATGGCCATGTGTTCTTGGCAGTAGCAAACTCAAATTGCTATCTGTGTTAGGCTTGTGAGCCATATTTCCATCAAAGCCATAGAGTTGTAAAAGAATCCGATTGCCTCCACAGTGGAGAAAGGATTAAGAAATACTTCTCACAAAACAGGACAATTGCGAATCTTACTATCTTTCTCAGGCAGCTCAAGTAAAAACTTTCTCAAGTCATTCTCAGCTTCGGGGGATTGCATGGATACATCCACATTGTTTCAGTGACAACAGTATAGATGTGGTTCCATATTGCTTCCCTCCACCCCACATTCTCAGTATAGTGTACAACTCAGAGGCTTTGTGGTAGTCTCCCAAAACTAACTATGTCTGACCCTGGTTACCTTCTTCAAGATCAGACAAGGTTTGCTGCCACCATATTTCAAATAAAGTAAAAACTGATGCATTGCTTCTGTAGCCTTCTCCAGTGTGTGGATTTCTGATATGAGGGATTATAACACTCATAGTGTACAGCAAATGTTGGTGTCCACCATTATGGCAGGGATGTTAAGAGATATAGTCCGAGATCTCGAGGACACAACATGCTAAGAAGGCCGAAGCTACTGCTTTATATACGTTTTGTTCTTTATTCGTTCCGTCGCTTCTGACTTCACAAACCAGCCCACGCCAAAGCTTCCTGTCGGCCGACACCATCCCCAGCTCCCCCATGGTCGAGTCCGTCACCTCCAGAATGTCATCCATCCATCTTGCCCTTGGTCGGTCCCTGTTCCTTTGGCCCTCCACTTTCCCTAGCATCAGCATCTTCTCCAGGGTTCCCTGTCTTCTCATTATGTGACCAAAGTACTTCAGTTTTGCTTTTAATATCATTCCCTCAAGTGAGCAGTCTGGCTTGATTTCCTGGGGTATGGACTGGTTTGATCTTCTTGCAGTCCAAGGCACTCTCAAAATTTTCCTCCAACACCACAGTTCAAAAGCACCTATCTTCCTTTGCTCAGCCTTCCTTATGGTCCAGCTCTCGCAGCCATAAGTTACTATGGGGAATACCATTGCTTTAACTATGTGGACCTTTGTCGTCAGTGTGATGTCTCTGCTCTTAACTATTTTATCAAGATTTGACATTGGTCTCCTCCCAAGGAGTAGACGTCTTCTGATTTCCTGGCTGCAGTCAGCATCTGCAGTAATCTTGCACCTAGAAATACAAAGTCTGTCACTGCCTCCACGTTTCTCCCTCTATTTGCCAGTTATCAATCAAGCTAATAGCCATAATCTTGGCTTTTTTGAGGTTTAACTGCAATCCAGCCTTTACATTTTCTTCTTTCACCTTCGTCGTAAGGCTCCTCAGCTCCTCCTTGCTTTCAGCCATCAAAGTGGTATCATCTGCATATCTGAGATTATTAATGTTTCTTCCAGCAATTTTAACTCCAGCCTTGGATTCATGAAGCCCAGCACATTAAATGATATGTTCTGTTTACAGGTTGAAAAAGTAGGGTGAGAGTATACAACCCTGCTGTACTCCTTTCCCAATCTTAAACCAGTCCGTTGTTCCGTGATCTGTTCTTACCGTTGCTAATTGGTCATTAGACAGATTCCTCAGGAGGCAGACAAGATGACTTGGTATCCCCATACCACCAAGAACTTGCCACAATTTGTTATGATCAACACAGTCAAAGGATTTAGAATAGTCAATAAAACAGAAATAGATGTTTTTTCTGAAATTCCCTGGCTTTCTCAATGATCCAGCGGATATTGGCAATTTGGTCTCTAGTTCCTCTGCCTTTTCTAAACCCAGCTTGTACATCTGGCAATTCTCGCTCCATGAATTGCTGGAGTCTACCTTGCAAGATCTTGAGCATTACCTTACTGGCATGTGAAATAAGTGCCACTGTTTGATTGTTTGAACATTCTTTAGTGTTTCCCTTTTTTGGTATGGGGAGATAAGTTGATTTTTTCCAATCTGATGGCCATTCTTGTGTTTTCCAAATTTGCTGGCATATGGCATGCATCACCTTGACAGCATCATTTGCAAGATTTTAAACAGTTCAGCAGGGATACCGTTGTCTCCTGCTGCCTTGTTATTAGCAATGCTTCTTAAGGCCCATTCAACCTCACTCTTCAGGATGTCTGGCTCTAACTCACTGACCACACTGTCAAAGCTATCCCCGATAATATTATACTTCCTATACAGATCTTCCGTATATTCTTGCCACCTTTTCTTGATCTCTTCTGCTTCTGTTACGTCCTTACCATCTTTGTTTTTGATCATACCCATTTTTGTCTGGAATTTCCTCCAATGTTTCTAATTTTCTGGGAGAGGTCTCTTGCCCTTCCTATTCTATTATCTTCTTCCAATTCCGTGCATTTCTTGTTTCAAAAATCATTCCTTAACTCTTCTGGCTAACCTCTGAAATTTTGCATTTAATTGGGCATATCTCCCCCTATCCCTGTTGCCTTTTGCTTTTCTTCTTTCTTGGGCTACTTCCAGTGTCTCAGCAGACAGCCATTTTCTTTTTCGTTGAGACGTTTTTTGTTGCCGCCTTCTGAACAATGTTGCGAAAATATGTCCAAAGTTCTTCCAGGACCCTATCTACTAAATCTAGTCCCTTAAATCTATTCTTCACCTCCACTGCATATTCCTTAGGAATATTAGTGAGCTCATATCTAACTGATCTGTGGGTCTTCCCTATTCTCTTTAGTCTGATTCTTAATTGTGCAATAAGAAGTTTGTGATCTGAACTACAGTCAGGTCCAGGTCTTGTTTTTATCGACTGTATAGATGTCTGCCACCTTTGGCTATAAACAATGTAGTCAATCTGATTTCGGTGTCGACCATCTGGTGAAGTCCATGTATAAAGTCGTCTTTTAGGTTGCTGGAAGAGAGTGTTTGTTATGCACAGTGAATTGTCTTGGCAAATTTTTATCAGCCTATGTCCCACTTCATTTTGTTCTCCCAGACCATGCTTGTCTGTAATTCCAGGTGTTGTTTGACTACCCACCTTAGCATTCCAGTCTCCTGTAATGAAAATAACATCTCTTTTTGGCATATAATCCAATAGGTGCTGCAGATCCTCGTAGAACTGATCTACTTCTGCTTCTTCAGCATCTGTTGGTGAGGTGTATATTTGGATCACTGTTATGTTAAATGGCTTACCCTGAATTCGAATTGAGATCATTCTATCTTTTTTTGATTATGTCCAAGCACAGCTTTAGCCACTTTATTATTAATCATGAAGGGTACTCCATTTCTTCTGTGGTCCTCTTGTCTGCAGTAGTAGATCTGGTGGTCATCTGATGTGAAGTGGCCCATTCCAGTCCATTTCAGTTCACTGACATCCAAAATGTCCATATTTAATATTGCCATCTCACCAATAACCACATCCAATTTGCCCTGGCTCATAGATCTTACATTCCAGGTTCCTATGGTGTGTTGATCTTTAGAACATCGGATTCGTCATTCACCACCAGCTCCGTTGGCCACTCGCTGTCCTTTCGGCTTTGAGCTAGCTGCGTCATCACATCTGGGGCTAGTTGAACTTATCCTCTGATCCTCCCCAGTAGCATTTTGACCATCTTCCGACCTGGGAGTCCCATCTTCTGATGGTATACTGACATATCTCTGGTTGTACTGATCCATTTAGTTTTCACGGCAAGAATACTGGGGTGGGTTGCCGTTACCTTCCCCAGGGATCGTATTTAGTCTGACCTCTCTGCCACGACCTTCCTGTCTTGGGTGTCCCTTCACGGTTTATCTCATGGCATCATTGAGTTGCTCAAGCTCCAGCACCATGACAAGGTAACAGTCTCCTTTGCTGGAGCCTCATATATAGAAACATTTTATTTTCCATCATTTTTATCCAAGACAAAACAGGAATGATAATTTTTCCAGAACCATTTGAATCCATTTGACTGATGATCCATTCACTTGATTTTTTGTAAACATTAAATGTTCAACATGGTAGAAGAATATTCAGTCTTCTGTGAACCAAACTCACAGTACCTTGATTAGTTATGCACAAAGTCCATTTCACTTGTTTTTTCTTTTAAGATTTGAACTCCGCAGATGGATGAAATTTTCTACTTTTCCCTACTTCTATTCCCTTCTAAAGAACCTTCCCCAAGCTTATCATTTTGAATTGGAGCAGAGGTAAACTGTGCCTTCTGACCATGACTCAGCTTCAGAAGCTCCAATACTATCTTAACTCCATGATTCCCAGCTGGAAATTACACATCTGAACAGCCTCATAAATAACATTTCCAACTATTGACAGGTTCTGCACAACCAATGCTAATGTTTTATGAATGTCTCTGATATTGATTATTGGTTGCCAATGTGAGACTGGCAAGGAAGTGTTGATTAGAAGCAGTGATGTGAACCTATTTCAAGACTGATCCAAATTTAAAAGTGATCTGAGCCTGTCTCAGACTGGCATGACTACTTCAATTGGACAGGAGAGTTTTTATTTTTAACAACCTTCTACCAGTTTTCACACCAACACTCATTATTCAGCCAACTCTCTTTATGGCAAGAAGAGAAATGAATAAGTGCAATGATAACATGGGCAGAAAATGTGTCTAGTCTTCTCTGGATGTAAGTCAATTCTGAATTATCACAATTTATTTATTTATTTTATTTATTTATTTTATTTATTCCCCGCCCATCTCCCGTACAAGGGACTCTGGGCGGGTTACAATAATTAAAGACTTAAAAATTTACAATACTTAAAATCATACAGAGTAGAAAATGTATAAAAATCCAGTTATAAAATAAAATAAACTAGAATCCAAGATGTAATTGGGGACCGCAGCATAGGTCTTATTGCTACGGGGCCAGCCAACCCCAGGAGGCACTACCACCTCCGTTGTCCCAGGCCAGGCGGCAGAGCCAGGTCTTAAGAGCCTTCCGAAAGGCCAGGAGTGAAGGGGCCAGTCTCACCTCCGGGGGCAAGATGTTCCATAAGGCGGGGGCTGTCGCAGAGAAAGCACGCCTCCTGGACCCCGCTAGATGGAATTCTCTTGTTGAGGGGGTCCGAAGCATGCCCTCTCTGCATGCATGGGTGGGGCGGGCTGATGTTATCGGGGCGAGACGGTCCCTCAGGTACCCTGGTCCTATGCTATATAGGGCTTTAAAGGTAATCACCAACACCTTGAATTGGACCCGGAAGCAGACTGGTAGCCAATGCAGCTCGCGTAGCAGAGGTGTTACATGTGCCGATCTTATGGCACCCGTAACTGCTCGCGCCGCCGCATTCTGCACCAGCTGAAGCTTCCGGATACTTTTCAGGGGTAGCCCCATGTAGAGCGCATTACAGTAGTCTATGCGGGAGATGACAAGGGCATGAGTGACTGTTCGGAGGGCCTCCTGATCCAGGAAAGGTCGTAACTGGCGCACAACTCGAAGTTGTGCAAAGGCCCTCCTGGCCACGACTGCCACCTGCTCTTCGAGCGGGAGTCGCGAGTCCAGGAGGACCCCCAGATTCCGCACTGGATCTGAGTGATGTAGTGCAACCCCACCCAGAACCAAAGATGACAACTTCCTGGATCTAGGGGGGCCATCAATCCACAGCCACTCCGTCTTACCAGGGTTCAGTTGAAGCCTGTTGTTCCCCATCCAGACCCCCACAGCCTCCAGACACTGAGATAGGGCATCGACTGCATCACCTACTTCACCCGGGATGGAGATGTATAACTGGGTATCATCAGCATACTGGTGATACCTCATCCCGTGGTGACGGATGATCTCGCCTAGGGGCTTCATGTAGATGTTGAACAGGAGAGGAGAGAGAACCGATCCCTGCGGCACCCCACAAGACAGGGGTCGCGGGTCAGCTCTCTCCTCTCCTATCAACACCGACTTGGAACGGCCCCGGAGGAAGGAGGCGAACCAGCGCAAAACCACGCCGCCCGCCCCCAACTCCCTGAGCCGCCCCAAGAGTATACCATGGTCGACGGTATCAAAAGCCGCTGAGAGATCTAAGAGAGCCAGGATGGACGCACTCCCTCCATCCCGCCCTCGCCAGAGATCATCCATAAGTGCGACCAATGCAGTCTCTGTCCCGTATCCCGGCCTGAAACCTGACTGAAAAGGGTCCAGATAATCCGTTTCCTCCAGAATCCTCTGGAGTTGCAATGCCACCACCTTCTCAACCACCTTTCCTAAAAAGGGAAGGTGGGAGACTGGGCGAAAATTGCCCAGAATAGTAGGGTCCAAAGACGGTTTTTTGAGGAGGGGGTGCACCAGCGCCTCCTTAAAGGCAGCCGGGAACACCCCCTCACTCAAGGATGAATTTATAATCGCCAGGACCCAGCCACATGTCACCTCTCTAGCTGATTTCACCAGCCAGGAGGGACATGGGTCAAGTTGGCATGTGGTGGCATTTACAATCCCAAGGATCCTGTCTACTTCATCAGGCCCAACAGGATCAAACTGCTCCCAGATAACATGGTAAGTACGAGCCTCTGGCATCTCCCCAGACCTTGTCTCACGCTTGGAGTCCAACTTGGAATGAATCTGAGCGATTTTGTCCTGCAGATGCTCAGAAAACTCTTCCGATCGGCCCTGTAAATGGGTCTCCCCTTGCTCCCGACCCAAAAGCGATCTTGCAATCTTAAACAGGGCCGTCGGACGGCATTCTGCGGAACGCAATAAGAGCGGAGAAATATTCACCATACCTGTTGAGGTATTCATTTCTGTTTATTTTATTTAGAAAATGCATATGGCATCCAGTGTCTTAGTTCCTGTGTGAGCTTTTAAATAAGCTTACACAATGCAGTGCAAACATCAGTAGCATTAAAGGTTAAGTGCGTTGCTTGTTTATATACTGGTTCAAGAGTTCAAAGCCAGGCATGTTCTCATGTTCTGGTCTATATCGTTCTAAATAGATGGAGGGTGAGAGGGAAATCTAAATGGAGAGAATTTCTAAAGTAGTCCTAGAGCTTACATAAACAGAAGGCCCTCTTCTCACCTCTTAGATTCTGATGAAAGTGTAGAAATTCTGATGTAGACCTTTGAATTATGTGGTCAATAAGCAGTTATTTACAGGAATAAATAATTCATAAGTACAAGGCTTTCATACTGTTGGAACAAATAGTGACTCTGGCACAAATAATTTGTCATGACCTGGATAAAGCTGTAGGAACAAGAACAAAAATCATTTAACAATGTTTCAGGTATTATTATTATTATTATTATTATTATTATTATTATTATTTATTATCGTTTGTTCACTATTGCAATTGTGCTTTATTTAGTGGTCCAGGTCTTTTGACAATTAACTGGGGGGCAGGGGGTTAAATGCATTTTAAGATTATAGGTTTCTGGGAGATGTCTTACTGATTTATTTCTCAGTGATTCCCCCCAAAAAATTGTATAGAACTTAATTTCAGATCACCAAGGCTCAGATCTCCATACTAGCTGGGAGAAGGATGACTTATGTCAGAAGAATCTCAATATGATTTCCTAACAAAAGAAATGAAATAAAGCTGATTACAATTCTTATTTTTTCATGTGGCTTTCTTAGAGCAGGATAATTTGTTTGTGTTTGGTTCATGGCATATTTCAAAGCCTTCTTCAGACAATTGGTTCAGGAGAAGGAGGAAGAGGAGGAGGAGGAGGAGGAGGAGGAGGAGGAGGAGGAGGAGGAGGAGGAGGAGGAGGAGGAGGAGGAGACGATGCTTGGGCTTGCCGTCTTTTAATTCTGTTCCAGTCCAAAATGGCTTCAGTGGAGTCCTTGGTGCTCTCTGAGCCTGGTTTGCTTGAAGATTTTTCATTACCCAACTAGGTAACATCATCAGTGCTGGGGAGTGTGGGGTTTGTTCCCTGTTTATACACAGTAGCTTGCCCTGCCAGTGTTGGTGGGGGTGTGGTTTTCCCCTTGGTAGTTCCTTGATTGGGTTATTATTTTCTGCTTGATTGTTTATCTGGTGTTAATCCCTGCTTATCTGGGTGTTGGCTGCTAAAGAGGATGTGTTCTGGCCTTTTGGTTTCATTCTTAGCTTTTTTTTTTAAGTGGCTTCAATGGACTTCCAGATTACCTCTGAGAAAATGTGTCCCTTAGCAGAACTGAGCTTTATAACTAGCAATACATGGAAAAGCAAATTGTCAAGATAAACTAGAGAATCTTAATCATAATGTCAACAATGTTATCAAGGTTGTATGGGAAGAGGGGATACCAAAAGAGAGTGTGGCTTTTTCCATATTGCCATTGGTCAATATGGTTGATTATTCTTGCATGTACATCCTTCCCATTGTTGGAGAAATGGTAAAAGAGAGAGAGAGTTCATTCTTCTCCTTCTTTTCTTCCTCTGTGTTCTCTGACTGTGCTTCAGACTGATCGATCTTTCTTTTTCTGTTTTCTGTTTCACTTTACTGACTCTCCATTTATAATATAAAGACACAATTAGTTTAATAATGATTTTACACAGAGTTGAGGACAATCATTTGAGAGCTTTTTTCCAATACATCTGGAAGTTTCTTGTCTTCTTGTTCTACTAAAATGAAATCCAGATTTTAAAAGCCACACTTGCCCAGTAAAGTGTGTGGGGTGAGGAAGGGAAGTATCTCCTGCGGGTTGGTAATTTGGAGATACATCAGATTTCATTTATGTTGTTATGCTCATCAGACCCAGTGCAGTGACAAGATCTGAATGCAAATAGGAATGCATCTTGGGGCTTCTAATAATCTCATGTGATGAGTTATCTGAAAGTGCAGCATGGATCAAACTAAAATGATTATTTCAGTAGTAATTGAGATTATTTGCACATATGTGATAGTTCTAGCATTGTAAATCTTCAAGCACTTTCTTCTTTATGCGGAGTGTGTAGATTTGCAGCATTTTTCTACTTTTTGCATGGGGGGCATTCTTTGATTGGTAGCAAGCTTTTTGCTGGTGCTGCATCCAGTGTCTTATGCTATTTGCACTCTGATTCATATTCCTTAGGTAGAAAGAACCAGATGGAGAAGTTACTTCTTTGGGTACCAATCTGTCAAAATACATTTGTATAGCAAATGACCAACTTATCTCCCAGGATTTGTCACTTACATCTAAGATAAAGATAAGGTCGTTAAGGGCAAAAATATTCAATTTTGCAAAGTGATTAGATGGACTCCTATGAGGGACTTTGGATACTATTTACATTTTGAGCACAGAATTTTGTTAGTATGAACTCTAGCTCTTAACAGCTTGGACCCAAGTATTCCTATATACAAGATCCACCAGGCAATCACTCTTTCTTAACCAATGTTGGGTTTGTGATTATGTTTTATTTATATTTAGTGCATTTCTATTGTTGTAAATTGGATGATAATATTAATGGTAATAATTATAATGATACCAACAACACAGAATATTCAGCAACTATTACAAAGTCAAGAATCTGGATTTCTTTATTGCAACTCTCTTAATTGCTGTAATGTCATTTTATTTTCATTAATTTTTGCTGGGCATTAATTATGCCCAGGTTCATTGATAATCCAGTATTTCCAGTTCTTCTCAGTTAATATATGCAATGCTGTGGAATAAAACAAAACCATTATTCCTTCCCCCCCTATAATCCTATAAAAGTGGGTTATCAAATATCTTTAGCCACAAAAATACATTATCTGACTCTATTTTAAGAACCATATCAAAATAAAACTGAAGGTTATGTTTTTAAAATATCTGTTTAGGTGTCAGAAGCTAATCATATATAATTTGCAGAATTATATCATGTTCAAAATATACAAGAGTCCCCCTTGGGGGAGATGGAGCGGTAATACAAGTTGACATATAAATAAATAAAATACTTGTAACAAAATCATGCAGGATTGTTTTCTTTTTTTCCTGTTGTAGATAGAAATGTTAATGAGTTCCCTAACCATTCAATGTGTGACCAGTTTCTTCCACCTTACTTTGTAATAATGAATTGAGTGCTTAGTTTGCTTATTGGGTAGTAACTTGTGTCTTTTTTCACAGAGATTGAAAAAGAAAGTTGTGGAGATCCTGGAACTCCGTTATATGGCATTAGAGAAGGAGATGGGTTTTCCAATCATGATGTGTTGAGGTTTGAATGCCAGTTTGGATTTGAACTGATTGGAGAAAGAACTATTGTTTGTCAAGAGAATAACCAGTGGTCAGCAAACATACCAATATGCATTTGTGAGTATAAATTGATATACTCCAATAATTTCTAACTTAGGTATATGTTACTGAAAAACTATTTTAAACTCGAACTGTTTTAAGTAAAAAGCCCTGTTTTTAGTTTCTCACCAAAAATATTTTATCTTAAAACCTTCAGTATTTATAATTTCCCTTTCTTATGCATAATTTTTTAGAAACTTTTAGAATTGGATTATATTTAATACTGCTAATAGTGGTTGAATTACAATCAAGGGCAATTAAATTATTTATAAATCCTTTCCATTCTGGAAATTCCATTCTGAATTCCATAAACTCCAACAAAAAATCTCTTTTAGTGCATACATAATCCTAGAGACTTATATTTTGGTTGTCTAGCACTAATTCCATGCAGACCAAAAATCACCTTTTTTAAAACAATGAATGAATGAATGAATGAATGAATGAATCAATCAATCAATCAATCAATCAATAAATATTTGTGGGGGTAGGGCAGGTGGGGAGAGAACCCAAAGAACTATTTCAGCATTCTATAAGATATTATAGTTAACACACTGCTGCAATATAATAACCCAAATTATTATTAATTATGGTGAAATTGGTGAAATAGCAGTATTAAATATAAATTGCTGCCTGGATAATAAGGAAATCTGAAAAACCCTTGTGACTAATGCAATTCCTGCTTATTTGTCAACTACAAGTTACCATGGCAGCATAGACCTTTGGTCTCTTAATGTGCTTGATGTGTGATTGTTCATATGAATAGCTCCCCCTAAAGGGGGTATATGTAGTACGAGGTGAGAAGAACGTGGGTAAATCATAAGGCGTACTGTGATTTCATTGTAGCAGAACTGCATACTTTCTCCTACAATTTACAGTTAACAGGTATTCACGCAGACAGAAAAGGGATGCCAAGAACAACAATGAAGTACAAGTCATGCCAAAAATTATGTTAGATCATGTACAGGGAGGAGGAGGAGGAGGAGGAGGAGGAGGAGGAGATGATAATCATCTATATCTAGCAATCTAACCAGAACAATTATCTAAAGGATAGAGTTTCACTGCCCATATATGTTTTCTAACAAAACGTCTTAAACAAGGGAGAAAGTGGGGAAGGGGAAGGGGAGAATTTTGCATCCCTAATATTTCTTTGGGAAGATAAGACTGAGGAAGTACTGTGTCTCCTGGCTTTTATAAACTTAGTAATCCAGCGATAGTTGTGTGGTTCATTTTTTCATACGTACTTAAGCAGTGATTAGATTTTTCAATGAGATATTGCACCTAGAAAGAATTTGGAAAATGAGATTAGGCAATGAGCTGATACAGCTCTGATCAATCAGAACAATAACTGTCTTTCCAGGATGGACAGAACCGGAGAATTGGTTCCAGCCATGTATACCCTGGAACCAGTGTTATAGTGGGAATTCTGTGAGTGTCCTGTCCTCTCTGCTGCCAAAGGCATTCCCTAGTTGAGCTGATGGGGCTGGACTCAGAGTTAAACAATGCCCTAATCTTTGGGTGAAAAGGTTACTGAATCAGTCTTAATAAACCATTTTTAAAATGTTGCTTTGAACTGTTCTTGATATCTATAATGGTAATATTGTATTGTATTCCATTGCAAACTAATGAGGGGTATAACAAATAAATAAACAACTCAATAAATGGATGAATAAATATGGATATAAATAAAATATTGGGAGAAAGGGCTCCGAAGGTCAGTTTTAGGTGGGTTCTTATCTCTTTTCTCATTTCTTTCCTGACTTTTGACAGTTCCTTGCCTATCTAATTTCACGGCACCGATGGGAACTGTTCTTTCTCCTGACTACCCAGAAGGATATGGAAATAACTTGAACTGCATCTGGACAATCATCTCAGACCCTGGGAGTCGCATTCATCTCTCCTTCAATGATTTTGACCTGGAATCTCAATTTGACTTCCTTGCAATTAAAGATGGTGATTCTCCAGATTCTCCAATACTTGGCACATTTACTGGAGCTGAAGTGCCATCCCACCTGACCAGTAACAGTCACATTTTACGCCTGGAATTTCAAGCTGATCATTCAATGTCAGGCCGAGGATTTAATATCACCTATAACAGTGAGTAAATGTTTTTATTCCAGATTTAATATTCATATTCATGTCCTTATTTATTAATCCTTTTTTTCAGAACTGTGTGTTCTGTACATGTCTCTCTGTATGGGGAGGGAGGGAGGGAGGGAGGGAGGGAGGGAGGGAGGGAGAGAGAGAGAGAGAGAGAGAGAGAGAGACATCCAAGAGACCCAGGTCCTACTCCTTTCTTAGGCATGGAAGCTAGCTGGGAGCCTTTGGAGCCTCTCTTAACCCTAGACTGGGAAGTCAAAAAACCCTCATCTACCATCCCATACTGGACCAACATGGTAGATTACAGCCCAATGAAGAGACCTTAATCCTGCAGTGAATTGATATGGGCTGAATACTAATACTGCTACTAATAAGGCTTTGTTTATTTGTTTATTTATTTATTTTGGTCCATTCGAATCAGTCTTGATTCCTGGGAACTGCCTGGACAAGTCCCTGCAGTTTTCTTGGAAAGGATTTTCAGAAGTGGTTTGCCATTGCCTCCTTCCTAGGGCTGAGAGAGAGAGAGAGAGACTGGCCAAGATCACCCAGCTGACTTTGTGCCTAAAGCAGGACTAGAACTCATAGTCTCCTGGTTTCTAGCCTGGTGCCTTAACCACTACACCAAACTGGCTCTCAATAGGGCTTATAGAATGCTCCAGCTGACTCTCTGATTCTGAGTATGTAGAGAATAGAGAGGATGACCTTGACAGAAACCTGGACTTCTGCTTTCATTTTTGAGGAGCTGGGGATTTTAAGGGTCAAAACAGGTGTATTAACCCTTGCTGATGCTTCAAGCATCCAATTTACCCCTCAACACTCCTGAAAGCCTTTCTCAGCATGGGCCCTGGTGCCAGACATTTTTGCAATACAGCCCTCAACATACAGAGACTGACCAACATTCTGCAAGTCTCCTGTTAGGGCCTCCATTAGGGATGGCTTCTAAATCCATGGATTCAATGTTTCATGGGCATTAGGAACCATTTGAATGTTTCCCTTGCTTCATAATGTGTCTGATAATTCTGCTTATATTTACACTAGTATTTAAGGTCTGTTAATCCCTGGGAGGAATTGGGCATTCTAGGCTAATCTTTACAGGGTTTGCTACTTCTTGAAAATCAGAAAGCAAAAACCTCTAATTTTCAATTGCCTTCCTTCCTTCCTTCCTTCCTTCCTTCCTTCCTTCCTTCCTTCCTTCCTTCCTTCCTTCCTTCCTTCCTTCCTTCCTTCCTTCCTTCCACAGACCTTTTAGTCTGGGAACCACCATATGAAATGTGTGGATTATATTTATTTCTTGATTGTTTTAATTTGCTTTCCTGCACCGTTTACTTCTAATGCAATTACAGCACACATATGAATATCTGCTGGTGTTTCGGGTTGTTCCCCCTCCTTTTCAAGCTACACTGTCATTGATTAAGCTGCTACATTAAAACTCTCGCACCTTGTAAATATGGCAAAGAGAGTGGATGCTTATTTTTATTGGAAAATTGAGGTGTGTGTTAATCTAAAATAATCCACAACTTTATGCTATTAATAACAATGTAAGTTTGTTCCTTTTCCAAAGTGACACTGGTGGCAAGTGCTGTTGCTAATAAGTTGTCAAAGAGTAATTAAAGAACATTGAATTTAAATGTGTCTCTCAGATGTCATAGCAGATTGCTCTTTCAAATTACTTCAATGCCACAAGTGATTCTGTTTTTGCTTCTGACATGTTTCCAGATTTTTGCCTGGTGACAAATGTTATCCTAAATTAAGATATAGTTCTTTCTCAATGAACTTTTAAAATTAATTTTTAGTAGCAAGTCATTGTTTTTAAACTTGAATGACATCTTTCTGTGTTTTGAATTACATTTTCTGTTAGGAAAAAAAGGGTGCAGTGTTTCTGGAATGTGAATTATCTGTTCAATGAGTAACCTTTGGATCTTGTGCATTATCTTATGTAGATAATGATACCCCATCCAGTCCATAATGCATTCTTCAGTCTCCTCTTAAAACCATACTAGTTAACTTATTAGCAGACACTCTTGTAGGTTAGCAGAAATAGTTTTTGATCATCAAACATTGATGACAACTCCAAAGGGTCTTTACAATTGCACTGATTATTCCTCCTCCCTCTCTCTTCTTTTCTCTTTCTCTCCTGAGAGAGATGAGGAGCATACAATTTGATGAATCAGAAATTGTCACCATTGTTCTTCTGCTTTTAAATTATGAACTCTCTGACAGATTGCTATTGCCTGCAAGGCTCTTGACTTTATCAACAGTTGGCTCTCTGTCTTATTCATATGAAGAGAATAAGGGGGAAAATGCTAATAGAGAAAATTAAAGAGTGGGTAATTTTATGGTCTTGGAATATGTCTTTTTGTCTTGGAATACAAAACTACATGTGTTAACAGAACTATTATAATCATGCCTTTATATTTAGTATTTTTAATTTTGTATCCACTTAATAATAGTAAAACCGTCATTCTACTTTGCTTATACATGAATACAAGATATGTCTTTTCTAAAATTGCCATATTTAGGATTTATCTTAATTTGTAATTTATCCCACAATTACCAAATTCAAACACACACCAAAACTCCAATGCCACTGGAGTTGGGCAGTGAATAAATTTAAATGAGTGAATGAATGAATGAATGAATAATATATGGACAAAAATAAGATCTGTCTCATGCACAAAGAACATGAAAAAAGTAATTTTAAAACAACCAACCTAATTTGCACTTCCTGAATTAAAACACAAAATAAAAGGCAGTTATCCCTTTTTTTCTGAAAGGGAAGCTTGTCCTCTATAGTGGCCATTATCCCTCTGAATTTTGTAGTTCAGTTCTTCAGTTGGGGAAAAGATGAAGCAAAAATGTGCAAATTAGCAAAAACTGCTAATAAAACAATGAAAGTATTCACCAATTAGTGTGGAACTAGTGCAACAAATTTATTTTTTTAAAAATGGGTATATTATAGAATATAGTGCATCTGTAGTAGTATGAAAATTGATTAATTTAGAGATTAAGAAAGAGAAATGTTATTTGGAATATATAAAGCCTGGGCTCAAAGAACTTTGAAACGTAACTGATAATCTTAAATCTTTGTCATATTCCCTTATCTTCTTCATGTTTTAAAGCATTTGGACATAATGAGTGCCCTGATCCTGGTATACCAATCAATGCACGTCGGTTTGGAGACAATTTTCAACTGGGGAGTTCCATATCTGTCATTTGTGAAGATGGTTTTATTAAAACTCAAGGAACTGAAACAATTACTTGTGTTTTGATGGATGGTAAAGTCATGTGGAGTGGACCTATCCCTAAGTGTGGAGGTAGGTAGGATGGACATATGAGTTCCTGCCTATCTGTAATTTTGTTATAGTTTTTGTGCTAAAGTGAATATATTTTGCATATTTGTTTTCTCAATCTGTAACCTAATAGGTGAATTTCACAGCCAGATTTTTTTTGATGATGCAATCTTTGCAAATATCACCTGACAAGATTATCCTGGATGATAATATGGGTTACTGAGTATTACATATATTGAACATTCTGTACACGGAATTAAATGCATGCTGGTCTGTTTCACTTGTTCAAAGTCCATATTTCTCATGTGAAACAGTCTTCAATTGCCCATTTTTGTATGTAAAACTTTTTTCTAGCTTCATAGATCTATTTTTCCTAAAGTAATCAAATGTCTCGACATTGCTTTGTCAAAATGAGTTCCTAAAATGTTTCTGGTAATATACTGATATTTTATTGTTATCAATTACATAACCAGGCTGAATCATAATTCTACATTTTGAAACATGCAAATTATATAGCAGCTGGTACCACTTGCCCTCCTAGTTTATTTCTGAAAGAAAAACTAAAATTTCTTGAAGTTGTTAATAGCTTAGTTTTTAGCTTAGCCAACAATGTGCTTTTTTTTAATGCACCGTTAAGATTAAAGCAGTGCTTTATTTGGTTAATAATGCTATGCTCAATAATTAAGTTAATTTAGTAATTCACCCTATCACGGTCAATTTATTGTAAGAACAATGTTTTGTTTTGGCTGTAACTTATATTTAGAGGATAATACAGTATAAACTGATTGTCATATAATAATTAGTTATAACATTTTAAACAGGCTAGACACAGAAATATTTCCAGTTATGTGAAATCATTACAGTTTGAAACATATTTCCTGGGAATGCAACAGATATTTCTATTAAAGCCCCACTTGTTATTTCATAAACAAGTAACATACTGCCATGTTAGGAAGTTGTTTCTAGGCTAAGTACTATTTTTAATACAATAGTAAATGCAATTTTATGTGATTAAAATCATATTACTTCAACAGCTATATTTTGATAGGATTTCAGGAATCCTCACTTTTGCAAATATTTTTCTGCTCCAAATAAACTGCAGGAAAACATTGATAACATTCAGAAATATAATTAGAGTTTGTTAAATGAATTAAATATAAGTAAAATAGTATCATATCATTTGGAAATATCTATGCCCTTTTTGTCCTATCATCTAATGCTGGTTTGTGCATTTTATATCAATAATAGCATAAATAAAACCACTGAAAGCAACAGGTTTGATTGTATCCAACTGAGAGGTTTTAAAACATTCAAATGGAAACTGCTGGTTTTCTAACAAAATATGCAATATGTTCCCAAACATCCTCCATTCCAGAGGATTAGAAAATATCTAATATAGCACCAGGTTTTTTTTTAAAAGGGGAGAGTTTAGAGTCTGTATGAATTGGTGAAAAGTCTTATAACAAAGAAAATTACTGGGCATATGGGAATATATGTCCTGCTAATGAAAAAAATAAATATGTCTTCTGCAAAAGTAAGTTTTATCTTGTAAACAGATGGGGATAAAGAAGATCTTTACCTGGATTTGAAAAGATGTTTGACAAATGCCTCATTAAAGGAATAATGTGTAGTTAAAGAATAGGAATTTTTAAAGATTGGCCCAATAAACCTTTCCAAAGATTTATTTGGACCAATATTTTTTCAGTATCTTTGTTCATCAAAGGAACAGCAGAGTTTTCCATTAGTATCCTTCCAACTGGAAGAAAAGTCATTAAAATGGCAAATCTTTTTTCATGATAATGAATATTAAGGGGAAAAAAGATCACTGGTGGGGTCTGAGCTGACAGAAATGGGTTTAGGGTATTGCTGGATTGATCAATAAAGATGCAAAGTCACAATGTAACTGATGGGTGGTGGCGGTGGGGAGGCAAATTTTCAGGTTAAGGATAATTATAGAGAATCCACATATTCACTCTTGGAAGACTGTATACAGTTCTGATAACATCTCAATATAATATTAAAAGATAAGGAACAATGACTCCAGCAAAGGAGATTGTTACCTTATCGTGGTGCTGGAGGTTGAGCACCACAATGACGCCATGAGCTAAACCGTGAAGGGACACCCAAGACGGGAAGGTCATGGCAGAGAGGTCAGACTAAATACGATCCCTGGGGAAGGTAACAACAACCTACCCCAGTATTCTTGATGTGAAAAATAAATGGATCAGTACAACCAGAGATACAGTATGTCGGTATACCATCGGAAGATGGGACTCCCAGGTCGGAAGATGGTCAAAATGCTACTGGGGAGGAACAGATGATAAGTTCAACTAGCCCCAGATGTTATGACGCAGCTATCTCAAAGCCGAAAGGACAGCGAGTGGCCAACAGAGCTGGTGGTGAATGACGAATCCGATGTTCTAAAGATCAACACACCATAGGAACCTGGAATGTAAGATCTATGAGCCAGGGCAAATTGGATGAACACTAGATCTACTAATGTGGACAAGAGGACCACAGAAGAAATGGAGTAGCCTTCATAATTAATAATAAAGTGGCTACAGCAGTGGTTGGAAACAATCCAAAAAATGATAGAATGGTCTCAATTCGAATTCAGGGTAAGCCATTTAACATCACAGTGATCCAAATATACGCCCCAACCACAGATGCTGAAGAAGCAGAAGTAGATCAGTTCTATGAGGATCTGCAGCACCTACTGGATAATACACCAAAAAGAGATGTTATTTTCATTACAGGAGACTGGAATGCTAAGGTGGGTAGTCAGACGACACCTGGAATTACAGGCAAGCATGGTCTGGGAGAACAAAATGAAGCAGGACATAGGCTGATAGAATTTTGCCAAGACAACTCACTGTGCATAACAAACACTCTCTTCCAGCAACCTAAAATACGACTTTACACATGGACTTCACCAGATGGTCGACACCGAAATCAGATTGACTACATCCTTTGTAGCCAAAGGTGGCAGACATCTATACAGTCGGTAAAAACAAGACCTGGAGCTGACTGTAGTTCAGATCACGAACTTCTTATTGCACAATTTAGAATCAGACTAAAGAGAATAGGGAAGACCCACAGATCAGTTAGATATGAGCTCACTAATATTCCTAAGGAATATGCAGTAGAGGTGAAGAATAGATTTAACGGACTAGATTTAGTAGATCCGTTATAGTGGATAATACCAAGACATCTTGTCTGCCTCCTGAGGAATCTGTATAACAACCAAGTAGCAATGGTAAGAACAAACCACGGAACAATGGACTGGTTTAAGATTGGGAAAGGAGTATGGCAGGGTTGTATACTCTCACCCTACCTATTCAACTTGTACGCAGAACACATCATGCAATGTGCTGGGCTTGATTAATACAAGGCTGGAGTTAAAATCACTGGAAGAAACATTAACAATCTCAGAAATGCAGATGATACCACTTTGATAGCTGAAAGCAAGGAGGAGCTGAGGAGCCTTATGAAGAAGGTGAAAGACATCCATAATATTCAAAAACATCCATAATATTCAAACCAGGGGTCATAAGCCAAATAACTGTTTGCAGATCAAGGAATCAGGAGAAACCAAGAATGCGTGGCTACAAGAAGACAGAACCAGTAGTGGAACATTGTTTCCAACCACAGTAGAAGGCCTTGAAAAGTTGGAGTTTTAGGCCTTGTCTAATTAGAGGAGATGATATCCATTTCACTCAAGGAGATATGCTGATCTCTGCTGCTGAACCTTCCTTAGCTGATGACATGTTCTAGGCCTTAACGCTCTCCCAAATTCAGAATTCAGCCCCTTGTTCTCTGAATGTGCTGGCTTTGAGTTATTATTCTCAGTGACTGACTAGTTGTCGACTCCCCAAATACAGGCTGCAGCCTATCAGGTTCTCCTCATCTTCAGAATCAGAGTCCATAACATCATCCAGTGAAGCTGAACAATGGTAATTGAGGACATAAGACATCAACTAATGCTTCATGCAATTTGTCCACACATTATTCTATTTCATACTCTTCAGTATTGGAGTCAGTATGGCACTCAAGACCAATTGCTGGGGATCCTAAAGAATAAATTGCTGCTGTGGGCTTTCCATTGCTCAATGTGGGAAAATAACAAAGTGCAGTAGACAATTTTGATCCATCTTCTTACATTTTTATTCATATCACACACATGCAGATATATGCTCATACAGCCATAATCGTATCATGTCAGCTTCTAAATCTAACTTGCTTAATCTTTCAGTCACACTGACAACAAACTAATTTCCCAGGCCTGTTCATGGAAATATATTTCCATATAAGAACAAGTGTTAAAACAGTTTTACACATACTGTACTTTACTCAAGTAGATATCTCTGCTGATTGTTTTTTCAAAAATTACTAATATGTAGTATTGTAAATACCTAAAGGAGCTATTGCCATTTCAGAACCCATTCAGCTATCTAATTTTTTGCAAGAACCTATTGTTCAGTCACTCATATTCCCTCAAAGAAATTAGCTGTTCTTTGCTGTGGCAGGGTGGGAAAGATGGAGGGGGGGGAGAAACCCAAGTTCAAGCTTTATAACACTAAATAGGGCTCTGGAAAGAATGATAAACTCTTTACCCATTGCTAGAATTTATGAATTCTTTTCAGTTTAATTTCAGAAGGTATGAGGGTACAATTAACCCCAGGATATGTGAAGGCTGCCAGGTTTGAGAAGGAAGATGTATGAGAAGGAGTTGGAACATATAAAATGTACTGTACAAATGAAGCACATTTCAGCAACTTTTTGTTGTTGTTTATTCGTTCAGTCGCCTCCGACTCTTCATGACTTCATGGACCAGCCCGCGCCAGAGCTTCCTGTCGGCCATCGCCACTCCCAGCTCCCCCATGGTCGAGTCCATGACCTCCAGAATATCATCCATCCATCTTGCCCTTGGTCGGCCCCTCTTCCTTTTGCCTTCCACTTTCCCTAGCATCAGCATCTTCTCCAGGGTATCCTGTCTTCTCATTATGTGGCCAAAGTACTTCAGTTTTGCCTTTAATATCAGCAACTTTTAGGGATGGGCATATTGATGAAAGCAGGGTTACTCTAAACGTGACATCAGGACACACATAGAAAAGTTATGGGGCTTGTGTCGCAACGGCACAACACAGCTTTCATCAGACTCACTGTTTGGACCCCTCCCTGACAATGCCACTGCTTTTATATAACAATTTGAATAGTTTTGTGATAACCGTGCAAGGTGATTCAACATTATTATCCACATACTTCAGAATAGTAATTTAATGACTTACTATAAGAGCACATTGCATGTGAAGTTCATTTGTTCTCAAGGGAAATAAAAATACACCTCAGGACTGAAAATCCCCACCACAAAAAAAAATAATAATAATGGGAGGTACAGAGAAAGGCCATGGACAAATGACAATTTGAAGCTTAGTAATAGTAGGACAGGACAAGAGGTAATTCTCCTCCTGTTTCTCAGTTATTCCTTCATGAAGTGATTTTTTATCACCCAAAAGCACTCCCAGAAATTTGCTGTACATATTTGGATCGTAGGGCCATGCTTTAAAAGCAAGTTTGAATGAATGAATGAATGAATGAATGAATGAATGAATGAATGAATGAATGAATGAATGAATGGTCTACCTTGCCCTAAACTGAATCAGTGAGTTGATAAGAGTGGTGAAATTTGAGTTAGGGACTTGCTATTCTACTCCACATGATTGCACTGCCAGCTTATGGCTGCACTTGTTCATCTTCATTTCTTACTTTGTGTGACTCAGGTTCTGAAGACAAACTAGCCAGAGAAGTTCCTTCCTTCCATATTTCCTTTCCACCCTTGTGATTTCCTTTTATTTTGGAAATCTGAGCATGATGACGGCAACAGTTCTAGCCTGACAATAACAACTTCTTGTTTTCTTCTTTATAGCTCCATGTGGTGGACATTTCGCAGCCCCCAGTGGAGTCATCCTTTCTCCAGGCTGGCCTGGCTATTATAAAGACTCCTTGAATTGTGAGTGGGTGATTGAAGCAGAACCAGGACACTCTATCAAAATTACATTTGAAAGGTCTTGACAAAAGCTTTTTTTTCCTCCTTCTATTTTCACTTTTAACTGATGAGCAGGAGATTACGATTAAAAAATAAAAGGTATAGTTGAAGGCTTTCACGGCCAGAATCCGATGGTTGTTGTGGGTTTTCTGGGCTGTGTGGCTGTGTTCTGGAAGATTTGGTTCCTAACGTTTCACCAGTATCTGTGGCTGGCATCTTCAGAGGACAGGACCATATCTAGAAGATTCTCTCTGTGCCCAAGTGGAGGGTGTGTGTTCCTGGTGGTGTTTATAGCTGCTGAGAGTGTGTGTGTCTTCTGTGGGTCATTTACAAGAGATTAGGATATAGTCTAACGTAGTGGCTGTTGGTGTTGTCCAGTATTTCTGTGTTTTCAAATAAGATTTGGTGACCAGTTTGTTTGACAGCATGTTCACGCATGGAAAAACTAATAAAAAAACATAACCTCCAAACAGTCTTTAAACCCACCAGAAAAATACAACAAATGTTAAAATCATCAAAAGACAAAAGGGACCCCCTCACCGCTGCAGGAGTTTACCGCATACCCTGCAGCTGTGGACAAGTATACATTGGGACCACAAAACGCAGCATCCACACCAGGATAAAAGAACATGAAAGACACTGCAGACTACAGCAACCTGAAAAATCTGCAATAGCTGAACATGCTCTCAAACAAACTGGTCACCAAATCTTATTTGAAAACACAGAAATACTGGACAACACCAACAGCCACTATGTTAGACTATACAGAGAAGCCATTGAAATACATAAACACTAACACAGTTTCAATAAAAAAGAAGAAAGCCTAAAGATCAGCAAAACCTGGCTGCCAGTCCTGAAAAACACAGCTTGCAAAAGGTCAACAAACTCTACTCAACCACAGAAATATACAAACAACTCACACAATAGATGTGCTAATCCCACACATGACATCACCACACCCCCTAATCATCACAAAGAACCCTCTCCTAATCTCTTGTAAATGACCCACAGAAGACACACACCCTCTCAGCAGCTATAAACACCAGCAGGAACACACATCCTCCACTTGGGCACAGAGAGAATCTTCTAGCTGTGCTCCTGTCTTCTGAAGATGCCAGCCACAGATACTGGTGAAACGTTAGGAACCAAATCTGCCAGAACACAGCCACACAGCCCGGAAAACCCACAACAACCAAAAAATAAAACCTTGATTTAATGAACTAGCAGGGTAGGAGGAGGTGTCCATTACTTCTGAATGTCCATTAAATCCAAAAGACATTTGTACTGATTCATGTTCTTCGCCTCGTGACATCATTAAAGATAACACAAATTAGGTTATTTACAGTGATTTTCATCATTTGTGACATCATTACACAAGTAACCTAAATGGATTATTTATTTAATGATATATTACACAGTGATGTAAATTGACATAATTACATAAATTTAACACATTTAAGAGGGTTGTCTAGAATGGCTAAGAATGCAATGGACTTGCCTGTTACTTATTTGTTGGGGGGGGGGGGTTCTGGTAAAAATTCTTGTCTGTTGCAACTGAAGTTCATTAAAAGGAAGTCTGCTAAATAGAGCTTTTATTGTTATTGATTCTGTAGTGTTTATATATCAGAAACCAATTTTCATTAATCATGTTTTTCTTAGTTATAGTTCAGTAAAAACTTCTAGAGATCTCTGGGTTATTGGAATGTGTAACATTGTTATTCAATAGATTCAGTAATGGACAATGAGAGTTTACCCTAATTTTATGACTTAAAAGAATTTGAGGGAGATGGGGAGGCTGATTCTATTTTGTAAGCTCAAACTGATAGGACATACAACTTCTGAAAATTATAGGTTAAATCCCCACTATACTATACCATACTCTAATGATAGTGTTACAATTAGGATGTATTGATATGAAGCATATTAGAGGCTCCTACATAGGTTCCATAATGTCAGGTAAGGATACATATACATGTATTTAGAAAATTGTCTCTTTCCTAAACATTTGTTATTATTTTTAAGCTGTTTATGTACTGTTTTGCTTGTCTAAGACATCATAATACTACAAATCAGATGTATCCAATTGAACTTAGGAGTGGTAGATCCAGGACACAACCTTAATTTGATACCCTACAAGGTCCTGGTAGCTACGAATTACTCATGATGACTTTGTATTGCATCCAGTAACAGAAGCATTGTGTATTTCAATAGTATTTGCTGGAAGATATAAACAAGAAGATACATTTGTGTTTATCTCCTTTTTTTGTGAGATTACCATAGGTATCTGATGGGCCATTGAGAGATCAATACAATGGACTATGACTTCCCATGTTTGAAGAAAAATCTATACATCTCAAGTACCAATATTTGAGAAGACCTATTATGATATAGGACATAATCCATGAAAGTGTAGGCTATATTAAATGTATTATTTTGAGCATGTCATAACAGTAGCCATTATTTTTCTTAAGAATAATTTTAGTGTACTTGAAAGATTGTTTGGCTAGTCCAACTTATTGACATCTAGGAATCAGTTATTCCTAAACTCTCCTGCAGTCTTTTCACTTCTTTTTGGAAAGAGCAGCAGATCTCAAAAATCTACATGATAAAGGCATATTTATTAGTATTGTTGTTGTTGTTGTTGTTGCTGCTGCTGCTGCTGCTGCTGCTGTTATTCTCCGTCATCTTCAAAACTCTTCTTCATAATTCTGAAAAGCTGATCTGGAGAAAGATGGAGAGAAAGGGAAAGAGAAGATACTAAAAGAAGAGAATCTATGTTTTTTCTTACTGGATTTCTCTCTTTTCTTTTCTGTATTAACTTTGCTTTATCTAAGCTTATAATTCTCTACCTCACACACAGATAATGGTTTGAGATGCAACTTTGCCCCTTTACTCTCTGGAGGGCAGTTGGGGCATCTTGTAATGTATTTATACCACCAGCAAAACATCTGCTTTTGATCTTTTTGAAAGATGGAGGTGAGGGTAAGAAGCTTCTCCAAACACATTCCCATTCTTAATTTTGAAAAATGAAAAAAAAGACACTGGAGGGCCCTTGTGGGAATGCAGGTTGCCCTACCCTGCTCTACATTTCTCATGTATATGGTTACCTGAGGGACCGTCTCACCTGCAGAACATCGACCCGCCCCACCCGATCATGCAGAGAGGGCATGCTATGGACCCCATCAACAAAATAATTCCATCTAGCGGGGTCCAGGAGGTGGGCCTTCTCTGCAGTAGTGCCCAACCTTTGGAATATCCTGCCCCCAGAGGTGAGGTGGGTTTCCTCGCTCCCAACCTTCCAGAAAGACTTGAAGACCTGGTCCTGCCGCCTTGCGTGGGATGGGAATGCTACTAGTTCCTCCTGGGGGTGGCTGGTGCCATGAAGCCCACCCTATTATTAACATCTAGTCCACTTGTATTTTATATTTATAGCTGTAAACCACCCAGAGTCCCTCCGGCGGAGGGAGATGGGCGGTGATATAAATTTTATAAATAAATAAATATTTTTATGGATGTTCTAATTTTATATTTATTTTTATGGATGTTCTAATTTTATATTTATGTTTTTAATTTGTTTTATTGTGAACCACCAGAGTCCCCCAGTTTGGGGGAGATGGGCGGTAATACAAATTTAATGCTTGAACTCATGTTCTAAAATTACACCTCTGTTTAAAATTCTGAATTTTCAGATAATAATGATAATAATAATGATGATAATAATAATAATAATAATAATAATAATAATAATAATAAGTCTAAGAACAATGTTTTACTTTACCAATTTGCAAAGGGAATTTTCTGACAGGGCATTTTCTTAATAGGTAAATTAATAGAAAATGTGATTTGCCAGCATAACATGAGAAATTTGTTTGTTCATTTTAGAGTTTTTATAGCCTACCACAGTTCAAAGACTTGGGGCATATTTCAAGAGGGTAAAAAAAAATAACATTAACAATAGTAAACTACTGCCAGGACCTCCCCAGACTGGGGCTATTGCTAATAATCAGAGTTGAAGATTTAGTAGAAAAGAACCTTTGCTGAACTATCTTTTTCCTCTTCCAAATATTATCTGATGTATTGCATATATTTAAATTATATCAGTAGTATATAAAATGCAACACATATTTGTTTTTATTCTTAATTATAGCCTCAGTGTCTGTCCTCAGTTGCCTATCTGGATTTGACAGTGGAGACATCCCTACTGGGACAATAGGCAGGAATTTAAAAGTTTACTGGTAGTCCTGACTTTGTCAGTTTCTCTCTCTTTCTCTAAGTTGAGAGGCCCAATTAGTAACCTCTACAAATTTTCTCCTACTGATGTAATTCTCAAACGGTACCATTCTTGCTGGAAATTTAGCTTAGACAGTTGTTTCATTATACTGTTTACCCTTTTCAATGGTGCTAAACTACTTAGGCCAATCACTGCTTTTAATATTAAGTATATGGGTGAATTATCGAGATTAGCCAAGTTATAAAAGCTGGTGAATAAAAGCTAATTTACACATTCATTCATTTGTAGAACATCCAGAACCGATTGGAATGAATCATGCTTCTGACACCCATTTTCACAACCATCCTTCAGACTGAAAATTCATGCAACTAATCCTGAATAAGATTCTAAGCTCTATAGGTTTTGAGGACATGTTTCCCTGTTTCCTTCTAATAGGAAAAGCAATGACATGATCTGTTAAATGTTACAGGTTCATATATCATCAGAAAGATAGGAAACAACTAGAGAGGGGAATGCAGATTAGCACTTTTTATCTTAACGTGACAGTTGAAACATAATTATTACAGTTTAAATGCCAGTAGTTAATCATTATGTTGTTAAGTACTGCATTAGACTAATGATCTTAGACCTTGCTCATGAAACCCTTAATTCATTTCCCAGAATAACATTGTATATTTCAATTCTGAATACAGGTTAGCTTAATGTTCCTCGGATTTTCTTAGCTGCTTAGATACTGAATTTTTGCTACTTCCGAGGAATGATATTAAACCTGGGCTTATGTTTCTTTATAACTAAAGCATATTGGACTTTCATAATGAAATCTCATTTAGCGAAGAGGCACATATGCATTTGTCAATTAATAAGCTAAGTCAATTTCCAAGGAACCATTTGCAATATCAGTCACATGCATTACACTTTGTAACATAATTTTGCCTTAGGCAATATAGCAAAAATACTGGTCTTCACAGAATAGTTACCATTAGTAATGTTTTTCCTAATTTTGCTGTTTGTTTCTTGGTGAGAGTGGGGGGAAGGAGAAAATTGCTATTCAGTTCTGCCCAATTTAATAATTCATCATGTGCTCTGTATAAAAGCATGACACTCTGTTTCAGCTTCTGTAAACAAAGTTCAAGAGGCAAACTTGCACATTAAGGACTAACTGCTTTGAAAAACATAATAATAATTCATGCAAACCCATGGCTTTTCAAAAAAGATAGTGTAGAAGGTATTTTAAAATCACAATGTAATATTTGGGTGATTTAATTTAGAAAAAGTTAACTTAGATTGGTCTGCAACCTGGGGAGTTTCCTGGGCTCACAACTCCTGCTTGAAGAGTGGGTGGCAGCTGCAGCTAGAAGAGCCTTTGCACACATACATCTTGTATGCCAGTTGTGCCCAATCTTAGATTGGGAGATGCTGCTCACAGTCATTCATGGCTTAAGTCAACTCCCGATTTGACTGTTGCAATGTGCTTCACATGGAGTTGACCTTGAAGAGGATGCAGAAGCCGCAACAGTTCCAGAATGCAGCAGCACAGGAAGTAGTGGGTGTATCATGGCATACCCATGTAACACCACTGCTGTGTGGTGGCTCCCACACAGGCTTCTGGGTGCAATTCAGGATGCTGGTCATCAACTTTAAAGCCCTACATGGGACTTCCTATCCCTGATGGTTTTTGCCCATCCCACTATATCTGGCAGAGTAGGCATGCTCCAAGTCCCCTTGGTGAACTGCTGCTTGGTGAGGCCTCGGAAGCATGTCTTCTCTGTCATGGTGTCTGCCTTATTCCATAGCCATCCCCCAGATATATGGATGGCCTCAATTCTGTTGGCTTTCAGGAAAGCAGTGAAGACCTTTTAGTGAAGCAACCCTGGTGTTGTTGATTGATGGATGCAAGTTTTATCCAGGCGTTAGTGTTGCTTTTTGTTTCTTTCAAATGTTTTTTGTTCTAATTACATTGTGCTTTTTAAAATTCCTGTTCACCACCCAGAATTCCTTTAGGTAGACGGGCAGCCGTATAAGTTTGTTTAATAAATAAATATACTATGATATCTGCATATATTACACAGGATGTAGAGGAAATTGATAGTGAGAAATTTGCAGTGAAAGTATGCTATGGCTAAGATCAAAGCATCCTGCCTTAGTAAATTGAAGCTAGGCAACAAACAGTGATGGAGGCTCCTTTTTCTTATGCACTTTGGGCCTCCTAGGAATATCTGGTTGGCCACTGAGGAAAACAGGACTTGATATAGATAGACCTTTGGTCTGAATGCTTATACTATTATGGACAAATCCATGCAAAGTCCTAGGTAACATCTTTGGAAGTGGTTTGACATTGCCTTTTTCTTAAGGCTGAGAGAGACCAACAGGCCCAAGGTTACCTAGTTGGCTTTTGTACCTAAGGCCGACTAAAGTTCAGGTTGCCCTGCTCCTAGTTCAGTACCTTAAATCACCAGACTATGGACATTGGTACCTGGTTTTTATTATTTATTAAAGTTAAAGGTTCCCCTGCACAGTCGTGTCCGACTCTAGGGGACGGTGCTCATCTCCGTTTGTTAGCCGAAGAGCCAGCGTTGTCCGAAGACGCTTCCGCGGTCATGTGGCTGGCATGACAAGCATGGACCACTGTTACCTTCCCACCGAAGTGGTACCTATTTATCTACTTGCATTTGCATGCTTTCGAATTGCTAGGTTGGCAAGAGCTGGGGTGAGTGCGGGAGCTCACTCCGTCATGCGGGGCTAGGGTCTTGAACTGCCGAACTTGCGACCTTCTGATCGACAAGCCTAGCATCAACCACTGAGCCATTGTGCCACCTGCCTCTTTATTTATTACTTACATGCACATCCCACCTTTTCTCCAATGTCAAGGTGGTGTAACCTTAATTTTAGGTTCACACATACCACATGAAATAAGGAAGCTAGTGTGGGTGCTTCAGAAGTTAGATGAAGACCTAGGAGATCAGGGTTCAAAGCCATCTTAGCGTTGAAAACAGACTGAGTGGTTTTGGGCCAGTCACTTTATCTCTGTACAACCTGCCTCATGGAGTTGTTGTTTTGAGAAAAAAGGGAGGAAGATGATACACATGCCACCTTGAAGTCTTGAAAAAATGCAGGCTATAAATTGAAGCAATACATAATAAAATAAATATAGTTGAATAGGGAGAAAATGACTGGCCCATATAAATAATGTATTGTTTGTTTGTTTGTTTGTAATGAATTGAAAGTTTCTTTCAAACATATATTGGGAAAATCAAAAACACTTCCATGAATGCTTTGTCTTTTAAAAAATAGATTTCTAATATAAGTGGTCATTAAAATATATCTGTTTGGATCTTATTCTGCCTCAGTAATTGAAATTATTACTTATTTTGTAGGATTTTTACCTTAAAGACTATTTATTATACTTTATTCAAGAAATATTTGATGTATGAGGTTAAAGAAAGGATTAGATCAAGACAACCTTATGTAGAGACTCTGAAACCAATGAGATTTAAGTTAGTGAACCAGAATAAGCTTCATTAATTTCAGTTAGCCATTTCAAATTATGACAATCTAAATCCAATATATTAACTGTTCAGACTTAGATATTTATGAATAGGCTTCTAGATATTTGTCTTCGCAAAATATTTAATGCTATAGTAATTCAGGTGATTAGCTGAGATTAAGTCATGGTAAAATGGAAATGTAAAGACACAATACATTACAATTGTCATATAAATAGGAATTAAATTAAAATGCTATGACTTTGTGGATTAAAAAGCTATGATTCTTATGTGATAAAGTTATAGAAGCATTAATTTTTGACTTGCAGTATTAAATTTGAAATGTCAGTTATCTGGTGCATATTTCTTTAGATTTGTGGATGGCTAATTATTACTTGGTTATGCTCGCTTTGGATTGGCAACCAATGTGGGTAGCACTGGGGGGCATACTCCAAAGGGCCTGAAATGCCGGTCTGACTGTGCTACTCAGTGTGAAACAGGAATCACTGCTGGGAGAGGGAGGTCGAGATGGCAGCCATGACAATACGATTGAAACTCCATTCCCTTTTTACTTGTGTCATATCCACATTAAAAAGGGTGAAGCTTCAGTTGTGCCATTGTGGCTGCCACCTTGACTTTTTTGACCCCCACCCCACCCTGCAGATACCCTTGGTGTGGAGGGAGTATATTGTCTTTGTTCCAGCAGCAATCCTAGAACACATTGTTTTCTGCAGGCACATGCAATGAACCCAGGGATTACCAGGAAATTGAAGCAGCCATGCTGAATTTTTCAGACAACATAGAACCTTGATGATTCAAGATCCAGGTGTAGAAATGTATTTCAGTAGCTTAACAAAGTCTACCTCCAAATGGTTCAAACATTCCTAACATTTATGCATTCCTAGTCATACTTTAGAGAGCCATTTTGGCATAGTGGTTAAGGCACCAGGTTATAAATGGGGACACCATGAGTTATAGTCCCACCTTAGGCAGAAAGCCAGCTGGGTGACCTTGGGCCAGTCACTCTCTCTCATTCCTAGGAAGGAGGCAAGGGCAAACCACTTCCAAAATCTTGTCAAGAAAACTGCAAAAGACTAGTCAAAAACTGACTTGAAGGCACACAAAAAAAAGCCTTACACTTTAGCCAAATTCTTTCAAGGTCACATTCAACAAAAATACAAATAAAATACAAATTGAAGTGAATCAGATGGAAAGCACTTATTAAAATGATATGCTCAAACAGATACCTGAAAAAGAACAGTCTATAAATATAATTCAGAGAAGTTATTTTAGTTGGCAACATTACCTCTACACCTAGGATCTTTTTCCCAATCTCAGATTGGGAGAAACCTTGTCAGTTTCATCACATGACTTCCTACATTATGCAGTCCACTTGCAAAAACTGTATAAAGGGATGTAAATATAGCAGCTGAACATTATCAGTATAGAGGTGAAATTGACAAATTGCATTGTCGAGGGGTTTGTCAATCTGAGACATTCTAAAGTAATATATGCCATAGTTTTAGAATAGTGAGAAAATAAAGGAAGGAACTCTGTTCATCATTAGTATTTGAAAAAAAATAATTGGAATAGGATTTTGAATGACATAGAAAACAAGAATAATTGCGTTGAAATAATTTTCTGAGCATGCAGTCTTTGATTTTATTTTATGTCTCTTTGTGTATTTCTCCAACTTAGATTCCAGACAGAACTCAATTACGATGTTCTTGAAGTACATGATGGACCAAATCTTTTGTCACCGCTTCTCGGATCTTACAATGGTACACAAGTCCCTCAATTTTTGTTCAGTAGCAGCAATTTCATTTATCTACTGTTTACAACAGATAACAGTCGATCTAATAATGGATTCAAAATCCACTATGAAAGTAAGTATTTTTTCCATGTTCTTTGGCATTCAAGTGTGAAATACTGTTGTTAATTCTGTGCATTATGGTGTCCCAGCCATATGAAATAAATGTTGGCATAAATATCCTTCACAGTCTTGACTACCACATCTTCACCAGTGTTTACAGCAGGGCTTTCCAAAGTGCCGCCACTGGTGACACGCCAGCGGCGGGGCGGCGGTGGCGGTGCAGGGGCGCACATGCACGGCGGCGGCGCGGGGGCGTGCGGCGGCGCGGGGGGACATGCGGTGGCGCCCGCATGCACGGTGGCGGAGGCAGCGGCTGCCGCTGCCACCGTGCACGCATGTGCCGCCGCTTCCAGGTGGTGTGGCGACACACCACGCTGTGTGTGGCGACACACTTTTGTGTCGCGACACACAGTTTGGAAAGCTCTGGTTTACAGGTTGTGATCATGAGACCTAAGCAAACCAATGAGTTTTTGACCCTGTTACCAATTTATTTACTACCTCATAAGGATGAAACTTTGTTTCTTGCCCCATGTTCAGCCGCACTGACTCCACTACCCCTTAAGATTGATGCTGAGCTCCTGGCTTGCCATATATTAGGCAAGTAATGATATGGGTCTCCAATTGCAGTATCCTCGTTAGCAGCATTTCCTACAAGCATTGCTAATTCAGATATTTGAGTTGCAGAAATGGATTGAATCAACAGTCCAATATTTATGTGAGATGGAAAAGAATGAATGCACAAACTACAACCTATAAGCAGAAGAGAACTGGAGAAGGTTTAGTAGAGTGGAGTGGTAGGTCAATACACTGGCTGTCTTTGTGAACATAGCAATCAAGATTGTAGGGGAATAAACTCTCACATTTCCCTCCACTGATGACCAGGGTAGAAAGTAGGCAATAATTAAAGCTTTCAGAGCATGGAAGTGAAGGAATTGAAAGGCTGGAAGTTATTATGAACATCTCTACTTCAGGGCAGTCAGGAAGGTAATACTGTCACACTGTCAAAACCATTTTATTCTCTTAACTTAAAAAAAATGTTGACATCCTATTGGAAGAATTGGAAAGTTCCTGCTCAGGTGCAGAGCTTTCCAAACTGTCTGTCGGGACACGTTAGTGTGTCGGCTGCAGTGTCTGGGTGTGTTGCGGCTGCTGTTGCCTCTGAGCCCTACCAGGATTCCACGCAGGTCCTAGTGACTGCCTTGTGCCTTGCTGCCTCCAAACCTGCCCTGCCAGGATTCCGCACAGGTCCTAGTGCCTGCCTTGTGCCCTGCTGCCTCCAAACCTGCTGTGATTCCGCACAGGTCCTAGTGCCTGCCTTGTGCCCTGCTGTAAGACTGTGCGCGAAATGATGCATGTCTAAAAAGTGTGTCACCAACATGAAAAGTTTGGAAATCTCTGTCTTAGTGGCTTCCACAGTCCTTAGAATTGGCTATCACTGTGATAGTAATGTCTCCTATTTTTTATGCATTCCTTCCTTTCAAAATCTTCCTAAAAACATATTATATATGTAGTTAGATGCCTCGTTTGTTCATTTAATATTTATTTTTATTTATTTTATTAAATTTATATTACTCCCCATCTCCCCTGTCTGAACTTCAGGTGTAATGGTTAATACCTACTCTTGCTTGGACCCTGGTATACCTGTACATGGCCATCGTTATGGGCATGATTTTTCCATTGGATCAACCGTATCATTTGGGTGTGACCCAGGTTATAGACTGAATCACGAGGAGCCTTTGCTTTGTGAAAAGAACCACTGGTGGAGCCATCCACTTCCTACTTGTGATGGTATGAATATTCAGCTTTGCCCATATTAATAACAAAGACTAATTCATTATATTTACTGAAACAACAATAGCAATTCTTCCTGTGTAAACTTGATTTTTTAGGCGGTGAGACATATGTGTGTATATGTGTACTGAATATTACAGGGTCTCTACCAAAATCTTGTAATTACATCTGGGATGAGGAACATAGGCAACATAATCTGCCAGCTGAGAAAAAAGATATTTAGAAACCAATTCCACATCTCTCTTTCCATTCTGAGCAATTATTAAGAAACGGTATAAGAAACATTACTTTTTAATGATTTGCTTAATATGGTAGTACAGTATTTTCCTCTGTGGGAATGAGTAACAGTCATTCTTGCAGATAGGAGTAAGGTAGTGGTACAACATATGATGGTATACGTCTTGCAACTCCAGGTCCCCAAAGCCTTGGACAAGGGCCCCAGAGCTTCTACAAAACACTCTAGTCAATTGCAATTTTTTAATATTACCAAGGGAAAACATTATTGCAAGAACTCCAATCAAATTTTATTATTCTTTTGGTCCAGCCCACATTTTGTGGACCAGGTGAGGACCCCACAGACCACAGAAACCCTTCTTTAGGTTTAAAGAAGTATTTAAGTATTAAATTCTTTTAGTATTTTTTTTTAAAGTGCAGGCTTCTGTCTATAAAAAGGTGTTCTCTCCCAAAGTATGCCTATTTTTGCATACTTACAATTTGGCAGCAAGTTGCAATTTTTCAGTAGCACACTATTAAAATAAGAATACTGAAATGTGTGCATTAAGCTTTGAGAAGCTTAATGTATCTATTTTCACTCCTACCTGACAAATGTTACACCACTTCCTCCAAAGAGCCCTTGGACGTTTTTTTTATTTTTATTTTTATTTTTATTTTTTGTTTTTGTTTTTATATATACAATCTGTATTTATGAAGAGTTTGCAAGCTGGTAGCAGAACCTGGTTGAACTTGTTTTGGCTTGCAGGTCATATCTAAAAGGATATAATCTAAGGATTTAGCTGAGGATCAGGTCAACTAGTTAAAGGATCTAAACAATCTTCAACCATCTAATTCCAGCCCATTCCTACACATCAAGCCTCCGATTTCACTCCTTTCCTTGCAGTGGGATCAGCAAGTGGCTATGATTTGTCAATGGATTCTGAACAACCAAGATTACTTTCCTATTGTAACCAACTGAACCTGAAATAGTATGAGAATAAGATAGACTAGTGGAGGCTGTTCATCAGCCCTTCAGTGCTCTTTTTTGTAACTGAAGAGGAAAATTGTAAGAATGTTCTGAAACTTCTGTAGATCAAGCTTCACAGAGGACAGATGGGAATATCATTCCTGGATAGTAGAAATATTTTTTAATGCTACAAGGCACTAAATGTTTACTATCTAAAAATAAACACTATTAAGAACCTCTCTGTGAAGTTTTCTCTACTGTGCAATAACATTACGTATTGTGACAAATGTCTTCCTCAAGTGGTTGATGTAGCATGCAGTTCATTAAGTAAATGAGAATTTCTTTCTTTTTCTTTCCTTCTAGAACAGTGGGACTTGTCCACTGAGTAAACAACTGCTCCCAATTTGTAATCCTGTATCTTTCAGATTGAAATTGGGCTGGCTTAATTTAAAGAGAAAGAGAAACTATACCTATAAATGATCCAATTTCTATCCCTCAAAAAGCATCATACAGTCCTTGAACCAGCAGAAAAATTACAAACAAAAAAATTCTTCTTCTCATAACCTAACTCATATCTATACGCAATCCAGCAATCATCATTTTTTTCAGTCCTGGTTCAGCAAAAAGTCCGTTAGAAGCTACCAGAAATGTCAAACCAATAATTTATCCCTGATCAAATAATCCAACTTTATACTCCTTCCTTTTGCACTTCACAATCTTGGCCTTTAGTTCATTCTAGTGGTGTCACAGGATTTGGTCTCTCCTTCTCCAGAGAGGTTCTGAAGGACCTGTCTGTTTGCTGGTCCTTCGTTCTTCACCTCAGTCACCTGTCTCCACTTTTTGTGGAGACGTATTCAGTCAGCCATGGCTCACCCAGAAGTACCAGGTGGTACAATGTCTTAATAATATAAATGCTATTACATTGGGAAAAGAACATTTTGCTTTGTACTGAACTCTATCTAGAACAATGCAGATGCCAAACATTTGGTTTTTCTTTCATCCAAAGAAAAACAAGATCTGAACACCTTATACATGAGTATGTGATGAGTCTTTCCCAAAAGTTCTGTATCTTGTTAGAAACTATCTTCCAGAGTTTTATTAATCTGTAGGATTTGGCCTTTGAGCATGAGACAGAAAATCTTGGGAAACCATAAGTAGAACAAAAGTGCACTTACTGGTAGTGAAGCTTGTTCATCACATCTGAAATAGCACTTATGGTACACCTAATAATTTTAAAAAGAAGAACCCAAAGACTCTGAACATAAAAAGGAGCCATATGTATCAGAATTTTAATAGTTTTGTGACTTCCAAAAGTTATTCAACTTATTTAGTGATTTAATCTTTATAGCATAAAAGAAAGAGACAAAAGGATACAAAAGAAAAAAAAGAATAACAAATACATATGTATGTTCATGTTTGTAAAGCAAAACAATTGCAGTTTTAAAACAAATTAGGTATTATACCTTGGCTACGCAGATGCTGATAAAGAGCTAGTTCATACATACAGAGTATCAGTCTAAGATTGGCACTGTTTTTCCATATGGGGGGAAAAATCCTATATCCTTTTCTGAGTAAAACCATAGCTGTTTTTATATTGATTGTATTTATAATAATATAAATATATACTTCTGATTTTTTATTGATGTTATGCAGTTCAAAATCACATTCACATCCATATTTTGAAACCATAACAGTCTTCCCAAGTCCCCATTACAAGGTTATATAAATTAAACCAAAATGGAGTGATATATGGGCAAAACCAAATCATATGGATACGTATGTGCGCCATCATTTTATATTTCCATTGTTTCATATTTTCAGAGAACACTTTAAATCTGGAAAGCAATGCATATATTTTTCTGAGTCTTGACACAGATGGTAGCCCTGCCCAAGAAAGTTTGAAAAGATGATACAAACTTTATAATTTATATTAGCTATATATGATATTATGATTCTCTTTAGCCTGTTTTTGTAGTAGAATTGTTACATATTATTGTAAACTCTGAGCTCCAATCCTCTGAATGATGTCAAATCTAGAGGCATGGGTATTTTACTGAGATTTGTTTTCCTGATCACAGGAAATTTAGAGTGTTTCTGAACTTTGCAGCATGTTTCTATCTCTGTGTTGGCTGAGTATAAAGTGGGAGTTCACAACAGGAATGTTTCAACTGGGTACTGTTTCCCACAAGATTTCTAGAGGAACCATTATGTTATATGTTTCTCTTGCAAAAAGCAGACTCCTTTTCAGAACTGGTTCCTTTTCGTGTCTGTTTCTAGCACAACTTTGCTGTCTCAGAGATCTCAGAATATTCCTGAGAGATGCAGGAGAAACCTCTCTATAATAGAATATAAAGTTGTAATCTACCAGTCTAAACTTGCCTATCAATTATTGTTGCAATACCTTTTAATAATTGGAAGTAGGATGGGAAAAAATGTAGAAAACATGAAATATTTCAGCATATGCTTTGATTTCCTCTGCCTCTCAAAAAATTTATAAGTTATTCATATAGATAGGAGAGAGACAGAGAGAGACAGAGGCAGAGAATGATTTATTCAACTGCTTCGTATTTCAGTAATAAACAAAACTAATCAGGGATATAGGAGAAAGGACTATAGGAAAATGTTGCTCTAGAACTGTCTTTGCTTGAACATTTCTCTGCTATGCTTTTATGTGTATTTAACAGTTCCTGTTAAATTGAACGTATACATCATTTCTTTCCTGCAAAGGAAGCATTATTTTTCACTAAGAATTCTTTGAAATCAACCAATATAATTAGCAATTCATAATACTTATTGCCAAAGCTTCTTAACAATTAATTAATTGTGTTCCTTTGTGAGCACTTTGTGTAAATGTTGGTTGCACTTAGAGATTATTGTATTGTTTCCCTAAGGCCCACCCAGATACAGGCTGTTGTTTAAGTAGTGATATTAGATGTTCAGTTGCTCTTTTGCAAAGTTATGACTGCCTATACTGATGTCCTTATATTCTCCTCCTTACATTCTGTCCTTACAATTTCAGCTCTGTGTGGAGGAGATGTTAGAGGACCCAGTGGAACTATTCTATCTCCTGGTTACCCTGAACTGTATCCAAATTCATTGAATTGCACATGGACTGTGGATGTAACACATGGAAAAGGTACAGAATTTACTTACATTTCATCCAGTCATGCTTCATATTATGCACCCTAAACGTTATGCTTAAATGTTATCATTTGAACTATCAAGAAAAGCAAAATTGTTTTTTTTTAAAAATTGATATTGAAATTAGATTAGATTAGATTAGATGCTTAGATTAGATGCTTAGATTAGATGATTAGATTAGATTTGTTTATTATTTTAGGCAAAGATTTAGCATTACCATTTCACTTTGGTTTGCAAATGAAGAGTAGTGGCTTTTTATCCTTCCTCTTAACTATCTTCAAAATGCAGATGAATATCTAGAAATACAAAAATTTGGTTTCAATAAAGATAAGAGAAAAGACTCCGAGGGCAAGGGTAGAATAAATCTTGTTTAATTTTCTGAGCCCATGTTTGGAATGAAATGTATGAGTTTAATCAGTGATATAATTGGTTTCATGTTAACTATGTGAATCTAATTTTATTTTTCTAACAGGAGTGCAGTTCACCTTTCACACCTTTCATTTGGAAGACCATCATGACTACCTTCTAATCACAGAAAATCGCAGCTTCACTCAACCACTAGCACGCCTGACTGGTTCAGAACTTCCATCTGCAATCAATGCTGGTCTCTATGGAAATTTCAGGGCTCAATTGCGCTTCATTTCTGACTTTTCAATATCATATGAAGGATTTAATATTTCTTTCTCGGGTAAGAGAACAAAACAAGCTCTTTGTTTGGGTTGAAGAAAACACAGTATTTACCTCACAGGGAGGCACAGAAATGGGGCAGGGTGAAAAATCCAAATATTACCTTTTTATCTGATACGTAACTTTTTCTTTTGAAAAATTACTTGTTTGAGCATGCATGTGGAGGGGGGAGTATCTGAAGGCTAAACTGATGTTCAGGTACTCATGCATGATCTGTAATAGGGTGTCACTTAGTGACACCCTATTACACTATTTGGCTGAGTCAGATTTTAAAGGAATCTTTGCTTTCCAGATGCCTAAACCCTTTAAATTAGATGCTGCTTTGCCTTTTTTCCATCTCAGAATACAATCTGGAGCCTTGTGAGGATCCTGGGACTCCTCAATTTGGAAGCAGAATTGGATTTAACTTTGAAGTAGGAGATATTCTTACTTTCTCCTGTTCTTCTGGATACCGCTTAGAGGGAGCTTCAGAAATTATTTGCCTTGGTGGTGGCCGAAGAGTGTGGAGTGCACCTCTGCCCAGGTGTGTGGGTACGTGGTCAGCTGCTTTCATTTGCTTGTATGTGTAGTCATTGTCCATAAACTTGCAACTATACAGCATGTCTAAGCATGGTGCACACCTATTAGTTTTGATACAATACAGTCTTTACATTTCTCATGTCTTTTCACTTTGATTTGTCAGGTTTTTCTGGTTTAGTATGAAGTCTGATGTTGAGTTTTAACACTCAAGTGTTCTATATAACATTTCCTCTGTTTTATCAACTTCCACATTAAGGATATATTTAACATGTAAAGTTCTGAAAAGGTATCAAAATATCAGCTGCCAGTTTTGTCTTTGTTCCAGAAGCAAAGATGTTCCACACCTTCATTTGTATTGGAATTTCTAGCATTGTGGGAGAAGAACAATATTCAGAAATAAATACATTTTCAAGATCAAGCAAATAGAGCTAGACATACCAAACTGTACAACAAATCGTCTTTCTGTTTGAAATGAAATCTATACCTGTACCTTGCAAAGGATTCTAGGAAATATTCTATCTGTCCATTCAACATATGCAGGATGCTAGATGGTCCTATGCAGTTTCTTGATGTAGAGAATAAATTAAAAGTAGACCATAGCCAAAATTGTCCTGTTTCAAGAGACAGATTCTTCATTAGATGACTTAAACACCATCACCAAACTTCTAATGGAATAACTCAGAATTCGCCTCTAACAAATCTAATCTGAAAACATTTATAAACATCTCAAGACTGGATTATCATTCTTATTTCCAACCATTTTCAATTTCTAAAAACATTCCGAAAGACTTTGTCAATGTTTATTATCATGTATTTTCCATTATTCTCCCTTAGAAATAATATTTTATGTTCAGTTGGAAATAATTTATATTGCCACATACAATATTTGATTTTTCTTATCCCTAGAACCTTCCTTTTGTGTGTGTGTACGTGTTTGCGTGTGTGTGTTTTGGTGGAAAAGTCTCCACTTTCTCAAGACAGTTTTTAACCAAGAACTCTTCAAATCAGTTTCAACAGAAATATCTGAAAACTGATTGCTTCCAAAATGAGTAACATGAAGGGTGTTAGAATTAAGTACTGTGTAAGAACCGTCACAGAGGTTGAAGGTCATGCCATAGAGGTCCTGTGATTCCTTTAACATATAATAATAATAATAACACTAAGTCAACCTCTCTGCTCGGTAAAGGAATTTTAATCAAATCATACCTGACCCATGGCTGTCTAGACTCTTACACAACTTCAGTTAAGTGCTTCCCCTGATTAGTTGTCTTTACAACAATCTAAGTAGGGTGCATTCATAATCCTAAAAATCAACCTAATTCTCATAGTAACATCATCTTGATGTTCTGGTTCACCATTTCCCTTCACATTTTTATACATGCTCAACATGAAAAAAGAAACAATCCCTTCCTTTCACTATCAGAGCAATATAGCTTTAAAAAAAAGAGAGATCCTAATTTCTCACATTAATATATCTCTCTTCTGAGACCCCTAAATAATGGCTATTGAGCAAAAAGTTTTAATCTGAATTTTCTTAATGAAACTGTGGTGAAGCATAGATTGAAGCTATAGAAAATCCAGCCACTCATAGAATTTGATGGGACCATTTGGGCCATTAGTGCAAAAATACAAATTAACATGGAAACAGTTTGTTTGTTTGTTTGTTTGTTTGTTTATTTATTTATATATATTTCTAACTTATATCACCGCCCATCTCCCCCCATTTCCATCCACATTGATTCAAAAACATATTTATAATTTATGAATAGGGAAATACAGCTGATAAAATGATAATTTTCTCTAAATATTGTCTCTAGGCAGAAGAACTAACAGCCATGTTTCCTGTACTTAGTTTTATGAAGCATGAAGCCTTGTGTATATGCTATATGGAGGGTTCTCACTAGTTTGCAGTATTTTAAAATAAATATACCACCAAAAAATAATGCTGGTTTGTTTGTTTGTTTGTTTGTTTGTTTATTCTGTGAGAAAACTGTGCTTGTTCAGATAATTAGTTTGCTGGGATTTCTGTGCATACCTGTTATGTCAGAAACACTTGTTTTTACAGTAACTACAATTTCATGCATGTGTTCAGACAACAGTTCAATGTGATAATAGCTAGAAACCTGTCCAGTGATAGCTCTGATATGTTATTATAGTGCTTGTTTGGATCTTTTATAAAGGTGCAGCAGCTCCCCCTCCCTCCCCAGAATAAGGAAAGAGGGCTATAACTCCCCACAGTCTACTTAAGCAGATTTTAACTCATGGAACCATCAGTTGAAAGGCTCACACAGCTGTTTTCAGAGGTGTCTGTAGGGTGATGTAAAGAGTAAGGAAGATGACCTTCATTTGCAAACTCTGTTACCAAAAGAACAAGGGGTAAAACATGTCTGAAGTCCACAATAGACAGATAATATTCAGAAGAGGCTCAGACAGTTGTTGCTTATTCGTTCAGTCGCTTCCAACTCTTCGTGACTTCATGGACCAGCCCACGCCAGAGCTTCCTGTCGACCATCGCCATCCCCAGCTCCCCCACGGTCGAGTCTGTCACCTCCAGAATATTATCCATCCATCTTGCCGTTGGTTGGCCCCTCTTCCTTTTGCCTTCCACTTTCCCTAGCATCAGCATCTTCTCCAGGGTATCCTGTCTTCTCATTATGTGGCCAAAGTACTTCAGTTTTGCCTTTAATATCATTCCTTCAAGTGAGCAGTCTGGCTATATTTCCTGGAGTATGCACTGGTTTGATCTTCTTGCAGTCCAAGGCACTCTCAGAAGTTTCCTCCAACACCACAGTTCAAAAGCATCTATCTTCCTTCGCTCAGCCTTCCTAATGGTCCACCTCTCACAGTCATAGTTTACTATGGGGAATACTATTGCTTTAACTATGCAGATCTTTGTTTACAGTGTGATGTCTCTGCTCTTAACTATTTTATCAAGATTTGTCATTGCTCCAGGTGGTGAGTGGGTGAAAGTATAGAACCCTGCCATACTCCTTTCCCAATCTTAAACCAGTCCGTTGTTCCGTGGTCTGTTCTTACTGTTGCTACTTGGTCATTATACAGATTCCTCAGGAGGCAGACAAGATGACTTGGTATCCGCGTACCACCAAGAACTTGCCACAATTTGTTATGATCCACATAGTCAAAGGCTTTAGAATAGTCAATAAAACAAAAATAGATGTTTTTCTGAAACTCCCTGGCTTTCTCCATTATCCAGCGGATATTGGCAATTTGGTCTCTAGTTCCTCTACCTTTTCTAAACCCAGCTTGTACTTCTGGCAATTCTCACTCCATGAATTGCTGGAGTCTACCTTGCAAGATCTTGAGCATTACCTTACTGGCATGTTAAGTAAGTGCCACTGTTCGATAGTTTGAACATTCTTTAGTATTTCCTTTTTTTGGTAAGGGGATATAAGTTGATTTTTTCCAATCTGATGACCATTCTTGTGTTTTCCAAATTTGCTGGCGTATGGCATGCATCACCTTGACAGAATCACCTTGACAGCATCAGACAGATACCTCCATAATTTAAAGGAGTATAAAAATGGGGGGAGGTATACCATAATCAGATTTGTAAGATAGTCTTAGCTTTCCTGTGGAGTTGGACAAAAAAGTCAAAATGGTGTGACGCATATATCACACCATTGCAGCCACCATCTTGGCTTTTTTAAGCCAGTGGATATCATGGGTGCTTGAAGGCTAGGCCTGATTATTTGTCCATCAGAGTGTAAGGAAAGATAATGATTCCAGCAAAACCACCAGGAAAATGAGAAACAATTTTAGACAGCTATGGACTTCTCTTGAAGCAACCTTGCAAGCATTTCAGGAAAATGAAATTAAATGAAATGAAAATACTTCAAGGAGGGGTGTTTTGCTTAAGCTAACATGCTTTGGGAAGCACCATTAGGAAAAGGTGGCATATACTGTAGATTACATACATACATACATACATACATACATACTGTACATACATACAATGTTTTGCACAGCCCTGCATGTTTTTGCTGGAGTGTCCAAAATAAACAGTATCCTAATTTTAGTGATGAATGTGGGTGAGGTGGCATTCTAGATCTCTGACTTTCCAAAGTTCTCATTGTCTTTTATTGTATTATTTATTTATTTTATTTATTTATCAAATTTTGTCACCGCCCATCTCCCCCCTCAAGAGGGACTTTAGGCGGTATTAAGATTATTAGCATTGTTATAAACAGGTGTTTTCATTACTCTCTTCTCTCTTTTAACTACAGTGCAGTTCATAATGATTAATTACACTTCTCTTGCAATATAATCCCCTTATGTTTAATTCTCTAAAGTAATCCTTAATGTAGTTTCTGTATGAAACTGTTTTCCCTTTTTTTTGGATCTTTTTTTTTCCTATCAGTTTTGAAGTACAACTCTTTCTTACCCATCATTATTTCTGCCATTCACCCCTGTGCTTAATTCTATTGAATCAACACTCAAGACTATTTCTTTTCTTTTCTCTTTTTTTCCTCCCTAAAATTCTGTACATCTCGCCCAAAGTATTACCATTTCTGCTTTATTTCCGTTTTCAGAAATGTCCAGAAAAATAAATAGAGGGGAAAATAAAAGGCAAGGGACATAATGTAAGAGAAGATTATGAAGACAAATTTGAAAACAGACTTTTTTGTTCCTTATGATTACAACTACCAGGAATTTATGTTGAACAGGCAGGGCAGTTATCAAATCGCAATAATATTTCATGTATGTTTTCTACTCAGTTATACACTGAATTCTGTTTTACCTGCAGCTGAATGTGGAGCTTCTGCCACCACTAATGAAGGAATCTTGCTGTCCCCCTATTATCCCCTCAACTATGAAAACAATCACGAATGTATTTACAGCATTCAGGTGCAAGCTGGGAAGGGAATTAATATTTCTGCCAGAACATTCCATTTAGCACAAGCAGATGTTCTTAAGGTATGTTGCAATTTGGGAGGGATGCATTTATTTCTGAAAATATGTGCCATTAATCGGATTATCCTAGTGTAAATAAAATCAAGTTAACCATCATGGAAAAGTGAAATAGATTTTGCTTTATTTTAAGTAGCTAAGACAATAAATAATAAAGAAGGTTTTTTATTACTTTATCATGAACACTGGCTGTATGTATGTATGTACACCTGTGTAAGATATTAATAGCAATATATATTTAATTTGTTTGCCTAATGGCAGCTGGTACAATTTCTTCTGAAATTGCTCAGGAGGATTTATTCAAGGATCTTATGCTTTTTACAGCTTGGGGACCCATATATTTTATGGATTGCCTTTTTGATTGTTTACTTGTCTAACAATTAAGATTAAGAACTTAATCCTTTTACCTGGAGATTACTTTACCTAGAGGGGGGTTGGGGAGTATTGAGGACCATATGTGTGATAGATGTGATAGATTTAAATAACAGAAGAAGTATCTCCCTTCAGAAACGTGTGTTGAAGATTTTGGTAGAACATGTAAGGGGATTCTCAGTTACATTTTATGAAAGTCTTTATTAGCAAATGAGTCTTGTTTAGATTTAAGGCACAATTGATCTAAGTGTCTAGGGAGATGCAGAGCATTATGCAGGAATAAATCATGTCAAATCAATTATCAAAGTACAACCCTTCACAGAAGTACTCCATCATTTCCAATCTGTAGAAATGAAACTTATTCTGAATGACCCTACCCGGTCTCATGAGCTGAACTTTGGCTGAATTTAATGTACATCCTTTGTGCCTAGATATAGTTATATTTCCTTATTTCATTCTTACATAATGCTACTGTCAGTATCTCTTATCATAAAAATAAATAATCAATCAATCTGTGGCAGATCATTTTTGGCCTGTGTTTAAAATACAAGTGGGTAATGTCAGAAAAGGATATCCTTGAAAATATCCTTATTCTGCATTATCATATTTGTTTTTGTTTATTTGCATTATTTACTTGATATGTGAACATTTAATGGAATTAAAACTTGTTTTGAGTTTTGAGATCAAAACAGTGGTGGGATATTAAAATGAATCTGTTAATTGGATGAGAACTGCATATTTTTTTTGAAAATAAATGCATCATTGTGTGGCACACTGACTCTTGGATTTACAACAGAGGTGTTTTATTTTTGTTCAGATCATACAAACTAGTTGTTTAAAAAGTCAGTTTGATAAAAATTTAACAGCCAGGGCAGGGGATTGGATTTGGAAAAGACAGACCTGAGTGCATATTAATTCAAGGAAGTAACAACATTTCTGGTGCTCAACAGTAACACCTTAGTGAGTGCTAGAAGTTGGGGCCCTTTAGATATACAACAAATGTCTGGCTTCCCTTCATAAATGAAATGGGGTTCTGAGTGGTATTCGAAAGGGAACTCTTGTTCCCTTATCTTGCTTCCAAGGAGAAGATACACATCGGAGATGGTCTTCTGTTGAGCGTCTTGAGCAGGGAAGCAACCAGAATTGCAGGTACTTGTTGGAATGGATAAATGACAGCTTAGGCCTGCAGAAGTCATGCCAGAGAGAAAAATGGTGGGCGAAGGTCTGGATGCCATGATATCCAATTGGGGAAGAACTGAGCACTCTCCACTTGGGAGTATAGAGGAAGAACTGCTTTAAGCCCGAGATTCTACCTATGCTTTCCTGGGAATAAGTCCTATGGAATCTCATGGGTCCCTTCCCCTGAGAAGTCTCATACTTGTTGGAATTATGTTCAGAAACAGTTGTTGCCCAATTTACTGTGTTTTGTCAATGACTGGTGCACTTGTATGCCTTGATCATAAATATGTGGAATCACATGTTGGGCAGATCTATGATCAGCCCTTCAAGTTTGAACAGATCAATAAACAGGTATGGCAGGGGTTCTAGGAATGCTCTTTATTGTAATAAGCTATAATAACAGAATCTTGAAAGTCTCATTAAGTTTCTCTCTGTTCCATCTTCACTAAACAAAATCAAGGTGGGGTTATTTTGAGTTTCTTTCTCATACTTCCCTCTTGCTCAAGACTATCATATTTTCTGCAAGTCCTCCCTTAATGGCTCATTTATTCCTTTCCTCTTCCCAAGATCAGCTCTACATTACTTTACAGACATAGGCAAATGTTAATATAACTAGCTCTTTAAATTTGAAAGTGTTAGTATAGCATTTGCTAAATTAATGCAATACATGCAATAATTAAAAAGAAACCTCAGCATCTACTGGCTACATTTTCATAATATAAGTTTTAATAAAATTAAAAGTTGGGGGGATATTTATTTATTTATTGGTGAGTTTGCATGCTGTATGAACCCAGCACATCTGGCAGGTTATGATTCAGTGTATTAGGTGAACCCAGAAAATTGGTTAATTTAGTAACCAAGTTAAGTGTATGAAGTGAACAGAATCCTTATCTATACAGGAATTTCTTACATTCCTGTATTTTTCGGAGGATATCTGCAGGGGAGTGGAAATTGTTTAAGATAATAAATAAATTGGTACTTTAAAAGCCAGGCAAGCCTAGATGTCTAATTTGCATATAGATTACAATGTCCTTTAGACTTATAGCTAGTTTGCTAGTTCCACTGCAATCATTTGCTTTGCTTTGTTTTGATATCAGTATATGAATTAGTAAACTGCTTTCATAGAAATGAACTTCAGAGACTCTTTTAATATGACTTGAAAAGAGAAAATGGGTGTCACCATTAAAATGTTGGCAGTGGCAAAGTAAACATCTGTTTTTTTAAAAAAATAAATCCTATGCTGAAGTCCTGGAGTTAAAAAAAAAGTAATTTGGCTTATTTTAAAAGTAATAAGCATCAGGGTTCTTAAGACAATACTTTGTGTTATCATATAGTAAGTAAATTCAGCAGTCCTGATCTATCTCAGTGGAAGTTTTGAGTTTACTCTCTGTTTTCTGCATATTGAAATTATCTAAAGTCAATTTGCTTTTCAGATATATGATGGGAAAGATAATACAGCACACTTGCTGGGTGCATTTTCCGGAGCTTCTCTGAGAGGACTGACGCTGAGCAGTACTTCAAATCATCTTTGGCTTGAGTTTAATTCAGATTCTGAGGGAACAGATGAAGGGTTTCAGCTCGTATATACCAGTAAGTATTTCAGAAAGTAAAAGAAAGGAATGGGTAAGAAATGATCATGACCTTTATTTTACTTGATGAAAGCGATGCACTCCAAGTAAATCAGGAATAATGTTGAATGGATAATGTTAGAGATAGTTGCATAATATGTCATCCAAATGTATGCCCAACCCAATATATATTGACTACTAACAGTAAATATATAGTATGTTGCTGCTAGTGAAGGTAAATCATATGGAATTGGACGGTCAAAATGTCTGACTTGGGATAAAGAAGCCGCTTAAGATTTTATCCTCATCAACCCAAAAGAGTATGGTACTTTCATAGTAACAAAAACAAATGTTTGCATTAAACAGCTTACTTTTAAACCACAGTCTATGCTTGGAGAGAGAGAGAGAAAAAAAAATGTCTTAGAAACACTGTTGATTTTGCTCCTTCCATAGGTTTTGAACTTTCTCACTGTGAGGATCCGGGTGTGCCACAATTTGGATACAAAATCAGTGATCAAGGCCATTTTGCCGGCAGCACTATCATTTATGGATGTAACCCTGGTTATACTCTCCATGGGAGCAGTCTTTTGAAATGCATGACAGGAGAAAGAAGAGCCTGGGATTATCCCCTGCCATCTTGTATTGGTAATCAATTTCTTGTTACCAGAAATGTATATCTGTCACTTTGCAATGGAGAGAGGAAATAGTACTTTTACTTTTATTCTTTCTCATTCAGAGAAACCCATATTGTGTCACAGTTTTTTTTCCTCACAACAATCTTGTGATGTAGATCATGCTGATGGACAATGATCGATCGAGTTGCAACTGACCTTTATGACTAAGAAGACATTTAAATCAGGGTCTTTCCTGGGTATTTTAGTGACAAACTATCAGTGGTGGATAGTCAATCATGGGGGTGGTTGGCACCTTGATGAGGCCCTGGGAAATTTTATTCAGACTGTTGTTTCACCATCTTGGATTTTATATTTTATATTATTTTATATTTTATATTTTTGTAATGAATCTGTTTTTATGATATTTTAATCTTTTATTATCTTAATTTGATTGTAAACTGCCCAGAGTCACTTGCCAAGATGGGCGGTGAAGAAATGTGATAAATAAATAAATAAATAAATAAATAAACAAACAGTAAAAACACATTACACACAGATGTTTGTATGGAGGAGATTCTGAAAATAGTTG